>CM066032.1:452378548-452987936 GCA_033557465.1 Ichthyophis bannanicus
CTATAAATTGCATGCGTACGTGGCAATAATGTGCCTAAATCACCTAATTTTCAGGACCTCATGTGAACTTTAACCAGTTGTTAGTTGTAAATACGTGTGTAAGACCGAAAGCATGTACTTTACTATGGGCACGCACATGGGCAGGGCTTGGGGGGCGACCACAATTTATGCACATAGGGACAAAGTCAGTAGGCAGGGCTATGCGCCGCGTTCTGCACATAGCCGGTCCGTTTTCAGTTCCACGGCGGACGGAAATGAAAATCCGGGTCATGCTGCAAAGACCAGCAGCCACCGAGGTGGCTAAGTGGTTAGCAGCAGGTGTTTGATGCTGCCATTTAGCAAAGCCCCAGTGCTTTAAAGATAGGCAAGGGTTTTTTTCCTCGCCTATCTTTACGGTGCAGAGCGGCTAAGCGGGCAGCATTGAAAGGCAGCATAAATGGAAAAAACAAGGGTCAGTAGTCTTTGAGCAATAAATTGTTTCTAGCGACCTTTACAAAGAGGTCTTCTAGATAGGGGGCAAGAGACCTGTGAAATTGTTTTAAATAGAGGTTCAGGCCAAGTGACAGATCAAAGGGGCATTTTGCAGGACTTCATCTATCAAAGCAGGGGCTGTGTGAATCATCTAGGAAATTGGTCACAGATTACCTTAGAAGCACAGGACAGGGTAATGTGTAGCAGCCAGCTCTTTTCAATATGTCTTCTTTTTCTACCTCCCTATACGACTCCCACCCACCCCTGGGATAATTGTCGCTTTATATGTACTGTGACTACTTGCCGGTCCTAGGCGGCTGCCTAGAGGCCGGCGGGGTAGGCATTGTGTTGTGGAAGAAAATAAGGAACTCGGTAGTTGTGGTCCAAATGGAAAAGATGGGTTTTATTCCCCTTACCTTTAGGCTGTTACAGCATGCGGGACAACATTAATGAAACGGTTGAATTCACCAGATTAAAAAGGGAGTTTTTAAACCAGAGAAAGGATAATACTACTTTCTCTCAGCAATACAGTGCAGTATTTACACGGGTTGCACAATATCTCTTAGTGACTCAGTCCAGTATTTCACTGTGCACAATTATCCTCAGCAATACAGTCCAGTATTTCACTGTGCACAATATCTTTTAGCAACACTTTCAGTATTTTCACCGTTGTAAAAAATACTACTTCTTGCTTGACTTCAATAAAGGCCTCTTAGCCTCCTCAGGCATATTACTCCTCGTACTCCATGGCTTCAGGGATCCTCTCATTGCTATGGCTATACCATTGCAGTAGGGCTGGGTCCAGTTCCAGTGTTTTAGAGGACACTGAGCCCCTAGGAGGACTGCCCTCCGTATCTCGGCCCGGATTAAAACTCCCTCTGTCACTGGTGGGAGCTGCCCTCGTAAGTTTCCAGATATCAGGGAGAGGTGTGGGAGATCTCTCTCCACGGCGGGTATAGATAGGAGTCCCCTTGGATCTATATGCACAGGTCTCCCAATCTGGGATTCCTTTTTTTTCTCTTTAGTTAAAAAAAGTGGGTACTTATCTTTTCTGCTGCCCAAGCTAAGCTCCAACCCCTCTGGCTTCTCGCCAAGACTTTCTATCTGTCCTGCACGCCTGGGTTCTCTGAGGGAAAGGTGGTTACGTTTGCTTGGACTGATGGCAACTTACTTCCTGTTTCCATGGGTGCTTAATGTATGTGACTTTTGACTCCTGTTGAATTGGAGCAGCTTGCCTTGGTAGGAGGACCCATATGGTTGGGAAGACCTTGCAGTAGTTTTCTTTACACTTTTTGGATTGGCCACAACCAACCAGGCTTTCCTCAGTCATGTCTACCACCCCGGTTTAAAGTGTCTATCAGCACTTGCTTGGGAGTTTTCCTTCCCTCCTGGCACTCAAACTTTGGCTCCAGTCCTGGGCTTCAGGACTCCAGCTGCCAATGCTCCTTCAACTGCCTCCCATGCCGGCTCTGGCTCTGTGAGATTTTCCTCTGCCTGCTTTTATGCTCTCAGCTCCCCTGGACGTTGGAACGTGAGTTTGGGTTCAGGTGGGGGTGGGATCTGATTTTGCTCCTCTCAATTCTTTCCTGCGTCATACCAACCCTGTAGAATGTTTGCTTTCTCGTCCTTCCGCCTCTCTGCCCTTTGGTGGCCCCCGCCTCACTTTGCCCCTGGAGGCTGACAAGGTAAGCTCTTCCTCCATTTTATTTCCTAATGTTTACAGGGTCTGTGGCTGTATAATTCCTTCCTGCCAGGTACGCCCTTTTCCCACCACACTGTCCCTTACTATCTCAGGCTCAATGCTCTTTTTTCTGGCTTCGGACACAGTGAGCCTCTCACTGTGTATTGGTTTCTTATGGGCATGTTTACTAAAAAACCGTCATTATTAGCGCGCCCGCAAAAAATAGCACACTAAAAACAGCGTGTGTTGGGGGGTACGGGGTGGGGACTTGGGGGGTGTTTACTTAAGAGGCATTTTAACTTCTCTAAATGCCCCGCAAATGTGCGATGAAGCCCCCGCACACTTGCGCGTCAACAGTAACGGGGGTTGCCGCAACAAAGTTACGGTGCCCGCCAATGTCCGATATGAGGCGTGGGAAAGGCTTAAGGGATGTGTTATGAAGGCCCCGGAGGGGCGGAGAGGAGGAGGGAGAGGAGAGGAGGAGAGGGAGAGAGAGAGCAGGAAGGAAAGGGAGAAGAGGGAGAGAGTAGAGGGGAGGAGGAGGAGCAGAGGGGAGAGAGGGAGGAGGGAGAAGGGAGGGGGTGTAATGGGCGGGGGGGGAGGGAGGGGAGGGTGGAAGAGGCGCCGCCCCGCTACATTATCGGGGCTGAATTCAAAAAAAAAAACTAGCGCGCGTGAATCATCATCGCGGTTAGGAATGCTAGTTTTTTAAATTGAAGAGGAAGAAAGAGAAAAAAAAGCGAAAAGAGAGAAGAAAGAGAAAGGAAACCATTTCCGTCCAGCAATGTACAGGCAAAAAAAAACCGGGGGAAACCTGCAAAATGTGAGGCAGGGTGATCACATGTGCCACAGCACAAAAGTGCAATTATAAATAGAAGAAAAATGACCACCACCAAAACTTGAAAAATAGTAATTCAGTTGGGGAACAGTTATGAGTGGAGGGCAAAACTAGTAACACAACCCAGGAAAAGCTCCCAAAAAAAGAAAATGATTTATGGAAAGGTGTACGGAGCGGGAGAGAGACTAGTCCAAAAAACAATTTCCCTTTTTCTGGAGCTTGTCCTGGGAGTGTTATCTAGGGTTGCCCATTAATATCACTGTTGCCCAGCTTGGGTATCTGTTTTTCCCCTTTGTTCCGTGGTCATTCCCGGGTTGTTATTTGCACGTTTTGTCACCACACAGGGTGAAGGGAGCCCACAGTAATATTGCATACAGCAGGCGTTTGTGACTCCATCCTGCCATGTTTACTACCTCCAGGGGACTGCATTGTCTCTGTGGCCATAGTGTGGTGCCGAGGACATAGCACATGGACACTCTAGGACTAGAAGGCCAGAGGTTCAATTCCCAGCATGGGGCACTTGCCAGCCCAGTCCATATATTTTAACCACCGCTAAACAAAGATAGAGCAGACACCCCTGTATTGCAGGGAACATAAGCAGGGGGGAAACACCCATATGTTACCCAACACCGCACACACACCACAACAATGGGCATACCTACAGGCCAAGTCCCCAAATGCAGTCCCGTACTGCACATTGCAATCAGGTCATCTGCTTTTTCTGAGAGAAGCTCATGCCAGCATGTTGGCGCATGAGTACATGTGATGCAGGGGACAGTGGCAGCTAGCCACAGAGGACAGAGGCCAAGCCATGTGCAGGCTGGCACAGTCCACTGCAACACACAGTCGCTGCCGGATCCACAGGCATGGACGTTCCAGGGAATCCAGCCAATCTGTGGCTACAAGGTGGTGCAAGGGCACACAGACAGTTCATACAAGAACAGAAGGTAAAAGGTTCTAATCCCAGCTGGTGCTTCTGCCAATCCTGACCACATATTTTTCCCACAGCTACACAGTGATAGTAAGGACAAACCTTCGTGGCGAGGACATATGCAATGGTAATAAGTCTATCTTTTAAACCACTGAGCACAGACACCATGTACATGGGCATTACCTAGAGCAGAATCTCCCATATGAAGTCCTGGTGGGCCACACACCATTCAGGGTCCATGCTGCCACTCATACAAATGCCTGTGCTGTATATCTATGCACCACCCCATGGCATGTAGATGTAGCTCATGCATATTCATGAGGAACAGCAGGTAAACCCGATCAGTGTGATGCAAACCTGGACTGGAGTTGGGACTCTCTGCCGTAAAGCAGCAGCCAACAGGGCCTACACACCCACACCCACTGGCCCCATTGTCCAATGTCTCCTGGAGAGGCAGATCATTGGACCCTTCGTGAATCTCCCAATACGAGCACCTGCATACACTTGCAATGGAACCCTACACCTGAGTTATACGGTACACTGCTCTGAGACGCTTGCTAGGTGTACTGGCAGTTAGATATCCATACGTTTCGCACATACTGCTAGTTGACCCCATCCGAACAATCTGTTTGGTGTTTGCGGTGCGTGCTCCAGCCCTTGCCTCTGACGGTGTTTACCACCCTGGGGAGTGACCCCCAGCAGTACTGCGTAGCATATCCATGCCTTGCCGTGCCCAGCACCGGTTTGGTGGGCACGGCTAATTACCTCCTCAATAGTAGCACCATGATGGCATAGGTGTGGAATTGTGTTTCTGTCTATACAGTGGGTGTTGGCTGCATGCCCCTTCCACAGCCCACACTGCCAACACTGTTGCCAGTATTGGCCTGCCAATGTGCATAAAGAGAAGCAAGGGACCATGGGTATATCTTCAGACAGAGTGCTGACCAGGATGCATCTGCACAGGGCATAGGGCACTGGCAGGGGCATGGTATGCCTGGCCACCACCTACACAGACAGGGTGACCTCTGTATGTGCTGCTGGGGGATCACTCTCACCCTGAGTGGGCAGTGACGGCAGCATGGCTAGGCACCCCCATAGTGCTATTTGTGATTCTCCCATGTGATATGTATGGGTGTCCTGTGGGGGCCTCTTCATGGACTTATCTGTCTGTGTGTGCTGCCACCCCAGTTGTGGGTGCATGCATGTCCATCAGGACCAGCCAGCAGACTGTTCACAGCTGATATGTGTTGTGATGGAGTGCCTTGCAGGGTGCAGTGGCTGATGGCTTGCTGCAGGTGAATATCAGATAGTGGTGGGGTGCATCTTTGAATATCCAGGCCTAATGTCTGTCTGATATTGTGTTATGGATGTGTGTGGAGCTGCTTGGACTGCCCTGTAGGGTGTCTGTTCCCTAGCAGGACTGGGGTTGATGGTCCACTCTACTGCCATCAGGGTGGGGATCTGTTGAGGGGAAGCCCTGTTTTATCCACCTGGGGGTCCATGGGGTGGGGGTCCCCACTAACTGAGCCAGACAGAGATCTCCAAAATGTTTATGCAGCACCTACCTCGTCCACAGATTATTGCTGCTTTGGAGCTCTGTCATGGCTGCATTCAGCCATGGCTGGTGTTGTGGACCTGGTCCTGGGCGCAACATCTCACACTCAGGGTGAGCACAGTAACCGCACAATGTGATGGTGTTTAGCTACTCTTTGCCGTTTGTCCACCCACTCAGGACACCCTACCAGGCCGAGGTGCTGTGTGGGTGCACACGGACACTTCCCCCTACCAGGCCGGGGAGCTTTAGGGGTGCATTTCCCATCCTGTGTTCAATCTGGGACAGCTGATTTGCATGTGCAGTGCATCATGGGTACGGGTGGTTCACAACAGCAGACTGTCAGTGAGGTGACGTACAGGCTATCTGCAGCCAGCCAGGGACTGCTTACAGCTATAGAGCTGTAGCCCAATGGTTACGTCACTGCCTGTGCAGCTAAATATCATGGGTTCAAACCCACAGTGGGGTTATGTGATAGGGGTGTCCACAGATTTATTTTAATTTACTGTACATATGTTGCTGCCAGCAATACCACCCTCAGCGTACTGTACCCATAAGGTGCCTCTGAGGGTGCTTTATGGGGCGCCCTATAGGGCACATTACGGTTGCCAGCCATATAGGGTGCACTATACATTATCCTGTGTCGCAACATACATGCTGGCCCTATAGGGGACATTCTAGGGTGCCTTGGCGGACGGTGCACTGTAACATGTGCCTTATGGGCCGCCTTATATTAATATGCTGTGAGAGTGCGTTTGCTAGTAGTTATCACAAAATAAAATTAAAAAGCCTCCTACAGCACTCCACAACATATAACATACTGCCTCAGCTAGCCTTTTTTCACTGGGCATTGTGAGGGATCGAACCCCTGGTCCCTGCACCATTGGTCAGTTTCTTAACCATTGTGCTGTGGCTGTGTTCCTTTGCTTTGGCATCAGCGCGCTGCCTTATGCCCATCAGCGCGCCACCTCCTGCTGCCCACAATTAGTGCGCCGCCTTGTGCCGCCCAAAATGAACAGTGCACCGCCTTGTGCCACCCAAAAAGAACAGTGCGCCGCCTTGTGCCGCCCAGATAGTACAGTGCGCCGCCTTATGCCGTACAAAACGAACAGTGCGCCGCCTTATGCCGTACAAAACGAACAGTGTGCCGCCTTATGCCGTACAAAAGTACTTTGCCTCCTGAACCACTTTTACACATTCAAGGTGTTGTCTCAGCTGGCCTTTTTGTTGCGCACAATGGGGGATTGAACCTGTGGCCCCTGCACCATTGGTTAGTGTGTTTGCCGTTGTGCTACAGCTCTGTTCTGATATGTGCTCAGCAGCGCCCCACTTAGCCTTCCCACGCGCTAATGTGGGCCCCGCAAATTAGTGCGACGCGCACACGACGTACGGTCGGGTTTTTTTCTTCTTTCTGCCTGAACCGCCCACTCCTTATATGGCACACGCACACTACCGCGGCCCCGCACGTTAGGAATGTTTAGTAAACATGCCCCTTAGTGTTTCAGGCTTAGTGCTATCTCTCTCCTGGTAATTAAGCTCATTCTCTGCACTAGCCTTTAGTATTTCACTTTTTGTGCTGTCTACCCCATGACAGTACTTAAACATCTTAAAGGGAAGGAGGTGCCATATTCACTCTCAGGTGCAACTGTTTATCATCATCAGGCATACAATAAGGACCTGAGATTAATTAATCTTGAGGTGAGCAAAGTCCATTAAATGTAGTAGGTATAGTTTTATTAGTATAAGTATCCCCAGCAAACCTAAGTAAGTAAACAACTTAAATACCTAAAGAACCTTAAAACTAAGATTCAGACAGCAGTCCAGCAGCGAGATGGGGGCTTTCCAGTCTTTTGTATTGAGTGTCACATGTATAATTTTCTCCCACTTGGTAAGGGGTCTTACGTGTGCACTAGGTGCAAGGAGCTCTTTGCTCTCAGGGAACAAGTCCAATCTCTGGAGGCTGGAGTAGCAGACTTGGAGGACATAAGGAAGATGGAGAGATACATAGACGAGACCTACAGGGATGCAGTACTGAAGTCCCACCTCTAGTCTGGCAGCATCCTTGTTGCCATGGAGGAGATAGGTCATGTGGCAGGACGTGATCCTGTAGCTAGGACCTGTCCTCCAGATGATGTAAAATCCTCTCATACAGAGGAGGTTTCTCCAGGACCGTGTGCCCACGAGGGAAGGGTTAGGACAGCCATTATAGTTGGAGATTCGATCATTAAGCATGTAGATAGCTGGGTAGAAGGTGGACATGAGGATCACCTCATAACATGCCTGCCTGGTGTGAAGGTAGCAGACCTCATGCACCATGTAGACAAGATCTTAGATGGTGCTGGGGAGGAGTCTTCTGTCTTGTTGCATGTCGGTACCAATGACATAGGAAAGTGTGGTAGGGGGGTTCTGGAGGCCAAATTTAGGCTTTTAAGTAGGAAGTTGAAATCCAGAACTTCCAGGGTAGCATTCTCCAAAATGCTTCCCATTCCACACGCAGGACTGAAAAGGCAGGCAGAGCTCCGGAGTCACAATGTGTGGATGAGACAATGGTGCAAGGAAGAGGGTTTTGGATTTGTTAGGAACTGGGGAACATTCTGGGGAAAGGAGGGGCTTTTCTGAAGGGATGGGCTCCACCTTAACCAGGCTGGAACCAGGCTGCTGGCATTAACCTTTAAAAAGGAGATAGAGCAGCTTTTAAACTAGATAATAGGGGAAAGCCGACAGTCGCCCAAGAGTATATGGTTTGGAACAATGTATCCTTGAGGATACGAGCAAAAGATTGACGTTCGGGCATATCAGCAGAGAGGTTCCAGTAAAGACAAAAGAAACCCAAATCCCCTTGAGTACGGAGCAGACAGAGCTTAAACATTCCAAATTACCCCTGTCTACCGACATGCTAGGGAGATAAAGTTTCTAGATAAAATAAATGACTGCTGCTTGGAGCAGCTGGTTGATGAACTGATCAGAGGGGAAGCCATTTTGGACCTTGTCCTTAGTGGAACACAAGTTCTGGTGCAAGAGATAAGGGTGTTGGGGCCACTTGGCAATAGTGATCATAACATGATCGCATTTGATTTAATAAATGGAGGAAGGACAGCAAGGAAATCCACAGTACTACCTTTTAACTTTTAAAAGGGGGACTATGATAAAATGAGGAAAATAGTTAAGAAAAAAGTAAAAGGAGCAGTTAAAAAGGTTAAAGTTTGAGGAGGCGGAGCCTGATGCTGAGCGAGACGGACGGCTAATGCTGGAGCTCCGGCGTGGCGAGATCAAAAATTCTGAATAGCGCTGGCGGTTTTATATTTTTTCTCTTCAAAATCTTGCAGGATATATAAAGTGCGATGGCGGGTCCCAAACCAGCAAAACTGGACTTTGGTACGGCGCAAAGTAACAGCGCAAAGCGGACAAAGACAGAGCCCCCCTCCCCGCAAAAAATGGCGGCCGCTCGGGAACACCCGCAGCCGGAGGCCTTGCAGGAGATTTTGGCGGAGCTGCGAGGAATGAAAGAAATAATGCAGGCAAATGGGGAATCCCTAGCGTTGATGCGTGCGGAAATCGGGGAGGTGAGAAGCTCTCTTGAAAATCTTTCAGTGCGCCAAGAGAAGGTGGAAAATGCTGTGGCAGTGCACGAGGAGAGACTCCGCATGGTGGACAAACAAGCCAAGCAAATTCGCTCTTTGCAAAGAGAGCTGGAGGAGGGTAACAATCGGGCCCGCCGAAATAACATTCGGATTGTGGGAGTGCCATAAGGGGCAGAAGGAAAGAACATGGTAGTATTTTTACAAAAAATGATCCCCGCGGTACTGAATCTTTCTTTTGAACTGCCTTTCGAAATCGACAGGGCCCATAGAGTGCCGGCAGTGGTTCAACTCAACAACAAGAAGCCTAGACCGATCATTTTGAGGGCCCTAAGATACCAGCAAGTAATGGACATAATGGGTGCGGCAAGATCCCGTTCACCGGTGGAGTTTGAGAGACATAGATGTTTTTCTTCCCAGACTATGCAAAGAGTACTGTGGACAGACGCAAGAGATTTCTCGCATTGCGACCCCGGCTACAGAGCTTGCAGGCTAGATTTGGCCTGTTGTATCCTGCCCGGATGCGTGTGACGCTTCATAACGAGACAAGAACCTTTGAGGAGCCTGAAGCCCTACATCTTTACTTAGAGGAGAAAGAAGCGGCAGTTATGAGATAATGGCCTTTGTCTTTGGTAACTGACCGGGAGGCCGGTGGGTCGCAGTTCGTGTTAATGCGAACAGAAGAGATCTTAAGCCTACTGTGCCCGTGGTGGCACCGGTAGTAGTTGATTCTCCTGTTAATATTTGTTTGTCATATGGTGGATAAGGGAGGGCCCCAATATGCAACAAAGGATTGGGTTACTTGTATATATGGCTTGGTGGTTGGGGGTATTTTATTTCTTGTATAGCGCTCATACATTGCTGCCTAACATTTAGCAGCGCTACGATGTGCCTTCTCGCCCGCTGGGGCCGTTTGGCTCACTACGGGCTCACCTAGTAGATTTTCAGGGTTGGGGTTCTCTCCGGGGCTTGCTAGTACAAAACACAGGCTTTGGTGGCATGGGCGGTTTGTTTGGGGTATAAGGACATGGGGGCTGGCAACCAATAAGGCACGGCTATGTGCATGGCTGGATCTTAGGGGCTGGGCTGGGCTGACGGGAGGGGGGGCTGTAGACATATTAGGGGGAAGCATGATGATAGACGAAATGCTTTAGTTGAAGAGTAGAATGGCACCCTTAAAGATTCTCTCGCTAAATGTCAAAGGTATAAACAGTCCCAGTAAAGAAAGAAAATAATTACATATAGCAAGCGTGAAAAAGCTGACATATTACTTCTTCAGGAGACACACTTGAATAGAAATGAATCTATGAAACTCAGCATCAGGCCCTATACGCTAGTGGCGTTCTCAGCTGCAGTGCGCAAACACAATGGGGTAGCGGTCTTAGTACGGAGTGTTCTTGCCCCTCAAGTCTTGCAGACCAGTGCAGATGCGGAGGGGAGGTGGGTGAAGGCGCATCTTCAGTTGGGCCCGTTTGGCTTGACTGTTATGAATGTATATGCCCCTAATAGTGACAGCCCAGAGTTTTTTAATTTTTTGGCCAAGGAGATTTATCTGGTTCAGGATTCACATTTACTCGTAGGAGGGGATTTTAACCAGGCCCTTGACCCTCTGTTGGATCGAAAGCCGCCCAGAACCTCCAAGGCCTCAAGGGCGGTTACAATACTTACGTCCTTAATCCGTGACAGAGGTTTGGTGGATGTTTGGCGCTTACAACATCCTAAAGAGCTGGAGTTCACTTTTTTCTCTCCGCCCCATCAGTCTCTGTCTCGGATCGATTTTTTTCCTTATCTCAAAAAACTTAATGCCCTGCATAGCAGGTTCTGATATACATCCAGCGCATATTTCAGACCATGCGGCAATATCTCTCTTACTAGAGGCTGCTCAAAATGGTACTAATTCCCCCAGATGGTCTTTTGATAGGTCCTTAGTGGCCAATGAAGAGTTCTGTGTTAAGATCCGAACGGCGATTGCTGATTATTTTCGGTTTAACTTACCGCAGGACACTCCGCCATGGGCGTGGTGGGAAGGCTTTAAAGCCTCCATTAAAGCCACCATTACGAGCTTTGGGATAGCCCAGGCACGGTCCGCAAGGGCGCAGTGCAAGGCTTTGGAGGCACAAATTAAAGCGGGGGAACGGGTTTTGGTGGCAAGAACTGACCCTTGTGTACTCCTGCGACTGCAGCGTTTACGATGTCAGTATAATGAGCTGCTGTCCGACGAGGTTGCGCGGAATCTAAAGGCGCAAAATGGTGCCTATTACTGGGAGAGCAACAGGGCTGGAAGATTGTTGGCCAGTTCCCTTAAGGCGCGTAGAGAGGCTCACCGAGTTGCGGCGCTTAAGTGCGATGAGCAAGATCGCTTTGTAACTTCGGATGAGGAATAGCTGAGCTCTTTCGAGGATATTATGCGCAGCTCTACTCGTCTGAAACTACATTTTCACAGGAGGGCTTTGACGAGTTTGTGCAAGGGTTGCAGCGGCCTACTTTGGATGAAGATATTTCGGGTACGCTAGACGGCCCTATCTCTCAGGCGGAGATTCGGCAGGCTATCCGGTCGTTGGCCTCAGGGAAGGCCGCTGGTCCTGATGGACTTCCAGTAGAGTTTTTTAAGACCTTTGCAGAGGACCTCGTTCCTTATCTGCAGCAATATTTCTTGCGGTTGGGGGAGGGGCCTGCGTCCGTGGGTGCTTTTGCGAGGGCTAATGTGATAGTTTTGGAAAAACCGGGGCGTGATCCACAGTCAGTGGGGAACTATCGACCTATCTCCCTTTTAAATATTGACTACAAGATATTTGCAACAGTATTAGCTCAGAGACTGAATGATGTCTTACCCCAGCTAATTCACCCAGACCAATGTGGTTTTGTCACAGGGCGTTCGACGGCCGACAACGCGAGATTATTGTGCCATGTCTTAGCTGGTGCAGAGAATTGCAGTTGTCCCTTCGTGGGTCTGTCGTTAGACGCAGAAAAAGCTTTTGACCCTTTAGAATGGCCCTTTCTTTTTTGCGGCTCTCCGATGGTTCGGTATGGGAGAGGGCTTCCTTGCGTTACTCAAGATTCTATATACTTGCCCAGTCGCGAATGTGTGTGTGAATTCCACGCAGTCGCGGGATATCTGTCTGGGAAGAGGCACCCGACAGGGCTGCCCCCTGTCCCCGCTGCTTTTTAATTTGGCCCTTGAGCCCTTAGCCCTATGTCTCAGACAGACTTCTCAAATTACTGGGGTCCAGTTAGGGGCTCGAGAAATTAAAGTGTCGGCTTATGCTGACGATCTTTTACTATTTACAGAACCGAAGTCAGTGCCGCACATTCTCACTCAAATGGAAAGGTATTCTGGGCTCTCTGGGTATAAGATCAACTGGGCAAAGTCGGTTGCCTTCCCGTTAAATTCTTACGTTTGTAAGGAAGACATGAGTCAATTCCCCTTTGTCTGGGAAGGGAAAATGGTAAAATATCTGGGTGTTTATTACTGCCATCCACTGAAGGAAACAGTGGCATATAATGCTGATGCTCTCATTCAGAAGGTACGGGCACTAATTACTAATTGGTCCCCTCTAAATATGTCCTGGTGGGGCAGAATGGAAACAATTAAAATGACTATTGTCCCTAAAGTTAATTACGTCTTGGAAATGTTGCCCTGTTACCTTCCGGACTCTGTGTATCAACTGGTCGAGCGGTTGTTAACGCAGTTTCTATGGCAGAATAAAACTCCCAGAATTGCTCTTCAAAAACTCAAAGGCAGTAAGGAGGTGGTGGGGTGAAATTCCCTGATTTTCGTCTATACCACCAAGCTTTCTTGTTAAAGCAGGGTTCCCGCTGGGTATGGGACGGCTCTGGACAAAGGCCGGTTTGGTTGGAAGTGGAGGAGTCTCTTTTGGCACCGTTCCCTCTTAAATACCTTCCTGGTATGCTTTTTCCCGAGGAGAAGCACTGCCCTCCTATGGTGGTGGATACTCAGTTGGCGTTCAGAGCGTTAGGCAGGGCCCTTAGGTTGGAGGGCGAAGAGTCTTGTGACCTTATTCCCCTGTGGTACAACCTTGTCTTTAAAATTCAGCAGAAATCGTTTGCTTGGCACAAATGGTACTCCAGAGGGGTCTGGGTCTTGGGGCAGCTGTTGGTGCAGGGAGTCTGGAAACCGTTTGAGAGATTGCGAGAGGAGTTTGGTCTCCCGGGCTCACTGTACTTTCAGTGGTTGCAACTTAAGCACTGTGTATGCAAGATTGGGGTTAAGACCGCCGAACCACAAGCTGGAGTGGGGTTAATTGGAATGCTCCTCCAGGCACGAGAGGACATGGTAGGGAAAGGTGTGGCTTCGCACTACTATGATCTTTTATGTCAGCGGAAGCGACTGCAGACTGAAGGTACGCAGAGGGGCTGGGAGCTTGATGCTGAGTGTACATTACCGCCTCAAAGTTGGCGGAGATTCTGGTCTCAACAGACGCGAGTGTCCAAATCAGCGGCAATAACCAAAGTGTTGTTCTTTTTTGCCCATCGAGCTTACTACACCCCAGTTAGGATCAGTAGGTGGGGCGGAGGTGTAGGAAATTGCTGTTGGTCTTGCCAGAAGGGGGTAGGGACGCTTGCTCATATTGTCTATGAATGTTCTTGCCTACAAGTCTTTTGGACTAAAGTGTGGGAGCAGACACAGACAGTTTTAAGTTTTAGTGCTCCTTTGTCCTGGAGGGTTATCTGTTTCCGCTCTCTTGCTAGCATCTCGACATTACGTAAAGACTGCTTTTTCCTGTTAGATTTTATGCTGGGCATCGCTTTATACTTGATTGTGAATAATTGGAAGCATACATATGATGTACACTGGGTTGTTTGGTGGAATTCTGTTTGCTTATACAGTAAATATGAACAAATGCCTCGTAAAGGGGCTCCCCGGATGCCTGCGACCTTCTCGCGCTGGGCAGCCTTGCAGGACTTCATGATAGGACTCGCACCCGTGCAGCCTACTAAGAGAGATAAATGTTTAGTACTGATGTAACCCCTCGCCATGTTTCTCTTTGAAGTCTTGGTGGTGATAGTTTCATGCGCCTGTGTCCTGATATGGGGAAAACTTCTTTGTTGTTTTATTTCTTTTGGTTACTAGCAAGCCCTGGAGGGGGGGGAGGGGAGGGGAAGGGAGAGGGGGGAGGGGGGGGGAAGTGTTTCTGTTTTTTGTTTGTTTGTTTTTTTTCTTTTGTGTGTAGTGGGGGAGAGGTTTGTGTATCTTGGTTTCTGTGCAGTTAACTTTGTTGATGTGTTATGTAGGTTTTGTTCTGTTTTATATAATAAATAAAGATATTTAAAAAAAAAAAAGGTTAAAGTTTTACATCAAGCATGGGTGTTGTTTAAAAATACTAACTAGGACGCCCAGACCAGCTGTATTGCACACTTTAAGAAAAGTGGAAGGAAGTCCAAAAAACTTCCAGCATGGTTTAAAGGTGAGGTAAGAGAGACTATTGCCAAAAAAGCATCTGTCAGGAAATGGAAAAAGGAGCCAAGTGACGAAAACTGGAAACAACATAAGCACTGGCAAGTTAAATGCACGGCATTGATAAGGCACGCAAAGAGAGAATTTGAGAAGAAGCATGCTGTGGAAGCAAAAATGCATAATAAAGACTTTTTCAAATACATTTGTAGCAAAAAAACTGTGAGAGTCAGTTTGATCATTAGATAATAGAGGAGTTAAACATAGTAACATAGTATATGATGGCAGATAAAGATCAGTATGGTCCATCAAGTCTGCCCAGCAAGGCAGCCAGCGTAGTGCACTTGTTGCTCCGTGAAGAGGCACTAAGAGAGGACAAGGCCACTGAATACATTTTTTGCTTCGGTCTTTATTAAGGAAGATGTAAGGATGTTACTCATGAATGAAATGCTATTTAAAGGTGATGCCACAGAAGAATTGAAAGAAATATCAACACACCGGGAAGATGTATTACAATTATTTGATAAACTGAAAAGTAGCAAATCACCTAGACTGGATGGTATACATCCAAGGGTGTTGAAAGAACTGAAATATGAGATTGCAGACCTACTATTAGTAATCTGTGAACTATCATTAAAATCATCTGTAATACCTGAAGACTGGAGGATGGCCAATGTAACGCCAATTTTTAAAAAGGGTTCAGGGGTGATGTCAGACCGGGAAAAATGGTAGAAATAAGAACATAAGATATGCCATACTGGGTCAGACCAAGGTCCATCAAGCCCAGTATCCTGTTTCCAACAGTGGCCAATCTAGGTCATACGTACCTAGCAGTTTCCCCAAAAGACACAGTTTCCGCAATGCTTGTACAGGGTCAAGCACTGATATCCTGGGTCCCTTCTTAATAATGGTTTATGGACCTTTCCTCCAGGAACTTGTCCAAACCTTTTTTAAACCCAGCTACACTAACAGCCTTTACTACATCATCCGGTAACAAATTCCATAGTTTGATTACACGTTGAGTGAAAAATATTTTTTTTTATTAGTCTTAAATAGTTTACCCTGTAGCTTCATTGCATGTCCTCTAGTCCTTCTATATTCTGATAACGTAAACAATCGATCTACGTTTACCCATTCCACTCCGTTCATTAATTTATAGACTTCTATCATATCTCCCCTCAGCCGTCTCTTTTCCAGGTTAAAGAGCCCTAACCTTTTTAGCCTTTCTTCATAGGAGTATCCTTCCATCCCCTTTACCATTTTGGAGGCTCTTCTCTGAACCTTTTCTAATAACGCTATATCCTTTTTAAGATATCTATAAGATACCTATCCTTGCAGTGTAAATAGCTTATGTATATAGTTGACCCTGTTGTCCAAGTTTGTACTCCTGTTCAATGTAAAACCAGACAGCTTGTTGTTATGGTCGTTGTGTTTTGATGTAAACCGCGCTGATACCGAAGAGTGCGGTATATAAGAAACTATAATAAATAAATAAGATACGGCGACCAGAATTGCACACAATATTCAAGGTGCGGTCTCACCATGGAACGATATATAGGCATTATAATATCTTTTGTTTTATTTTCCATTCCTTTCCTTATGATACCTAGCATTCTATTTGCTCTCTTGGCTGCCGCTGCACACTGGGCCGAGGGTTTTAACATGTTATCCACAATGACGCCTAAATCTTTTTCCTGGGTGGTGGTTCCTAATGTGGAACCTTGCATTGTGTAACCATAGTTTGGGTTGTTCTTCCCTAGGTGCATAACTTTGCACTTGTCCACATTAAATTTCATCTGCCATTTTGATGCCCAGTCTTCCAATTTAGCAAGATCCTCTTGCAATTTTCCACAATCCTTTTGGGTTTTAACAACTTTAAATAGTTTTGTGTCATCTGCAAATTTGACAACCTCACTCGTTATTCCACTTTCCAGGTCATTTATGAATATGTCAAAAAGCAGCGGACCCAGCACAGATCCCTGGGGTACACCACTATTCACCTTTCTCCATTGGGAAAATTGGCCATTTAGCCCAACCCTCTGCTTTCTATCTTTTAACCAGTTCTTGATCCACAGTAGTACACTGCCTCCTATCCCATGACTCTTTAGTTTTGCCAAAAGTCTCTGATGAGGGACCTTGTCAAAAGCTTTCTGAAAGTCCAGATACACTATATCAACCGACTCACCTTTGTCCACCTGTTTATTCACACTTTCAAAAAAACATAACAGATTAGTAAGACAAGATCTTCCTTGTCTAAAGCCATGTTGGCTGTCTCCCATTAGGCCATGACTATCTACATGCTGAGTAATTTTATTCTTTATGATGGTTTCTACCATTTTTCTCCCGGTACTGACGTGAGGCTCACTGGTCTGTAGTTTCCCGGATCACCCCTAGAACCCTTTTTAAAAATTGGTGTTACATTGGCAATCCTCCAATCTTCAGGTATTAGAGATGATTTTAATGATAGTTCACAGATTACTAATAGCAGGTCTGCAATCTCATATTTCAGTTCTTTCAACACCCTTGAATGTATACCATCCAGCACCGGTGATTTGCTACTCTTCAGTTTATCTAATAGTTGTAATACATATTCCCGATGTATCGATATTTCCTTCAATTCTTCCGTACCTTTAAATACCACTTCAGTCATGGGTAACATCCCTACATCTTCCTCAGTAAAGACCGAAGCAAAGAATTCATTCAGTCTCTCCACTATCGCCTTGTCGCCTCTTAGTGCCCCTTTAACTCCTCCATCATCTAATGGACCAACTGACTCTCTCACAGGTTTTTTGCTACGAATGTACTTGAAAAAAATCTTTATTTTGCGTTTTTGCTTCCACAGCAATCTTCTTCTCAAATTCTCCCTTTGCCTGCTTTATCAATGCCTTGCATTTGACTTGCCAGTGCTTGTGCTGTTTCCAGGTTTCGTCGTTTGGCTCTTTTTTCCATTTCCTGAAAGATGCTTTTTTGGCAACAACAGCCTCTCTGACCTTACCTTTAAACCATGCTGGCAGTTTTTTGGACTTCCTTCCACTTTTCTTAAAGCGTGGAATACAGCTAGTCTGGGTTTCCAAGATAGTATTTTTTAAACAACACCCAAGCTTGATGTAAGTCTTTAACCTTTGCAACTGCTCCTTTTAGTTTTTCTTAACTATTTTCCTCATTTTATCATAGTCTCCCTTTCGAAAGTTAAAAGGTAGTCCTGTGGATTTCCTTACTATCCCTCCTCCACTAATTAGATCAAAGGCGATCATGCTATGATCGCTATTGCCATGTGGCCCCAACACCCTTATCTCTTGCACTAGATCTGGTGTTGCACTAAGGACTAGGTGTAATATAAAGAACAAAATTATAAAGAACAAAATTACTGAACATGTAGATGGTCATAGCTTAATGGGAGACAGCCAACATTGCTTTAGCCAAGGAAGGTCTTGTCTTACTAATCTGTTATGTTTTTTTGAAGGTGTGAATAAACAGGTAGACAAAGGTGAGTCTGTTGATATAGTGTATCTGGATTTTCAGAAAGCCTTTGACAAGGTCCCTCATGAAAGACTCTTGGCGAAATTAAAATGTTATGGAATAGGAGGCAGTGTATTATTGTGGATCAGGAACTGGTTAAAAGATAGAAAGCAGTGGGTAGGGCTAAATGGCCAATTTTCCCAATGGAGAAAGGTGAATAGAGGAGTACCCCAGGGGTACTCCACTATACTGGGTACTCCACTATGGGGTGCTCCACTATGCTGGGTCTGCTGCTTTTTAACATATTCGTAAATGACCTGGAAATAGGAATAAGAAATGAGGTAATCAAATTTTCAGATGACACAAAATTATTAAAAGTTGTTAAAACCCATGAGGATTGTGGAAAATTGCAAGAGAATCTTGATAAATTGGAAGACTGGGCATCCAAATGGCAGATGAAATTTAATGTGGACAAGTGCAAAGTTATGCACCTAGGAAAGAACAACCCAAACTATGGTTACACGATGCAAGGTTCCATATTAAGAACCACCACCCAGGAAAAAGATTTAGGCGTCATCGTGGATAACAAGTTGATACCCTCTGGCCAGTGTGCAGCTGCGGCCAAGAAAGCAAACAGAATGCTGGGTATCATAAGGAAAGGAATGGAGAGGAGAATAAAACAAAGGATATTAGTGTAGCTGGGTTTAAAAAAGGTTTGGACAAGTTCCTGGAGGAAAGGTCCATAAACCTTTATTAAAGGGGAACTGAGAAATCAACTGCTTGCCGTAATGCATGCAAGCATTGTGGAACCTATGGCTTTTGGGGAAACTGCTAGGTACTTGTGACCTAGATTGGCCACTGTTGGAAACAGGATACTGGGCTTTGATGGACCTTGGTCTGACCCAGTATGGCATATCTTATGTTCTTATACTATGACTTCCATGCATTCTTTAAAAATCAAGGTGCAGGCATTTAGCCAATAGCCGTATGCTGGTGTAAGTAACTACACCTAGATTTAATGGTATTTTCAGACATGCCCCCTGTTTTATAGAGAAAAGTAGACCCCTGCTTTTCTTTATAAACTAGACTCAAGATAGGTGCATTCTGGGTGCCTAAAACTAGGTGCCTCTCATAAAATTCCACTCTGAGAGTAATTTCATCATCAACTTGTGCCAATTAATACAAGTTCCCCTGTGCATATTTGGGGCCTATTTTTTAAAGTGAAATATTCACATACTTTATAACATAGACGTATAAAAAGGTGACTCAATCTAGTTGTGGCAGTTATGTCTGCTCTATGGTAGGCATAAATGCTCATGCCTAGATTTTTCAAAATCACGTAAAGGTTATAGTATTTTATAACTTACACTTGTAAATTTGCGCTCTGTCCAAGCTCTACCCCTATGCAATCCTACACTAAAGTGCACACAATAGGACTTAGGCCTAAAGCATGCATGTTAAGTGATTTCTTTAACTAGATATATACTGCTTTTCTACCAGGCAAAGCTGTGTATATGCAGGTACTGTATATATATATTTCTCCTGTGTCCACAAAGGGGCTTACAATCTATGCTTTTATGCCTGAGGCAACAGATGGTTAAATGGCTTGCCCAAGGAGCACCTATGGGACTAGAAACCCCAGTCCTTCCAGTCCAAGGTTGCTGTCCTAGCAGGATTCAAACCCCTGGCCATCAGGTAACGTGCCCCAACCACTAGGCCACTCCTCCCTTTCATTTAAAATAGGGACTTGCCCCAACCACTAGGCCGCTCCTCCCTTTCATTTAAAATAGGGACTTAAGTGCTTACATGGTGCATATCTGTACATGGCTTCCTTTATAAAATCAGCCCTTTTATGTCTATAAGGAATAAAACCAGGCCCTCTGTGTGATGATGTCATTATTGAATTCCTTTCCATCTATCAGGCATCTTCTTTCAAAGCCATAGATTTGATGCTTGATGAGTACCTGGGAGATACTGAGGACCCTGTCAAACTAAGAGACCTGTTTCTTGAAATGATGGGAGATATGGTAATGGCTGTACCAATAATTGAAACTGCCAGATATCACAGAGGTGAGTTTCTAGCTACAATATTTGTGGGAAGTAGGGTCCAGCTCTATGAACAGACCAAGAATGAAAGGAAATGTTAGTGGCAAGTAAAGCAGGTTTTTAGCTGACATCTTGAAATAGCATTTACATTTCAGAGAAGTAAGTTTCCTTCTTTATTTTAAGACCTCATTTCAACTTAATTCTATTGAAATACTCTTTTTTCTCATTTTACAAATAGCAAAGTAAGTAAGGTAGCAGTGTTAACAGAAAAAGAAAACCAGCAAAGCGGTTAGAGAGATGAGCCTTCTATTTTCTCTATGCATGTTGATATAGACCAAACAATAAAACCTACTCAAGGTAATCATAAGTCCATATACCATTAAGAAAGAAAACCTCCTTTTTCTTCAGAAAGAGTAGTAAAATACATTTTTGTCAGATGTCACGATCCAGAGTGGATAGTATCACACTGACCAAATCGCCATATCCTTTTACTCAATTTGATTCCAAATAACACACTTATATGAATGACGGAACTTGCATCAAAACAAACCCCGCAAGTGTCCACATGACGTGCATGTTTCGGGCCACCACTGCTAGCCCTGCTTCAGGTGCCGCAGGATACAAGAAGATTCATCCAAAATCTCTGCCAAATCTTCTCAAATGCAAAAAGCCCGTGAAACAAACCGCTATTTAAATGACTGCTCAGTTACACATTGGCTGATAGACCTCATATGTCACTATATTAGAATCACCTATTGTCACCAGCACCCCTTTTTGGCCCTTTTAGGCACCCGCCTAGGGCCGTGAGGTGTGGGTTGCCTTATTAAAGAAATAGTCAGTAGCCGTGGAATTAAGGCAAAAGAAATAATTCGGGTTTTATTCCCCGTCCCACATAGGATTCTTTATGAACAGCACAAAGGAACACAAAAGAAAACTGTTTCTTCACAGTATAAAAAATAAACTCTTCGCCAGCACAATGTATCACAGAACTCTTGCTTGCCTGGCTAACATAGGGATGTAATTTCATCAGACAGACAAAGCGTGCAATCCATGGAATCCAGTTCTATATCACACTCCTGGTTTTCCCATTGCATCTGCTCATAGTCTGTATCTGGAGACACATAACAATCTTTATAACTGAAATCCTCACAGCTCTTCCCTTGAATGACACTGGTTATTCTATTTGGTAAGTGCTCTACATCAACAAGGTTCAAGAGTCCTGTGCTAGGAACTGTATCTCTCAGGTTCCTTCTCCAATAGGGATTTTCCTCCCAATTACTGGGCTTTGCTCTGCTGGCAATGCCTGGCTTTTTCCCTCTAGCTACAACAGGGTACTTAGCTTTTGTCCCTGGGTAATGAGCTTCTCTCTCTGGGCTTTGGCTGGCTCCTCTCCAAGACTTCCCACGTCTCTGTAGCCGGGTCCAAGCTGAATCACTGTCTGAAGAGAGTCTGTGTCCTGCTGCCTCTTGCTACCGGGACACTTCCTTTGCTTCCTGGTTCTAGCAAGGTCTGCTGGTTGAGAGGAATTCCTTCCTCTTGGTTACTCACTCTCCAGTTACCGAGGCCCCCTCTGGCTTGGGATACTCCTCTGCAGCTACAGCCTGCTCCACCCTTTGGCTTCTGCTCCTGCCTTGGCTCCAGCCCCTCCCTTTGCTCCACTACTGGGCTTTCCCTGTAGTTTTTATGCTCCTGTTCTCTGCACGTTGTACGTGCCCTTCCACTCAGGTGAGCTTGATTAGCCTTTTGGCTTTCTACTGCATCACCTTTAGTGAATGGAAAGTTTTCTCCACTATACTTGGGCTTTTTAAAAGCTGAATATGTTTGCTGCCTATGTGTTTGTGAGATAAGCTCTTCCTCTTTTCCTATTACCATAGGCTCTGAGCTAGCCATTTCCTCATATAGCATAGGCTCTGTACTAGTTACCTCATCACACTATCAGAGACAAGGGAAACCCCCATGTCATCGAAGATGCCCTCACCTGATCGAATGAAATTAAAACAAGCTGTACCAATCGATTTCCAGGTTCAAGCCTCTAGGATTGACTGTCAAGTTTAAAAATCCACCACTGCTCCCGCCTCTGCAACTTTTCCACCCAATCACCACCCCAAGAATCGTAAGGTATATTATCAATAATCTACCAACAGAGGTATGAAAAAGCATCATTTTGGTACATCTTGTTTTAATTTCATCCAACCAGGTGAGGACATCCTCGATGACATGGGGTTTTCCCTTGTCTCTGATAGACCTCATACGTCATTATATTGGAATCACCTATCAGCCAATGTTGTAACTGAGCAGTCATTTAAATAGCAGTTTGTTTGGCGGGATTCTTGCATTTGAGAAGATTTGGCGGAGATTTTGGATGAATCTTCTTACATCCCGCGGCACCTGAAGCAGGGCTGGCAGTGGCAGCCCGAAACGTGCACTTGTGGGGTTTTTGTTTTGATGCAAGATCTGTCATTCAGTTAAGTGTTATTTTGGAATCAAATTGAGTAAAAGGATACGGCGATTTGGTGAGTGTGATATTATCCACTCTGGATCGTGACATCCGACAAAAATATATTTTACTGCTCTTTCTGAACAAAAAGGGTGTTAGATAGAAGCATTCAGGACTGCTCAAATCCGGAGCCATAGAATAAGTGTTACAATGTTACACTGTACTCAGTTGAAATATACTGTCTGTTATGTTCCTTGTAAACCGTCTTGATTTGTAGAAAGTCGGTATATAAAAACAGTTAAATAAATAAATAAATAAGTGGTGTGACAAGGTGATGTCCCTTGTCCACCGCCACCTCCTTTTACTCTCCTTGCACTTTTTCCACCCCCCTGTTCTCATTATTTATCCGATAGTCATAACTCTCAGAAACTGTAATTGTACTTTTGGCTCAATGGCATGAGAGGCTCCAAGCCATCTCCCTTTTTCAGGGTCACAAGCCAGCAGCAGCATGTGTTCAACTCCTCCTAGCTAGGAAAGGTTTCTGGCAATGGCATCCTTGGATCGTACACCCTAGCTGGGTTTCCTCTTTCCTGCACTGCACTTCATCTTCAACATCTTAATATATATTTGAGCAATTGAGCTAATAGCATCTGAGAGTCCATTTACAGGGAGGCTGCTATTAGATACAGGATGCCTGTTCTTCACAGGATCTTCCTCACAAAGCTGTACCCCAAGCAGTTCAGGGAAGATCCAATCGGCATTACTCCAACAAGGAAGAGCGAGACAGAGTTCAGATTGCTCTTCATAGATCTGGTCCTTCCATTCTTCTTCTTCTTTAATCCCTAGCTGGCATTTGGAGAGAAGGCCATCCTCTCAGCCAATACACTGCTGTAGGTGCCGCTGGATTCCGTGTGTTGCTCACAATACGCTTCCAACTTGGCGATCAGTGGCAACATTCCTGGCCTCATTAATGGTCAAGTCGTTCCATTGAGAGGAACAAGGATTTGTATGTAGTGGGTCACACCTTAACACCAGCTGCCACTACATTAAATGTCTTCCACAAGCAAGAAAATGGCAGGCGGCAATAAACTTTGACATTATCTGCTTTGTTGAAACATCAGTAAACTTTATAAGATGCATTTTCACTGAGGCATCTATCAACAAAAGTATATGCATTAATTTTCAGAGCATACAACCTTTTCAGACCTCATATCCAAATATACTCTTGCAGTTTGCATTTGAAGATTGGGCTGTTACATGGATAAAAGTGTGTTCATACTTTATCATCTCCAATGGAGGTCTGTGAGTGCACACATGGGCTACACACATGTTTTGAAATTTTAATGTACAGAAGTTACTCCTCTGGGAACACGTTTTATTTGTTTACCTGCAGCTGAAAGGTCACATTCGGAAAGCCAGCACATACTTCTAGGCAGCTGAAAATGGGCTTAGGAGCTCCCAGAAAATCATTGTCTTGTTTTTTATCCACATATATCCTGAGCCTTCGAGCCCTCAGCCTGTTCGGTTGATTTTATAATCTCTGTAGAAACAGGACATTGCTCGCCAGTTTGCTGAAATCTCTCCTGAGGCTCCCAGAGTTCCTTCTTGGTTTAATGACTGGGGCTAGATCAGGTCTGTCAGGCAGACCTGGAGCTGGTTGGCAACCTTAAGCACTGCATATGCTGTGTAGTGCTGTACTAGGCTTGCCAATCGGCTCCAGATGCACCTGACAGACTTGATCCAGTCCTGGGTTTACACCATTGCAAGCATTGATATGTAGTTCTGATTTCTCTATTGCATCTAAGAAAAAAACAAGACTACAAGTTCCTGCATGCAATGTGGTAAACCAGTACTGGATCTAGACTGTCATGCACATCTGAAGCCAGCTGGCAACCCTTCTCATGTCATGTAGATCAACCTGCATTGGGCACTAAGCCAATCCCTGACTGTCCCAGCTCCTCTAATAGTTGGGGATCCACCCACTTACACCATGATGGTATTTTGCCTGGAGATAAGACAGAAGGGTCTTCTAATGCTGGTTATTCCAGATCATCCAGAGGTCTAGCAGGCCCAGATCCAGGAACCCACATCAATTCTGTTTTCCTGTCAATCTGAGAGGGAGCAGGAGAGTTTATATGTGGCTGGGAACCTCCCCTGCAGTATGACACAGCTTCCTTACATGAATCAGACGCCAACTCTATGCACAATATGCCCTAGTCCTTGCAAGATGGACAATTCCATGGAGGACTCAATTCTCTCTGAACCCGTCAAGGACATTACGAACTTGAGGAACACATTTCAGAAAAATAATAGATCAATCTTATCTAAAATTCCTGCAAAAAAGATACAAAGCATTTATCTCTGGGCTCTCTTGAGATGGCAGCCAACAAACTGGATTTCAAACTCTGTAGTGCTCAGGCACCCCAAGAGAGAAAAGTGGTGAACCTGACCCATTAGGCCTTATAGGATCCATGACCAAAGATATGGAAAACTCCATTATCCACACCAACAACATCTAAGCTCAAGTGCAAGGTCCTTTCTGCCTCCAGACATGACCATATTCAGCTTCCCCATCAATATGTGGTAGTAGAAGCTGGTCTCAAGAGAACTAACACTTTGAAAGACCTACACCAGTGTCCCATCCCACCATGTTCAGTATCATATGATCCTTCCCTAGCAGATCATAGTGCTACTGAAAACTTTAAAATTAATACTCATCAATTAAATTCCCACTACTATCACTGCTTGATACCTCAGACTGCTGAATTATAGAACTCCACTACTGAAGATTTACCAGGAATGCCTCACTCATATTACTATTTATCAGCATACAAGCATGTGTTTGTCATCTTGTATGATCCATACATGATTCCTGCAAGTCAGCATCTTGATCTGTGGCAGTTGCCATTGGAACTTTCAGGACCACCTGGCTAAGGGCATCACTGATGGCACTCAGCATGGCATGGGACAGACACAGCGGATCCCTTTATAGCAAGAAGATGAAATCAAAGCAAACTGAAATATATTTTATACTTCAATAAATAGAGGGGGAGGGTGACCTACATGGAGCATCTGTTGCAATCACTCTAGCCACCTTACTGGGCAGACTAGATGGACCATGCTGGTCTTTATCTGCCATCATATACTATGTTACTATATATGTTACTATGATGCTTTAGCACAAATGGCTGCAATCCGTCTTGCATCAATCTACCATGCTTTTTCATGGGTGCCTTATACATAATAAAGGAAAATATATTTGAAACACAAAATCCATATTTACAAAGGAGAATAATGATTAAAAAATTAATATTTTGTGAGAGCCTCAGAGAAGTTGATCAGGTAGACTTTCAGGAAAATTGAAACAAATCTGGATTCTCAAGCAGGAGTTGCTGGAATAGTCATAAATTCATACCATACTGCATCAGACAAAAGGTCCATCAAACCCGGTATCCTGTTTCCAGCTGTGACCAATCCAGGTACAAGTACCTGGCAGGATCCCAAAAGGTAGACAGATTCCATGCCACTTATCCCAGGAGTAAGCAGTGAATTTCTTCCAGTCCATTACAGTAATAGCTTATGGACTTTTCCCTCCACAAACTTGCCCAAACCTTTGTCAAACCCAGCTACACTAACAGCTTTTAGTACATTAACTGGCAACAAATTCCAGAGCATAAGATTACTTTAAGGACTGCGCCCAGGCTGAGGGGGCTACATAGAAATCTATAGAAAATGAAGTAGAAAAGAAACCTGGAACAGCTTACTTGGATAAGTGTCCCATCCAGGGCTGGACTGTGACCAAACATCTGCCTGGACTGGAGGATCCAGTCCGTGGCCCATCTCCCTCCGATACTGCTGCTTCGGTTGATGTAAACAAATTGTAGCAGCAGTATCTTCCCATGAGCTACCAGGTATTCCTATACTGCTGGCCTGCAAACCCCTGCGCCTATAAAAGGCAACTTGGGCACCCTCCAGTGCATTGTTGATGTAAAAAAAAATCACCTAATAGGGCAATCCACCCCGGTTCCCTTGCCAAGCGCTATCTGCTGCATCAATGGCTAAGGTGGGTTAGTAAACAGGCCCCTATGATTTTTAAAAATATCCTTGAGTGATGCAGTCAGAGCCCTGACCTCATTTCAATTGAAAATACATGACATGGCTTAAACAGTTTTGTAAAGAAAGATTACAAATATTAGACCAGTCGGAGTGTACAAAGAAGTTGGTGGAGATCTGTCTGAACAGACCTGCAGCTGTCTTTGGTGTTTTTGGGTATATGCTTTGCCCCCCAATAAAACAATTTTTCTCCTTAAAAGTGTGGAATATAGTGTGTTAATGCATGGAAGAAAACTCATTTAAATGCATGGAAATCTGACACACCGATACAAAAAAATTGTGAAAAACGTTCAAGGGGACATAGACTTCCTGTTGCTAGAGTATATATAATAACATTCAAAATCTATACCAAAGTGCATCTTTATTTTATTGTCTATAACACATTTTGTCCAGGTTGTGTGTATCAGAGTGGGTCAATATAATAGCACCACTAAATTCAATGCCACCAGCAGACATGCTTGGAAACCACATCCCATGGAGAAGGAAGACATCTCTGTCCTTCCTTCTTCAGACAATTAGCACGCTTATGGCCAAGGTATCAAGCTGATCAAACCCAGTGTCACTTCTATAGAGATTTAATCCAAACGTCATCCTTACAAGGTACAAGCCCTGTGTTGAAATAAAATCTGACATGGAGGTTTATTTCTGGGTTAATGGTTTCCTCCAGCTCTTTTGGACTTCCAGCTCAGATGGAACCAGCCTCTGTTGTATTACAACTAACCAGGGTTTCTGCTTTATCTTTAACTCATTCCTCCATCTACCTCCTCCCTCCCCTCCTCATTACCACCACCACCACACACACACCATAGCCCAGTCATCTCAAGGGCTACAAATCCCATCTCCTCCTGGAATGTGGCAAGGCTGGACCTGAATCTGACCACTGGGTGTCACTATTGTGCTAAATTCAGTGATCCTACTGTATGTCGTTACTTCATTATTAAATGATCTGGTCTTGGTTTTAGTATACCTTTTAAGAAAGTGATGATTAATACTGAGGTGATTTCATCTAAAGGGATGCAATGTATCATATATCTCTCCCATTGGAAGCTCCCTATTGTCTGTTAGATGCTGGCTTTCCAGTCTACATGTATGAATTTCAACATCGGCCAAGTTCATGGGCAAACTCTAGGCCAGACTTTGTGAAAGCAGATCATACCGATGACATCAGCTTTGTGTTTGGAGGCCCATTCTTGGATAGTGATGTATCTGTACTGGGTAAGGAATGCTGTTTGCTTCTTCTAGGCAACATCCTGTTCCCTAAATATTCAAAGAAATCTGAATCCTGTGTGAACTTCTCAGTACTTCAAAGACCACTGAATTCTTGCTGGCTAAAATAACCACTGCACAAAACAATTATTCAAAGATGGTGGCATGCATGAGATTTTCAGATAGACATTTATTTATTTATTTTATTTTCGTTAACATTTCTTATATACCGCCCCTTCCAACGATCAGGGGTGGTTTACATTGAACAATATAGAAACTTGGTTACAGAGAACATTTCAAACTGTAATATAAACTATATACAGGTCAGCTAGGCACTTATACAGAAGTATTGTGTCAGCTGCGTCTGAACTATTTACATGATATTGCGATCAGTGCAAGATATATTGTGAATGGTACAGGATATATGGGCATAGTCATATCGGGGGGGGGGGGGGTAGTAAATAGACATAGATCCCATCTTCAAACTAGCTCATGCCGATCACCAACTTTAGGTAAATATGTTGTGCCAATAAAAGAAATCACAACCAGCGAAATATTCCAGGTTCACCAGGACCAATACGGCTACTTGAACTATATACAAATATACATGGACATGTTTATTCACATTTTACTGATCTCCAGGAACAAGCAGGAATGAGTCTTCACACGTGGGAGACGTCACCGACGGAGCTCGCACGGGAAATGCTCCCCAGCATCCAATCAGAAAGCCTTTGGGAGCATCCCCCGCGCCTGCGCGGTGGCTTCCCGCCCTTCCTACTGCCTCCTCTCCCCAGTTTTTCGTTTTCCGCAGAGCATGCAGGACGTCCCTCCTACCACCGCAGAAATTTTTCCTTTTTTCTGTAGTCGCGGCTTTCCCGCCGATGGTGGCACCTCCGTGCCCCCTTTTTCTTTCTTTCTTTTAATTATTTTTCATTTAATTTTCGTCGCCCCCTCCGGGCGCTGAGGACCGGGGCATGGAGCCTTCTTCCCCCCAGCCTCACGGCGGGGACTTAATTTTCCACGTGGACTCCAATGCCTGGTGCCTCTCCTGTTTGGGGCCTGACCCTTTTTCCCCGGATTCCCCGGGCTACAGTGTCGGGAGAAGACCCTCCCTCTTTCGGGTATCCCTCGACGACGTCTTCGCACCCAAGGCGCGGTCGTCGGGTTGTTCTTCTCTCCAGGATCAGGTAACCACACAACAGTCTGTTAAGACTAGCCAAGTCTTGAAGGGCGAGTCTCATGCGTGGCATGGTGACGGCTCCGGCCAACCCCTCAAGTCCTCCTTGGCTGATATACCCCGGTGGGAGTCCTCGGGCTCCAAAGCATTTACGGGGTTTCGGGATGTTCCTGAGGTTCGCTCCTCACAGAACATTCCCGAGCCATGCCCGAGGGAGGTACCCGCTTCGAGCGGTGCCGATTCCCCGGCATCGGCGTCGGCGTCGAGTGTTTCACTCTTCGCCAGGGATCGTCAGCCGGTGTCCTCGGCGCCTTCGGGGCCGATCGACTCGACCGGGTCTGACCTCCCTACATCCAAGCCATGCTCTGGCGTGGTAGCCGCTCCGGGCGGTACTGAGCCCCCGGCATCGGCGTCGGTGTCGAGCGCTCCGCTCCTCACCGAGGATCGTCGGCTGCTGTCTTTGGCTCCTCCGGGGCCGATCGACTCAGTCCAGCCTGGCGTTCCTCCAGCCCTGCCATGTGTGTGGGCGGTACCCGCTTCGGGCGGTACCGACCCCTCGGCGTCGGTGTCGAGCGTTCCGCTCCTCACCGGGGATTGGCGGCTGCGGTCCTCAGCGCCTCCGGGGCCGACCGACTCGCGCCGGTATGGCATTCCTACGGGGGTGGTATCCGCTTTGGGCGGTGCCGACCCGTCGGCGTCGGTGTCGAGTGACCCGCTCCCCACCGGGGATCGGCCACCGCTGCCCTCGGCACCTCGGGGGCCGATCGACTCGACACTGTCTGATGGCCCTACGTTCAGGTCATGCGCGGGGGTAGTACCCGCTTCAAGGGTGTGGGCGTCGATGGTTCCGCCCCACGCCAGGGATGGTCATCTGGCCTCCCTCCCCTCGGGGCCGCTCGCTTCGACCCACGCCGGGTCGCCGGTATCCCAGCCCTGCGCAAGGGCGGTACCGGGTTCGAGCGGCGCCGCTCCGCCGGCGACGGCAGGGGCGTCGAGCAAGAGGGACCGCCATCGACCCTCCCCGGGGACCTCGGGGTATGTCGGCCAGCGCACGGGCGACTCCCCGGCATCAACGCGGCCGTCGAGGGCCCCGCCCTTTCCTAGAGAAGGGGCCTCGGGGTCTTCGACTGCTTCGACCCAATCTGGGTCTGCGCCGCCCCGCAACGGTACCCCGACATCGGCGCAGGGGCTTTGCACTCCCCCCCCCCCCACAGGGACTCATCGCCGGGTGACCGGGGTCCCCTCGGGGACGGGCCGTATGCCCCGGAAGGATTTCTCTCCGGGTCGGACGGGTTCGAGAGGGAGCCCGGCACCGGGCAGTGCCCGCCGATCGACATCGGTGCCGGCATCAGATGACCCCCTCTCCTCCGAGCACCGTCCTCGGGGGCCCTTGATGTTCGCGGCACCGGTCGGCACGGTTCCGATCCGCGCTCCGGGATCTCCACCACCGGCGTGGTCACTCCCGCCGGGGGCCTCGAGGAAGGAGTCGATCTCCTCGCTCAGTTCGATGACCAGCCTGGAGTCGTTGTCCAGCCTTGAAAGCCTGGCCACGGCACGTCTCGGGATCGGCCCCTGTCCTCTCTCGCAGTGCAGAGCAGAGACCACTGGCCCCTGCCCTCCGGCGGCCACGGATTCGCTCCAGTCACGGGGGGAAGCACCGCCCCCGGGTTCGGGGCCGAGGCCGGTTCCTGCGGCGCCGTCGGTGCCATCGACTTCTTCGATGCCTAGCTTGGAATCAATTCCAGGAGCAGACGACGCCATGTTGACTGCCCCGATCCGGGTCGGTTGGTCCCCTCCTCTGCCCAGCGGGCATCGGCCCGAGCGGCCTCTTAGTGCCCTGGCGGCCTCTCCCGCCATAACTGCTCCGGCAGAGCCGCCTTTTCAGGATTTCCTCCTTGACATGGCGGACTTGCTGGCCATCCCTATCCCGGACCCGAGCCCAGGCCCTGCGGAACAGGCAGCCGCGATGCTTCCTCTGCATCCCGCCCTGCATGATCTCCTGCTGGGGGCTTGGCGGTCGCCTATGAGGGTTCCGGCGCCGCTGACTGCTATGCAGGCTCTGTACCTGGTGCCTCCGTCCCCGGGGTTTCGGCAGCACCAGCTTCCACATCGGTCCATTGTGGTGGAATCGGCGCTGAGGAAGGCCGGAAGCAAGGAGAGGCATGCTTCTCACCCTCCAGGCCGCGCCTCGAAGACGCTAGATACTCTAGGACGTCAAGCCTTCCAAATGTCTATGCTTGCGGCCAGAATTATTTCATATATATTTTATATGAGTCTGTCGCTTCGGGAGGTCACCGAGAGGTTATCTCGGTTATCCACCTTCGTATCTGCAACCAAGGCCTTTGAATATTCCCTGCTTCTTTATCATTGCAGGAATATCTCCGGGTTCCTTTATCGTGCTTCGCTGGACTCCTTCCGGTCGGTCAGCAGAGCCTCTGCTGTTGCCATTAGAGCACGCCGCACGGCATGGTTGCAGGCGTCCGAGTTGTGTAGACGGGCACAGCACATCCTGGGTAATTCTCCCTGCGACGGAGATCACCTCTTCAATAGCGAAGCCTTACGTCAGGTCACACAGTGCTTCGCTAACCTTCCCAGAGTTAGCAGCCAGCCTAGGGCCCGGCTTCCCCCCGGTGGTGGTAAACGCCCCTCCAGACCCCCCTTCCCTAGGAAGAGGAAATGTCAGCCCTCCGCCCACCCTTCAGGCGCGCCCAAGCAAGGGACCTCTCACCCCGGGTTGATGTCCCCGGGCCCGCGCCAGGACTCTCATACTAAGCATTTTTAGGCTCAGGTGGGCGGCTGCCTGCTCTTAACCTCCTTACCAGAAGTTTAGACTTGAGCTCTACTCTGGGGCTCGTCCAGTTGGAAAATGGTTCGGGGACTTATCTAGGGGTTCAGGTCTTCTCCTCCGTGGGAAAGGGAGACCACCTTACGCCGTGATCGCTCTGGCCCACGGTCACCCTACTTACTCTTCGGTATGTCCCCGAACCCCTCTCAGCCAGTATCCTCTTGCTGATTGCTTCCGTACTGGAATTCCCCTCCAGCCGCTATAGTCCCCCTATACTCACCAGGGACTATACCCTCATGTCCCCCGATTGTGCGGGGGACAATTTCTACGTGCAGGTCCTGGGGACACATTAGGGCCTCCAACCCCTGCGGCATTCTACCGGACTGATGCTATCCTCCGTCCCCCGCGCTACCGCGCTCTTAGCTCGCCGATCTGCCCTTGCCCTCCGGGAAAGATCCCTCCCCTGACGGATCTTGCGGCCACCTCTTCAGGTGGACGTTCTGGGGATCGATGGCAGATCCGCCTTACCTGAGTGCTGCTCATGAAGGCAGGCCCCCCGGCGTGCCTGCGTTAGTACCGGAGGGGGCGTCCCCATGTCCACCGGCTTAGATATACTAGATATCACCTGCTTGGCAGGCGCCTTTGGGGGATCCCCACAGTACCTGTGTTTACCGCCTTTTTCCCCCTATGGCCGGTACTCACCCCCCCCCCGGGGGTCCGGCCAGTCCGCCTGCCTATTCCCCGTCGGCCCGCGGACTGGTGGTACCCTACTGCTGTGAAGTCAACAGTCCCCTTTTCAGTTAGGTCCTGCTCCCGGAGGTCCGGACCCTTGTCTCCCTATCTCTCGCTAGGGCAGACTGTGTACCCCTTCTGCTCCGGGGTACACCTCTACTCTTCTCCGGGATAGGCTCTCTAGTTCGGCCTGTCTTCCACTGTTGGTCCTCTGAGTTATGGACTCTACTCCTAAGGGAGTGCTCAGCTTGCCGTGAGCCCCCTGGAAGACCTGCCGTCCTTCTCCTGACCCAGCTGACGCCTGGATCCCATGGCCTTCCGGATTTGGAACTTCCTTCTCGCTGCGGTGAAGTTTCCTTGATGACCTCGCTACTGCGTCTACAGTGCCTTCATCACAGGACTACTTCCGACAACCCGGTGGGTAAGCAGTACAGGGTTCTAAACCATTAATTCATTAGAAACTTAATGGCCGGTAAGCTCTGTATGGTACTAGGTCATTTACTCATTACATGCTTAATGATTCTCTTCATGCACCCCTCTGCCTACTCCCGTAGCCTGGGTTTTTTTTTGCTGTATCCTAATGGTACCTGTTCTGCACTCTAAAGACTTGCCTCCATAGTCTTTGGATTCACTGTTCCTCTATTCAACTCCTGCCCTCCATCCCTCAGGGGATGCCGGAGATTCAGGCTGGGCAAATGCCATCCCGTCTGGGCTGCGCTTATGGGATCTCCCCGGGCATCCTAAGCTAGGGAGTCCCCACGTGTGAAGACTCATTCATGCTTGTTCCTGGAGATAGCACAGTTACTTACCTATAACAGGTGATCTCCGGAACAGCAGGAATTAGTCTTCTCAACCCGCCCACCTCCCCTGGGAGTTGTATCTCTCTTTTTCTCTATTCCTTCCTCTCCTCTCCTGCCGGCTCAGCTATGAAACTCAACTGGGGAGAGGCAGTAGGAAGGGCGGGAAGCCACCGCGCAGGTGCGGGGGATGCTCCCAAAGGCTTTCTGATTGGATGCTGGGGAGCATTTCCCGTGCGGGCTCCGTCGGCGACGTCTCCCACGTGTGAAGACTATTTCCTGCTGTTCCGGAGATCACCTGTTATAGGTAAGTAACTGTGCTATAGCACATTGTTTTAAATACTTTAACCACTCCTCTGAAATTTCCATAAATATAGATTGGCCGTTATGGCTAGTAGGTAATACATTATTTTACCTTCTAGATCCCATTGGCCAAGAATTGCTCTGATGTCACAGATGACATCATAGACACTGCATAAACCAATCAGAGCATATGCCATGTGAAGTCATTATGATTCTGGCTAACCTGGCTGCTCCTAGGTCAAGGAAATTTCTTAAGGAATTTAAAAAATGGTAACTTAACAAAAAAATGTAACTACTAAAAGGGTGAGTAGTAGTATGAATATATATTTGAAATATTGCACTGTAGAAGATAGGTTCATTCCAGGACTAGAGATTGATGGGATTTGAACTGGAGTTTAGGTCAAAGAAGCAGATCCATGCTCTGGCTACAGGGCCAAAGCTTTAGTTCAGGAAAAGTTCACATTCTAAAAGAAATGAGCCTGATGCTAGGACCCAGGGCCGGCCCGACACAGTGCGAGAATGTTGTTTGCATAGGACCCCCACACCAACTTCAGGCTGCACAGCAGTCTGACATACCTGAGAGTGTGTCCCAACTCCCGACCATATGCAGGGTCAGCCAGTACATGACCCCGTGCCTGCCTGACCGGCTTCAGAGGGAGCCGGAGAGACCCGAAGCCCCGGCTCACCTCTACAGCTGCCAGAGAAGAAAGCGGCGTTTTCCTTTGGCGGTGCACTAAGTACCAGGAGGTACTTAAACAGAGGCATTTTCTGTCTTGCACGAAACAGGAAATGCCCCCATTTAAGTATCTCCCGGCACTCAGCATGCCGCTGGAATGAAGGAAAATGCTGCTCTTCACCAGCTTCAGGCCTCCCCAGCTCCCTCTGAAACCAGTCAGGCAGGCACGGGGCTCTTCAGGGGGAGAGGGCTAAGACTGGAAATGGGCTGATGTGGGGGGATGGGAGAATTGGACTAGAAGGGAGCGGATGCTGGGAGGGGACTAGAAGGGGATGGGGCTGGGGGAGTGAAGATGGAGAGGGGAAAAGATATTTTGTGTGGGGAGGAAGGAAAATCTACGATTGGCTGGGTAATGGGAGAGTAAGTGGGGATTGAGGATGGAGGTGTGAAATTTGAGTGGATGAATAAGGAATAAAGAAAGAAATGGAGGAAAGAGCAAAAGGGAGAAGATCAGTATTTTAAAGCAGATGTAGAGAGAGAATGGGAAAAAACTAGAAGAGAGAAAAAAGGACAAATGGACAGCAGACAATGGAGAGTTAACAGAAGACACAAAGAAACCAGAAGAAAGTGACTGGAGCAATTGCAACTGAAAAATAAAATGCCCAAACAACAAAAGGTAGAAAAATACTTTTTTATTTTGAATTTAGTAAATGGAATATATGTCATCTCTGGGAAATATGCATTGTTAATGTCTTTGAATTTGTTTAGTACAAGAGGAAATTAATTTTTAGTTTTATTTCTCCAGTGTTGTACATTCCAAGTTTGGCTTTTGGGGTTCCCAGTTTAATTATTGTCTTTCTATTTCTAAATTGTGATCCCTTGTTCTTTGTTTGGTGACGGTCTATGTTCTCCATGTGTAACTGAGCTGTGATATTCTGCTTATGTAGTTTCTATGTGACAGTGCCACTTGTTCTCTTTCCCTAGTAGATGTATTGGTATTCTCTGAGATGTACTGGTTTAATATTTGCAGTATTGCCTTTTGATAGATAAAGTTTGGTGTTTTGTGAGTCCTAGTAGTGCTGTTATAATACAGCGGGTTTGCTATGGGCTGAAACAAGCGGAGACAGCAGATGGTCATGTAAAGGTTGTTCTTTCTTGACTGGCATTTGTTGCCCAGCTGGTTTTGAAAATGTTCCGGCTGTTCCCTCTGATGAAGCATTTGCAAAATGCCATATAGGCGTCCTTCAGTGGCATTGGGATATATAAGCAGATAAGTGATCAGCTTTTGATACATGTGTGGATACACCATGTGTATGTATGCTGCACTCATTATGGGCAAGATCTGCTTGGATCCGCAATTTCTGTTTACTATGAAAATTTGAAACATTCTTTATGAGAGTAAAGTTAATTTTGAAAATAAGTATAATATATATTTGAAGCCTGAGAGATAGTAGCTGGGGAGTTTTTTCAGGATCACTGATGTTCCTGAGTCAGGTCCAAGGATAAGATTGATATACCTGGACCGTGCTGCTTGTTGGTTCTGAGATTCTTTTTCTCCCAGTTAATGGTTGTTATGTTGCCATTTGCAAAAAGGGGGCAGGAGAAGAGAATCTTCCGCAGGAGAATCAAGGGATCAGAGCGGAAGCTAATGACCACGGCCAACACGATGAAAGTGGTATAAAATAGCCTTTATTAACAGACCCAACTCAAACGGTTTCAGCCGGAGGCCTTCCTCAGGGGTCTAAAAACAGACAAATTTAAACATCAATATCAAACAATGGGTAATTAAAATAAATTAATATAATATTGAAAAGACAAAACAAAACGTATTCATACAAGGTAAGGGAGGGTACATTACCATAGGCAAGCAAACAAACAACCAGAACAAGGTGGACAACGCCACTCTTCCCAGTCTAAGGAAAGGGGAAAAAATAAAATACAATAAATATACATTGGTCATTTGTATAAAGGAGGATTGTATAATGTTTAACATCAACCGAATAATTACAAGATATATCCAAAGTACCTTAAAAATATGAGACGGTAAAACAGCCGAAATGTACAAAAAAACAATAAATATATCCACTTAATGAAAACAAATGTTCCATAGGGAGGGGTGAGCCAAAAGGGGAAACAAGAATTATAATACATAACCCATAAAAAGGAAAATAATTAATTAAAATCAAAGTTAATGTGTGTAAGACATAAATACATAAAAAATGAGTACTATAAATATTTATATTAAAAATTGATATTAAAAAAGAATAAAAAAAAAAAGGGGAGAAAAAAATGGAAATTATGATAAAAATGAAAATATGTATATATTTTTGAAAAAAGGCCAAATGATTTAAAAGGGGGGGTCCTACAGAACATATAAAATTGAAACCAAAAGAAACGATATCAGCACTAAAAAAGGGGAGAGAAAAAATGAATAATATAAACAATGGCCAATATGCCACACAATGTCGGTGTCCACAGTCCTAGCATAGAGGACACAAAAAAGGTTAAATGATAAAAAAGCAGGAAGATGAAGGCAGCGGCGTCATAAATACAAAACAAGACAGAAAGTTTAAAAGTCCTGAAAAATGGCACGTAGTGTAAGCAATAGTTGTAGGGCACATACAGACAACGTGTCATGGCGGGAAAAGGACAAAATCGTATAAATAAAAATGGTTGTAAAAATGATTGTAAAAGAAGGGGGAAAAAAGGGGAGCCATAAAAATGGGAGCCTTGCACGAAAGAACATATGAAGTCTACTTGGGACAAACAATGACGGTAAATCCTTGACTTATTCCGTGAAGAAAGAAACAAGGGGGAGAAAAAATGCACTTACACAACTCCGTGCTACGGACAAGGAAACAAAAGCAGGCTCTAAAAGAAGGTAAACTAAAAGCAGAAACGATAAAAAACGATGGATTTAAAGATATATAAAAAAATATATGCATGTTGAAAGTAAGCCAGTACATACCTGCGGGATCGCTGAGCGGGAAAAAAGCCGCGCAAGTGTAGTAGGAAATAAATACAAAAAAAGGGGGAAAGAGGAACCTCCCATAAACGCGTCATCGAGAATTAGCATATAGACACGCTCGGTCCGAGGGCAAGCGGAGCTAAACCATAAAAGTTATAATTGCACAAGTGTGTCATAAAATATATTAAAAAACATAGCGGCGACACATGAACAAAAACATAGTCAGAAGTGCACGATGCAAAAGAAGGTGGATAATACAAACTCTAAGGGGCATGTTTACTAACAGGCCGGTAAAGTGCGGGTCGCGGTAGAGTGAGTGTGCCGTATAAGGAGTGGGCGTTCCGTCCTGAAGAAGAAAAGCCGTGATTGACAGATGCGCTAAGGTGCGCGGCGCCCGTGTGCGCTCCGCACCTTACCGCAAATGAGAGCCGAACGGGAGGCATATGTGTCGCGCTGATCAAACAGAAGGACAGAGCCACAGCACAATGGTTGAAGCACTGACCAATGGTGCAGGGAGCAGGGGTTCGAAACCACACAATGCGCAATGGCTCGCTGAGGTGTTAGTTTATGAGGCAGAGGAATACTGGGCCAAATAAAGCAGCCCGCTGAGTTTTGTTTTGGCACACATCAAAACTGGACGGGATAAGGAGGCGCGCTGATGTTTTTATGCGACATTTGAATGCTGGGCGGCATAAAGCGTCGCGCTGATGTTATCTGGCGGCATATTACTACTGGGCGGCAGAAGGCGGTGCGCCGGTTACGGCGGCAATCGCATAATGGAAGGTATAAGTGGGGCGCTGATGTGCAAACAGAAACACAGAGCCACAGCACAATGGTTATAGCTCCCACCAATGCTGCAGGGATCAGGGGTTCAATCCCCACAGTGACTAATGCAGACTGCTGTGTGCTGTGTAATGTTAGGAGGCTGATATATAATGGGTGGCATAAGGCGGTGGTATGCTGGGCAGAGAGCGTTGCGCTACTGTTTTCTGAGTCATGTCAATACTGAAAGGCATAAGTGACGTGCTGATGTGCAAATCAGAGAGCAAAGCTGCAGCACAATGGTTACCACACCAACCAATGCTGCAGGGATCAGGGGTACGATACCCAACAGTGCAAAATGAAGATAGCTGGCTGAGGCAGTAGCTGTTAGGGGTAATATTGTTTTAGGAGTACCGTATTGTATATATGTAGAATCATAACCGATAGCAAATACACTCGCAAAGCAGTGTAACAGAACGTCGCCCATAGGTTAATGCAGAGGGCACATGTGAAAATGCAATGTCCGCCATGGCACCCTACAATGTTGGTGAAAGTGTAGCCAAGTGTGCTATATGAGGCAGGGTAAGGTGAGAGCACTGTCCCAGATGGCAGCAGTGTGCATTGTAACGTATGGGAAATGTAAGTCGGTGTGTTGACCAAGGTCTGCCATACCTGATTTGGCAGGGAGGGGCTGCAGACAGGGGCAGGCGACTGATATGAACAGGGGATTAGAGTGTATCTTATCTTGTAAACTGCCCTATTCCCGTTGGAGTACTACAGCTCCATTAAACTCATGCTCTGGGGAAGAAGCCAATACTCCTCTGTTGTGAATGCTGACAACTTGTGCAGATAGTGAATGATGGAGGGGTGATCATGGTTTGAATGTTCCAGTGAATAAGGTTGGCAGAGGTATGTCAACTGTCTGTGTGCAACTGTACAGCAATCTGTGATGCTGTCTCAAAAGAACTACCCCCTTGTGCCAGATATTAATGCACCTTTTATGGTGTTTCAGAAGGCACACACGTTGCTAGGAAATGAAAACCTCATTCTCCACAAAGGCCATGTGGAAAGGCTGTCAACTCCCAAGACACTATTGTATGTAACCCATAAGCTGTGTCAATCAAAGGCATGGCAAAAGATGCCCCAAGGATGTAGAGATGAACCCAGAAACGTAACCCAGTAGCACTAACATCCCTCAGTTGGAATGGCAAAGGAGGTATGTGGCAAACCCACACGTAACACAAGCACTGCACAGAGCTAAAACACAAAAACAATACAAAAGTAAAAGAGGGATGAAGATCAGTTGCTGAACTGCAGAAATCATCCCCAACCCATGTGGCACCCATTAAAATGGACAACCCAGTTGAGGGTACAATATGCTCACAGCACACATCAGTACATATATGACCCTCAAACAAATGTTAAACACCTTTTATGGAAAAGCATACAAATATAAGACACCACACAGGAAGCACACTAATGACCACTACCACAAATCACAATGGCTAAACCGGCATGCCACACCAACAATGTGAGCTCCTTAGCAAAGACTGCAGAAAGAAAGAGTGCAGTCCATTAAACAAACCGCCTGCTGACTGTCAGGACAAGCAAACACCAAAAAGTAAGCATGATGAAATGCACATGCAGAGCTGCTAATTACTCATACAATTGCAGTCTGTATTTGTGATGTGGTGCACATGTGCACACACAATGAAATGTTCTGCAGTGGATACAGCATGCAAAAGAGGGGAAAAATATACCACAAGGGCAACAGAGGACGGTATGTGGAATATGTTAATAATTTGGATCAGGACATGAGAAAGTTCCACATGTAATCATGTGTAACACACAACACCTGAATCACAGAAAACCAAAACCCCCTGATGTGTTGCCATGTAAACACCCTAAAGTGGGACACCTCTGAAACGAAATAATATGTGATGGCTAAGCAGCACACAGGATGCACCTTGACGTACAGTGAGGAGAGAGAAGGGTGTATGTAGAGGTGAGGAACCTGCTGTTACCTCATGGTACAGTCAGCAGATTAGAAAACAAAGGATATAGCACATGTGCTAATCAAAACAAAAACATACAGAGTAGAAACACATGACTGTAGCCACTCCCAGAAACAGTACACTGAGTACACAGTAACACACTGAGCACACTGAGCCAAGCATACTAAGCACACTGTGTGGCAACCGTGAATACCCAGTGAGGTTACATGTGTCTGCCAGATACACAGCTGTCACTGTACAAGGATGCGAGCACAGGTGGCACATGTACATGTGTGGCAAATGGCCCCAGACAAGTGTTAATGTGATCAAAGAGAGAAGGACTAACCTACTGTTAACAAAATGGCCTTGGACCCAAGCAAACACTGATCAATTCCCACTAGCACCCCATGTGGCCTAGGTCAAGTCATGTAACCCCTCATTACCGTGGAACAAAGACCAGTTAATCCTCATCCAATGATATTGACAAAATAACAATGCAGTCCCTGGGTCACAAAGACGCAGGACTGAGAAACAGGCAATGCAATGTGTGCCTTTGTATCACCCTGCTCAATCACCAAAAGAGCCACATGTATGTGGAATAAATATCTTTATTTGGTATACACATCACAAATAGTGTAGTCAGTGCCATCATAATATGAAGGTGAGTGCATCTCTGATGGAATATTGAAACCCCTCTAATAGGGCATAAATCTAACTCACACAGAAAAGTTAATTCAACCACCACAAATGAAGAGCATGAGATATAATGTGCAGCCACTGCATACAATGCACTGGGCAGCAGACCCCCAGCCCCTACCTGATTCTGCATGCTGCAAAGGTGTAATGCACATATGAGTGCATGTAGAGAGTTGGCGCTGCATATTGAGGACACAACACACATCATGTGTCCCTCAAACCATATCCATCTTGCAACACAGGAGACAACCAAACCAAAAAAGCCTATGTTGAGAAAATGTTTTATTGTGAAAATCACGCTGGGAAAGTAATGTGTGTGGTCTCACATAATGTCTGAGCTAGGAATCAAAGCTGCAACAATGTAGACACAAACTCTCCTCAAAATCACAATGAGTATATGCAACAGGTAGGACAGGCACATGAACACAAACAAAATACAAACTCAACTACCTTCCCAAACCTATACATATACCACCATGAAGGAGGTGGCCCTGCAACCTTTTCAGAGTAGACAGTGTTTGGCCACATATAACATAATACATGGAATGCACAATTGACGAAGTGCAACGGTGACCCACATTGCCACACTGCAAACATCATGTCGCAATGTGAGTGTCTCTACCACAGGGCATAGCCTGGACTGTGCACATGGGAAATGCAAGGTGTTGACATACATGCAGACTGTCACGTCTGCACATCCAACAAACACAATAAGCAGCATCTGAACAAGGAAATGAGGGCCAAACATCCTATACGGAGCCACAAAGAAGTCTGAGGTCCACATGTTTTGTCTCACAAACATAGTCCGTCATATGCAAAAGCACCATCCACAGTGCAACATGAGACAGTGATGCCACACATGCACGTAAACACCCTTGTCACATTGACCACATTAATTAAAGATGGTCGTGTGTCCAAAATCATTGTTGAGGTTACACTTGTAGCATGTGCATGTGGAAAGCAGGTGGACATACACAATAGGAGTGCTCCATCGTTGGCTGTATGGCGCAAACATGGGTGTATGCTTGATTAGGAAGAAAAAGATGAGGGTATCCTGGGTGGCATGTCACACCCAGGGCCAAAACGTAACAATACTAAAACTGTGTTCGAATGGATCAGCTGCACTATCCATGTCATTTGCTGCTGCACACGGGGGGAACACTGCCAAAAGTAACAATACTATGTGCAATCCAACAGGTGAGGTTAATAGTGTTCCACCAAATATGGCTAGGAATAGTCAAGCGTGACATGTCAACATTCCACTGTCTTTGAAAGTTCATGTGTGTTCTCAACAATGAGCAGGACTCCCTGCAGAAACATCACACAAACAGTGCAGAGAACACCTCTGTAATGGAGAATTAAGTAGCTTAATAGTAATACTGTCCATCGCAGTCATATGTCTCACTCGCAGAGGTAAAACATCCAATGGGGCACTTTCTGGTGTAAAATGTCTATGGTGTTGTTTCTTCAAAAGGTGGGTGATGGTGACACCAGATGCACTGTAATAGATGTGTCCGGTATGTACTCAGCCCTGTGTCATGAGAGGATACGTATGTTCTTGTGAGCCACCTATGAAAAACACCACACAATGCACACCGTTACACCTTTGCAAATGCACAAGAAAGGTATGTGAAACCACACAGTACATTACTCAACAAAACATTGGTCATGACATCATTAATCCGAAACACACACATGGGTAAAACATGGGTATGGTCATGTCCATGCTCGTGTCACACAGGTGTGTCACAGCTACACACGACATGCATCTGTTTATGTGCACATAGAGGAAACATTATATGCATATAAGACAATTATGATTCATCAACAGGTAAACATAGATACAAATCTGCAATTAACAAATGTGCAACTTACCTTGTGTGTGCATCAGGTGTATGTCAGCAATCCCATGAACCACTACACAGCAATAAGAGGTGACAGTGAAGGCAGAGAATCTCAGCAGTCCGTGTACAAACAAAAGGTCAAGCCGCTGCTGATGCATGTCCACATTATGGTCATATCTGAAAATAAATAAAGGTGAACATCAGTGGTGACTCAGAACACAAGACACATTTTGTCGCACACCACACAACACATGTTGATAATACGCATAAGGTAAACAGCACTACGGAACACATACCACAGTCACAACTGCCCCCCAGGTGCACAGTCCCCTCACAGTACATGATAATGTACTATGCCTGAAGAGTGTCTCATCACACAGGCAACCTGTAATCACCCACACACAAAGTATGCATATTTCTGCAGTCCAGCTGCAACACATGGCCTGTATGTGTCCAAGTGGACCTTTAGACATATAAAGGCCCCGTGAACCGGCAATAATACCCTGTTGTTGGCTTATGGTACAATGTTGGGGTAGGGAGCAAGTGCAGGCAAACCAAATACAAACCTTAAATACACACACATGCAGATATGCTGTAACTGTCACATATACAGTGTGGCACAGGACATGCTGAACACAAACACATGGGGATATGTGTGACAACAGCAAGGGATGGGTGATGGAGCCTGAAGTGAAACACAAAACAACACACCATCTGCCCAATATGATGGAGCAATGAAGATATGTTTTCCACATGACCCCAGGCACACACAATCTCCCTGTACATCCACCTACCCCAACGCAAAGCATATTGGGTGATGTTCAGTCACATGCCAATCCAACACATCAACAGCATCTGAATAAACTATGTCCTGTGCATTGGGAAACACAACAGTAACAAACATGTCATGTTCTACAAGAGTATCACACACTGCACCTTCCTGTCCACAACTCTCATACCCCACACCATCACCTAATGTCTGACTGCTCCCTATCACAATGTATAGATCTCTCACATGTGAGAGGCAGCACAGAGTTGTAGGAGGCTATCCTCAGGTGTCCATAATCAATCCTGTCCCCATCGTACCTCTGTGTTGTTGTACAGAAAGATCAACAGACATGTCAGAAACCACCATGTTTGCACCTCATCACAAAGTACAGACGAGTCACACAGATCCACTATATTGGCAACAATGCCCCCTATCTTTGTGTAGGGGTGTGTCAATGTTGAATGCAAAGTCGCTTACAATTCTGGAAACACATATGGAATATGCACGAGTGTCTCATGTATGCAGGGAACAAATACATATCCTGGTGTGTAGATGTCATACCTTGAATCATAGTGACAGCTATTTGCTGATGATCTCCACAGATAGCTGTCAATGTGTGCGTCATGTCATTAAAACACCAATGGCATGTATATTTTTTACGCAAACCATGATGGCTGCATGCCATCACACTGTGTGTCATTGAGAATGTCAACGCATGGATAGCCAATATGTGTACCTCAGAGAAGAAACAACTCTCACATATGTCTGGTTTTCCTTGCCAACATAATCCTCCCCTTCCCTGTCCGACTATCTATGCAATCTATGTAATGTGGACTGTACTATCCTACACTGCTCACATACCCAGCCTGTAGCTGAGGCATGATGGCATATGTTGAGAATTTATCAGCAAGATATGCCATGTACTCCCTGAGAATTCTGCACAACCATAAGCCACCAACACATTCTGTGCTCATCCTGCCCACTGTAACGCACCCCTCGCTGATATGGGGTAGGTTATCCTCTGTATCTGTGTACATATGTAGCACTGTACCTAAGGTCAATTCGCCTACATGTAAATGTGGCAATACTACCTCTCTGGCTGGACAATGCTCAGATCCCCATCCTATAACATGTCCATGTCATGGCTTTCTGGTGCAGTATACATTCCGACACACTGTAGGGTGACATTAACACCCTACACATAGATACCCTAATATCCGCAGAAACTACTACTAAGCATCTGTCCTGTGATATGTATGTCCTGATACGGCCATAATAACAAAGCAACACATAGCCAGCTGACAGGAGTGTAAGAACCAAATGTACACCCCAAAGGTGAAACATATAAATTCAACCCACTGGACTAATGTCCCCAAACGTGGACTGGTCTCACACTGTGAACATCTCACCATATGGCTAACACTGTTATCCACCCATATCATCACAAAACATCATTTGTGCTCAACAACAACAACAGGTGCTAACACAGGCAGCCACTAACTGTAATTTTAACCTTAAAAATCACACACAGCCGTATGAGCAACCACCCACATCATCTGGCACCAAATGCTGTTGTGTACTGGCCACATTGTTTGTGCCTCACACATGCCTATATGTGAGTTGTGAATTAGCACTAAAATACTAATGTGGTGTCACATACAAATCATATCCTGACATAAACTGTAACTGCTGTAAACATAACACACATAGGATTAAAAAGCTGTGTGGGTAGGTAATACGCACATGAGAAGATCTCTCCAATCAACCTCCGTCTGACTGCTGTGCCATCCTGTGTGTCACCACTGGCACGTACAGGGGGGCACATTGGATCTTGCTCCAGATCCTCATTAATCTCTGCAGGGATATTGTGCCTGAGAGCAATGTTGTGCAGGATGCAACAGGCTATGATTATCTCTGCAACAGTCCTTGGCTTATACTGTAAGGCCCCGCCTGACCTATCCAGACACCTGAAGCGACTTTTCAACACGCCAAAGGTACGCTCGATGACTGAGCGGCTGGAGGCATGGGCCTCATTATACCTCCGCTCTGCACGTGTCCGTGGCTGACGTACAGGGGTCAGCAGCCAGGGGCGACACCCATATCCTGCATCACCTTGGAAATAAAAAGAAATGTGCGTGTCAATATTCAACATAACTGACATATGTTAAGATGTAGTAACCCTACACAAAACAAATCCTGACATCAACATATAACCGAACAATTAATGAGCTGTAAAAAACACATATGCTGTTAGAAAAGGAACACATAGCCTAGAAAGTAAGTACACTCATGGGAAATACCCCAACAGTTCCATCTATACTGTAACATATTGTGTGTGTGTGTGCGCGACATGGGTATTGTAATGCATTGACTGTCCACATTGGCACCCCTGCCAATGAGAGACGATAGTAACGATTCACGTGTCACATGTTCATATTGTATGTCTGAACAGTAACCTAGGTAAAATATGCTGCCATGAGAGGGTGGGAAAAAAAACAGAACATGTATGCCATGGAGGCTGGTGATAATGTGAACCATATCACCTAGATGCATCCTGTCCTGTACGGGCAACATATCTAGATCTCATACTCTGTGTCCTTATGCTGTATATTGCTAAACATAAATTGTTTAAATACCAATCCTGTGCACTGTGTCTATCCTGGGAACATCCCACTGAAGGTGGGGTCTGCAAACCTGCACACTGTACTACTCATGTCTTAACCTCATAGAGATACACATCGGTACATTACCGTCATGTGTAGCTGAAAACAATACAACTCTGTATGCACACACATAGCCCACAGCTTCAGGCATCCCCTTTCCAATATGTTAAACTACATGAGGATCACTGGCCAATATGTGGCTAAATCATGATCATCTACAGTAGGCCAAGGTACTAGCACCAAATATACTTCGTTACACCCCTGCTGTGACATAGGCCAAATGCGTGACCATACATATCCACACGAGTGCTGCTAGCTGGAAAGGGCAAAAGCATACATCAGATATTCCCAAAAAACCCCTCATATTATATACTGGCTCCTGGGTAGCAACAACAGTCCAGAGTGAGTGTGTGAACCCCACACACACATGAGAAGGGTTACCTGTATGGATGAGCAATTATCACAAGGTTAAATGACATACAAGCATTATTTGGCAATGACCCATCATGATACGTGCATATGAGGGCCAAACCCCCCCCCCTCAGAATGTGTGCAGTTGATATTACCACACACTATGAGGGATTGTGCAACAGCCTAGCCACATGCACAGGGGTGTTGTCACCTGCACACCATGTGAATGTCTGGATCATATAATGCTAGGAGTCTGATGGTCTATGTTTGTTTGTAGCTGCTGTATGTGTACGTCTATACCCCTGTAATAATCTAAAGATACAACAGTCCCCAAACAAACATTGCTCATATGTTGATCTAAGTTTATGGTTTTAAACGAGTTTGCTAGCTATGTGAGTAGACATAAAGAAAGTTACAAACACATACATACATTACGACACATGACATACTCACCCAGCAAAATACAGTCCCCATAACGTCCGCCCTCAAATTGTGTGAAGATTGCCGAGTGATGCAGGATATAGGAGTCATGGGTGGACCCTGGAAACCTAGGGACCACATTCAGAATATGCAGATTAGCATCACATACAACCTGAACATTCAGGGAATGGTAGTGTTTGCGGTTGCGAAACGCCACCTCCCTGTCTCTAGGCGGGACCAGGGCAACATGTGTGCAATCAATAGCTCCCATCACGTGTGGTATCCCTGCTAATGTCTCAAAGGCCTGGTTCAGGGTCCCCCATTGTTGCCTAGTGTGGGGAATGGCTATGTAATTCCCCACCCGGCTGACCATGGCACGCAGTACGTGGTGGAGACATCGTGAGAAGGATGGGCGGCTCATGCCACCCACTGCAGCCACAGATGACTGGAAACAGCCAGAGGCAAAAAAATGTAAAGCAGCAAGGAGCTTGACTAAACCTGGTATTGCATGGGACCGATCAGTCAGGGGCTCGAGGTCAGGTCTTAAATCCTCATAAAGCTCCCTAATAGCCCTTGTGCTCAGTCGGTACAGGGAGATGACCTGGTCCTCACGCATGCCCTGGAGCTGTGCCCTGGGCCTGTAGAGGCGTGGCTGCCGAGCCTGCACCTCGGCACGCCGTCTGTGCCGTGAACGCACAGCACATGGCTGGACCACCTCCACAGCTGCAGGTCTGAGTTGCTGCGGGACTACACCCATGCCCTGTGCTGCAGCCCCGTGGACACCATCTCCCCTGTCCGGCAACCGCAGCATCTGCCCACCACTCAGGACACATGCATAAGCATATATTGCTGCCATAAACTCCTCCCGTCCCACTACCGAAACACACTCTAACAACCACACAAACTCTAACAAACACACAAAACACACTATACAGTATCCAAAAGTAAAAACAACAACTGACAATACACACACAACACAATATAATAAGCAATACAAACACCAATACAATCCGCTAGTACAACTGCATAGACGTTCGTTCTTCTCCACACCAACCACACTCCTCCTGCTCTTCCTCTACAACCCTCAACGTGGGTAATGTTGTGATGGTAATATATGTTATTCTGGGGTGTGTGGTTTGCGCACACTGCGCATGCGCAGTTGATCGCATGCGATGCCCGTTGGTGGCACGCGTGCGCCACTCTACGCATGGGCGTCGGTCAGTGCGTGCCCACACGTATGTGCGCCGGCGTGAACATGCGCACAAAACACAGACACCCATGCGGTAGTCGTTGTAGTGCGCATGCGTACTGCGACACATGCGCAGTACAGTGTCTCAGGGCGCATGTGCGTTTGTCCGCGTACGGCCACCCATGCGTTGGCGAGCACGCGCCCAACGCACGAGCGTCACGCCCGCCCAATTGCGCATGTGCAATGGAAGACACATGGCAATACACTATAAATAGGCCTGCACACGTGCATCACGTTGAGGGTTGAGAAAGGAGTCACAGTTAGAGAGAGAGGGTGTCATAGATAAAGTCTGAAACAGAGACAGTGGTGGGACTACTGCACAGGAAAGAAGCACAGTGAGGGATAACAAAATCTATAGGTAGAGAGGCTGTGGTGGGAGTAGTCCAGAGGAAGGAGGGAGAGAGTCAGTCCAGGGAGTACGGCAGCGGAGAGAGGCAGTGTAAGATAGTCAGGAGCAGAGTAGATTCCTCACCTTGTGCTAAGATAATATTTCTGTTCCCTTTGTTAATGTGTCCTTTACTGTGTCCTGTACTGTAACATTCTGTAAGTCTGTATTGCATGCTGTGTATTGTTCTGTTTTGTTTAAGTGAGTGCTGTTCTGTTGAAAGGAGCATTTAAAACATACAGAGATGGAGAGAGAGAGGGAGAGAGACGGTGAGGGTGAGGGTGAGGGTGTGGAGGATGTGTCCCAACCTGTGGTGGGTGATACACCGACGCTACAGACTGCACATCCTAGGGAGGGACATGCAGGACCATCTTTTGGGCCACAGCCTGCACAATATGTCCAAACTGGGAAGAGAAAAAGGGTACCTGTGCCTGGTCCACAGCGAAAAAGAGCTCTACGCTTCAGTGATAGAGAGAACTATATCCTACTCTCGCATGTAATTGAAAACTATGACCTCTTATTTGGCAGGCTCAGCAGTCGCACAACAGTGGCCACCCGAATGGCAGTATGGGAGGAGGTGCGTGCTGCAATTGCAGAGGCAGGGGGCCCCACAAGGGATGTTGAAAGCCTCAAAAAGAGGTACTCGGATATAAAAAGAGGGGTGCGCCAGCACATGGTGGCTGAAAGACAACATGCGCATGGCACAGGTGGTGGGGGCCCTTTTATCCCATCACTCACACCATTGGAACAAGAGCTGGCAACACGTTTGGGCCACATCTATCTCCGTGGACTGCCGGAGGCCCTTGACACGGCACATCCTGACGCAGGTATGTATAGTAATTGCCAGGTTCACAATGTCCCTTCAGTACACATCATTCAGCTGCACAGACACTCCCATACCTGTGACCCAATCCACACCATGTTTAAAAAGTGGTGTCACATGTGTGTGTTATGGCCATGCACAAACTGTGTTGTTGCCATGCCCTGTCACAATATTACATATGTGTCCCTCGAAAACAGCAACCTCCCCATCTGTTTCCAAAACTACACACAACAATTCCTATCCAACCTGCACATCTGTGATTGCAAAGCACCATATGATTTTGTGGCACACTAATCAGGTAACGTGTGTGTGACATACTATTTGCACAGTGCTACATGTGCTTCTCAGTGGGCCACAGGTGCTGGCTACATGGGATCCACGGCACAATGGGTCACAGCCAAACATATCCAACAATGAGCATATAGTATGTCTAGAGACAATATTTCAAATGCATAATTAAACATAAACAGGCAATGTATGGTCCAAACAAGTGTAAGGGTGATGTATTCTCACACATGTGTGGACATATGTTGTACAGATAGGGGGAGGGATGTGATGGGGGACACATGTGGCATGGCACTCCAAATATACACATGGAAAATATGCAACATGTGCATGGCCACACGACACACATGTGCCCCAGAAACAGCTGAATGACGTAGACAAACATGTATGGGAGGGTGTCATGGGTCGGGTACGCAGCACACACGCACATACCCACCCCATCATCTCTGTGGTGTCTGTGCCACACATATATAGATATGATTATGTTGAAACATATGTGTTTTCCTTGTTATTGTTCAATATGCAGGTGACTACAGTAAAATGGGAGAGGAAGAGGAGGAGGCGGAGGAGGAGGAGGAGGAGGAGGTGGAGGAAGAGGGTGACTTTGACATCACAGTGCCAATGAGTGTGTTGGAGGATGAACCTGCTGTCTCAGGGGGCAGCACAAGTGCTGTTGATGAGCCCATAGAGCCACCTGTACCCAGTATATCACCACTAGGGGCAGCATCAAGGGAGAACATCGACGGACCCAGGCTGCAAGTATACACCGAGAGCCCTGACCCTCAGGCGATGATGGCGGAGTTAAGGTCCCATGGCGTATCTGCACATCGCGATGCTGAAGGTGGGTGACATACGACAGTCATAATTCCAAAATAAACACCAATAGTCACTAGTTGGTGTTTGTGTGGTGAATGTTGCAACATAACCACCACATATATCACATGTATGGCTCATGTTGGTGGGATATTGTTTCTTGAAAGAATGGTGTGGGGTATAATATATGGTGTTACTATGACGCAAAACAGAATCACCGAAGGTCAGTTGACACCCACAGATGCAGGCCTAAAAGGAATGTTGTATAAGGGCCACCATGTTGTTGTCATGAGAAAGATCAACACTTGCCCTTGCAACAGTCTACCTCATTGCAGACACCCAGATGTCTGGTAAACCACAGCATGACATCTAAATAATAGTTGAAGAAACAAACATACCATATATATAGCAATGCAACCCTCCTCTGTGATGTAACAGCACAAAGAACGCATTCCCCACAGTCTGCATCTGCAGGTGTCAAATTACATAGCATATGGAGAGAGGTGCGAAAATATGTCAGGTCAACCATAGATACGGATCTACAGAGGGGTCTCAAACGTACAGTATGAACCTGATGGCTTGTTTGGAGAGAACATTCCTCAATTTCCTCTGTACAGAAAGACATAACATAGACTGTAATCCAGACAGAAAAGGAAAACACCATGTCCCCTTACTGTAAGGCCAACAATCCCTCAACAGATTGCATAGGCTGTGAGCATGTGTGTCCCAGTTAAATTGTGGGCCTATGTCCCCATACCGTGTGATGGTCCCCAGTATCATACGTGTCATACCTGCAATATGTGTTGTATGCAACCATACAGTAATGAGTATGACGCATGTCTATTTCTCAACAAATGGTTAAACAAGGACCAAATCCGTGAACAATTACTGTGCTGCAAAATAAACCTAAACACATATGACTAACTACAACATAAGCTTGCCATGTTGAGACCATATCATACACCACGTATCCACACAACATTACCAGAATTGGCACATCACCCCACCCCTCCTTTCCGAATGCAAACATTAGAGCATTACACAAAGACCTCACATAACATACTGGTGTATGATAGCAATTGTCAAGCCCAATGAGAAATAACATAAACTGAAGACCTCATCTCCTTTACAAAATAACCAGATACATCATCATAGAGCAAGCAACCAAAGAAATACATTACCTAGTCGAAATGTGTTATTGGAGACACAAAAGGCAACTAGGGAATTTGACACAACACTGTATAGGTACTGGCCAGTGGGTAGATAGAGATATCTGACCAATCTGTACTGTCATACATACATTATCCCTTACAGCAGGGTACAAAATAAACATACTGAAGCTCAGCCTGTAAGGATCCATATGCTATGTCAAATGAGAAAGGGGAAAACATATGTTGTCTAGTTGTTATGACTGTTTTCCATGTCCTAATTGCTGCATCCACGTTCACAATGCCTGTGCAAGAGTTCTGCTCACTCACCATAGTCTGATGTTTATGTGTCCAGACAGCTCTATTGTACTGTTTTATCCACTCTACATTGTCACATTTGCTTTAACATAACCATTTATTCCGTGTAGTAGGTCTCTGACATCCCACACTATCAATGACGTAGTCAGCATGCCAATGTCTATCCTCAACTACACTCACATAAGCAGCTATGTTCATAAGGTATCACCCACTCCCACAAAACACGTAAATGCTTCACGGGATTAACGTCTGTCAGCACCATCACATTCTAGTCATTCCCCAACATCAGCTCACGTACATTTTGTACACCACCAAGCATACATATCAGTGTAGTCCTTGCACCAGGCAATTCCAAGGACCAGCACATGCGGATAATGTGTACATCCCCACATCCAGCCCTCATACTGACAATGTAACCCATCAGACCATACATTGTCATGTCATAAAACAATCATTAGGGCAGGCCAAACCTGATTTGCCGTCACACAGTCTTACACAAATATATGGCATCCCATGAGGCTACATCCAGTACAAACATCTCATGGAGAATAGCAAATTCCATAAACACATAACACACAGTTCCTGTCGTAACATGCCCCAACAGCTCATGTGCATCTCTATGCCACATATAGCAAAACCCTGGACCCATACATGACCTGTGCAGACATTCCCAAACACACCTCGGTACAACAATGCTTCTGGCCATCTGAGGTGTTTATGGCTGCTGCATGCTGCACCTGACCTAAATAATGGATATGAGATGACTGTCCTTGCCCAATTCTGTTGCCACGTCAGTAGTATGTGGGTGTGTATGCAGAAGCTATTGTATGACTGTTGTGTTGTCCTCCCACATCCTCTTCCTGTATAGTGTTCTCTGTGTTTCTATTAGTTGTAGTACACTGCGATATATGTGTTATACCCCTAACCATGTTCCCATATGACTCAGCACTATCACATTAGCATTAGTGTGGTATGTGTATGACATGTTGCTTTATGAAGGTGTTTTCGTGGAGAGGTAGTTCATTGACCACCCTGTGTCCCATTCACAGCCAATCGACGTGTTCTGGAGCGGATTCGCTGTGCTGTGGAGCGGAACACCAGGGATGTTTGTGCTGCGCTACGGACATTACATGAGGGGGTCGTAGCCATGCCACTAACTCGCATGTGTGAGGCCCTTGAGGGCATACGTGATGTTCTGATCCGAGCTGCACCTGCACCACCAATGTATCCGGAGGAGGATATAGCCTTGCCAGGGAGAGGGGCCCGACGTGGCAGGCGTGGCCGACCACGCCGTCAGTAACCTATGATAATATAGAAATGTACAGCACGAAACCAAAGGTTTCTCTCTGTTGCACTGTTCAGTTTTAGCAACTATGTACATAGTATATTCTGTTATTGCGGCTTGGTTTGGGTTATATGTGAAAGTAGACATATGTGATTAGTATGTTGTGTGTGTTATGTAATTGGCTTGGGGGGATCTTTGATATGTCTTACACACATGTTTGTAACAATAGTTTTATATGAGAGAATTGCTGTGATAATAAACAGCTGTCCAAAAATAGATACATTGTCTCTTTCCAAAGAGTGTCCATTTGGTCCCATGTGTATCTCTGAGAGGGGGGTGGGAGGACCATAGGATCTGCAACCATGTCCACTGCATAAGCTACTTTGCCACACACATATACTATTTCCATGATCCACACATATGTGATGTTTCACTAGCACAATGTGTCACCACAGCCTCTGCGCTGCAGCGGCACAGTGTGCACAGACATCCATGTACGACATGGGTGTGGAACCGTGATACTGTGGAGCCGCAGACCAGTCAGGTTCTGAGCATATCCCTAATGTATATGCTGGCGATATATATCTCACCATTACAATTATCATGACCACCTTACTGGTTTGTGTCCCTCCAAGACTGGATTTTGAGAGCGCTGCCTTACACCTCTGTCATGTACGATTTATTTTGGGCTGGGTGCAGATGTCACAGACATCGGATGGTTATTTGGAATGCGTAACATTGCTCCCTGTTTCTCACCAGCAGTAACGGGTGGTGGCAATGGCAATATGTTGGTGGTGGGGAGAGGTGAGGAGGAATATGACACACTCTAGGTAACATGTGTGATGTCGGGGACATCTGCGCCTTGCCCACTCACATTCCAAAATGGCAGAGGTGTAATCCAGGTCTCTCAAAAGCGAGCCCTGGAGGGCCGAAACTTCAGTCACGCTGACAGGATATCTCCAATTCATATATATCTCTGCCACACTCATTAGGAATATTTCCAACACCTGACTGCCCTGCGGCTCTACAGAACCACGGTCCACCACCCTTGATGTGGACACAGGGGTACTGTGTTATAAATGGCCTGTTTATGTTCCATACACATCACCATCTGCAACCCGTCATACAGGACACATTGGTGCCATATGTGTGACCTGTGCCCTCACCTATATAAGTGGTCACATGCACCCCAACCCACCATAGGGATGCATGTTACAGAGGCAGACATTTGTGAGCCGCATATTTTGCCGGCTCATATATGTGAGAACATGTGGGTCATGTATATGCATCCCTGTGGCAAGTACGTCTGTGGGGCAGCCACTACATGGTAACATGTAATGCAGCACCCTGCTATCACACACCTACACACATGAGTTTCCCGACACACTGCATGTGGTGCCAATTGAGGTATCACACGCATGTTTACCCGTCAGGAATGTATGTGGCTGCACACATATGACATGCTGGCATCTATAGGCATATGCTACGTGAGACACGTGACCATTACAGGGTTCAGAAAAAATACTTTAATATGTACACACAAAACTAAAACTATATACATATCTAGGGTAGGGGGAAAATGCCATCACCCACCCACCAAATCAAACCCTCCCCACCCCCGCACACACACACCCGCAATAACCACACTCCCACACACTAACCCCGAACCCCCACATGACCCCACCCTCCCTCAGCCTGCCCCGTGATGGCGGACAGGGCAGCACAGGGCACATGTGTGGACGTCACAGGCACCATCAATGATGCCTGTGACGCCCTTCAGGGGGTGGCTGCTGACATGGCAGATGCTCAATGTCAGCAACCACCCTCTCCATGGCTCCCGCCATCCATTCCTGCAGGTGCACCAACCGGTGCACCCGCTGCTCCAGTGCATCCAGAGCCTCACACAGATGTACAACACATCTGCCACCACACACACACATTGTTCCTGGTGTTTGTGTGGTGGCATCTGCATGCACTGTGTGTGGGGCCCTGGATGTTGGAGCCACCTGCCCTTGATGGCGGGAGCCAACAGTGCCCTGTGCTGCACTGTCCTCTATGTCACTCTCCCAGACACCCTGTGGCCACTCTTCCCCCCCTGACTCCTCCCCAACACCCCCCACCACCTCCCCCCCACCCACATCACCTGCGCCCTCACCCCCCCTTGTGACCCTGGCACCCACACCTTCCGTCCCAGCATCCCCCATGACCCCCTCCGCTGTGTCGTCTGCAGGACCCTCTGCCTCCTCCCCACTGGTGTCCAGGACTACCACCTCCACGGCAGCGCGGGAGGTGGGCCTTCGGAGGGCATAGGCAGAGGTACGGGGGTCTTCGTCACTGTCATCATGATCTGTGGAAGATGACAGTCATCAGCACACGTAGATGTGTGTGACACATCACATGTACCCATGCAGGTACCATGCACACTGATGGGCCACTGTGACCTCTGATGGTGGGCAGCCATGTCATCAATACGCACCATCACCATGTGATGATTCAGCATTCCTCACGCGCTCAAGGTATGCGCCATGGTGCAGGCGCAGCTCCCTCCCTTTCTTTCTCAGATCCTCGACCTGTGTGTGTGAGAAAATATGGGTGGGAGCATGAGTGAGCACTTACGTCTGGTGGGTGGGCAACAGAAACATAGAACAGTGTGTCCTGGGTCTGGACACTTCAGCTACACTGATGTGTGTTTCATGTATAGCATAGTTCAACACCTGTCACAGGGGATCATCATGGGCACATGGAATGTGTTATCACATGTGGACAACACCATTACCAACTGAGCCTACTCACCAATGTTGGTCATCGTCACATATGTCAGTCTCTGGAGCCATGCCATGGTGCTTGCGTGATGCTACTTGCTGTCCAATATTTGCATCTCTTGTTGTGTATGTTTTGCACACCAGGAGCGGGTGAAGGGATACATTGGAGCAGTTGTTGAATGCGACAGAACCCAAGGGGGACAGGGATGTTTGTTAATTTGTGCATCCTGCTGTGTCTGGCGACCACCTGTTACAGGCAATGAACTATGCTATCAGCAGCTAACAACATGGCTAAGTCACACATGTGGGAAACAGTGGGATGAGGAGGGCAGGAAAGGGTTACAAAACTGATCATGTGCTGTGGAGGGTCTGTACCTCCACCCATGTTGGCTGGCCATCCTGTGTGAGAGTCAGGTTGGGGTGTAGTATGTATGGGGTATGTTTGGTAGAGCAGCCTAAACAAACATACAACAACTGCAGGTGCCCTTATCTGAGCTTACCGTGCCCATGTCGGCTGGCCTATATCTTGTGGAAATGGCACTATGACCTATGACCTGTATGATGACAGCAGGTGTATTTTGATAAACCATGGACAGACACCAAACAAACACACTACGCAATTGCCACCTGTGCTCATGTGGCTGCTTGTGTCTGTGGTGTCCAACCACAAGAGGTGACTGTAGCTTTCCTACAACATCAGTTCTGTTCACCTGCTACAAGGTAATGGATTTGTAGGAGGTGTGAGGATGGGTAACCTAACTATGCATAAAGTGAGGGGACTATGGCTCTGTTACGGCCTTTGGGAATATCTTTGCCTAGGTCATGGGGATGTTGTACCTATACACACATCAACATGTGCACATAGCTTTTCATCGTGATACATCACAGACATGTGTGATGAGATAGTGACCTCACAGACTATGTGAGAGGTGCAACTTACCTGTCATAAACTACCCCAACATGTGACTGCTATACCCACCAATGCAATGTGGCGTACGGCCCCATGGGGGTTGCGTGTTGTGCCACACATCATCAGCTGCATATCCCATTGCAGTGGGATCATAGACAAGTGACCTTACACAGGTCATAGGACTCCTGGAGATAGGGAGAATGTATTGAACTGGTTAGGCACACACAACCATATCACCAGGGTGCGTGATAGACCACTGTGATGGCCTCACTTAACTCCTGGGGAAAGGGATGCTCTATTAAACTCTTTATTCACACACAACCATATCAACAGGGTACGTGATAGCCGACTGTGATGGCCTCACATAACTCCTGGGGATAGGGAGGATCTCTTACACTCTTTATGCACACACAACCATATCTCCAGGATGAGTGAAAGGCCACTGGGATGGCCTTTGAGGGCTCCTGGAAATAGGGTAGATGTAATGAACTTTTTCAGCACACAGAACCATAGCTCCAGGATACATGAAAGGCCACTGGGATGGCCTTTCAGGACTCCTGGAACTAGGGGAGATATTCTAAACTGTTTCAGCACACATCACCATAGCTCCAGGATACATGAAAGGCCACTGGGATGGCCTTTCAGGACTCCTGGAACTAGGGGAGATATTTTAAACTGTTTGAGCACACATCACCATAGCTCCAGGATACATGAAAGGCCACTGGGATGGCCTTTCAGGACTCCTGGAACTAGGGGAGATATTTTAAACTGTTTGAGCACACAGAACCATAGCTCCAGGATACATGAAAGGCCACTGGGATGGCCTTTCAGGACTCCTGGAACTAGGGGAGATATTTTAAACTGTTTGAGCACACAGAACCATAGCTCCAGGATACATGAAAGGCCACTGGGATGGCCTTTCAGGACTCCTGGAACTAGGGGAGATATTTTAAACTGTTTTGAGCACACAGAACCATAGCTCCAGGATACATGAAAGGCCACTGGGATGGCCTTTCAGGACTCCTGGAACTAGGGAGATATTTTAAACTGTTTGAGCACACATCACATAGCTCCAGGATACATGAAAGGCCACTGGGATGGCCTTTCAGGACTCCTGGAACTAGGGGTGATTTTTTAAACTGTTTCAGCACACAGAACCATAGCTCCAGGATACATGAAAGGCCACTGGGATGGCCTTTCAGGACTCCTGGAACTAGGGGAGATATTTTAAACTGTTTGAGCACACAGAACCATAGCTCCAGGATACATGAAAGGCCACTGGGATGGCCTTTCAGGACTCCTGGAACTAGGGGAGATATTTTAAACTGTTTGAGCACACATCACCATAGCTCCAGGATACATGAAAGGCCACTGGGATGGCCTTTCAGGACTCCTGGAACTAGGGGAGATATTTTAAACTGTTTGAGCACACAGAACCATAGCTCCAGGATACATGAAAGGCCACTGGGATGGCCTTTCAGGACTCCTGGAACTAGGGGAGATATTTTAAACTGTTTGAGCACACATCACCATAGCTCCAGGATACATGAAAGGCCACTGGGATGGCCTTTCGGGTCTCCTGGGTGAGATATTATAAACTGTTTGAGCACACATCACCATAGCTCCAGGATACATGAAAGGCCACTGGGATGGCCTTTCAGGACTCCTGGAACTAGGGGAGATATTTTAAACTGTTTGAGCACACATCACCATAGCTCCAGGATACATGAAAGGCCACTGGGATGGCCTTTCAGGACTCCTGGAACTAGGGGAGATATTTTTAAACTGTTTGAGCACACATCACCATAGCTCCAGGATACATGAAAGGCCACTGGGATGGCCTTTCAGGACTCCTGGAACTAGGGGAGATATTTTAAACTGTTTGAGCACACATCACCATAGCTCCAGGATACATGAAAGGCCACTGGGATGGCCTTTCAGGACTCCTGGAACTAGGGGATATTTACTAAACTGTTTGAGCACACATCACCATAGCTCCAGGATACATGAAAGGCCACTGGGATGGCCTTTCAGGACTCCTGGAACTAGGGGAGATATTTTAAACTGTTTGAGCACACATCACCATAGCTCCAGGATACATGAAAGGCCACTGGGATGGCCTTTCAGGACTCCTGGAACTAGGGGAGATATTTTAAACTGTTTGAGCACACATCACCATAGCTCCAGGATACATGAAAGGCCACTGGGATGGCCTTTCAGGACTCCTGGAACTAGGGGTGATGTTTTAAACTGTTTGAGCACACAGAACCATATCTCCAGGATACATGAAAGGCCACTGGGATGGCCTTTCAGGACTCCTGGAACTAGGGGAGATGTATTGAACTGTTTGAGCACACATCACCATAGCTCCAGGATACATGAAAGGCCACTGGGATGGCCTTTCAGGACTCCTGGAACTAGGGTAGATGTAATGAACTGTTTCAGCACACAGAACCATAGCTCCAGGATACATGAAAGGCCACTGGGATGGCCTTTCAGGACCCCTGGAAATAGGGTAGATGTAATGAACTGTTTCAGCACACTTAACCATATCGCCAGGATACATGACAGGCCACTGTGATGATCTTACAGCACCCCTGGGGATAGGGATTATTGTTTGTACTTTGACAGCACACAGACCAATATCACCATGATGACAGGTGAGCCAGTTGTGATGGCCTCTCTAGTCCCCTGGTGATAGGGTGTATGTATTACAGTGCTTGAGCACACACAAACCGTATCTCCAGGGTGACTGATAGACCACTGTGGTGAGCTCTCAGGACCACTGGGGATAGGGGGGCATATTGCACAACATTGGCAAAAACAACCAGATCACCTGGGTGATTGACATACCATTAATGCTTTGCTTCACATACCCTTTCTGTGGACGGAAAGGTTATTTTCTGCAGCTACACATTTCACCATATTCATATGATGTGATTTGTATATAATTAAACTGATCTTATTGGTTTGCTTTCTTACTGTATGTGTTGGCACGTCCACAGGAGCAAATGTCAGGTAATATGGCTAGCATCATGACGTGTGTGACCATATCCTTCAGCACCTGGGTACAGGTCAATCCTGTCACATATTATACAAAGACAATATGGGATGTATGTTCAGCTGCAGCACATTACTGACACACAATACCTGACCCCAACAGCATGAGGATCTGCAATGCACACAGCCTCTAGATATATATGTCTATTTCTAATGACCTGTCCCCATCCACTTTACCTCCCTTGGGAAGTCAGCTTCTCTATTGAAGCGTCTCTGTAGCCGTTCCCAGGCCCTGCGGACCTTTCTGCTGTCCCTGTACCTGTTTTTGCCCGGGGAACAGCTTCTCCTGCCTTGTGGCAATCAGGCGAGACAGGGTGCGGAGCTCCCGAGGAGTGAATGCAGGCTTTCTTGTTCTGGACGCCATTTTGAGATATTATCACCTGATTGCACGCAGCGTCATTGACGCGCATGCGCCCCGCAAATGCCACACATTTCCAATGTTGTACGTGCAACTGTGCCCCGCAAGTGGCGCAGTTTAGCAACGTATGACGTCCAACTGCGCCCCAGAGATTGGCGCACCTTGGCGACGTAACACGTCTCATTGCGCTCCGCATCTGCTGCATGTTTTATAAATATTTCGTCCCACAGCGTCCCGCAACTGGCGCAATTTATACACATATGACGTTCAACTTCGCCCCGCACATTGTTTTGCGGAACGAGTTGCGCACATGCGCACAACAACTGCAATATACAGTGCTGTGTGTCTCTTATATAAAACACATAACTATTTCATGACCTCATGGTGTTGACACATTTGGGACTTGAACTTATCATCACTTGCACACTGGTTCTTAGGCATTTGTTTGATGTGATGTGCTACGCCTTTCACATTGCACTGACTGCCACTACAACTGCTACTTCAACAAGGTGTTTTGAGGGACCATCAGATTGGCCTATCAGGCACCCTGGTGATATGGGGATATGTGTCGCAATAGATGATATTCACTACTCCATCTCAATGTCAACCCATACATTATGTATGTGATGGCAGGGGGGGGGGGGTTTTCCATCTGCACATGCTACATCCACATTAGGTTGCATAGCACACATATTGAGCTTATTGAGATTGCCATGCGATGGACATGGATGTAGATGTTAGGTGGATGTGCTGACATACAGAGTGAGTGGCTGGGGTGTGCGACACATTCACTGTCATACCTACCTATGTTACAGACGTCGTGTTTGCCTTCACACCATCACCTAATCTATATAACTTGCTGGCACATTACTATCTACTATCAACAGTGGTTTTTGTGGCCTTTGCGTTTTGGATTTGTTTTTTGCAGAAACACACTGTGACATTGCAATAACCTAGTGTGGCACATCAGGTACCCTATGAGTCACTTCAGAGAGGACAATATTAGGTTGCAGTGTCCACAACAGCACCTTCTAATGTTCAAATAAACGAACCTTGTAAGGTACTTTTGAGGGACCTTCATGCTACAGCATTGAGGGTGTTGTTGGTGGCACCACCAAATGACATTACAAAGGGAAGAGGCCTCAGAGAGCCATATTAGATTAGACCACTGTAGAATCAGGGGCATTACCTATGTCTGTACACGTTGTGACATCACAGGGGGCGAAACCTCCATAGCTCTGTGTATGAGAGACACTCCTCCTTGAACCCCTAGGCCAGTCTGCTGATCAGTATAGCCCTAATTAATATGCATGAGATCTATAGGCATCAGAGCTACCCTGGCAACCTCACAGATTTGTGGCCCTACAGGTCTGTATTTTTAGACCCCTGTCTTACACCTCTGTCATTTAGGTGTGTGACTGTACAAAGTGCAGATGTCAGTGACATGAAAAGCATATATACTCACTGTGACATACTTCCTCAATTCTCATGCCCACCATGCAGTTCTATAATCTATAAGATGTTGGTGGTGGTGAGAGGCAGAGAAGCATGTTACACAGTTTATGTGAACATTTTGATGTCTTGCACATCAGCACCTTGCCCACTTACAAACGTTAATGACAGAGATGTTTGTCAGGGTTGTTGATGGCCAGCCCTGGAGGGCCACACTCCACTCCGTTTGGCAAGACATCTGTAATGCATATATATCTCATGCATCTTCATTTGTACTAACATAAACACATGTCATGGCTAGACTTTCACGGAGGACTGCTTCAGAACCACTGCCATAGCTGCTAACACACCCCTGGCTGGCTACAGTTTGAGTATGGGCCAACACATGACCTGTTTGCTTTCTTTACCACGATAGACTTCAATCACACATACCCATGATGCACTGCACATGTAAATAAGCAGTCTACAAATATAAGCACTATGGTTTATGCAGCCACTGAAACACCTACGTATGTACATGATTAATGAGCGTGTAGGTTAATGACACAGAGTTAGTCTTGGACATCACATTGTGCGGCTCCTGTGCTCACCCTGAATGTGAGAGGGGAGACCCAGAACCATGACCACAGCACCTGGCTCAGCTAAGATAGCCTATGGTGTGAGTCCACATCAGTCGCAGTGTCTGATGAGTAGCACTTGTTGATGCACATACACTTACACTTCTGTGCATCTGTTATTTCCCTGTGATGTGTAGCCCTTTAAGCAATTTGCTGCAACCACATCAGTCAATCCTGTGTGGTGGCCATTGTCATCGCCACATTAGTTATGGGAGGGGGAAGTGTGTTAGACAGACGGATTATGTGACAACACCCAAACGTAACATTCAGACTCATCACTGCAATGGTGCTGCTGGTGGGAAGTGATAACCTCTGTCCAGCAGAGGAAAATACAACTTACAGCATGGGGCATGCATTTATGTGACCATCAATAAGGTGACAGCAGACAGATGGCATGCCTGGACATGCTCAGCAGCCCACCACCACTATCTGACATTGTCCAGCAGCAAACACAGATAAGCTGCAGCTGCTACACCCTTCAAAGTGTGGCACCCTTACACATACTAGGTGCAAGCAGTCTGATAGCTTATCCATACTGCATACTACTGGTGACAATGTGTGCAACCCAAACTGGGACGTCTGCACACTCACCGAGCAGTTACGTTCGTGATTGGGCTCCAAAAGGCAACCCATAGATATCACTTGCAAAAGATGTTGTTGCCACTACAGCTGACCTAGCCATGCTATGGTAACTACTCAGTCAGGGTGAGACTGACCTTCCAGGAGGACATGCTTGGGCTACCTTGTCCATGCTACTGATGACCACACACTGCAATTTCACTTACATTGCCCTACGTTCTGTCCTCATGATGCATCCTGCCGAGACCAGCCTGTCGGGGGTATGACCACAATACCTAGCACCTCATTATGCACAATGGCAAGCTAACACTGCACACAGTACAAACATTGTGCGCTGAGTAAGGTGTTGCATACATCACACACTGGATGTACAGCCACACAATCCCACAGCTATGCCATCACTGTGCTACTATAGATAGTTTTTTCCAGTCTATGCCAAATCAGCAGTCGTGGACACAGTGCATGCATGGCTAGGCTATGAAATAGTGCTACTGTCACACCCCATGGTGGGGAACATCGTCAAACAACAGACCTGAGACACACTCCACATACATCAGACATATTGGTGTGATACCACTCAATAACCATATTGTGGTGTACGTAGACATTGATATCTGCCACTGATCAGATCAACATGTTGCTATATGTGTGGTGTATTTCAAGGTTTATGGTGACAGTGCTACAGTGCGCACATACTAGTTTTATGATATGGACGCAACGCACACTATCATGACTGTCCAATTGGCTTTGGGTCCTGAAGCCTGTGTGTCTGGTCATTTCGCCTCCTGTTGATCGGTAATCTCTGGCACAGGTCCCCAACTCCAGTCCTGTTGTAACAGACACTGCTACATTTTCACAAATGTGCGTCAGATATATGCATGAGATATATCTGCATACCATGGACCGGCACATGCAGATGAACAGAGACATCTTTATTTAAGACATCATAACATGTGAATAAATTGTGGCCCTCCAGGACTGCATTTGAGGAAATCTGATCTATGTGATGCACATTTCTCTCTTATATGTCCACCTTGAGAGACAATATACATGTACTGTCCCTGTTTTCACTTTTCCCACTACAGGTGGTTTGTTTTTTGAGAAAAATTAGGGGATTTGACAATTGCGGGGATTGGTTCGGCAGACCTGACACACGTGATTTGAACTTGTGACCTTCACCTCCTGCAGGCAGTGCCTGTGTGCTTTGCACCACCTTCTTGACACAGAGACAGTGCATTTCCAGGTACATCCATGTCTGTTTGTCAGACTAACCCTGTCTGTTGCACTACACAGCACCCACCTAAAAACAGATAGGCCATGGTGTGATGTGGACAGGTGTCACCAGTTCCCCTGCCGTCAACATGTTCACATGGCCTTATATTGGAGTCTGCATTACCCTTTAATGATGTGGGGCACTCCAGGACTGCTTTTGTTTGACTCTGCTGTAGGTGCTGCACATGTTTATGTGGTGGGTACTGTTGATGATAACATAAACATATGCCAAAATATCTTGGGTTCTCAGCAGAAAAGTATCAGTCTTTAATGCCTGGTTTTTTCAGGGTACACTTATGTGCACTAGTTGCAAGGAGCCACAGACAGGATTTGAACCTGTGACCTTCTGTTGTTTGCACACACTGTCTGTGTACACTGCACCACTGTTTCTAAACATATATTCTGCATTCCGAGGGAAGTCCATGACTTTACATCTGACAGTGCCTGTCTGTTGTTGTGTACGGTGCCAGGCTACACACGCCTACGGCACTGTCTGCTGTGGCTTGCAGTCCTTATCTGGCAAACCCATATAACCTGATTGCGTTGTGGCACTCCAGGACGGAATTTGAGGGACTCGCCTGTACATAATGGCCATTGCTCTGGTTTGTGTGCGGTGTGGGGTAAAATGTAGGTGTTGAGCCCATGCTTATGTTCTCTGCAGTACAGCAGTGTGTGAACTCTCACTGTTTAGTGGTGGTTAAAAATATGGGTACTGGGTTGCCAGAACCTCAGCTGTGATTTGAACCTGTGAACCTCTCGTCATACAGTCACTGGCTGTGTCCGCTGCACCACACTGTGCCCACAGAGACTGTGCAGTATCTGGAGATAGGAAACCTGGCTGCACAAGCCTGACACCCTGCTCTGCATAGGTTTACTGTGGCCACGTTTTCTTTGTATGGGGACAGGGGTGCAGGACACACACAAATATGCCTTCCAAATAGGTGCAGTCACAGAAATAAACCGAACAGTGCATCAGTGATATCACTGGATGACCTGATATGCACTCCCAGGACAGTTCCATTACATTGCAGTGCTTTTGAATGTGTCCACGGACCATGGACCCTTCCAATATTCATTTCAATTCTTTGGAGCTTTCCTGGGAGTGTTTATTATTGTTGCCCATTAATAGCAGTGTTTCCCAGCAGACTTATGATTTTCGCATACTTGGTTGTGGTTATTTTCATGTTACATTTGCGAGTTTGTTCTGTGCACATGTTTCACACTGCTCACGTTTTTTGGGTTTCCACGATGTTGCTGTACATTGCTGACGGAAATGGTTTCTCTTCCCTTTAAATCACCTCTAACGCGTGTGTTTCACTGGCGGTATTTTTTCTTGTAAATTCGGGCACGCTCCTGTGCGGAGGGTCTCTCCCCTCCCACATTCCACCCATTGACCCCATCTCTCCGCCCCTCGGGGGCCTTCCTCCGCCCTCATTTCGCCTTTCCACGCCTCTATCGCACATGAGCGCCCCGCAAACGTGCGTGTTTGCGGCGCACGCGTGCGGGACCCGTTAATGTGCCGCGCACGCGTACGGGGTGCTTAAGAGCACTTAACTGCATCATTTTAGGGCGCTCAGGTGCGCCCCGCAAAAGTGCCCCGTTTAGTAAACATGCCCCATAGTGAGCCAACTACCTCTGGGGTTTTTTTTGGCAATGTATCACTGGAAGTAGATTGCCAGCCTTTTCTTCTGAGGTAATAGAAGGTAAAGTGACTTGCCCAATGTCACAAGGAGTGCCAGTGGGAATCAAACCCTTGATCTTCTGGGTATTAGGCAGTTGCTCTAACCACTAGGCTACTCCTCCACTCCAGTTGCAATAGAACTTGTTTTATCAGTGGAGACTGGAGACTGGAAACTGCTTCTGCTCCCTAAGCAGACAAGGACTAAACACGATAAAATTAAGGGCAAGCTCAAAAAGAAAGCATAACGGCAAAATGTGTGCATATTTTTAGCACAAGTACATAAAACTATTATTTTTAAATTTTATTTTTTATTATGACATTTATCAAAATTCAACCATAATCAAACTTGGCAGATAAAGAAACAAAGCATATTGGTATTGGGTAATTTTATAACAGGCCACCTAATTATGAAGGCCAAATAAACTCCTATTTTGAGGCTAGTTTATAAAAACACATAGGTGCTTATAAGTCTTCAAAAAAATATTTGGGGCACAGTGGGAGAAACTACACTGTGACTGAAGCTACGGGCATTTACACTTGCTCTGAAACAGATATAGATGTGCACAGCTGAAGCATGTGCATACATGGGTATTTTATAAACATGCACAATCTGTGATTATACTAGCAGTCCATCCAAGCTGTTTGGAGCATTTTACAGGGTAGTGGAGCAGTTGTGTTTGGGGGGATAGTTTTTTAGGGAGGGGTCAGTTGGCAGGGTGGTGGGACAATTGTGAGGTGGTAGATTTTTGGGACAGGCAATTTGCGGGTTGGTGGAGCAAATGTGAGGGAACAATTAGCAAGATTGTGAAACAGTTGCAAGGGTGATTATTAGAGGTAGGGCAGTTTGCGAGGAGGTGGGCAGTTATGGGAGAGGTATTTTTTTTAGAGATTGGGGCAGTCTGTAGGATGGTAGGGTAGTTGCGAGGGAGTATTTTTTTTATCAGCAGAGGCAGTATGCAGGGTGATAGGGAAGTTGCAGGGGGATTAGGTTTTGGTGGTGGGCAGTTTATGAAATGAGCCCATTGTTGGGGTATTTTTTTTAGGAAAGGGGTAGTTTGCAGGGTGCTGGGACAATTGTGGGCGTATCGTGTTTAGGATGGGGCAGCAGGGCTTTTATTAGACATGCAGGGGCCCAGGGCAGAACATGATAGGCAGGAGGGCTAGCCCAAGGGTTTCTGCCACCCCCCACTGCCACTGATTCTGGCTTCAAGTGGCCTGCTGCAGGCTGCTTCTGCCAAGCATAGCCACCCGCTGCTTGAAACAGCGGCAGCAGGGGGTGGGATCGTGGCTCTGCAGTGGGGGAGGGTGGCAAAGCTGGGTGCATGGGGGGGAGGGGGTGGCAGGTCATCTCTGCAGAAGCACATGGCCTGCCACACACAGAATGTCACCCTAGGCTGCAGCCTAGCCCATCTAGTCTCCTCAAAACCTGCCTGCAGGCTTTGGGCCCCTTGTGGCATGGGAGCCCAAAGCAATTGCTCCATTTGCCACCCCCTAATGCAGGGTAGTGAGGCAGTTGTATTTTCAGGGTGGGGCATTTGATGGGTTGGTTGGGCAGTTGCAAAGCAGTATTTTTGAGAGTGGGGTAGTTTGTGGGATGTTGGGCTGTTGGGGGGGGGGGCATTTTTGGGGGGTGGGGCAGTTGGGGGGTTGGGAGAGTAGAGAACAGGAAGATGGAATTTGAAAGGAAGAATTCTGTAGCTATGTTTCACTTATGTAGAGCTCTGTGCTGTGGAAGATCAAACTCCATCTCCCAAAGAAATGTATTGGGATTTTTTCTTGGGGGAGGGGGCTTATTTCTCTGGAGATTCTAGTCCAGTCTGGCCCATTTTTGAGATCAATGTTTTCATCCCAATCCATTATTTTTTTGGAGAGTTGTTTTGCCCCCAGATAGAGTGACAGACAGAGAAATGAAAGGACATTCTTGAGCTTTTTCATATAGTTATTTCCACCTTCTTGTTGGAAAGAATAAAAAAAAGTCATCTCACTATGTACCTTATAAGCTCACAAGTATGGGGGAAATCAAATAGGAAATAAGGTTAATTAAACATTTACATGGAAAAGGCAGGAAAACCCTACACCAAAGGTCTCTAGCTCTTGGAACGTTAAAATAAATTATTTCCTCTTTACTTGTTTAAAATGACATATGTCAATAAATACCTATATCCTATGTTTCAAGATACTCACTTGGTATGCAGCTTGTCGTGCTGTGAAGGCTTGTGTGCATCAGTGATGCTGAGAGCTAAGCTACCAGTAGCTTAACTACTGGCAGGGTATCCCAAGACAGACAGGTCTCAGCTGGGGTGCCAGACCAAGACAAACCACCCATCTGGGCAGCAGCAGAATGGGATGGTGTTGACAGCAGAGGATCACATTTCTGTGACAAAGGCAACAACACTAGAATTACCTGCACGGAAGAAAGGCCTGGCAATCTACTTCCGTATCTTGCCACGAAAACCCAATGGATAGTCACAACAAAACAAATTGCACTATAGTGCTGGAAGATGAGACACCCAGGTTGGAAGGCACTCAACTAGCTACTGGGGAGGAGCCGAAGACTTTTCAGAGTAAAGTAAGGATTTATGATGTGGTTGGATTGATGCTGATGTAGCTGCTCATGAAATGAGAGTCAGAAGCTGCAAAGATGTCTTACATATTGGGGCATGGAACGCACAAAGCATGAACCAAGGGAAGATGGAGGTGGTCAAGAATGAAATGGAACATGTACAACTCGATCTGTTGGGTGTCAGTGAACTGAAATGGACTGGCATTGGGCACTTTGCATCTGATGATCACATTGTCTACTATGCTAGAAATAAAAGACAAAGAAGAAATGATGTTGCACTTATAATCAAGAAGAAACTTGCAAGAACTGTAATGAAATACAATGCAATCAGTGAACACTTAATTTCTATTCATCTAATAGAAATGCCCATCAACACAACTATAATTCAGGTATATGCCCAGTGGTGGGATTCAGCAGGTTCGGCCTGGTTTGTGCAAACTGGTTCCTGACAAGGACCATGTTCACTGAGCCAGGCCGAAAATGGCATTCTGATGCAGGCGCAGCACTAGTGAGAATCCCCCCCCCTCATAGTAACATAGTAAGTGATGGCAGATAAAGACCAGCATGGTCCATCTAGTCTGCTCAGCAAGATGTCAAGAGTAGGTGCACCTGTCGCTCTGTGCAGGCCACCCCTCACCATGTCACTCGCCAGTGGTTTGACAGAATCAGGGGTCCGCGACATCACAGGAAGCCCCTGATGCCATCAGACCACTGGTGGGTTGGAGGATCAGGCCACTAGGCCACCAGGGAGTTAATAACCTACATGGCTACAGCGGCCTGAGCAAGCAGTGCCAACAATGCAAACACATGCTGTGCTGCTAGCTGCTCGGATCTGGCAGTGGTGGGATTGATCCGAACCGGTTCCTCTTCAGATCAAAGTCCTCTACTGTATATGATTCAACCACAGTTGCAGAAGAGGATGAAGTTCTATGAACAAGTACAAGCTGAAATTGACAGAACTTGCAAACATGATATCCTGATAGTAATGGGTGACAGGAATGCAAAAGTTGGCTACAAAGAAGAAGGCAAAGTGATTGGAAAGTATGGACTTGGCAACAGAAATGAAGCTGGAGAAAGGCTAATAGAATTCTGCAAGACCAGTGATCTATTCAACTAAAATACCTTCTACCAGCAACACAATCAATGACTGTTCACATGGACTTCACCAATGGATTATACAAAAATCAAATTGACTACATCTGTGAAAGTCAACTATGGAAATGTTCCATAACATCAACAAAGAGAAAACCAGGAGCTGACTGTGGTACAGATCACCAACTACTAGTATGCAAATTCAACTTTAGTTGAAAAAGAGCAAGCTGTTCATGAATGTAGCAAAATATGACCTTGTGAATATACCACCAGAATTTAAGGACTGCCTGCACAATTGATTTGCTGCTTTAGTTACAAATGACAGAGCTCCAAAAGTGTTATGGGATGACATCAAGAAGATTATGCTGGAAGAATGTGAGAAGTCTCTGCAAAAGATGAAAAAGCAAAAATGGCCAAAATGGATGACCGAAGAAACTCTGAAATTTGCCCAGAAATGCAGAGAAGCTAAAGTCAGAGGAGAAAAAGAAACAATCACAGAACTCAGAGATTTCAGCAAGACAAGTTAAGAAGAAGTACTACAATGACACATGCAATGAAATAGAACCAGAAACTATTAGTAGAAGAACAAGATCAGCTTTCCTAAAGCTACCAGAATTAAAGAAAAAATTCCAGCCTCGAATTGGAATGCTACAAAATGCTCAAGGATCCATGACTGATGCTGAGAAGATCAAGAAAAGGTGGAAAGAATATACAGAGTCATTAAACCATAAATGTCAAGTGGACCAACAGCCGTTTCAACCTGTACCTTATGATTAGGAACCATTGGTGATGAAAGAATGAGTCAGAGCAGCATTAAAAGCCTTACCAAAGAACAGAGCACCGGGCATTGATGGCATTCCCATTGGATGCAGCTGTTACCATATTTTTAAGGTACTGCCAAGAAATTTGGAAGACAACATCATGGCCAACTGACTGGAAAAGATCTGTGTTTATACCAATACTAAAGAAAGGTGATAAAATTGACTGTGGAAATTATCACACAATCACTCTGATCCCACATGCCAGAAGATTCTACTGAAAATTATTCAGCAGAGACTACAACCATACTTGTATTGAGAACTGCTTAAAATTCAAACAGGGTTCAGGAAAGGGCAAGGAATGAGAGACATCATTGCAGATGTGAGATAGCTCCTGAAAAGCTGAAAGAATACCAAAAGGATGTCTATATGTGTTTTATTGACCACAGCAAGTCTTTTGACTGTGTAAACCATGAGAAACTCTGGGCCGCATTAAGAAGCATGGGTATTCCAGAACACCTGATAGTTCTCTTGCACAACTTTTACATTGATCAGGAATCAACAGCTCAAAAGGAACAAGAAGAAACAGAATGGTTTAAAATTAGCAAAGGTGTACCGCAAGGCTGCATACTTTCCCCCTACCTGTTTAATTTATATGCAGAACAAATCAGCAGAGAAGCAGGACTATATGAAGGCAACCGAGGTGTGAAGATTGGTGGAAGGCTCATCAACAACCTTCGCTATGCTGACGATACCACATTACTGGCTCAAAGTGAAGACAATCTGAAATATTTGCTTCTCAAGAACAAGGAACCTATTCTTAAGACAGGCCTGCATCTTAATGTAAAGAAGACAAAGATCCTGGAAAAATCAATAAGTTCATCATTGACGGAGAAGAAATTGAAATAATTGACAACTTTAACCTACTTGGATCAACTATCAATAAAGAAATGACAAGCAGTGAAGAAATCCGACAACACATTGCTCTTAGCAGAATGGCTATGAAGGACCTAGTCAAGATTCTCAAGAGCAGAAATGTTTCTCTCCATTCAAATATTCAACTTATTCAAGCCATGGTATTTTCAATAACATGATATGGATGCAAAAGTTGGGCTGTGAATAAGATAGACAGGAAGGAAATCAATGCCTTTGAATTATGATGCTGGCAAAGAATACTGTATACTATGGACTGCCTGAAGAACAAACCAGTCAGTACTAGAGGAGATCAAACCTAAGCTTTCTTTAGAAGCTCAGATGACAAGACTTCATACTTTGAACATATCATGTGAAGAGAGGGATCATTAGAGAACAACATCATGTTTGGCAAGGCAGAGGTCAACACCAAAGAGGAAGGCCAGCAATGAGATTGATTGATACAAAAACAGCATCTATGGGTGCCACTCTATCAACAATGAGCGACCTGACTGAAGACCGAACACAGTTTAGGACAACTATCCAGCGGGTTGCCATAAGTCAACACTGATTTGAAGGCACTTATTATTTTATTTTTATTATTTATTTTTATTTTATTTTATTTAGCTGCATTTATATCCTGCTTTTCACTGGGTCAAAGTGGTTGGGGGATACATTTAACATGAGGGGATATCAGACACATACATTAATACTTACAGGGAACATGGGCTATGGAGGGTTAAGTGGCTTGCCCAAGACCACAAGGAGCACCTGTGGGACTAGAAACCCCAGTCCTTCCGGCCCAAGGTTGCTGTCCTCTAGTGGGATTTGAACCACCGACCTTCTGGCCTGTAGTGCCTTGCCCCAATCACTAGGCCACTCCTCCCTCCCACTTAACAACAAAGTCTCAAGAATAATTTCTTTTTATCATGAAAATGTAATCTAAGGGTCTAATACAAATGTAATCAGGAGGGAAGTTCTTGTTGTGTCACTTCCTCTAAGGACTTTTCCAGGATTTGAGTCAAATTCAGGTTCTCTTCTTGAGGGCCTGATATTTATTTATGCAATTTTATATAGCCTCTTTTATGATTACTCATAGAGGAAGCTTTACAAATAATCATATAAACACAAAGCAAACAGCATGTATCCCTATAGCAGCATCTGCCATCTGGAGAAGCGTTGTTGGCGGAGTCTGGCAATTTCGAGCAGCACTATTGTTTATTTATTTGTTTCATTACATTTCTGTACCATCCTTCCAAACAAATGTTCATAGTGGTGTACAAGAAAACGTTCAACATAAATAACACAATCCCCTTCTTTGCAATTCCCCCTTATTGTAAGCTGGCATGATGTTGTTGCGAATGGCAGGATATAAAATTAATAAAACAAACCACTATCCAGAGAGTGCCACTGAAAATCATTACTGACTGCCCTGGCACTATCTGTATATTGCCAGAGGAGAGTGTGGACAATCCCAGGAATTAGACATAGAGCAGCAATACCGGTCTACTATCCAGATAACTTGTGGTTGTTGCGTGCCATCGAGTCAATGCAACTTAGGACAGCAAAAAGGATATCCTTTATCCTGATAGTGGACCGAGTATCATCACTATCTGCAATATGCTACAGCAGACTTGTTATATGTTCACAGTATTCAGCAGTGGCCACTATCCAGACAGTGGCACTGAATATACATATTTTATCTAACTGCGGCGGCCTGCGTTTAGAAAGAGCTCTAACTGTGGTGGCTGAATATTAACCCATTAGAGTTCTGCTTGCTCCAAAACTTTACAAGTCCCAGCCCATTTCTTCAAAATCAGATAATGCATTCTAATGATAGGGGGAAACAGGCATACCTAAGACCTCCAATAGATATTTTTTTAAATCTCACCTCCACTAGAAGGATTATGGGAAAGTTGATAAAACTCATATTAAATTGCTTAGAATGGGTCTCTAGCCTTCTGAACTTACTAAAACACATGTTATGTTCTTGAATTATAGCCTGTCATAATTCAGGAAAAGAGTCCCGCCGGTGGCTCCCTATCCATTTCTGCATACATTTCAAACTTCTCCTTTTTACCTCTCCACTCTTATCTCTCTCTACAGCCCTCCTTGACGACGCCATTCATCACGCAAATCACTTGCATTCACGCCTTCTACTGCCTATTCCAGATTCCATTCATTCTGGCTTGCTCTACCATATGTCTGGAATAGATTAACCAAGTCGGTACATCAGGATGCATCTCTGGTTCAATTTAAATCCAAGCTAAAAATTCTCTTTTGAGGCTGCTTTTGGATCCTGACCCCTTATTCTCCTCTCTTAACCCATGTGCTTTTTAATCATGTCCCTTAAGAATTACCCTAGTTCTCTGTTTGTTGTGTTTGTCTGTCTTGCACAGATTGTAAGCTCTAATGGGCAGGGACTGTCTCTTCTGTGTATGTGCACAGAGCTGTGCAGGCCTAGTAATGCTATAGAAATGATTAGTAGTAGTCCAATCTCTGGCCCATACTCTCAATTTTCCCTTGGCAGTCCCTATAGCAATCAGTATCATTAGCACAGGTTTTTATAAGCCACTGACCCGCTGCATTGAGCCTTCCAAGCTACATGAGAGTCCTCCACCCATGCATCTGGCAGTAGGGGGAGCTACTGCAATATCACATTTTAGTCACAAGGAGCAGCACCTCCTCTTACTGGTAGCACTGTGGGCAGAGGAATCCTGTGCCGCTTGGTGAGAACATTGGCTATGGTAGCTCTTAATGTTGCTGCTTTTATAATATTGGCCAGGTTCTGATAATATCCACTGGCTCCCAAATCCACTTCCACTTCTTCCACCAGAGATGGCAGCTCCTCAGCAGCCTCCCTCACCCCTTCCAACTCCTTATTACCAGAAATATCAGCTGCTATAGTTGCTGAACCTCCCCTTGCATGAATATTGGCAGCCATGCCGACTCCGGCATCTCTATAGCATCCTGGATGTTGGCGATCCTCCACAGTCCTGGCTCAGGGGGAGCACTCACAAATCAGGGCTCAAACTTGTTCAGGCCAAAAAAGTTGTCTCCAAACCAGCTCTGGCATGCTCCTCATTCCAGTTTACTGGCTCCAGAGATTACAAAATTGCTTGTGAGCCTCTGCCTTGGAAATAAGGGGTCTGATGGGTAAGCTCTAGTTTTCCCCTTAGGCTTCACCATTCTAAACAGGTAAAAAATTAATGTAGCAAAAAGTGATGAGCAGATTTAGGAACTTCCATAGCCATGGCTTATCCAATCACAGTCATTTCAGTCCCTCCCCCCCCCCCCTTTACGCTAAATATTACTGGCAAACTACCAGAGTAGCTTTTCTTTGAAAATTAGCATAAGTATGCAACTAAAAAAATCCATGTATCCTTCACCTGCTATTTTGTGTGGTGGCTGAAGAGGGTACAATAGTGTGCATGGTTTTGAAAGTGAGACATGTATGCTGTTTTCTTCTCCAATTTATGCACACTTTTCAAAAGACCTGCTAAAGGTCTGTGCTCTGTGAAAGCCAATGTCTGGTTTGAGCAAGGCAATTTTCAGAAAGGGCAGTCTAGACGCGTTAATCTTAGCAACATAGAAACACAGAAATATTATGGCAGATAAAGACCACATGGCCTATCTAGTCTGCCCTTCCATATTAATTGCAATAGTCCCCCTTTTTTCCTTTAGAGATCCTGTGTTTGTCCCATGCTTTTTTGAATTCAGATACTGTCCTTTTCTCTACCACTTCCATTGGGAGATTATTCCATGCATCTACCTCTCTTTCCGTAAGAAAATATTTCTGCATATTACTCCTGAGTCTATCCCCTTTCACCTTCATCCCATGTTCCCTCATAGCAGAGCTTGCTTTCAATCAAAAGAGACTCTCTTCCTGTGGATTTGTGCCAGAGGTCTTTAAACATCTCTATCATATCTCCACTATCCTTCCTTTCCTCTAAAGTATACATATTAAGATCTATAAGTTTGTTCTCATATGCTTTATAATGAAGACCACTAACCATTTTAGTAGCCACCCTCTGCACCGATTCCAACCTGCTTATATCCTTTTGAAGGTGTGGTCTCCAGAACTGCACACAATACTCCAAATGAAGTCAAATCAGAGACTTATACAGAGGCATTATCACCTCCTTTCTTCTGCTGGCCATTCCTCTCCCTCTGCACCCAAGCATCCTTCTGGCTTTCGCTGTCACCATATCTACCTGTTTAGCTACTTTAAGGTCATCAGACACAAACATGTCCAGGTCCCACTCTTCTTTCGTAGACAGAAGTAGTCACCCCTACACTGTACCACTCCCTTGGATTTTTGCGGCCCAAATGAATGACCCTGTATTTTTTGTAGCATTAAATCTCAGCTGCCAAATTCTAGACCATTCTTCAAGCTAAGCTAGATTCCTCCTTTTGTTATCTACTCCTTCCTGGATGTCTACTCTATTGTAGATTTTGGTATCATCTGCAAACAGGCAAACCTTACCTGACAGCCCTTCTGACTAACAAAGATGTTAAAAAGAATCAGACCAAGGAGAGATCTCTGCGGCACACCACTGGTAACATCCTTCTCCTCAGAGTGAGCTCCCTTTGCCTGTACCTTTTCTTGCCAATTCCTAACCCAATCAGTCACTTTAGGATCCATCCCTAGGGTGCTCATTTTATTTGTAAGTTGCCTATGCGGAACTGTGTCAAAGGCTTTACTGAAATTTAAGTACACCACATCTAAGGTTCTTCCTTGGTCCAACTTCCTGGTCACCCAGTCAAAGAAATCAATATGATTTGTCTGACAAGACCTGTCTCTGGTAAACCCATGCTGCAATCCACAGGACTCCTGAAACTTCACTATCCTCTCTTTTAGCAGTGTTTCCATTAATTTACTCACCACAGAGGTTAGACTAACCAGTCTGTAATTTTCAACCTCATCCTTAGTTCTGCTTTTGTGTAAATGGACCACATTTGCCTTTCTCCAGTCCTCTGGGACCACTCCCAACTCCAAAGAAGCATTGAAAAGGTCAGTCAGTGTTGCCGCGAGAACGTCCCCAAGTTCCTTCAGTATTCTCGGATGTGTCTCATCTGGTCCCATCGCTTTGTCTACTTTTAGTTTAGCTAGTTCCTCCCGAACACAGTCTTCTGAAAATCATTTGAGATCTCCGTCACTTCTTATCCTAGATTGCTTTGAAAATTGTCCTCCCCGTATGTTGTTATCTTATACTCTGTTTTTTTCTTTTTTTGGTAAATGTGTTCCATGTAAATTATTAAACCTTTAATTTAATACAGAAATTATATATTACACAGGTACACTACCAAAAAACTGCCTCCAGTTTTGCAACTGATTCCTATAGATTTTGGGGTGCTGAATCCAGGAAAAATAGCCAAAATGTTCCATCACGTCACGTTTTCTTGCAAAATTAGATTTCTTACCCATATAAGGAATGTTCACATAATTTCTTTTTAGCCGACTGCAGTTTATTTTCTTGGCCCAAAATAGAGGTTGTAATGGTTAACTAACTAGAAACACTCCCTCATGATATTTTAGAGTGTTTTGTATTCATTTTATACATTAACAGGACAATTGGGAGGCGGGGGCTAAATCCAGTACTCGCGCTGGCGCATGTTCTTTCCTGTTCGCCTCGCCTCGTTCGCTCGCTCAAACACGGTGGTTGCGACATGAACGTTCCTGTCAAATTTTAGTTTCTTGCAAGTTCATTATTACCTTTTGTTTGCTCAGTCGTAATCCAGCTTTATTCCGAAGTGGTTCACTACAGTTGTAGTTTGCAGTGCTGTGTATTTGTGATGGCTCACAGAGCCAGAGGTTGCGTCAACTCTCCGGACAGTTTTTGTTTTATTTGTGGGGAATATACCGTGAAAAAGCGGCAGAGGAACATTTCTGCATTTATTAAAAAAGTATATTTCGCCTATTTCGGTTTGAAGTTAGGCGATCAAGACAAACCGTGGGCTCCTCACAAAGTGTGCAAGACATGTGAGGAAGATCTACGCTTATGGATGAAAGGTAAAAAACAAGCATTACCGCAGTTTAGTAAACATACCCCTTAGTCTTTTTGGAGAATAGGGGAGATACCCATGTTAGAAAAGATATTTAAAGGTAATGGATCGGAAGAACTGAATCGGATCTTGGTGAACCTGCAAAATGCAATAGGACAATTTTAACTACTAAAAAATAGCAAATCACCTTGATGGGATGGTGTACATCCCTAGGGTGCTGAAAAAACTAAAAAATAAAATTGCAGACCTACAATTAATAATTTGCAAATAATTTGCAAACTATAATTAAAATCATCTATAGTACCAGAAGATTGGAAAGTGGCCAACATGCCACCAATTTTTAAAAAGGGTTCCAGGGGTAATTTGGGGAAACTACAGGCCAGTGAGCCTGAGGTTTGTGTCAGGCAAAATAGTGGAAACCGTTATAAAGAACAAGGTTATTGAGCATATAGATAGTTATGATTTAATGGGAGAAAGCCAACATGGATTTAGCCAAGGGAAGTCTTGCCTCACCGATCTACTACATTTTTTTGAAGGTGTGAATAAACAGATAGATAAAGCCGGTGTATATAGTGTATCTGATTTTTCAGAAAACTTTTACAATGTCCCTCATGAGAGACTCGAGGAAATTCAAAAGGTTATAGGATAGGAGGCAGTGTCCTATGTGGTTTGGGAATTGGTTAAGATAGAAAACAAAGAGTAGGGCTGAATGGTAATTTTTTTCAATGGAGAAAGGTAAATAGTTGAGTACCCCATGGATCTGTGCTTGGTCCACTGATTTTTAAGATATTTATAAATTACCTGGAAATGGGAACAATGAGTCAGGTGAACAAATTTGCAAATGACACAAAATTATTCAAAGCTGTTAAATTATAAGATTGTGAAAGATTGCAAGAGGCACTTGAGAAATTGGGAGATTGGGTATCCAAATGGCAGATGCAATTTAAAATGGATGTGTAAAGTTATGCACTGAGGGAAGAACAATCCAAATTATAGCTACACAATTCAAGGTTCCACAATATGAATCACCACCCAGGAAAATATGGAATGTGGAAAATATGTTGAAATCCTCTGTTCAGTGTGTGGCAGAAACCAAAAATTCTAATAGAATGCTAGGAATTATAAAGAAAGGAATGGTGAATAAAACAAAGTTATCATAATGCTTCTGTACCACTCCATGGTGCATGCAGTTCTGGTCACCACATCTAAAAAAAGATACAGTGGAATTGGAAAAGATATAGAGAAAGGCAACCAAAATAATAAAGAGGATGGAAAGATACCCCTATGAGATGAGGCGTAAATGGTTAGGGCTCTTCAGCTTGGATATGGCTGAGTGATATATTACTGTAAGATCTATAAAATAATGAATGAGAAAATGTGAATTGGTTGTTCATGCTTTCAAAAAGTACAAAGGCTAGGGGACATGCAATAAAGCTACAAAGCAGTACACTGAAGACTAAAGGACGAAAATATTTTTTTCACTCAGCACTTAATTAAACTCTGGAATTTGTTGCTGTATGATGCAGTTAAAGTTGTTCATATGACTGGATGTAAAAAAGGTTTAGATAAGTTCCTGGTGGAAAAGTCCATAAACTATTATTAGGGTGGACTGGGGGAAATCCACAGTTTATCCTTGGGAAAAGCAGTATGGAATCTATCTTTTGGGAACCTAATGGTGACTTGAATTGGTCATTGTTGGAACCAGGAAACTGGGCTTGACGGACCATAGGTCTGAACTAGTATGGCAAATCTTATGTTCCTCTGTAGATTTAAACTGTAAACCTTTACACCTGCTCAGGAAAAGGTGTAATCAGGGCCGGATTTACCTATACGCCATGGCGTAGGGCCCACAGCTGGCAAGGGCCCACAAAAATGGAAGTTAGCTTTTTTTTTTTTAAATACAATTTAAAAAAAAACCTGCTGGCTGCCGCCGCGGGGCCCCCTCTGCTGCCGCGGCAGCATGGACTGACCCGCGGGGGGCCCCCTCTGCAAGGTAGGTCGATCCGTCCCTCCCTCCCTCCCTCCCTCCGTCCCTCCGTGCAGGCTGTGAGAGACGCGAAGGGAGCGTATCTCCCTCGCGTCTCTGTTAAGCCCGCAGGGGCTGATGGGAAATTTCCCATCAGCCCCTGCGGGCTTAACAGAGACGCGAGGGAGACACGCTCCCTTCGCGCCTCTCACAGCCTGCATGGAGGGAGGGAGGGACGGATCGACGAATCGACCTTGCAGAGGGGGCCCCCGCGGGTCAGTCCATGCTGCTGCGACAACAGAGGGGGCCCCGCAGCGGCAGCCAGCAGGTTTTTTTTTTAAATTAAATTTTGCTTTAGGCCGACGGGGGGGGGGGGTAGGACTGGTAATGGGCTATTGGGGGGGCTGGGGCTGGGACTGGAAATGGGCTGGGGGGGTTAAGGCTGGAGGTGGGCTGATGTGGTTAGGACTGGTAATGGGCTGTTGGGGGGGGGTTAGAAATTGAACTGTGAATGGGGGGGGGGGTTAAGAATGGTAATGGGCTTTGGGGGGGTTAAGACTGGTAATGGGCTGTGGGCTGATGGGGGCTGACTGGTAATGGGCTATGGGGGGGCTAGGACTGGAAATGGGCTGGGGGGGTTAAGACTGGAGGTGGGCTGATGGGGTTAGGACTGGTAATGGGCTGTGGGCTGTTGGGGGGGGTTAGAACTGGTAATGGGCTTTGGGGGGGTTAAGACTGGTAATGGGCTGTGGGCTGATGGGGGCTGTCTGGTAATGGGCTATGGGGGGCTAGGACTGGAAAGGGGCTGGGGGGGTTAAGACTGGAGGTGGGCTGATGGGGTTAGGACTGGTAATGGGCTGTGGGCTGATTGGGGGGGTTAGGACTGGCAATGGGCTATGGGGGGCTGACTGGAAATGGGTTGATGGGGTTAGGACTGGAAGTGGGCTGATGGGGGGTAAGGACTGGTAATGGGTTATAAGGGGGGCTTAAACTGAAAATGGGTTGATGGGGGGTTAGGACTGTAAGTGGGTTGATGGGGGGCTAGGACTGGTATTGGGTTGGGGGGTTGCTAGGACTGTAAATTGGGCTGATGGGTGGCTAGGACTGGAAATGGGCTGATGCAGGGACTAGAAGGGAATGGATGCTGGGTGAGGCTGGAACTAGAAGGGAGCTGATGTTGGGGGAGGTTTAGAATGGGATGGGGCTGGAAGAGTAAAATGGAGAAGGGAAAAATATTTTGTGTGGGAGGGATAAAAAATCTACAATTGGCCGGGTATTGGGAGAGTAAGTGGGGATTGAGGATGGAGGGGTAAATTTGAGTGGATGAAATAGGAATGAGGAAAGAGCAAAAGGAGAAAGATTAGTATGTTAAAGCAGATGTAGAGAGAGAATGGAAAAAAACTAGAAGAGAGAAGAAAGGACAAATGGACAGCAAACGATGGAGAGTTAGCAGAAGACACAAAGAAACCAGAAGAAAGTGGCTGGAGCAATTGCAGCTGAAAAAAATGCACAAAAGGTAGAAAAATATCTCTTTATTTTGAATTTATTAATTGGAATATGTCAGCTCTGGTAAATGTGCATCATTAACGTCTGCGCTTTGTTTAGTACAAGAGCAAATTAATGTATAGTTTTATTTCTACAGTGTTGTACATTCCAAGTTTGGCTTTTGGGATTCCCAGTTTAATTATTGTCTTCCTGTTTCTAAATTGTGATTACTTGTTTGGTGATGGTCTATGTTCTGCATGTGTAACTGAGCTGAGGTGTTCTGTTTATATAATTCCTATTTGACATTGCCACTTGTTCTCTTTCCCCAGTAGGTCATGTATTGTTGTTCTCTGAAATGTATTGGTTTAATATTTGCAGTGTTGCCTTTTGATTGGTAGAGTATGGTGCTTTGTGAGTCCTGGTAGTGCTGTTAGGATACGGCGGGTTTGCTATGGGTTCTAAATGGGCAGTGTTTGTAGTAGTTCCTAATGTGTCTTTCTTTCTTTATCCATACACTCATTAAGAGGCACGTTTACTAAAAGTTAGTATATGGTAACATTATGCAAATATTTATGCAAATGAGGCCCCGCACCCCCCTTGGGCCGCCCCTGCTGGGGGCCCACAATTTTTGTTGGCGTAGGGCCTCACTCAAGGTAAATCCGGCCCTGGGTGTAATTGTTCACATATGAAGTATGTACATACACCCATATATTTTTTCAAACAATGTGCATATAATGCAGTTCTGCCCACACTCCGCACAAACTTTGCCCCAGAACATACCTATATATAGGTCATGTAAAACTGTATGCCTTTTTGACCCCATGCATACTATAGTGCATGTAACCTATGTGGGGTAACTTTATAAGAGGCCTTTTAAGTGCATAGAAAGACTTTTGCATGCAATAAAATCCTTTATTAAATTGCCCCCTTATTGTATAAAATTGCCCCCTTATTGCATACAATCAAAGTACTATGTGCTGAAATATGTTGATCATTTCATGAGATGCAGGTGATATGATGCCATTCTCAGCACTGAGAGTAAGATTTTAACTACTACAAATTAGTTCTGACTGTCTAGAAATTCTTCTTAAGAAGAACTCAATTAGTATTATATGGTGTCAACTTGAGCAACATGAACAACTTTGTTACATAAGAACATAAGGTATGCCATCCTGGGTCAGACCAAGGTCCATCAAGCCCAGTATCCTGTTTCCAACAGTGACAAATCTAGGTCATAAGTACCTAGCAGTTTCCCCAAAAGATACAGGTTCCACAATGCATGTATTGGATCAAGCAGTGATATCCTGGGTCCCTTTTAATAATGGTTTATGGACCTTTCCTCCAGGAACTTGTCCAAACCTTTTTTAAACCCAATTACACTTTTACTACATTCTCCGGTAACAAATTTCAGAGTTTGATTACACGTTGAGTGAAAAAATATTTTTTCTTATTTAGCCTTAAATATTTTCTATTAGTCTTAAATAGGTTACCCTGTAGCTTCACTGAATGTCCCCTAGTCTTTCTATATTCTGATGACGTAAATAATCAATTTACATTTACCCGTTCCACTTCATTCATTAATTTATAGACCTCTATCATAATTCCCCTCAGCCGTTTCTTTTCCAGGTTGAAGAGCCATAACCTTTTTAGCCTCTCTTCATAGGGGTATCCTTCCATCCACTTTACCATTTTGGTGGCTCTTCTCTGTATCTTTTCTAATAACGCTATATCCTTTTTAAGATACGACAAACAGAATTGCAAACAATATTCAAGGTGTAGTTGCACCATGGAATGATACAGAGGCATTATAATATCCTTTGTTTTATTTTCCATTCCTTTCCTTATGATACCTAGCATTCTATTTGCTCTCTTGGCAGTCGCTGCACACTGGGTGGAGGGTTTTAACATGTTATCCATGATGACGCCTAAATCTTTTTCCTGGGTGGTGGTTCCTAATGTGGAACCTTGCATCGTGTAACCATAGTTTGGGTTGTTCTTCCCTAGGTGCATAACCTTGCACTTGTCCACATTAAATTTCATCTGCCATTTGGATGCCCAGTCTTCCAATTTATCAAGATCCTCTTGCAATTTTCCACAATCCTCATGGGTTTTAACAACTTTAAATAGTTTTGTGTCATCTTCAAATTTGATAACCTCACTCGTTATTCCCTTTCCCAGGTTATTTATGAATATGTCAAAAAGCAGTGACCCAGCAGAGATCCCTGGGGTATTCCACTATTCACCTTTCTCCATTGGGAAAATTGGCCATTTGGCCCTACCCTCTGCTTTCTATCTTTTAACCAGTTCCTGATCCAAAATAGTACACTGCCTCCTATCCCATGACTTTTTAGTTTTGCCAAAAGTCTGTGATGAGGGACCTTGTCAAAGGCTTTCTGAAAGTCCAGCGGCCAGTTCAGGTCACAAGTACCTGGCAAGATCCCAAGGAACAGAGACACTCCTTTTTTGTTCGTACCCAAGAATAAACATTGACTTTCCTAAATCTAACTGGCTAATAAGGTTTGTGCACTTTTCTCCCAGGAAGTGTCAAAAGCTAGTTACCACATCTTCTGGTGGAAATGGCATCGAGATTAAAATGTGAGCAGGAATTACTGGCTTCAAGGCTGGTGCAAGGGTTTAGGCACACTAGGTGAACTCTATCCTTACACCCTCATCAACTAGCTTTCAGGCTCCTAGGCCCCTGCCATACTATTTTAATAATAATAAAACGTAACAGTTATGATTATCCCAATATTATCCCTCCCATGATAATCCTGTAAAATTTATAATCGTCAGGCTTAAATTTAGCTATAGCCATTACAGGAAACTGCCTAGATTGCCAGATGTTCAAGGCGCCAAATGCTTGGGCAAAATAGGAGCCTGACTCAGTTTGCTTTAGTGCTATGTTCTATGATGTTGAGGAAGAAACTGCTCCTCCCCACTGTTCTCAAGTCCTGCCTATAAGCATCATCTTAAATCCAGCCCTGGACATCATACTTTTAAATATAAACAGAGAACCATCAACATATGATTATGAGTTTATGTGGCTGTCAGGATTTATTTTGCTTTGACTGCAGTTGCTCTTTGCTGCTCCCCTAGAAGAGACCGTCCTAGATGACTGCCTAGTTTGCCTAATGGTTAAGCCAGACCTGACTAGTTTCTTTCCTTTAGACCAGGGGTGGGGAACCCTGGTCCTGGAGAGCTGCAGACCAGTCAGGTTTTCGGGATATCCCTAATGAATATGCATGAGATATATATGCATTAGAGATATCCTGCCAACCTGACTGGTTTGTGGCCCTCCAGGGCTGGATTTGGAGACCCCTGCCTTACACCTCTGTCATTTAAGATTGTGAGTGGGCAAGGTACAGATGTCCTAGACATCGAAAGGGTATATAGAATGTGTCACATTACTCCTCGATTCTCACCACCACCAAAAAGTTGTCTAATAGACAATATTTTGGTGGTGGTGAGAAGTGAGAAGGAATGTGACACATTCTATCTAAACTTTTTGATGTCTTGGACATCTGCACCTTGCCCACTCACAATCTTAAATGACAGAGGTGTAAGGCAGGGGTCTCCAAATCCAGCCCTGGAGGGCCACAAACCAGTCAGGTTGGCAGGATATCTCTAATGCATATATATCTCATGCATATTCATTAGGGATATCCCGAAAACCTGACTGGTCTGTGGCTCTCCAGGACCAGGGCTCCCCACCCCTGCTTTAGACTATGCTGATATCAGAACCCACATATGGTCAGTGAATTTCCCTGCTGCCTTTTTCTATGGAGGACCGGCATCGCCAAAGTGACCCTGCAGTTTGGAAAGGGGACAATCAAGCTCGTACATAGGAAAACAAGGCAGCTAATGCATTCCATGGCTTGGAGCATGGTGGGTCATAAAAGCTTCATTATATACTCACTGTCACCCGCTTTGCTCCTATTTAGGGGTATGTTTACTAAACTGCAGTAATGTAGCAGCGGCTACGTTAACACTCTTTAGGTAACGTTAACGCACGTTAACGTTACCTAACGAGCGTTAGCATTCCCAGCTGCAGTAAACACCGCAGAGGGTGGAGAGAGGACAGAGAGAAGGGGTCAATGGGTGGGGAGTGGGTGGGGAGAGGCTCCTTTTACACTAACGCGGGGAACTGAAGGGTTGAAAAGTACCGCGAATGAAAACCTGTCATTAGATGCACATTTGCAGGAGAGAGAAACCATTTAAGTGTCAGCAATGTACAGCCTAGGCAGGGAGCCCAAGAAAAGTGATAGTAGTGCTCCATATGCAGCAACAGCATAGTGCCCAAGTATGAAAGGCCACTATGGCGATGGTGCAAATGGGGCATAGGGGGCTGCAAGTGGGATATGTAATGGGGGCAGCTGGGGCACAAGGTGGACTAGGCGGGCGCCTAGGTGGCACATAGGAATATAGAAACCAGAAATCAGCAAGACAGCAGCTGACAAAGGCCAAACACAATCCAACTACATCTACCTGGTCCACCTGAGCTAACAGTTGCCATGGCACTGACCTGACATCCCCCCAGCCAACCCTCCCTCCAAGCGGAAGGGACATACTATTGGGAGGCGGTGATGGGGGGATGTGAGGAAGCTCATGTATGCCCCCTGCCCTGGAGCCCCGCTCCCTAGGCAACCGCCTACCCACACAGTGGATGGCCTGGGACTGCGCACTACCAGCACTGACAGCATATGGTCATGTCAGCATGGCAGGGGGTGTGTGCCTGTGCTGGAGGGGGCAGTGGCACCTGCCTGCAGTGGACCTAGGCCATGCCCTGTACCAGTACGTGGTGTGCAGTGCAACATAAAAGGTCTGGCTGAGGAAAAGTACAGGTAACCCCAGGGGCTATCATGCATCTGTGGCAACAGTGTGGTGCAGTACGCCCAGTCAGTGTGTCCAGAAGCAGAGGGTCACAGGTTCAAGTCCCAGCTGTGGATGCTGCAGAGCATGTCCCTATACTTTACCCTACAATGCAGATACAATAGCAACATGTGCAAAGCCCAAAGCAGCGGCAAACAGGGGTACAAACACCCACTCACACAGGCTCCACAATCCAAAGCTGGATGGAGAGTCAGGCTGTTGGCCCCAGCATTGAGCTGCAGTTATCACCAGAGCACTACTACTACCTCCTGCACAGTTTAGCAATGTCGGCACTGTGATCAGGCCCAGTGTGGCGGGCAGGGTTGCCAACCACCCCTATCTTTGCACAATGCTGCAATAGGAGTGTGTGTGTGTGTATGTCTCTCCATTGTTCTGTGGCTGCCCACACCTCACTGGACCCACAATGTCCTGCTGTTACCAGCGTGTGCCTGAATATGTGCATAATGAGGAGCAAGATATTGTGGGTATGGCCCAGACAGGGCGGGGTGGCCAGGATGCATCTTCACAGGGTGTGGGGCAATGGCTGGGACACTGTAGTGCCTGACCACAGCTTGCATGGACAGGGTGGCCACAGCATGGCATGCTGGGAGGGCACTCACTCTGACCGAGTAGTGACCATGGCATGTCTAGGTTCCCACATAGCGCTCTGCACTATCTGCCTCCAGTGATACTTTTGTGTTTTCAGTGCTGGGGCCCCAATCACAGAGATACCTGCTTGGTGCACATAGTTCCTCTGTGAGCATGCACTATGGACTGGATAGTGGACTGTCTGCAGTTAGACTGTGCATGGTTGGAACACCTATAAGGTGCAGTCTGACTGTGTTGTCTGCTGGTGCCTGGCAGACAGTGGTGTAAGGCAGTTGGGGTTTTCGAGATCTAATCCCAGCATTACTGCTGATTTGCCACTGCCCCAGTCACAGGTATGGCTCTGGCCCACCAACCCTGGTGGGCTGTCTTATACCAGCAGGATGGAAGTTGCTTCACTGGGACAGGCACCTGTCCCTTACCTACAAAAAGGGTGATAGTGGGCTCTTTGGGGTATGTAGTATATACCCCTTTGACCTATAAAGGCACTGCTACACAAACCTCATGCAAGTCTAGAAACCCCTCTGCCCTGATAACAGGTGCCCATGTCAGCCAGACCCTAACACAGGATACATACTAATCTGGGTGGTGTCTGGTCCCAGAGGGCTACATGTGATTGCGGGATACAGATGGACACCGAATTACCTTCAAATGCACTGCAAGGAACATCTGTCACACACTGGTAGTGTTGGGGATGTACAGCAGGACCTATCTCTAGCACCACATGTACTGCGGACCTAGTGCTGGGCACCCATCCTCAGGGTGAACACAGAACCTGTACAATGGCATGGTCTGTAGCTACTCTGTGCCAGTATCCCACACTGTCAGTTCGTCTTTCCAAGCTGAGGTACCGGAGAGGTGCAGACCCCATTTGGTGATCAGCTGTAGACAGCTATTCAGCATGTGCATTGCATCATGGGTACAGGTGGGGTTACCCTATCCTGGCACTCAGAGCAGACAGTTTCTGTGGTGACCTGCAGTCCTTCTGTACCCAGTCATTGCTGTGCCATACACCACAGAGGTATAGCCTACTGGTTAGTACAATGCCATTCTCAGCACTGTTCACGGGTTCAATTCCTTTTTGTTCCCTCCCTTCATGCCTGTCCTACTCAAATAGTTTGCATGCCTGTAACAGTCATATTTTTGCAGATCTGTGCTGCCAGCCCATAATATACCCTCACCACAATTGCCAAGATTCCTTTGGTCCGTCTATCTGCGTCTGTCAGCTGTGTAGAGTCCTGTCTGCCTGTGCAGGCTGCCACCCCATGTCCTGCACTGCTATCCTTTCCTGCATTGTGCCTCATTGTGCTTGCTTTGCCTGTGCCTGATCTGCATGATACCACCATTCCTCTGTCCACCCATCATTGTAATTATCCTGCCACCTCTGCCTCCACTGGGGGACATGTATTCCCATCGTCTGCCACCAACTGTCTGTCCAGTACTTTACATTTACCTGTGCTGTGGTACAGATGCTCCCACCATGTTTGTGAACAGTACTGGCAGCCACATGGGATGCCCGCAGATATGACAGGTCCAGCAGCTCCCAGCTCTCCCTCCTTCACTCACCTGTTCATTGCCTTTCCTCAGTGCTCTATCTAGTGTTAGGGCTACATCTGTTTCTGTGCCTCACAGTTCATGTATGTCATCCTGAAGTACCTTGCAGCCCTTAGGGCACACTAACCTAGGGCACCGTAACCTTGTTTGGCCACCTTAACCTATGGTCCCATAGCCCAGGGTGCCTTCTACGGTGCCTTGTCCAGGGGTGCCTAATACGGCACTTAGCCTAAGGAGCCCTATAGGGCGCCTTACAAGGCACCTTATAGGGCACCTAGCAAGGCACCTTATAATGCACCTTACAAGGCACCTTATAGGGCACCTTACAAGGCCCCTTATAATGCACCTTACAAGGCACCTTATAAGGTGCCTTACAAGGCGCCTTGTAATGTGCCTTGTAAGGTGCCTTATAAGGTGCTTTATAATGCGCGTTAGTCTAAGGCGCCTTGTAACGTGCGTTAGCTGATACGGCTTGCTGTAGCGATGTACCACCCACGCCTTTATATGGGCATCTGTATCTTTATCGCAGAACCTAACACAGGTGGCATTACCGCAGTTTAGTAAACATACCCCTTAGACTCCATACAGCTCCTGCTCTGACTTTTTATGGAAAAATATTTTCAGAGTTTTACGAATTTTTGTTCTTTTCAGCGTCCTTTCCATGCTCAACATGGGTGAATAGATCTCTTGGTGTGCATAAATAAATATTTGAGAAAGCTTTTACTTCAGAAATGTATCTGCAATTTCATATAAAGGGATTGCTGCACTTATGTTTCAGGCATGCAAATGATTTTGTTACTCAAACAAAGGGATTGAATATCCACAAACCTGTATTATGTTCGTCATTGTGAAGGATTATTCCAGAAGCTATATAAGAAGACATTGTTGTTTTTCTCTTATGTGAACCTGCAGTATTCAGTGTTTTATTATCATTATCAATTCAATATTTTCATTAACTGTGTGAAATTCTTTATACATATCTGCAACATCTTATTTATAACACTTTCAACTCACTTTAGTTGAGCTGCAGTGATATGCACAAGGGGATAGTTTTATGAAGCATTCTCCATGTGGAAAGCATGCGACTGAATGCGTTGACAGGATAGCATGGATTTAGATATATACTGCATGTAGGCATTCCCGAGGGTGGAGTTTGTGAGGTGGAGTGCGGATTTGTGCACTACCAAGGCTGCTTCTGAGTGCCTATTTTATAAAAGGTGTGTATGCATTTATGCTGCACTTATGCATTTTTTGGACATTTCACATAAACGTCCTTTCACAAAATTATCCCCCTCACTGTATATTCCATAAGCTCATAAATTATGGAAGCTCTGTAGTTTTGGTTTGATTTACAAAAGAGATATTTCATTCCAGTAAAATCAAAATCCTGACAATTAAGCCTATGTTTTCAGACACAAAAATAATTATTCCATTACTAGTAGAACTCAGCCTTTTATTCTATAGTATAATGGTTGTGAAGCAAGCAAATGAGAGCATTACAACAAAAATATTTCTGCAGATGCCGACTGATCTCTCGGTTACAGTTGTATGACACTGGTTAATCTAATATATTCTGGCACACATACTGGTTTATAAGAAGATCTTGTAGAAGCTAATCAGTGAGTGCTTGGAGAAGGGAAAAAGTATTTGTATGGGACATTTCATAAATGGCAAGTTTTTCAGCATGAAGATGCCACAGGAACTGGAATGATAAAAACCACAGGCATGGACTGCAAAATTATAGCCAGCAAAGAATTGTATCCCATTGCCTGCTAATTCAGCCATGTTTCTATATATAATACCACCACTTGCTAGCTAATACATTTTCTTTTCTTTTTTTTACTATAGCAAAATGTTGCTTGAAACTAAGATGCCAAATTCAAAAAGTATAGAAGTAAATAGGGGAAGAAAGAGGTGCACTAGATGATGGATGGTGGCCCTCAGGGTGTCATTTTATAAAGAGTCTTCAGCATGTAAAGCCTATTTTATATGTGGGATGGGACGTTTTTATTAAATTGCACAGCTATTTATATGCACATAAATATATGCATCAAAAAGATGGTCCTGGGGGCATATTTTGGGCAGAGTGAAAGTAGAGTTGTGATGCATACGTCGTGTATGTTAGAAAATACAGTTATATGCATAGAGTGCATGTAGACATTTATTCCATCTTTGGAGGAGGTGTAAATCTGTCTGAGAGTATTTGTGTGCTATTCAGGCTGGTTTGGGGTACCTAGTTTATAAAATGGAAAGTATGCAGCCTTGCTGTACTCTTTTGTTAATTTTAAACCATTCTGTTTCTCCTTGTTCCGTTCGAACTGTTGCTTCTTGATTAATGTAAGGGTTGTGCATGATTACTATTCTGGAATACCCATGCTTCTTAATGTGGCCCAGAGTTTTTCATGATTTACACAATCAAAGGCTTTGATATAATCAATAAGACACATATAGATATCTTTTTGGTATTCTTTTATCTTTTCAAGGATCCTTCTCACATCCAAGATGACGTTCCTCACTCTTTCCAGAATCCTGCTTGCATTTCAGGCAGTTTTTGTTATAGTCTCCAACGAATGATCTTGAGTAGAATCATGCTGGTGTGTGGAATCCCAGCAATTGTGTGATAATTTCCACAGTCAGTCAGATCACTTTTCTTCAGTATTGGTATGAACAGAGATCTTTTCTAGTCAGTTGACCATGATGCTGTCTTCCAAATTTCCTGGCTGAGCCTTGTAAGTATTGCAACAGCAACATCTTATTGCTGTAATACTCCAATGGGAATGTCATCAATGCTTTGTTCTTTGATAATGCTTTCAATGCTGCTTTGACTTCTTCTTTCATTGAAAATGAAGATGGCCTGAAACATCTGCTTATCAAGATGAAAGAACATAGTCTTAAAATAGGCCTGCACCTTAACATGAAGAAGATAAAGATCCTGACTACTGGTTGGCCAGTGATAGTTGTGTGAAGTTGACAAGACATTGATGACATTTAGAAGCTAATGTGTCAATATCAGCATGTTTTAGAGACCTAGGGGTATGTCTACTAATCAGTGGTAGCGGCTTCTGTGCACTATCCAGAGTCACGGCCCCGCTGAAACATACCCCCTAGTTTTGAGGCTTTCTGCATGGGCAGATCTGTTAATAGGAAAAATAGGAATAGAGAATGATAAAAGAACATGGTCAATCCATGGCAGAGTAGGGAAGGTAACATAATGGTTGATGGGACTGAAGGATAAAAATTGAGGATGGCAGTATGAGTGGGGACATGAACATGCTGCATGAAGTCAAGACTGAATATAAAAGATAAACATTCTTTCTTTAGAGGATGTGGGGTCATCAAAATGTATCTTCAAATCCCCCAGTATATAGAGGTCTGAATAATTTGCCATAGCCCTGGCTAACATGAGAAAGATGAATGAATTCTTTTCCTCAGTTTTTATTGAGGAAAATGTTTGGATCACACCCAAACCTCAAAACTTGATGATGATAATTTAGAACATAAAAAAAAAATTACTATAAATTTAGGAGATCTAACAGAGAAAATTAGCAAATCAAACAACAAGAAATCACCAGGAACATTCTGAAAGAGCTCAAACATGAAATTACAAATTTGTTACTAGTAATTTGTAACTTGTCATCTAAAACAGCCATAGTCCTGGAGGAATGAAAGATGGCTAATGTAATGGCAATATTTAAAAAGGGATCTAGGGGAACCGGAGCCCTTCTCACTACTAGATGCTGCCGGTGTTTGCACAGGGTAGCCCTTCGGACTAACCAGCTGAAGGATAGGGCCTTTAAAATCCAGGCCGTGTTGTGGGATCATCAGAACCAGAGCCCTTCTTGCTGCTAGACGCTGCTGGCATTTCCACAGGGCAGCGTCTCCTGACCAACCAGCTGATGGATGGGGCCTTTAAAATCCAGGCCCCATCATGGCACGCGGTCACAGGTGCATGTCTGCAGAAATGTGTCTGAAGGAGCATTCCAAAAGTGCAGGTTTGTCCCTTTCAAGCCCCTTCAGAGCACTTTGGAGTTTTAGGAGTTCAGTGAGTCACATAGTATGGGCAAGAGAAAGAAGAAACTGTGGCGGCAACTAGATAAAAAGGTGGTGGCAATGTCTGCTCCTATGGATCGTCATGTTGTAGCTTTATCCTCTACGCCTATGGGAAGTTCTGGGGGCTCATCGGGTGCTCTTACTCCACCTTGCCATTCCAATGTTGTGCTTATTGAGGCAAGAGGGATTCCCCGGGATGTGGATAGTGTCCCAACTGTTTCCATTGCTGTTGCACAGGAGGGGGCCTCACCTGCCAGGAGGTAGGACTTAGAAATGGCAGCGGTTTTACCGCTCCCAAAGGAGGTATGTTTTACTACACCTTTAGTTGATGTTGTTCATCTGATACTGTTACTCTTAGAGATATTTTGGATGCTATTACCCATTTGGGACTCTCCTGGGGATCATCTATGAAGGACTTGTCCAGATTTACAGTGGACACTGTGGCAAAATTGAAGGAGCATGATAAAAAAGTGTCTGTGATAAATGATGGGTATGTTAAGCCTGATGCACGTGATTCCACATTACACTCTGTGAGTATGTCCTCAATTAACGACAGCCATCATACCTACAGGCATTTAGAAACATTCAAAAATGCTAATCGTATGTGTAAATTGAGATTTTTGAACTTTCCTTGTACTCAATATTTATCTCCTATGATTCTCCTTTAGAATTCTGTGAAAAAGAATTTGGGTGTTAGTGATATTGATGTGGTAAAAATCTCAAATGTCTATTATCTTCCTGTGGGGAGATCAAGGAGGTGAGGACATGGATCAGCTGTCTGCTGTGGGCAGTTTGGACTTGTCAGCTTTCTTGGAGAGTTCCACTGATAATATTACCTCTTGTGCTACATTATTGGTATCTTTTTGTTCTTTGATAGCTTGAAATAATGTACTGCATAGGTTTTTCCGGAAGAAAAATCTTTCCTTTTATGGTCAAAGAATTAATATATTTCCTGATTTCTCTAGGGCAACACAATTGAGGAGGAGGGCCTTCCTTTCCCTTAAGCCTGTGGTATTGGGGAAAGGAGTGTCCTTCTTCCTCAAGTTTCCATGTAAATGTATTGTGGGACATCAAAATGCTCAGTATGTTTTCCTTGAATCTGACCAGCTTGAGGGCAAGAAATGTCTAGATTTGCTCTTTCGAGTTATTTCTTGATTTTGTTTCTACATTGGGTAATAATGTTTTAGATATCTGGTAGTGGATTATTGGACTCCGGTATTCCCTAGATGTGGGCTAGTAATATTTTGAATTGGGTTTTATTTGATGGTCCATCCTGTCCCCCAAGTTATGGGTGCTGGTGTGTATTTTTTGTGTATTGTTTCTATCTTATGATGTTTTGTAAGATAAATTTGAAATTTCAATTTTTAAAAAAAGGGATCCAGATGTGATATGGCAAGCAATAGACTGGCAAGCCTTACACATGAGTCACTTGATATTTGGATTTTCTGAAGGCATTTGACAAAGTCTTTCATAAGAGACTCCTCGGGAAATTAAAAAGTAATGGGATTTATTTATTTATTTGTCTTATACACTGCTTTATCACATAATCAAGGCAGTTTACAGAGAACAAAAGTGTACTGTTCTGGGCAGTTTACAATGAACAGGAACAGGATAAAGATACAATTAACAATCTCAACTTAAACTAAGCATACTCAGCCGTGAGGATGAGAAAGGTGGCCAAAACTATTTACAGGTCTGCTGTATCCTTATAGAATTGTTGTATAAAGAATTAATTTATATAATGTGGTCTATGTGAGGAAGGAGTGTGGTGGGGTTGTAAAAGTAGTTGAGTGTCTATTTGGTCGAGTCTGGTTTATTTGTTATGGACTGGAAGGATTCCGTGAATAACAGAGTTTTGAGCTTTTTTCTGAATGTGTAAGACCTTTATTTCGTGTAGATTGGTTGGAAGAGAGTTCCATAGCATAGGGGAGTAGAATGAAAATGCCCTGTTTCTTGTTGATTGGTTTGCATTTCTTGATGCCATTGGGGTGGATAGAAGGTTCTTCATGTTTTTCCTTCTGTTTCTTGTTTCTTGGGATAAGAGGCAATACCCTATTGAAACTGGCTAAAGGACAGGAAACAGAGTAAGACTTATGGGTATGTTTACTAAACTGTGGTAGTGGACTCCAAGCAATATTGGAGCCGTGGCTCTGATATAGCACAGAGTCCACTACCATGGTTTAGTAAACATATCCCTTTATGATCTATTTTCCAAATGGAAAAGGGGTCAAAGGTGGAGTGCCTCAAAGGTTATGTTGGGACCTGTGCTGTTCAACATATTCACAAATGGTTTGGAGTAAGGAACAATGATAAGGAGATCCAGTTTGCAGATAACACAGTTCAGGGATATGAAGAACTGCAGAAGGATCTTGTGAGACTAGGAGATTGGGCCACTAAATGGCAGATGAAATTTAGTGTAGATAAAACATAGAAACATAGGAAATAACCACAGATAAAGACCATATGACCTATCCAGTCTGTCCATCCATACTCAATAAAAGCTCTACAATCCCCTTCTCTCCCTTAGGGATCCTCTGTGCATGTCCCATGTTTTCTTGACTTCATATATAATGCCACTTTTACTAACACTTAACTCAAGCTATTTGCCACATAGCCCATATGAATAAAATGGGGCATGCAACAGATAGCTTGAGCTAAGCGTTAAAGACACCCATAAATAAATAACAATACCAAGGTGTTTCACAAGGCTCAGCCCTTTCTTCTCTATTATTTAATATATATCTTCAACCAATATGTAACATCATAAAACGGCACAACATCCACTATAGAATATACGCAGATGATATAATGATATTCACCCACATCAATATCAATCACCCAGATTGCTTCAAGGCATGCTGTGATTTGGGAGTAATGTCAGAGTGGCTCAAATGACAGAATTTCTTCATAAACTTTAAAAAACCCGAAATGATGCACGTCACCAGAAATACTAAATTCTCCCCACCAGACTCACTCAAGATCCTAAACTACACCCTAACTGACAAAAAAGAGGTCAAATATCTCAGAGTAACTTTTGATCAACAACTCAGCTTCCAACTGCACATAAAAAGGACAACCAGATCAGCCTAGCACAAGTTGAGTAACACTGGTAACCCGGAAGCCCTCCTCGCCTCCATTCCCCGATTTGACACCCTCCAGTCCTGTTCCCCCCCCCCCCCCAATAACTTCACCAACTCAGTAATATTTGGTACAAACTTTTGGTCGCAGCTTTATTTACAACCTGTACAACCGGCCCAACACGGGCCTAAGATAACAATTGAACAAAACCCAACCCCGCACCCCTTTACCGGAGGATGCCCCCCCACCCGCCATCTTAGTAGCAAGGCGGAGCATCCTCCTCCCCCCCAAACCCCGCCGCCTGCCTCGCCATCCTAGTAGCAAAGGCCGGCTCCCACCCCCCCGCTACCGGGCCGAGACCCCCAACCGGGCTGTCTCGCCCCACCCCGGGGAGCACTTCGCCCCCACTGCTTGTAAACCAGGTCAAGCCCGCGCCGCTCCTGCGAGCGCTGGCTCTGTACCCCGCCACCGGTGCGAGGTAGGCACTATCCTCGCACCGCCCCCACCATAAAGCTGCGACCAATCATTTCCAGCGCTTCCTGCCAATCATTAAGCAATAAGTCCTGACCGACCGGGGACAAGTGTACCCCGTCGGTACGGTACAGTCCTGTGCACTGGGGGTCCGCCCAGGGGTGCCGGACCTGCCATCCACCGGCCTGTTGCAACCAACGGCCAATCTGCCTGTTCACTTTGGCCAACCCCCTCGACCAGCGTCGTTGAGGCAAGCAGGCCGGCCGAGGGATGATGTCCGACCAGACGATTGCAACGTCAGGCCACTGCTCCTGCAGCGCACGCAGGTCACGTTGCACTGCGCGGATGAGTTGCCGACAAGTCCAACAGGAAAGATCATTCCCTCCAAGATGTATCAGGAGTCCCACCGGCCTCTGCCGCCGCTCCGCGTGCTCTCGAACCACTGGAAGTAGCTGCCACCATCGCATGCCCCGCTCGCCGAGCCACTCCAGCCGGAAATTGCAGGACACCAGGCCCAGGTGTGTACCCAGCGGACGAGTTGAGGCTCTGCGTTCCGCCCAGTAGACGAACGAATGCCCCAGAAGCCACCAACCCCCCGGCGCGCTCCGGGCAGCAGCCACTGTCGGCACGTTCAGCAGTAGACCTGAAAGAGAAAAACAGCATTAGAACCCCCCCCCCACGCCCACCCCCCTTCCACCACCACAGCTTACAACTGTTCTGGACGCACGTAGCCCTCGAAGGCCCTGGAGCGCCAGCGCCCGATCCGCTGGATCACCTCACTTCCCAGGCCAGCGGCGGCTGCGCTCGTTGCCGCACCTATCCGAAAGGAGTGAGACGCATAACCGCGCTCATCCACGCCCAGCCGCCGCAACGCCAAGCGGAAGACTGCCGTGAATTGGAATTGGGTAACAGCTGTCCCATCAGCATGGCAGAAGAAACACCCGGCCCGATCCGGCCGCTGCCGCCGCCGGTACACCGCCAAGTTCTGCACCGGACAAGATCCCAGACCCGGAATGGCCCTCAGCAGCACCCACCGACCCTGCCCCAATGGGTCAGTCTTCGAGCGGGCCAGGAAAATCCGTACGCGCGCCTCCTGTATGTCCACCTGCTGCACCAGCAAACCCCCCCGCCCCCCTCGTCCGCCCGACGGAGGGACCAGCTCGCTAACTCGGAAGGCCCCGAAGAAGGCTGTGACAAACAACGCCCGAAAAGGACTGCCTCATACGGAGTAGCCGCCACCTCGGGTAGAACGCCCCAAATACGCAGCAGCAAGGCGTGCGACACGGGGCGACGCCAATCCGGGCAGGAGGGCTGCGCTCCGCGCCCACCACCGGCTAATAGCCACTTCACCACATACGAGGCGCTCGGACTGCCCCAGCCCGCCGCCCTGCTAAAAAAGGAGAAGCCGGCCAAAGCCGCCCGTGCTGCCGCCCGGGACCAACCACCCTCTTTTGCCCACGCTATGAAAGAACCCGCCAAGATGTCCCCGACTCTACCCCCCCTCCAGCCCCTCCCCCAGAGAAACTCTTGGACCCGCCCATACCCCCGCTGATAAGCCTTCCACGTACCTGGTGCCAGGGAAGACCGCAACAATGAGATCATTCCGGCGTCCCAATTCGCCAAAGGTGCTCCGGCACCACCGCCGCGGTCTCGTCCGCCCCCGGGGCCAACTCCCGAAACCGCTCCCACTGGAAACGAGACAAAGCGTCAGCAATAACGTTCAGAGCACCTGGCACATGGCGCGCCCGAACCGTGACATTGAGACGAAGACAGGCCAGCACCAACACACGCATCAAACGCCGCCACCCTTGGACACTTTGGCGAATGACGATTAATGACTTGCACCACCGCAGCGTTGTCACACCAGAAGACTACCCGCTTGTCCCGTAGCCTCTCTGGCCATACCCAGAAGGCCACTACAATCGGAAACAACTCCAGGAACGTCACATTGCGCGTCAGCCCACTCGCGGACCAAGCCGCCGGCCACGGCGCTGCACACCACGAGCCCTGGCAGAACAATCCCATACCCGAACCCCCCGCAGCATCTGAAAACAAGTCCAAATCCCTGTTGGACAATTCCTCGGACTGCAACACCGAGCAGCCATTATAATTCGCCAAAAAAGCATCCCACACGCGCAAATCAGCTCGCATCCCCGCAGTCACCCGAATGCGATGGTGCCCACAGCGCACCCCGGCCATCGCCAAAGACAACCGCCGCGCAAACGGCCTTCCCATTGTGACGACCCGACAGGCAAAGTTTAGGTGGCCGACTAACCTCTGAAGCTCCGTCAACGTCACCTTCGTAGCGGAGCCCACCTCAACTACCAAGAGCCGCAGCCGCTCGACTTTATCCCTCGGTAACCGGACCACAAACTCAACAGAGTCGATCTCAATCCCCAAAAAGGAAATACAAGTCACCGGCCCCACTGTCTTACCCTCCGCCAAAGGGATGCCAAACTCCGCCGCCATACCCAAGAAAAGCTCTAACAAGGATGCACACACTGCAGACTGGGCCGGCCCGACGAACAAAAAATCATCGAGGTAGTGCACTATAGACCTAAGACCGGACCTCCGCATCAACACCCATTGCAGGAAAGAGCTGAAGGCCTCAAAGTACGCACACGAGATCGCACAACCCATGGGCATACACTTGTCATAATAAGAAGCATCGTCAAAACGAAAGCCGAGCAAAGGGAAGGCGGACGGGTGCACCGGCAAGAGACGAAAGGCAGACTCAATGTCCACCTTCGCAAGCAAAGCCCCCTTTCCACATTGGCGCACACACGCTCCAAAGCCTCGTCGAAGGACGCATAGCGCACTGAGCACAGCTCCTGCGGGATATGGTCATTCACCGAAGCCCCGAGGGTACAAGAAAGATTATGTATCAGCCGATAACGCCCGGGCTCCTTCTTCGGGATGACGCCGAGCGGTGAAACAATAAACGGTGAAAAGGGCGGCCGAAGGAACGGCCCAGCAACTCTGCCCAGAGCGCACTCCGCCGCAATCTTCGCGCGGGCCACATCCGCCAGCCGCATCACCGAGCGAGCATTCCCTGACTCCAAATCCCGGACAGCCCCCTGAAAAGGGATACGAAAGCCCTCAGAAAACCCCGCCCACAACATCGTCCCCGCCGGGCCATGCCTGGTAGCCGCGTAGAGCTCCAGCCACGGCAGCAACGCCCATATCCTAATGGGGGTAGGCGCCAGACCCCCTTCCAACCCGTCATTTACTTGCCGCCGCCCGCCCCTTGCACCGCTCGACGACGGCTGCACTTAACGGCCGAGTGACCGGCTCCGCACAGGGAGCAAGCGTGCCGAAACTTGCAGTCCGGGAAAGGGCAGGACGTTTTGTTAAAGCGCCAACACAAATCGCCGCCGGGACCGCCCGCCCCAACTTTACTCGCCTCGGGCCCCGGGCCCGCTGGCCGAAAGGACCGCAATCCCACCGAAGCTGCCGCACCCGCCGCCCTAGCCGGACCTGCACCCCCCCCCCGTTCCACTCCTCTTTGCCGACATTTGCGTGAGCGAAAGGTTGTTGTCCGGCTTGCCCCATGACAAACTGCCGGTTCTCCTCCATCCTATCGCGGAACTCCTCGTCGTAATTAAGCCAGGCCCACCCCTCGTGGGCCTGGGAAGCCGCCAAGATCGCATCGGCATAAGCCAACATCTCACCATAACGACTCGGGTCCTCATGCCCCCATACGCTCGCCAAACGCAAAAAAGCCCGAGTCCAATTTAACGTGTTCCGCGAAACCTTCCGTACCCTCCCCGCCTTCTCGTCTTCCTTGCGCTTCTTACGACTCTCCCCAGATCGTTTCCTCCCTTCCAAAAGCCGCAAAATATCAAAATAACGCCGATTCACAATCCGCCGCCTCAACTAACGCGGAACACACTCCCACAATACCGCTCAACGCACCACCGCCCCGCCCGCCCCCTCCCCACCCCGCGGCCCGCCGGTGGAGTCCGCTGAGGAAGTGTCCGAAGACCCCGACGATGTAGATGAAGACGACGCGCTCCTCCGCCGACGCCGTCGGTGCTTCCGCTTTGCCTTGGCTTTAATAGCTGGCGGTGCACCCTCCCCCGACGGCACTGCCCCCCCAACTCCCCCCGCCGTCGCCCCGGAGCACTCACCTGCCGCCGCCGGCTCCGCCGCCACCTGCACACCCGAGGTGGACTCCGTCTGCTCCATCATGGGCGGGCCGGACTGGCCCCCACCCACCGACATCACTGTCGCTCCACCGCCAACTCCGCCTGCTGTCAAGGGCGCACTCCCTGAAACCTGCAAAGGGAGAGGAGAGCCAACACACGGGGACGGAGGCAAACCAACCCCCTGCGAAGCCATCCCATAAGACCCCGCCCCCCAGCCCACACCCCCTCCCTGCACCCCCCCGAGGACCCCAACCCCCCCGACTGCCCAGCCTGAAGCCCCCCAGGGGAGTTGTCCCCCAACACTTTGAAAACCGGCCCCCCAATGCTCCCCACCCCAGCCCCCCCCCGAAGGGCTCCCACCCATTGCCATCCCAGGTACCGGGGACCAAGCCTGCCACCCGTCGCTACGCATTCCGCACCGTCCCCACCCCCCCGGGGCGGGCCCATATGCTCCTAGAGGAACCGGAACCCACCCATGCCCCACCGCACCCGAACACTCCGCCCCGTCCCCCCCGACCCCCGAGCGACGCGCCCCTCCTCAACGCCACCTGCCCCCGCACCCCCCCACCAAGCCCCCACCGCCTCCCGCGCCCCAGGCCCCACGACCCCTTCAAGGGGGCCCACCACCTCCTCCGGCCCCCCCCACACAGCTGCAGGGGCAGAGAGAGCCCCACGCCGCCCCACCCCACCCCTCCGCTTACTGTTCCTCCCCCCTACTCCCCGCCCCCCCCCCACGGCCTGCTCTGGCCCCTGGGGCTGCCCCAACCCCGCGGGACCCCCTCGAGCCCCCCCCAGCCCTTCCCCCCGGAGCAACTTTCTTGTTGCCTTTCCCCGCCATGCTCAGGCCCTCCCCCCAACCGTTGAGCAGCAGCCCAGCCCAGGGGTAAAGACCCGGCTGCTGCAACGGACGCTGGGGTTGTTTTTTTTTTTTTTTTTTTTTTTGTAGATGCCCCGACCGGCTGCAGACCCCCCCCCCGCCCGAATGCAACCTCCCCCACCGCCCCCGGGAGCCACTAGACCCCCCTCCACGAACCCCACTCACCGAGCACAGGCAGAACGCGACCGGTACGCGAGGAGCCGCGGCCAGAAGGAGACGGCCACGCGGCTCCTCGCGAACAGCACCGCCCCCCCCAGGACAGGCGGGCCAATGAAATCGCGCCGCCGGCGCGCCGGAGCGCTTTCAAGTGCCTCGCACCGCCCCCGCCCCCCCCCCCCGACGCACCCCCCCTTTTACCCGGCACGTTGGAGGCCGCGGCCGGGCCCGGGCCCAGGTTACTGTCGGCCGCGGGACCCGGCCCGCGGCCTCGGGCATGACTCTGCACAAACTTAAACCGCTTCTAACAGACAATGACTTCAGAACAGTATGTCAGGCCATACAAACCTCTATAATAGATTACTGCAATGTGATATATCATGGACTTCCAAGGAAAACAACACTGCAACTGGTGCAAAACACTGCCACAAGAATCATTACAGAACTGCAAAATACAACCATATAACACCAACACGTCACCAACTACACTGGCTTCTTGTCACTGTCTGTGCTAAATACAAAAGCATATTAATAATATTCAAAATACTAAACAACCTATCCCCGCCGACTCTTCAACCTTTGATCCAGAAAGCAAGTCCAACCAGAACAAGAAGAAGTACAGACATCAACATCATTGAAACTCCTACAAGCTACAGAACATCAAAGCAATCCACTTGCACTAGAGCCTTCTCTCTGTATGCTCCCCAGCTGTGGAATCACCTGCCTGCCTCAATACGGGCAATCAAAGACCTACTTGACTTCAGAAAAGCCATCAAGACCCATCTATTCCTCGAATACTATGGTCCCACCTAGTATAACAAATGCCACAGAGAGATAATGCAAATGTATATAATGGACAGCTGCTTAATGTAGCAATAACCTCAATCTGCAACAATGTTACTGAACATAGTTATCCATTGTTAATTGTATCAACTACCCCTTATATGCCTCCAAGTTCTAACTCCCTGTTCTATGTAAAAGCTTATTGCTATGTTTGTTTCATGTGAATCGTCTTGAATTAATGATAATGCGGTATTTAAAAACCTGTTAAATAAATAAATAGTCATCATGTGAATCACCATCTCTGCTGGGAGGCTGTTGCATACATTTACCACCCTTTCCATTAAGAAATATTTCCTTAAATTACTCCTGAGTCTGAATCTATTACCTTCGTCTTCATCCTATGCCCCATTTTCCAGAGCTTTCTTTCATCTGAAGAGGCTACCCTCCTGTGCATTAATGCCATGGAGGTATTTAAGCAGCTCTATGAATCTCTCCTCTTCCACCTTTCTTCCAAAGCATACATAGTGAGTTCTTTATCCCCATATGCTTTATGAGGAAGACCACTGACCATTTTAATGGCACCCTCTGCACCAATTCCATCCTGTTTATGTTTTATTGAAGATACCAGCTCCAGAACTGCATACAGTACTCTAAATGAAGTCTCACCCAGGGCTGGTCCCAGAGTTGGTTCAAGGTGTTATCCAATGGTTAGGTCTGCTCTGGTCTGACCAAAGATTTCTATAGAGGCATTATCATCTCCTTTTTCCTACTGGACATTCCTCTCCCTATGCACCAAATCATCCTTCTGGTTTTCACTGTTGCCTTTTCTAGCTGTTTGGCTGTTTTAAGATCATTTGATTCAATCATCCCCAGGTTCCACTCTTCTTTTATGCATAGAAGTACTTCAAGCCCTAATCTGTATTGCTTCCTTGGGTTTTTATAGTGCAAATGTATGACCAAGCAATTTTTTTAGCATTAAATCTTAACTGCCAAATTCTAGACCATTCTACAAGCTTCAATAGATCTCTTCTTATGTTTCAGGATGCCTACCCTATTGCAAATTTTGGTATCATCCACAACGTATAGGAAGAACTCCACCATCACTGCCACTGCTGCTATCACCACATCCACCAATGTCTAACTTTCTGGCTGGAGTCTCCAGTGACCATTCTGCATAGAATGGAGCATTCCACTGGAAGGGTTGGATTTTATGGTTCTTTCTGTTGCTGTAGAATCACAGAAGATCAAGGACTCTGACCATAAACAATGGGGAGCCATCTTACGATTTTTTGTTAACTTTGCTTGGCAAGTTAAATTTCTTGTTAAATTAAAAATAGCTACAATTACATTCTGAAAACTAAACATGTGTTTAGAATTCCACATATGCACTACCTGAAGAAATACACTATTCAAAGCAATTTGAATCAGTTATTTACAATCATTACTTGCTATTATTCATGCGACTTAAGATCATTAGGCCCAGAACTGTATATTTATGCTTAATGGTCAAGGCTTATACACTCACTGGTAATACAGCATGTTGTTTTTTCAAAGGACAAAGAGAACTAAATACATTTTAAGGATAAGTCTGGATCATTTTTTCCGTTACTGCAAAATAAATGGATTTAACATCATATCACCGATCTGCACTACTTCTGAAAGCATCTGAAAACCCTCCTATTCTCTGAACACTATGGCCTCACCACCTAACCCCCGCCCCCCCCCCCCCCGACCCTACTCCATCTCATACTATAGCATGTTAAATATATAAGAACTGTTACTTGAAAATATTTAACATATCCCATTTGTACATAGTTCAATGTTATACATTTTATGTAACTGAGATTATTGTTCAATGTAAACCTTTTTAACCCAGTGAAAAGTGGTATATAAGCATAGCTAAATAAATAAATAAATATTGCAAATGTGTTTTCATATCTTTCTGCTATATTTTAATATTTGCTTTTCCTGACAGAATATGATATTGCTGAATCATCAACAAACTGAGCAGGCCAGCCAAAATATTTTCTTTTCTTTTCAAAAACATTAGTTAGATTATTCCTGGGGTCTGATGTGGGTTTTTTGTTTTTTTTTTGTATAAACTGCCCATATTCATCAAAGCCAGAGATCTTACCCAGCAACATGCATACTTCAGCATGAAAAAACAACACATTACTGCAAATAAAAAATTACTTTAAAGAATGAAGGCTGGTCATGTGCTATTGTGCTTGAGGGCTCCAATACACCACTTTTGACTATGGTAAAATATCTTGGAGCTATCCTAGACTCCATGCAACCACTGATATTGAAGGTCATCTGGGCTGCATTTTTCAGGCTATGGATGATTTGGAGGTTAAAAAGATATTTACTGTTTGAGAAATTTTGTATGGTTACCCAGCTAATGATATTACCATTCTTTGATTATGTTAATATCAAATACTTTGGTCTTCCGAGTTTCTTGATGAATTCTCTAGAAATGGTTCAACATTCAGCCATTTGAGTGGTTTATGGCTTAAGAAAGTTTGAACATTTTCCTTTGGAAATACAAGCATTACACTGGGTTCCCTTTTAAATTACTGTACAATTTTTAAGAGTATATGGGGCATGTTTACTAAGTCCCTTAGTAGTAATGTAGGTTTGGGCTGCATCACTAGCATGGGGAACCGTGCTAGATGCAAGAGGTGGGAATAGCCATCCCCTGAATTTAGAAACATAGAAACATAGAAATATGATGACAGAAAAAGACCACATGGCCCATCTAGTCTGTCCTTCCATATCAACCACTACAACAGTCCCCTTTTTACCTTTAGAGATCCTCTATGTTTGTCCCATGCTTTTTTGAATTCAGTTACTGTCCTTATCTCTACTACCTCCACTGGGAGACTATTCCACGGATCCACCACTCTTTCCGTAAAGAAATATTTCCACATATCACTCCTGAATCTATCTCCCTTCACCCTCATCCCATGTCCCCTCATAGCAGAGCTTGCTTTCAATTGAAAGAGGCTCTCTCCCTGAACATTTATGCCACAGAGGTATTTAAACATCAATTGTGTGGGCAGTAACTGCTCCTGACAAAGCGCTGGCAGCACAAGCTTTCGAGGCCTGCACTAATGGCTCCATGTGAAAATGCCCCCACCCAACCCAACTCAATTGCCGCCCATACATGCACTAGTTGGACAGCAGGGATTTTTTAGCATGGGGAACCATGCTGCTTTTAATGTGGTACCAATAACATGTGCTTAACCTGCACTACTCAGGTAGCAACCTTTAGTAAACACGAGCCTCAGTTTAGTATTTAAGTCTTTAAATGAAGAATTATGTCTAGAACTGCCTATTTTAATTAAGAATATGAAGCAACAAAATCTTTGCATTCAAGTCAAAAAGTCCTGGCTACCCTATCCTCAATATCTGCAGCACAGAAAGTGGTTACTTGCATGCTTGCATTGGCTTTAGCAGGTCCTCAGTCCTGGAATTCGCTCCCTAGTGTGATACAAGAGAAGAGTTTACATGGTTTTGAAAAAATTAATAGCACAGTTATTTACTACTATGTTTATTTCAATGTTTTGTTTTACTATTGTTTTTATTAATGTTTTATATGAACAATATCCTGTAGTGCCAAAATCTGATGTGGTACCAAAAATACATAAGTCTCTCAACCCCCTAGATGAGCAATATTAGCCAGAACAGGGATAGTATTAGAACCATTATCTATATAGGTGGACACATATTTACAGACCATAGTGTTTCAAGAGAGATCTTACATTAAGGATTCCACTGTAATAGAAGATTGGGGCTGTCTTCCTTTGAAAACATATATGATATATTGAGGTTTCTACGCACATTATGTCTTTATACACTAATATTCCCCAAAGACCAAGTTATTCAGTTAAGAACATAAAAAGATATGTCATACTGGGTCAGATCAAAGGTCCATCAAACCCAGTATACTGCTTCCAATAGTGGCCAATCCAGGTCACAAGTACTGTGGTGAACAGCGCCCTCCTGAGCCTATGGAGATAGTAGAAAATCCTGAGGGTCAGCAGGATTTATACCAAAATGACAGGGCAAAGGAAAAAGAGAGACTCTATTCCTCAGAGCTGAGTAGGGAGACCAGCCCAGGGGAGGAGCCCTGCAGTTCTGATTGGGCACACCCAGCCCTAGGAAGGGGCGTGTCCAAAAGAGAATGTACATTTAAACCAGAGCATGGCTCTGAAGAGGAAGGACGGATAAGAGATCCGAGTGGAGGACGGATAAGAGATCCGAGTAAAGGACGGATAAGAGATCCGAGTGGAGGTGGTACAAGGAGTACAAGAAGTACAAGGAGTAAAGGAAGGAAGGAATATTGGAAGAAGAAACAAGGAGATGGTTGGAAAGCCAGTGGAGTGATTAATGATACTTTGGAACCTGGCATAAGAAGAAAACCTGCACAATCCTATTCCAGGGAAATAGGCAGAAGTCCCACGCAGAGAGGATTTAACCTTGAAGTGGATAGCCCTTGGAAGGCATCGCCTTGGGGGAGAAAGACTTCAGGACAAGCACAGGTGAAAGAGCAATCATTCCCTGAAACGTCGTTTGTGCCGGAGAGCAACAAACAGATCAGCTGGAGAGCCTGGGAGCCATCTGCAGGCAGAAGTGCTGCACAAACAGTGAGTAATTGGCCACCCGGCTGCCAAGCTGAATATAGAGATAATTCTTCCTCCTATAAGTCAATTGCTAAAGAAACTAGCAATTATCCTAATACCTTTATCTTAAAGGAAGAGAAGACAAACAGCCTTGAGCAGAAGGGAAAAGCTATAGCAGATAGTAGTGCCCTCTCTCATAAGGAACAGGCTGAATTGCTACTTCAGAGCTTCCAACAGTTTTTAGACTTACAGGCTAGAAAACAGCTAGTATCACAAGAAGCAAATAATTCAGCACAGCTTGAAGGAGTAACCCAGGGAAATACAAGCATACCTGAGTGTGAACAAATGGACTGTACATTCTGTTGTATAGGAAAGCCAAGCTGAAGGGAACTGTCTTTATCGTGTGTGAGCTGAGTTCTGTAAAGCTGTTGTATTGCCGTGAAAATGGAAGTTCTAATTACCTCCACCTGATTCTCAGCATAGTGAAAGTAACTGTGGCTGTAAGAGGTGCAGTGAAGCCAACTGACCTCTGGAGGCAAAAGAGAGCAATTTGCTGGAAAGAGAAAAAGCAGCATTTGTATTTTGAGTTGCATTTAACCTGAAGTTTCTGTTTGCCTTTTTGAAGCACCCTTGTTTGCATGTGATGGAACATTAACCTTTTTGCTTTAATAAAATACTTATTATAAAGAAACCACAACTACAAGTTTCTTTAATTCGGAGTGAGAAGAGCTGGAACTACAACTCCCAGCATTCCTGGGGGCAAAGGTTTCCTCCTTCCCTCACGAAGTACAGCGGCTGCTCATGTCCTTAACCCCTTGAGCCGGGCAGGGTCGCCGCAGTACCTGTCAAGTTCCCAAAACATAGACAGATTCCATGCTGCTATCCCAAGGGTAAATAGTGGATTTCCCCTCTCCACTTTAATAATAGTTTACGGACTTTTTCTCCAGGAACTTGTCCAAACCTCTATTAAACCTAGCTATACTAACAGCTTTACTACATTCTCTGGCAATGAATTCCAGAGTCTGATTATACACTGAGTGAAAAAAACATTTTCTCCAGTTAGTCTTAAATGTGCTACGTTGTGGCTTCATTGCGTATCCCCTAGGCTTTCTTCTTTTTGAAGGAGTAAACAACTGATCGTTTGACCTTCCACTTCCAGGGCTGGCACTACACAATAAGCCAGGTAAGCACAGCAGAGGGGCACCAGAGATTAGGGACACCAAAGCTGCAGCAGTGTTGTGTGCCTGCAGACTGAAGAGGAAAGCAGTGGGACACGTGTCTGTGAGAGCTATCTGTCCTGCAGCTACACAACAGCACTGCTGGAAGTGACTGTGGCTTTTCTCTCCTCTTTAGCCCGTGGAACAGACTGCTCCTGTGGGCAGAAGAGAAGAGAGAGGCAGTGCAGCATGGGTCTGCAGGAGCAGCCAGTCCCACGGGCCACAAAGGAGAGAAACGCCATGATCGTCAGTGCTGTGTGTGCCTATGGGACCGGCTGCTCCCTTGGGCTGAAGAGGAGAGAGGCAGTGCTGTAGGTGCCCGAGGGAGCAGTCTGTCCCATGGGCTGAAGGGGAGAGAGCTGCAATCGGTAAGAGTGCTGCAGCAGCAGGGGGCAGAGATACACAGGAGGTAGGAAAAAAGGGACAGTGATTTGGGGGAAGTAAAGCTGGGGGGAGCGGAATGGAGAGCAAGGGATGAGAAGGGAAAGAGAGAGAGAAAGGACAGAGGCTGGGAAAGGAACAGAGTGGATGGAGGCAGCAGGCGAGAGCCTGCAGGGAGGTGTGAAAGAGTGCAAGAGGTTGAAGATTGAAGAGAGAGGAGAAAAGGGCACATGAATATATGCTAAAAGGCACAACACCCCAACCCCTCCCCCCCAGAAGGCACATAGGCACTCCATTCCCACACCATACAAAACATACACACAGACACAGCCCAGCCCCAACACAAATACACACTCACAGGCTCTGGATCAATGCAGCAAACACATACCTCTATGCACCTCACCCCGACACTGCACCCCACCCAGGCATTGCATCCGTGCACCACACACATAGGCATCGCATCCATGCACCACACACCATCTGAAGAGAGAGACATAATACCAGTTATAAAGATTCCTTATACAGCCTTTGGTACCATAATGAGACATATTTTATCATCTCTCTTTAAACTCTTCTTCCACACTCCTACCCTAGATATGTAAACTTTGCAAATGAAGGAAGGGGAAATGCATCACTTTGTCACACCATAAGTGTGCTGTTTTCACAAGCACATAGAGACCCTGACAGATACTAACATACACAGCTCCTCACACACACACACACACATGCATGCAGCTCCACCACTTTTCATGAGCCAGACACACACTTAGCCCCCAAGACATATACACATGCACACGCGTGCACACACACACATATGTAGCACACTACAGTCTCCATGGCATGCACATACACAGACATGTGCACATGTAGTCTCCGGCAAGCTTCATGACACAGAAAGACGCAAACACATGCACCTGCTGACACATGCACACATGTGTACATGCACCCCCTAACCCTTTCTATAACATACAAAGATGAAGTCCCCAAACGTTTGAGCCTGTGAGTGAGAGAAACATGCTGCTGTGTCACTTTAGAAACATAGAAACATGACAGTAGATAAAGACCATATGGCCTATCCAGTCTGCCCTTCGATACCAACTACTGCAGATCCTTTTTTGCCTTTAGAGATACTGTGTTTGTCTCATGCTTTCTTGAAGTCGGATACAGTCCTCATTTCTACTTTAGACCAGTCTGGCTAAAAGTGCTAGCAAATTCTCTGCATGTTTCACAGTTGCAACAGCTCCAACAGGGTAGCAGCAAAGTAGCGCTCTCAAAGAAATCTCAAAAGTCCAGCCAAGTGGTGGTTCTTACATTGATGCTGCCACCGTTGACTGTCAGGACTGCTGACATCAGTTCTGGAATTGAGTCCTGCCTCTTAATGCTCACCATGGCTTCTATTCTGCTTATACCCAGAGATAACAGTGGTTTTCCCCAGGTCTGTCTTAATAACAGTCTATTGACTTTTTCTCCAGGAACTTGTTCAAACCTTTATTCAACTGAGTTACACTATCTGCTTTTATCACCTTCTCCTTATTTGTCAGATATATAAAACTGCTGTGCAATGGTACATGCAGAGATAGAGCAGTGGTAGTATCTGTGGCAACAGCAGGCGGGAGAAGAAGCACGAACAGCTAATTGGTTGTAATCTTTGTAGATCTATTTTTGGTTAAATAAACACATTGAGGCTGATTCAGTACAGGGCACCTCTGGGCCATTCGGACCTCCAGAAAATGGATGGGGCACATCTGAATCCGATTGTGTAACCACGGGAGCTATTCGTTCCTACCATTGCAGATTCAGGGCACTTGGACAGGCCGATGTGCTCTCCATTCTGCCGTTGGGATGTCCAGGGATTTGCACGGCCAGCCCCTCCGCACTCCTGCTGGTGTGCCAGTGCCATAGTGTCCCATCGCCATGGCACTGGCACATCCTTTACCTTTTCTAATTCCACTGTATCGTGTTTTAGATACGGTATCAGAATTACACACAATATTCAAGATGCAGTTGCACCATGGGGCAATACAGAAGCATTATAATATCCTTGGTTTTATTATCCATCCCTTTCCTTCTGATTCCTAGCATTCTATTTGCTTGCTTGGCTGCAGCTGCACATTGGGCAGAGGGTTTCAAGTTATTATCCACGATGACACCTAGATCCTTTTCATGGGTAGTGAGTCCTAATGTAGAACCTTGCATTGTGTAACTATAATTTGGGTTGCACTTCCCTAAGTGGATAACTTTGCACCGGTCTACATTAAATTTCATCTGCCATTTGGATGCCCAGTTTCCCATTTTCTCAAGGTCCTCTTGCAACTTAAAAACTTGAATAATTTTGTGTCATCTGCAAATTTGATCACCTCACCTGTTCTTCACATTTGAAGGCCATTTATTAATATGTTAAAAATCAGCAGGCCCAGCACAGATCCCCAGGGTATTCTACTATTCATCTTTCTCCATTGCAAAAATTGCCCATTTAGCCCTACTCTCTATTTTCTATCTTTAAATCAGTTCCCATTCCACAAAATACACTGTCTCCTATCCCATGGCTGTTTAATTTCCTCAGAGCAAGTTACAACCAGGGGACCACTCTGCAGCTCACATCTCTATTCAATTAGTCACATTGGTGCTTAAGAAATAAGTTCTGTTAATTGTTTTAAGGAGACTTTTTAGCAGTGGTGTGGGGTCAGGACCTTCAGGGGATTCACTAAATCTCCAGCCCTGACAAGTGTCACCACCAGGGGGCAGTGTGCTGCTGATGGTGAAGAAATAGTTGTGCAAACTCGAATGGTAAAGCAAAATGTGGATTTATTCCCCTCCCGGGGTGGATTAATAAACAAGTGAACAGAACACAAGCAGAAACAAAAGTATTCCAATCTTTTGGCAAAAACACAAAAGGACATACAGCAATAACTTCTTGCTTCAAGGTAGGAACTTAACTGTAGCATACAGGCTTTTGCTCTGTCTAGCGCAGAGATATTCTTTCAGATGAGACTAATGTACAGTCCATTAGGTCAGATATAGATGAGGATTCACTGAGAGAGTCCACTAACATGGGTTCCTCCTCACGTTCCAAACCCTCTTGGTTGAAATATGCTTGGACATTTCCCTTTGGCAAGCCCTCACGGTAAGTTTCTCTGTTGCTATCTTCTGTTTGGGATAGAGGAACTCTCTGTCCCCTCTTGCTAACAGACTTTAGCTTGTAAGGCTTCTTTTGGGGCTTAAAGCTTACTGCCAGCTCCTCTTCTGACATATACACGTCTTCTGGCCAGTCTCTAAGCTTTTCTGACGGCTGTGAATGCTCTCTATTCAGGTAGTTAGGTTGGGAGTAGCCGCCCTGCCCCCACCTCTGGCTTCCTGTGTAAGGTTGCTCTGCATTCACTCTACAAACACTTTTATTCCTTTTAACTTTCAATGGCTCACATTCATTCCCCAAGTCCCAGCTTCTTGTTACATACTTTTTAGCTACTGGCTTGCAGTTCCTCTGGTTAGGACGTAGGTTCCATGCTGCCGTGTCTCTGCAATCAGCAGGAGCTGCCCAGCTGGCCTCGGCTCTAGCAAGCTGCTTCCTCCTAGTGGATTCTGGGTATCTCTGAGGTTGAACGCTTCCTGGTTCAGACTCTGAGTCACTTCCTATACTGAAGTGAGAGACTCTTCCTGGTTCCTCTCTGGTAACTGCTGTAGGTAAGACAGGCTGTCTTCTCTTCCTACAGTGCTCACCTTGTCCCAGGTTTCTCCCTCTCAGGGTTTGTTCCAAATCTGAGCTCTCTGACAATTCCTCTCCTCCTGGCAACTCTTTGGAGGTGTCGTCCTTGTAATGCTTCCCCCTTGTGTTCCCTGCACTATCCTTATAAGGGCTGTGCATACTCTTCCCTACCAGGTGTGTGCTATTGGGAATTAGGGCGTTTCTTCTTACTACACGTTTCCTTAGACCTCGTGGCTGCCTTTGTTGTCGTTGCCACTGACAACAGCTATCCACCTGATCTATTCTCCTGTCAGCTTTTGCACTGACATGCTGCATGTTTTGTATTTTAACAGTGGAAATTGGGGCTTCTTCATCACACAAGCCATGCAACATTTTTTTAGCCTCATAACAAGTGGAGCAGGCACTTGGACTTCAGGTCAGAGAGCACGGTTTCACACTCTTTTTACAACCTTCTTTTTCAGTGCCTTTGCTATCAGCCTATCACAGTATTTGTTTGAAAGCCAGCCCTTATCCACAATGTTACTCACCTCACCCGCCCTGCCCGGCTGCCCACGACTGGTCAAAATCAGCTATGTTGTCCTGCCCGCGCTACTGTCTGAGCTTGCAATCCACTATGGGCTGCTCCCCTGCATCAGTTGAGATCCAAGGGGACCTCCCGACTGATTTTGGAAGTATCTATTGAGAGGACTGAGTAATACTTTAGTGATGCAAATGGGACACCCTTAATTAGGTTGTATTCAGATACCCACCACTGTAGCATAGTCCAAAGTGAACTGACAGATGAAGTCTGGTGCAAGGAGGCTGCATACACTCCTTCTACTGGAATTTGTAATCCCATTACAGCTTCCACATTTTTAGATGGATAAAAGGCGCACTATGTACCATAGTGGGCATATGGCCTAATAAGTGCAAGTAGACCTTAGCTGTGATCGTGAGACTTTTGCAATATTACAGTAGCTTTTGCTTGAAATGTTTCCAGAATAGTTCCTATGAACAAAATCTTGTTCACCAGTTGAAGTGCTAATTTCTTGAAGTTGATGATGAATTCCAGGCTCTTAAAAAGGCATATTGTTTCATCTCTGGCATTTCTTAAAAACTCTGGAGACTGATGAAAGACCAAAAGAAAGAACTTTATACTGAAATTGATCCATGGTTAGAAGGAATCAGATGTATTTTATGCAAAGTGGATGCATCAAGATATGTGCATATGCATTTTTGAGATCTAGTGAGCACAGCCAGTGTCCCTTCTTTCACTAAGGGAAAAGGGAGGGAAAAGTGTTCATCTTTAATTTTTTCTTGCACTGAAAGAGGTTGAGATCCCTGAAATCTAATATTGGACAAAATCCTCTTCTTGGGAATCAAGAAGTATCTGGAGTAGAAACCTTAGTTCCTTTCTTGAAGTAAAACTGGCTCTATTACAATAGGCTGCTGGAAGAGGTTGACTTCTTTCTGAAGCAGGCAGACATGAGCTGGAGGAAAATGAGACAACGCCAGAGGTCAATCTCATAGCAGAGAGTCAGGGGTCTTTACCAGGTGGCATGTTGGAAATTTGTTAGCACTTTCTTGCTTTCTTCATGATTGTCTCGACTGCTACTGAAGAGTAAGAAAGCTAGACTTTGCTGAAAACAGCTGTGGTTTGGACCTTATGCCTTAAGCCCCCATCTTTTTTGAAACAGGCTGAATGATAAGTAGGAACTGCTGCATATGAAACTGTTTTTCTTGTGGGAAGTCATGAAATGGCATTGCTACAGTGTCTTTTGGGGATTCTATAAACTTTGAGAACCCAAAGGCATTTGAACATGGTTCTGCCTCCTACTATAGCAGGAAAGGAATCTCTTTTGCCATGCGCTGAATGAATCGCGAGTAAGAGGTTTCTTCATACGGAGATTCATTTTGTGCAGGAGGAGATGGATCAGTGAGAATTTCTGTACAGTACTCCTCTGCTTTAAGGAGGATCTGGATAGTCCTTCAAGACACTTTTCAAGAGCTCCAAGCTTGTTAAGGTGAAGGGGTAGTGAATGGCTGCCTTGAGGTTCAGAGTGCAAAGTAGAGATGAGCGAAACTATTGGATCTTCAGATGAAAGAGTGTCTCAGTGCAAGAGTAACCATAGAAAACAAATTAAAATGGTGTTGCACTGGGCTGTTGATACTTAAGAGGTGGCAGATCCTTACAGAAACCTTTAACAAATTAGTTGAACAAAGCTTGCAAGAACAAATGAGGCTACTCCAGAAGAGGCAGCAGTGGTTGGGGCAAGGTACCTCAGGCCAGAAGGTCGGGGGTTCAAATCCCACTAGAGGACAGCAACCTTGGGCCAGAAGGACTGGGGTTTCTAGTCCCACATGTGCTCCTTGTGGTCTTGGACAAGCCACTTAACCCTCCATTGCCCATGTTCCCTGTAAAATAGTTATCTCCAAGTTATAATGCCCTGTTCAATGTAATTTCGGTTTGTTCAATGTAAACCGCCTTGATATCATGAAAGGCAGTATATAAGAAATGATAAATAAAACAATAAAACAGATGGAGAACACTCATTGTCTGCTGTCACTAGTACCAAAGTGGATGCCATGTGAAGCAGTACATTTGGCCATTGTGCATAGGAGGAACACATTTCAATTGGGCAACAACTGAATATTTGCATTGGATTTGCACTGTTGTTGCAAAATAAATATTGCACTGAAGCAGTCCACTCATAATTTGCATTATCTTGTTACTCTGGCGCATCTATACTGTGAGGGCAATAGGATGAATGCACTGACTAAAGAAAGACTTGTCATTGCTATTTTCCTTTGATGGCACAGATAGTTTTGGGGACAGCTGTCCAGATCCATGCCTGGGAGAAGTTCCTTGAGCGATGTCTGTGGTAAGATGTTTGTGCTTTTACAGAACTTTGGAAGGAACTTTCAAGAATGCCTTCTCCTCAGGCCTTTGTGAATATTCAGAAGATAACTGTGCTTTGGACCTGGAAATCTCCAAGGAGTTCTGTGCCAATCTGGAGGATCCCTGGTGCTATTCCTTTGTGGCTAGTTTCTTAAAGTCACTTTGCAGGGAGGCAGATGGAACTTCTGCAGAGGAAGATCTGCTAGAGTGTACAAAATCATCTGATTTCACCTCAGATGATGCCCTTCTCTCCTTTTTATGGGCAATCAGAAGCCTCTGATCCATTTTACTGTGATTACAGTGCTGGTACAGGTGTGCTCATTCAGTCTCAAGAAAACATCCTTCTGCAATGTTTGCAGCTAGAATGCATCTTCTGATGTAACATGCAGCTCTGGGTGAGGAATACACTTTTTTCTCTATTTCTACCATGTGTTAGGCCTCTTCATCTGAATGATGGAAAAGCATAGGATTTGCCATACTGTGTCAGACCAGTGGTCTATCAAGCACAGTATCCTGTTTCCAACAGTGGCCAGTCCAAGTCAAGAGTACCTGGCAGGAGACCCAAAAGTTAGACAGATTAATTACATGCTGCTTTTCTCTGGGGATAAGCAGTTGATTTCCTCCAGTCCACTGTAATAATGGTTTATGGACTTTTCCTCCAAGAACTTGTCCAAAGCTTTTTTAAAACCAGCTATACTAACAGTTTTTACTACATCCTCTGGAAATGAATCCCAGAGCTTAATTATGTGTTGAGTGAAAAAATATTTTCTCCAATTTGTCTTAAATGAACTACTTTGTAACTTCATTGCATGTCCTTTAGTCTTTATATGTTTGAAGGAGTAAACAATCAATTCATATTTACCTATACCACTCTATCCATTATGCTATAGACCTTTATCATATCTCCCTTCAGCTATCTCTTTTCCAAGCTGAACAGCCCTAACCTTTTACACCTTTCCTCATAGGGGTATCCTTCCAACTCCTTTCAATATCTTCATATCCAGTGCTAGGCCTTCGGGTAAGCCTTAAAGGAGGTCCCACTTCTCTCCAGCCACTTATACCTCCCAATCAGGGGTACAACAATCAAGGGGGCAATAATACTTTGAAACTCTCTGCCCAGTGTGCAGCGGCGGCCAAGAAAACAAATAGAATGCTAGGAATCATAAAGCAAGGAATGGAGAATAAAACAGAGGATATTATAATGCCTCTGTATCACTCCATGGTATGACCACATGTTGAATATTGTGTGCAATTCTGGTCAGGGGTGGCCCAAGAGGGGTGCGGGGCCATGTGGAGGCTCATTGCGGGCCTCAAATGCATAAGAAGCCTCATTTGCATGAACATTACCATAATGTTAACATACCTCTTAATGAGTGTCTGGATAAAGAAAGACTACCAGATTTCTACATTACTATACTCCAGTGCCAACCGCCAGGCACATTAGGAAGTACTATAACACTGACCATTTAGAACCCATAGCAAACCAGCCGTATCATAATAGCTGTACCAGGACTCACAAAGCACCAAATCCTACCTATTAAAAAGGCAACACTGCAAATATTAAATCAATACATCTCCTATTAGGGAAAGAGAACAAGTGGCACTGTCAAACAGAAACTACAAGAATAGAATACCTCAGCTCAGTTACACATGCAGAACATAGACCATCACCAAACAAAGAACAAGGAATCACAATTTAGAAATCGGAAGATAATAATTAAATTGGGAACCCCTAAAGCCAAACTTGGAATGTACAACAACACTATAAATTAATTTCCTTTTGTATTAAACAAAAATGCAAAGACTTTAGTGATACACATTTCCCAGAACTGACATATTCCAGTTAATAAATTCAAAATAAAAAAGTATTTTTCTACCTTTTGTTGTTTGGGCATTTTATTTTTCAATTGCAATTGTTCCAGTCACTTTCTTCTGGTCTCCTCTGCCTTCTGCTAATTCTCCATTGTCTGCTGTCCATTTGTCCTTTCTTCTCTCTTCTAGATTTTTTCCATTCTATCTTCTACTGATCTTTCCCCTTTTGCTCTTTCACCAATTTCTTTTTTATTCCTTTATCATCCACTCAAATTTCACCCTTCCATTCTCAATCCCCACTTACTCTGCCAATACCCAGCAATTTGTAGATTTTTCTTCCCTCCCATACAAAATATCTTTTCCCCCTCCATCCTCATTCCCCCAGCCGCATCCGCTTCTAGTCCTTCCCCAAAATCAACTCCCTTCTAGTTCCAGCCCCACTCAGAATCCGCTCCCTTCTAATTGCATTCTCACACCCCCCCCCCCCGTATCAGCCCATTTCCAGTCCTAGCCCCCCCAATGAGCTCATTTCCAGTCCTATTCCACCCCCATCAGCCCATTTCCAGTCCAAGCTCCCCCCATCAGCTCATTTGCAATCCTAGGCCCCCCCATCAGCCATTTCCAATACTATCCCCCCCATAAACCAAATCCAATCCTATTCCAGTGAGCTGATGGGGGGGGGCTTGGAATGGAAATTGGGCTGAATGTGGAGGAGCTTCAGCCTATTTCTAGTCCAAGCTCCCCCACACTCAGTCCATTTCCAGTACGAACCTCCCCATCAGCTCATTTTCAGTCCGAGCCCCCCACATCAATTCATTTCCAGTCCAAGCTGCCCCATCAGCCATTTCTAAAAGTAGCCCCCCTCAATCGGATATTTCCAATCCTATTCCAGAACTATATCAGTCCATTTCCAATCCTACCCCCCCCCCAAAAGCCCATTTGCTGTCCTAGCTCCCCATCAGCTCATTTTCACCCCCTCCCACTCAGCCCATTTCCATTCCTAGATCCCCCTCAGCCCATTTCCAATCCTAGCCTCCCCCCCATTCAGCCCATTTCCAATTATAGCCCCACCAGCCCATTTCCAATCCTAGCCTCCCCCCATTCTGCCCATTTCCAATTATAGCCCCCAGCCCAATTCCAATCCTAGCCTCCCCTCCATTCAGCCAATTTCCAATTATAGCCCCCCCAGCCCATTTCCAATCCTAGCCTCCCCTCCCCATTCAGCACATTTCCAATTATAGCTCCCAGCCCAATTCCAATTTTAGACCCCTCCACAGCCCATTTCAAGCCCAAGCCCTCCTCCCTGAAGAGCCCCATGGCCGGCTTCAGCGGCTCCCGGCAGGCTCAGCGCATCTCGTTACAGCTGCTGAAGTGAAGAGTGTTGTTCCCTTCACTTCAGCAGCTGTATTGTAATGAAGATCGCAGGCATGCTGAATGCTGGGACACAGGAAGTGTCCTTTGACCTCCGGCGTGCCTGCGATCTTCATTACAATTTAGCTGCTGAAGTGAAGGGAACAACGCTCTTCACTTCGGCGGCTGTAACAAGCTGTGCTGTGCCTGCCGGGTGCCGTTAAAGAAGGTGAGCAGTGTGCAGAATGTTGTTGGCGCGGGGCCCCCTGAAGCGCAGGGCCCTGTGCCAACAACATTCTTGCTCAATGGACGGGCCGGCCCTGGTTCTGGTCACCATATCCTAAAAGGTTTAGAACATAATTAGAAATGAGGGGCAGTGACAGAAATGGTAAAGGGAATGGAGGGATATCCCTATGAGGAAATGCTTTAAAGGTTACGGCTCTTCAACTTGGAAAAGAGATTGCAAGGGAAGAGATGATAGAGGTCTATAAAATAATGAATAGAGTAGTATGGGTAAATGTAAATTGGTTGTTTACTCCTTCAAAGAACAGAAAGACTAGGAGACATGCAATAAAGCACATTTAAGACTAATAGGAGAAAATATTTTTTCACTCAACACGCAATCAAACTCTGGAAGGATATAGCAAAAGCTGTTAGTGTAGCTGGATTTAGAAAAGGTTTGGACGATTTCCTGGAGGAAAAGTCCATAAACCATTAGAGGACCAGAGAAATCCACTGCTTACCCATTGGATAAACAACATGGAATCTGAATAACTTTTGGGAACATGACAGGTACTTGTGACCTGGATTATCAACTGTTGGAAAGAGGATACTGGTCTTGATGGACCCTTGGTCTGACCCAGTATGGCATATCTTTCTTTTCTTTCTTTCACAGATGGTGGGACTTTATAGCTCCTAACTCCTCTTCTGTCCAATCTAGAAGCCCCTGGGATACAACAGATACTTAGAGGGATTCCCTCTTCTAGTTCTTACCCTGCTGGCTCAGGTAGATCAGCTGTCATGGCTTCTCAGTGCAACACACCAGCTTCCTTCACTTCCTCTGCCTGATGGCACTAGTGAACACAGCTCCACACTCAGTTCCATATCTCCTCCTTCACCAGTAGTTGGTGACTTACCCAATGTGCTGTCTTCAGTTCTCACTTATACCTGGGTCCTCTGGGTATCAGTAGACTGAGTGTCCAAGCGCTCATCAGATTTATACAATGCCTCCCAGCAAAGCTCAGTTTAACAATGGGGGTTCATCTCAGGTACTCAATGACATCTGTGGCATTTGTGGTTAGAGGTCTCACTGCTGCCATCTGTGACTTTTCTGAGCACCTGCAACAAAGTACAGATTTATAAGACCCTTTTATCATACACAGCTCTATCAATCTATATTGGCATTTCTCCTAGTTATCAAATGTTAAAAGCACCACAATTAGGAAAGCAAGGGAAAGGCATGGCTGTGATATATAGACAGGAAATCCCATTTAGGCAAGTGAGATTAAAGGTACTGAAGGATATAGAGAAGTTATTATTCAAACTAGGAGACTCCAATATCTTGGAGATCTTGCTCCTTTACTGCTCTCCAAAATTGGAGAAGGAAGTTTGTGAAGGGTTAATGGAATTTATATTAAATGTATTTATTTAGGAGGGATATTCAGCTGTGGTGACTAGAGCTTCTAAAATGCACAGCTGTCACCACTGATACTAACCTCGGACATTCAATGCTGGGGCCATATCCAGCTACCGGCATTGGATAGCTGGGTCACTGCATAGCCCGGAAGCTAACCAGGCAGCAACAATATTGAACCACTGCTCAGTTAGCTCCCGCAGGTAAAGTTAGGCCAGCCTTTGCCGCGCTTAACTTTATCCATGGGTTGCTAACTGGGCAGCAGTTCAATATCACTGCTGCCTGTTTAGCGATGGGTGCTGCCTCTGCTCTACCCTGTATCATTGAGGTGCATAGCAGTGGCACCCACAGATATCCAGTGGCATTAACCATATTAATGCAGCTAAATGTCCTATTATCTGGCATTTACACAGTTTGCAGATCTGCAACCCATATAAATGCCTTTGAATATCCCCCTTAAAAATATTTTTGCGTAACTCATCTGAATTTCTAAGTGGCTCACAAAATAACATAAGAAATAATATAATATGACAAAAAAAACATCAAACAGACTAACCACAAAAACCACAGCAAATCATTAAAAGCTAAATTATAGAATCCTTCAAATGCAGATTCATCATTATTCATTAGTACCCGATTTAATGCTATGATGTGTATTGATTGGGATTGTTTATTGTAAAGGATGCAAAGTTAATAAAGTATAAGTTAAAAAGAAAACAAATGATAAAACATCGTCTTAATACTTTTATGAGACCTTTAGTAAACGTTTAGAAAGATCGAGTGACGATTATCCATGGAAGATAAAATTAACATTTGACACACAACCCTTAAATCATGTTGTGGTAAATATGTCTTCATAAAACAAATAACATAAAATACAGATTTCAAAACAGCCTTTAAAAGCATTTTCATTATCAATCTGGAGATTAATCAGAAGCCCGAATACAGGATCTCTGATTTAAATGGAATTTGAACTATATTAATCATTAACAGTTCTGGTAATTGACTAATCTTCCCCTGATCTATCAATAAAGCCTCAGATTTTGATACATTAAGTTCAAGATGATTTATTTCTTAACCAATTTGAAACGATTGATAGATATATATGTAGAAGTAAGAATACTAAAGTATTGTCAGCATAAATATGATAGCCTAAATTCAAAACAGTTAAAGCATGACTTAAATAAATATTGACCTAGATAACAGAGAGTACTGAGACCAGAGTTACTCCGATGTATAAAGGCATCTTTCTAGAGGCATTATTTTGGAAATGCACACATTGATATCTATCATACAGGTAAGAGCAAAACCATTCAAATAACATTCCCATTAATATTAAGTGTGCAGCCTGTCCAAAAGAATATTATGTACAAAGGCAGAAATGGTAGAAATTGTCTAACTATGACATTAGCATCCAAACCTCTCAGCAAGGTGTCAAATAATATCAGAAGGGTCTTTGTCCCATAGCCAGGACAAAATCCAAACTGATGGTCATCTAACAAGGAATTTTTTGTAATAAAGGTCTGCAGTTGTCTAAAACAACCATGCTCGACTACTTTGCCAAGAATGGATATATTAGAAATTATATTATAATAATTAGGCATAAATTTACATAAAGTAAATCAAGAAATCTCAGGATACAGAAATAACAAAATGAAATACAAAAATAAAGAGAAACAAATATCTTATTCAACACATGTCTCAAAGGGAATACAAAGAAAAAGTAAAATTACTGTAAAAGAAGAAATAAGCCGAAGAGGCATATCATGATATACATTTTTATTCTCTACCCTTTAAATCCAAATCACAAAAAAATATAGCTCTCAAGTAGTAGTATACATTCAAACATTTTACATAGTAACATAGTAACATAGTAAATGACAGCAGATAAAGACCAGCACAGTCCATCCAGTCTGCCCGGCATAACGGCAAGAGTAGATGCAACCGCCGCTCCGCCACCCCTCCCCATGTCCGTGTTTAGGGGTGAACCCACCACTCCATGTAGGACAATCCTATTTGTTGGGAAATTAGATGGTTCAGTTTATTTTGATTTTATCCTATTGCTGTAAAGGGATCCAGTGTGTCTGTCCCATGCCATTTTGAATTCCGTCACCGTGTTTGCCCCCACCACTTCCATCGGGAGGGCATTCCAAGCATCCACCACCCTTTCTGTGAAAAAGTATTTCCTGACATTGCCTTTCAATTTACCACCTCGCAGCTTCGTGTTGTGCCCTCTAGTTGTACAGCTTCCCCGTCATTGGAAGAGGTTTGTTTGTTCATTATTTCCCTTCAAGTATTTAAAGGTCTGACTCATATTTCCCCTGTCCCTCCTCTCCTCCAAAGTGTACATGTTTAGGTCTTCAAGTCTCTTCTCATAAGGCTTCTGACGCAGGCTCCAAATCATTTCGGTCGCCTTCCTCTGAACAGTTTCCAGTCTTTTTACATCCTTTGCAAGATACGGTCTCCAAAACTGAACACAGTATTCCAAGTGAGGCCTCACCAGTGACTTGTACAGTGGCATAAGTACCTCTTCCTTTCTGCTGGTGATTCCTCTTAGTATGCAGATCAACATCCTCCTGGCTTTTTCCACCGTCTTGTCATACTGTTTTGCCACCTTGAGATCTTTAGAAATAATCACACCAAGGTCTTTCTCCCGATCCGTGCACACCAACCTCTCGCCCCCTATCACATACATTTCCCTTGGATTTCTGCTACCCAAGTGCATGACTCTGCACTTCTTTGCATTAAATCTTAATTGCCAAGCATTAGACCATTCTTCCAGTTTTTGTAGATCTTTCCTCATGTTAACCACTCCCTCGGGGGAGTCAACTCTGCTGCAAATTTTCATTTCATCTGCAAAAAGACATACTTTTCCCATTCAGTCCTTCAGTGCCGGGCCCAGGACCTAGCATTGAAGGACTGAATCCCCATCCCCATCCCCATCTCTGCATCCCCATCCCCATGTCCAGTATATCCTCAATCTCCCCAGTTCCCCTCCCAAAGTCCAGTATCTTCTGTCTCCCTAGTTCCCCTCCCATGTCAAGCATCTTCGGTCTACCCAGTCCTCCTCCCCCATGCGCAGCATGCCCCCTCATCCAATTCTGTTTACCACATATCCAGCATTTCCCCTACCCTATCTCCCAATTTCCCCCTTTTGGTGATCCAGCATACAAACGTCCTCCCACTTCAGGGCCAGAATTTAACTACAGTCTGGCATCACTCTTCACCTCCAGTGTCGTGGTCAACTACGGCACATCACCTCTGGACCTGCAGCAGCCACAGTAACAAACAGGATGTGTTGGGCCTCCAGCCCACACCTGTGCAGAATCAGTCACAACCAGCCCCCATAGAAACAGGAAGCTGGCTACTGCAGATCCAGGACTGATGCATTGCAGATGGTCGTAGACCACGGTGCTGGAGGGAAAGTTTTATAACAGACTGGGGGGGGGGGGAAGGAGGTTGAAAGCATCACTATTTTTTTCTCTTGTCAGCCACTGACCTCCCATGAACAAGATCAGCTAGGTTAGCCAAATATTGGTTGGTTGGCAACCCTACATCCCAACTCCACCCAACTGCTTTCATCCTTCCCTCATACAGTATTTACCTTAAGCCTCTTTCATCTCCCCAGTTTCCACTACAGCCTCCACCTCCTTTCTGTGGTGCTCACCAGACTCATTCATTCTTCTCCCACCCTCACTCATACTTACCCAGTGTTTCCCAAAGAGTGTCATTGCTTTTTCCACTGTTTGTCCAAGCATATACCCCCCATTTCTCTTGGCCTCCAATCCAGCATCTCCACTCTCTCCTTATCTCATGTCGAGTATCCCTCCATCACACTATATCCATTCCACTCCCACCCTCCTCCCGCCTCCCAGCTTCATCCCATGGATCATCTGACATCTTCCTGGGTTTATATTTGGCCCTGCCACCAGACCATTTCTCTTCACTGCAGCCCCAGTCTTCCGATCACTCGTAGTTTACCTGCTGTTGCTGCAACTGCAATAAAAAAAAAAAAGCTCCGCGGGGCCTTCAGCAGTTGCCTGTAACGGTAACTGTACAACGCCCTGCTCCCATGGAAACAGGAAATCTGTGTCAGAGGGAGCGAGACCTTGTAAAATTATAGTAGTATGCACCCACGGTAGCCCCGTGGCATGCTTCATTTTTTTTTCTCTTCTTACAGCTACTACTGCAGAAACTAGACTTAATAATCCGGACACAGGGGCCATGGGGAAAGGGTAGTGAGATGGTGTGGTAGACATGGCAGGGATTGAATGAGGAGGCTTTACATGTCTGGGGAGCATGGAGCGAGTACAGTGGTCCATTGGGCCCGAGCAGTATGTGACACACAATTAAGCCCTCTCCGTACACTTGCAGTGCGTCTTTGTATCTGATGCTGAATATTACAAAATGTGGAAGAGGAGGGGGCTTTAAATGTGTGCGTGTGACCACAGGGCTTAGTGGGTGTGGCTTGGTATGTCTGGAGAGTGGCAGTAGTAGTAGGAAGCAATTGAGGCAGGCTTCTTGCATCCTTAAGCTTGTGCGCCCTGAGCCAGTGCCTCACTGGCTTACCTCTTAAGCTGGCCCTGAATGCTCTTCAACATAAGAGGTAGGCCCTTTGTTGTAAAACCACATTGTTATATTACAGTTATTGTCAGAGGTTTGGGAGACAATTAGGCTTGCTCAGGGCAAAATGCCGGGACTGAAGCATAGATAAGAGTCACCTCCTGAAAGTTAAGGCTACAGTTTGGGCTAGGAACAAACACACTAGTCAGAGCAGCATTAGGCAGCTGTAAAAGGGACAGCTGTATAAAGGGGATAACTTTATAAAAATCCATGTAAAGATATGCACCATTTACCTGCAGAAATTACCTATTTTCGAGACTTATCTGTGTGAACAGGCACTTAAGCAGGAACTTTAGATGGTCACTATTCTGAAAGTATGGAAATAAGACCAAACACCCATACTTCAGAGCTGCTAAGTTACCCAGTTCCAGGAGTGAGATTTTAAGCCTGTCCTGGATTTCTGACAATCTCATCCTGATGCATTATGGGACCTGCAGCACTGATTCTGATGAGTGAAATCAGGGACTGCAAATATCATGAAACATTGCAATGCAAAGTTAAAATCAGAACTGGCAGAAAATCTCACTCATGGAACTAGGTAACTTGGCAACTGTGGTACTTCCACTGTAGGTATGCACATGGGTAGAGCTTGGGTGGGATGTGAACAAATTTATGAGCATAAGTTATAAAATAGTTTAGAAATCTAAAAACGGGCATTTACGCCAATCCAAGGGCTGGTGTAAGATCCTATGCCTAAACTTACATGCGTTTTCAGACACTTACATGCCTATTTAGGTGCTTTTATTTATATAAGATAGGCTCAAGGTAGGCACATTCTGGGTGCTCATAACTAAGCACCCGGTTATAAAATTATCCTCAAAGAGTGGCATAAAGATCCTGGAAATGGAAGTGCACCATAAAAGGGACTGTAGGAAACTAACAGCAGGGTGCTGTGTCTTAGGGCAAGGAAGTGCAAGAAGCAAAAACTGTTCTCTAATGAGGGATTGCTCCTGTATTAAAGAAAAGCATAATGAATGTTGTTATATTTGATGGAATGGTTCTATGCTCGGAAGTCTTCTACCTAATTAGCGATGATTTTTGTATTAAAGCAGGCATAAAGCCTATGAATAAACTAGCAGCAGTAGGCTGCTAGCAGGGAAGTCCTATAGTTTGTTTATGAATTGTTCCTGTACCAAATGAAGGGTTATATGTGCCGATAAGCAAGCAGTAGGCCGCTCTACAGCAATGGGCTATAAATGTAAAACCCTATTGCCTTAATTAGAACTTATTTTGTAATAAACAATGGCTAAGCATTAGTGATAATAGTAGGCAACAGCTTAGGGCTGTAGGTTTTAAGCAAGGAAGCTCTATGATTGTATTTGGGAATAGCTCTTGTATTAATTCAGGTGCAAAGCACGCTGATATGCTAGCTGCCATAGGCTTCTATTCAAGGTTATACATTACCAGGACGAAAGTCCTTTTGGTTAAGAGCAAGTGTTTGTTACACTGAGTGGAATATAAAGGCTCTGTAAGAATTGGGTTGAAGTATTATTGAAAGGCCTTTGTTTAAGTTCTTGAATGAAGCTTGAAAATAATCTGTGTACATGGTGTTCTATTTAAACTGCAATGTATGTTAATGGCTAGAAAGAGTTGATGCTACAGTCTTTGTGGAAGAGTGGGCAAACTGAAATCCTGAGACATAAGTGTGATAATATATGCATATACACACCACATGTTCAGGTATACAATGTTACAAGATGTTGAGAGAGCCTTTAGAGCCTGCAGTAATGATGAGATACATACAAATATAGAAAATGATGGCAGAAAAAGACCACATGGCCTATCTAGTCTGCCATTCCATATCCACTACAATAATCCCCTTTTATCCTTTAGATTTCTTCTATGCTTCTGCCATGCTTTCTTTAATTCAGATACCGTCCTTGTCTCCACTACCTCCACTGAGAGACTATTCCATGCATCTACCTCTCTTTGTAAAGACATATTTCTGTATATTACTCCTAAGTTTATCCCTTTCACTCTCATCCTAGTAACAGAGCTTGCTTTCAATCAAAAGAGGCTCTCCTCTTATGCATTTATGCCATGGAGGTATTTAAACATCTCTATCATATCTCCTCTATCCCACCTTTCTTCTAATGTATATATATTAAGATCGTTAAGTCTGTCCCCATATGCTTTATAACGAAGATCTCTAACTATCCTAGCAGCTACTCTCTGCACCAACTCCATTCTGCTTATATTCCTTTGAAGGAGCGGTTTCCAGAAATGCACACAATACTCCAAATGAAATCGCACCAGAGACTTGTACAGAGGCACTATCACCTCATTTTTTCTTCTGGACATTTCTCTCCCTCTGCACCCAAGCATCCTTCTGGTGTTTGTCATTGCCTTTTCTATCTGTTTAGCCACTTTCAGATTATCAGAAACAATCATGCCCAGGTCCCACTCTTCTTTCATACACAGAAGTACTTCACCCCCTACAATCCCTTGGAGTTTTGCACCCCAAATGCATGACCCTGCATTTTTTAGCATTAAATCTCTGCTGCCAAATTTTCAACCATTCTTCAAGCTTAGAAAAATCCCTCTCATGTTATCTATTCCTTCCTGGGTGTCTACTCTATTGCAGATTTTGGAATCATCTGCAAAGACAGAGGAAGAAAGGCATCTATATTTGGAAAAACTTAGAGAAGCTGGCAAAGTAGTCAGGAAAGCAAAGATTCAAAAAGAGGAGGAAATAGCCAATGCAGTAAAATGGGGGGGGGGGGGGGGAGGATAAGACATTTTTCAGATATGTTAGCAAGAAGAGGAAGGGCAAAAGTGGTATTGTCAGACTCAAGGGTGAAGGGGAGGAATATGTAGAAGCTGATGAGGATAAAGCGGAATTACTTAACAAATATTTCTGTTCTGTTTTCACAGATGAAGAACCAGGAGCAGGACCTCAGAAAACACCCACAAACAGGAACAGAAGCGAAGGGCATCTTGAACAATTTTCAGAAAACTGCTCTTCAGAAACTAGCTAAGCTTAAAATAGAGAAAGCGATGGGACTGGATGGGATACACACTAGAATACTGAGGGAACTTGGGGATGTTCTAGCAGCTCTGCTGACTGACCTTTTCAATGCCTCGTTGAAGTCGGGAGTGATGCCGAAGGACTGGAGAGAATCACTTGGGAGAGCCCTAAATGTGGTGTATTTAGATTTCAGTAAAGTCTTTGACACTGTTCCTCACAGGTGACTTATAAACGAACTGAGCAACCTAGGGATGGACCCTAAAGTTACTGCTTGGGTTAGAAATTGGTTGAATGGGAGGTGACAAAGGGTACAGGTAAATAGAGCTCACTCTGAAGAGAAGGAGGTTACCAGTGGTGTGCCACAGGGATCTGTCCTTGGTCCGATTCTTTTTAACATCTTTGTTAGTGATATAGCGGAAGGGCTGTCGGGTAAGGTTTGCCTCTTTGCAGATGATACCAAAATCTGCAATAGAGTAGACATCCAGGAAAGTGTAGATAACATGAGGAGGGATCTAGCTAAGCTTGAAGAATGATCTAGAATTTGGCAGCTGAGATTTAATGTTAAAAAATGCAAGGTCATGCATTTGGGCTGCAGCAATCCAAAGGAGCAATATAGTATAGGGAGTGAAGTACTTTTGTCCACTAAAGAAGAGAGTGACCTAGACGTGATTGTGTCGGATGATCTTAAAGGTAGAAAAGGTGACGGCAAAAGGTAGAAGGATGCTTGGGTGCATAGGGAGGGAAGTGGCCAGCAGAAGAAAGGAGGTGGTAGTGCCTTGTATAAGTCTTTGGTGTGAGCTCATTTGGAGTATTGTGTGCAATTCTGGAGACTGCACATTCAAAAGGATATAAACAGGCTGGAGTCAGTACACAAGGTGGCTTCTAAAATGGTTAGTGGTCTTCATTATAAAGCATATGAGGACAGACTTAAGGATCTTAATATGTACATCTTAGAGGAAAGGCGGGCGAGAGGAGATATGACTGAGACGTTTAAATACCTCCATGGCATAAAAGAACAGGAGGAGAGCCTCTTTTGATTAAAGGCAAGTTCTGCTACAAGGGAACATGGGATGAGGGTGAAAAGGATAGATTCATGAGTGATATGTGAAAATATTTATTTACAGAAAGAGTGGTGGATCCGCGGAATAGTCTCCCAGTGGAGGTGGTAGAGATGAGGACAGTATCTGAATTCAAAGAAGCATGGGACAAACACAGAGGATCTCTAAAGGAAAAAATGGACTGTTGTAGTTGTTGATATGGAAGGACAGTCTAGATAGGCCATGTGGTCTTTTTCTGTCATCATTTTTCTATGTTTCTATGTAACAAAACTATTTGTTAAGCAATTCTGCTTTATCCTCATCAGCTTCTACAAATTCCTTCCCTTCACCCTTGAGTCTGACAATACCACTTTTGCCCTTCCTGCTCTCACTAACATATCTGAAAAATGTCATTCCCCCTCTTTATTGTACTGGCTATTTCTTCTTCTTCTTGTATTTTTGCTCTCCTGACTACTTTGTTAGCTTCTTTAAGTTTTTTTCCAAATATAGATGCTTGTCTTCCTCTCTCTGTGATCTCTTGTATTTAATGAAGGCCACCCTCCTTTTCATCACCTATTCAGCTAGTTCTTTTGAGAACCATAGGAACCTCCTTTTCCTTTTACATTTATTTACCTTTCTAACAAAAAGGTTTGTTGTCCTTAAAATATCCCCTTTCAGTTTTCCCCCAGATATTCCCATCCGTCAGACTTTTTCAAATACATTCATAGAAAAAACCTGTGAGAGAGTCAGTTGGACCATTAGATGATAGAGGGGTAAAGGGGGCACTAAGTGGAAAAAAGACAAGAGCAGAGAGACTGAATGGATTCTTTGCTTTGGTCTTTGAGGAAGATGCAGGGAAGTTACCCATGACTGAAGTGATATTTAAAAATGATACTGTGGAAGAATTGAAAGAAATGTCAATACACTGGGAAGATGTATTACAACTATTTAATAAACTGAAGAGTAGCAAATCACCTGGACCGGATGGTATACATCTAAGGGTGTTAAAAGAACTGAAATATGAGATTGCAGTCCTGCTATTAGTAATCTGTGAACTATCATTAAAATCATCTTTAATGCCTGAAGATTGAAGGATGGCTAATGTAACTCCAATTTTAAAAAAGGGTTCCAGGGGTGATCCGGGAAACTACAAACCAGTGAGCTTGACGTCAGTACCATGAAAAATGGTAGAAACCATCATAAAGAACAAAATTACTGAACATGTATACAGTCATGGCTTAATGGGAGACAGCCAACATGGCTTTAGTCAAGGAAGATCTTGTCTTACTAATCTGTTATGTTCTTTGAAGGTATGAATAAACAGGTAGACAAAGGTGAGTCAGTTGATATAGTATATCTCAACTTTCAGAAAGCCTTTGACAAGGTCCCTCATCAGAGACTTTTGGCAAAACAAAAAAGTCTTGGGGTAGGAGGCAGTGTACTATTGTGGATCAGGAACTGGTTAAAAGATAGAAAGCAGAGGGTAGGGCTAAATGGCCAATTTTCCCAATGGATAAAGGTGAATAGTGGAGTACCCCAGGGATCTGTGCTGGGTCCACTGCTTTTTAACATATTCATAAATGACCTGGAAAAGGAAATAATGAGTGAGGTTATCAAATCTGCAGATGATACAAAACTATTTAAATTTGCTAAAACCCCTGAGGATTGTGGAAAATTGCAAGAGGATCTTGATAAACTGGAAAACCGGGCATGCAAATAGCAGATGAAATTTAATGTGGACAAGTGCAAAGTTATGCAGCTAGGAAAGAACAACCCAAACTATGTTTACACGATGCAAGGTTCCACATTAGGAACCACAACCCAGGAAAACATTTAGGCATCATCGTGGATAACATGTTAAAACCCTCCGCCCAGTGTGCAGTGGTGGCCAATAGAGCAAATAGAATGCTAGGTATGATAAGGAAAGGAATGAAAATAAGACAAAAGATATTATAATGCCTCTGTATCGTTCCATGGTGCAACTGCACCTTGAATATTGTGTGCAGTTCTGGTCGCAGTATCTTAAAAAGGATATAGCATTATTAGAAAAGGTACAGAGAAGAGCCACCAAAATGGTAAAGGGGATGGAAGGATACCCCTATGAAGAGAGGCTATAAAGATTAGGGCTCTTCAACCTGGAAAAGAGACGGCTGAGGGGAGCTATAATAGAGGTCTATAAATTAATGAATGGAGTGGAAGGGGTAAACGTAGATTGATTGTTTACGTCATCAGAAAAACTAGGGGACATGCAATGAAGCTACAGGGTAACCTATTTAAGACTGATAAGAGAAAATATTTTTTTCACTCAACGTGTAATCAAACCCTGGAATTTGTTACCGGAGGATGTAGTAAGAGCTGTTAGTGAAGTTGGGTTTAAAAAAGGTTTGGACAAGTTCCTGGAGGAAAGGTCCATAAACCATTATTAAAAAGGACCCGGGATATCACTGCTTGACCTAATACAAACATTGTGGAACCTGTGTCTTTTGGGGAAACTGCTAGGTACTTATGACCTAGATTGGCCAGTGTTGGAAATAGGATACTGGGCTTCATGGACCTTGGTCTGACACAGTATGGCATATCTTATGTTCTTATGTTCCATCTTGGCAAAGTTAGTTTTCCTAAAGTCTAAGACCCTCGCTTTTGAATGTACTTTATCAGCTCTAGTCCTAATACTGAACCACACCATCTGGTGATCACTGGATTTGAGATGATCTCTCACCATTTATTTATTTAGTTATTTAGTTATTGATCCAGTTTTTTATGCCACCTTATCCTTCAATCAAAGTGGTTTACAGTGGATGTTTAGATACATTCTAAGTAGGCAAGGTAGAGGAGTGAGGGGGAGGGGGAGATAAGGGTACATATATGCACAATTTACAAGTAAGGCAGGCATCAGAAATACTTTCTCTGTTGTGAGCACCATGTCCACTATGGCCCCTTCACGTGTGGATTCTGTTACTAGTTGCTGGAATAGTTCATCCTGTAGAAAATCTAGGATCTCCCTACTTCTAATGACACCACAACAGGGATGTGCCAGTCAACATCTGGCATATTTAAATCACCTATCAGTAGCATTTCTCCTTTCATGGCAATACTGTGTATGTCTTATATTAAATCCCCATTTACTTCTTCTCCCTGTGAGGGAGATCTGTACATCACACCAATGCAAATGGATTTCTCTTTCCCTCTTTCTAGTTTAACCCACAGTGCCTCCACACTTCCTTTTAAGCCCTGTAATTCTATAGCTTTAGTATTATATTTACATACAGTGCCCTCCTCCTCCCCTTCTTCCTACTCTGTCTTTCCTGAATAAAGTATAGCCTGGTATAATTACATGCCATTCATGGTTGTCTGTGAACCATGTCTTCGTAACAGCCACTAAATCCAAGTCAGCCTCTTCCATTAAAGCCCAAAGCACTCAAACAATCAATGAGCAACACTGACCCAGCAAACTACCGCCCAATATCAAGCCTTCCATTCCTAGCAAAAATAACTGAAAAAATCGTTCAGACAGCTTCAAGATCATATTGATCTATATGCCCCACTGGACCCTCACCAGCACGGATTCCATCCCAACCACAGCATTGAGACGCTTCTCATTCATCTATTTGATAACATACTAAAAGGAATAGACAAGTTAAAGAAAGGCTTCTTACTTATTTTTATCGACATATCATCCGCATTCGATACAGTTTCTCATCACATCCTTCTGAAGCGTCTAATGGAAATTGGTCTCCAAGACACCACCATAAAATGGCTTTAATCATACCTTGATGAGAGACAACAAAAACTAAATTCCAATAACCTCACCTCAGCACCCTTCCACACAACACAAGGAGTTCCCCAAGGCTCCTCACTATCCACACTCCTCTTTAACATCTATATCCAACCTATTTGCAAAATATTTAAAAAATACAGGATTCAATATATCATATATACCGACGATATCATGGCATATACTCCAATCTACCTGGATGCCCCAGACTATACAGATATATCAAACTGCATTCACGAAATAACGACATGACTTACAAACAACAATTTAAAAATCAACGTAAAAAAATCTGAGGCAATCATCATCACAAGAGATTCCACATTCACCCCTCCTACCACAATCAGCATATCAAATACACCAGAGGTACTCAAATCCAGTCCTGGAGGGCCAAAAGCCAGTCAGGTTTTCGGGATATCCCTAATGAATATGCATGAGATATATTTGCATGCACTGCCTCCATTGTATTTAAATGTATCTCATGCATATTCATTAGGGACATTCCGAAAACCTGACTGGTTTGTGGTCCTTCAGGACTGGATTTGAGTACCCCTGAAATACACCAATCAACGTAAAAGATGAAGTTCGATATCTCGTTGTGATACTAGACAAACAATTTACTCTTCAGGCACACATTAACAAAACATCCAAAACAGCCTTCTTCAAACTAGCAATACTCTGAAGACTAAAACCTCTGCTCAGCAAAGAACACTTCCGTACGGTATGCCAGGTGATCATCACACCTGTGCTGGACTATTGTAATCTCATCTTCCAAGGCCTACCTAAACAATCCACTCGACCCCTTGAAATAGTCCAAAACACTGCTGCCCGCATTATTGCAGGCACTTCACTACAGGACCAGATTACGCCTATACTACAAGATCTACATTGGCTACCAATCTCCTCATGAGCAAAATATAAATCAGCGCTTACTATCTTCAAGATCAAAAACAACGTCAGCAGGAATACTTCAAGAGCTCATCGGAACCAAAACAATAAATAGACCAGACAGGAACAGCACTAAAAACACAATACCAACTCCCAGTTTATTCACAAGAACCAATAAATCCACATCTATGCGGGCTTTCTCCCTTGCTGCCCCTACTATTTGGAATGCACTTCCAGAAAAGCTACGATCCACAACTGATTTAAAAGACTTCCGCAAGTTACTCAAGACCACTTTATTCATTGCACATTATAATGAAGAACACTAATCCCAACCGGATTGAAGGAAATTACAGGACAGTTTAGGATTTTGAAATACGTTTCAATTTACAGTTGAATGTTCTTTGTAAAATAAGTATGAAGTTACAAGTCTGTTTAAGTGGTTAATACAAGATGTTACCCTCCCTGTATATATAACCCCTTGTACATAGCTCATCCTGTAAGCAGCATACCAAGAAATCATCCCTGTCACTCACACAAATACCCACATGTGTTAACACTGTATGCCTACCCCTACTGACACTGATCATTGATTGTTTGAAGTGTAAACCGCTTTGATTTCAGGACAAAGCAGTATATAAATATGTTTAAATAAATAAATAAATAAAGCCTCAGCATCTGGGATCTTATTTCCCATGCTTCAGGCATTTATACACATCACTTTCCAGATGTTGCCCCTTTTACCCATTTCTACAGAGATATTTAATGTTTCACTTCCCTGGGGGCATACCACCCATTCCCAATTAATCTAGTTTAAAGCTCCCTTCAGTAGGTTAGGCAGTTTGCTGTGGAAGACACTTTTACCCTTTTTGGACAGATGGACACCATCTCTGTTCAGTAGCCTTTGGAAAATTGTCCCATGGTCAAGGAAACCAAAGCACTCTCGATGACACCATCCATGCAGCCATGCATTGATCTCCAGGATACGAGCCTCTCTGGTTCAGCCTTTACCCTCAACAGGGAGGATTGAAGAGAACACCTCCTGTGCATCTAACTGCTTCACCCCCTGTTCCAGAGCCATGAAGTCACTCCTGATTTGCTCAGAGGGATACCTGACAGTATCATTCGTGCCAACATGGATGAGCAACATCAGATAATAGTCAGTGGGCTTGATGAGTCTTGGCAAACTCTCTAACATCTCAGATTTTGGCACCTGGCAGGCAGCACACTTCTCTGGACATCAAGTCTGGTCGGCAGATGGATGCCTCAGAACCCCTCAGAAGAGAGTCACCAACCACCACTACCCTTCTCTTCCTAGTGGCCACTGATTCTATAACTTTGGGGTGCTTGAGCTCTGGTACTTCCCTTTCCTGCCATGCTTTCACCTCCTCCTCTTCCAGGGCTGCATAATGGCTCTTCAACTCAAGGGCTGGAGGAATTGCATTGTTGATTCTGGAGGCCCTGGTGATTCTTGTCCAACTCTCTTCACTCTGTAGCACCCCATCTTCACCTCTGTTGGAGAGCTTGGATTGTTCAAGAAGCATCTCATCAATGTACTTCTCATTGTCTCGAATGCCTCTCAACCTCGCCACCTCTTTTCTGAGTTCCTCCACTTGTCTCATGAGGGCTTTGGCTTGCAGGCATCCTGCACATGGAACCAGTCCTTCAATTGCATCGGGCTCTCCATCTGGACAGAGGCAGAGGCTACTACTACTACTATTACTGAGCATTTGTGTAGCGCTACAAGACATACACAGCGCTGCACAGACATGTAAGAGACAGTCCCTGCTCATCAGAGCTTACAATCTAGGCAAGACAAACAACACAAGGGATACATAAGGAGATCAGGTGAGTCAAGATGTGAAAGTGGCAGCGAAGAGGTGAGTTTTCAGCCTGGATTTGAAAAGGGTTAGAGAAGCTGCCAGATGTACAGACTCAGGTAGTTTGTTCCAGAAGTAAGGTGCAGCAAGGTAAAAGGAGCGAAGTCTGGAATTAACAATAGAAGAGAAGGGCACAGATAGAAGCGATTTGCCAGAAGAGCAGAGTTCCCAAGGGGGGGGGGGGGTGTAGGGAGAGATAAGAGAGGAAAGGTAGTGAGGAGCTGCAGAGTGAATGCGCTTATAGGTCAGCAGGAGAAGTTTGAACTGGATGCGGAAACAGATAGGGAGCCAATGAAGTAACTTGAGAAGAGGGGTAATATGAGCATGACGAGGCTGTCAGAAGATTAGCCATGCAGCAGAGTGTTGAACAGATTGAAGGGGCGAGAGATGATTCAAAGGGAGACCAGCAAGGAGTAGGTTACAATAGTCAAGACGGGAGGTGATTAAGGAGTGGATAAGTGTGTTAGTAGTGTGTTCAGAAAGGAATGGGCAGATTCGGGGCAACATTTTTTGCTCTTTTTCCCAGTCATCATTCAGTTGGTGGCGTTTTTGTACCTGTCGAAGTAAACAAGAGAGATCTACCAAAATCCCTAACTTTTCCTCAGCTGTCTTTTCAGAGAAAAAGCAGCTAACCTTTTATGTGTGTTCTAACTGCGCTGTTCTATGTCTCTGTGTGTAGCTTGTCAGACGGCTGCCTAGGGTGAGAACTTACACAATCTTGACGATGCATATATTCATATGATTCTTGCAAGGTATTGTGGGTATTGTAGTTCATTCACTCCCAAACACAGCTGATGACAATAATTTGAGTTGTGAAACCAAGTGGTAAGATCAATAAAATACTTCTTTTATTGATGGGGTTTAATTCACCCAGCACATGTATGCTTGATAGCACTATAAATGAGGTTACTTGCTTGCAGTGTTTAAATGGATAACAAAAAGTCACAAAGTAAACCAGAAACAACCTTCAGCTTGTCAGGCAATTAGCTAATGTTTTCTTAGCAAATAATTACCAAATACAAAGGCACAAGGAAAACAATAAACTTTGCTGGTTAGGTTAACTTCTGCTTATTTTCCACGCAGATCTCAGCAGTGATTCTCCCTTGCTCACACACACAATCAGGTGCAGCCCTAATTACTATCAATGGACCAGCTGAAAGCCTTTAGCTGGCTGGCTGCAACTGTGTGAGCCCAAATCCTGCTTTAAGAGCTGTTTGCAGTGGAAATAAAGAACAAAGTTAGGTTTCTTTGTGATGGCTGATGTGTTTGCTCATAGAAAACTAGCAATAGCATTTAGATAAAGAACAGTCCATGTAAATAGTTTCATCTGCTGTATTTCCCCCTGCATCAACAATCATAGGGTCAATATCATACATTGGCACAGATGAGTCTTTCATTAAGGCACTATCATGAGAATGCTTATTCCCTTGCTGCCATTCTCTATTATAGATAGGGTCTGGATCAGTGTTCATACCTGAGCCTCTCCTGCTATCATTATTCCTCTCTGTATAGCCTGGCCAATATGTAATCCAATTCTGATGTCCAGCCTTCCAATCTTGATCCCTGGACACTGGATCTTCTCTCACATACCTTCTGGCCTTGGTCTGAAAGTCCCTTCCACATGCAGTCTTTTCTCTTCCAGGTAGCCACTGGTGAATCCTATCTCTGCCACTCCATTCCTCTGGCTGAATCCAGTCCAATGGACTCTGCTGGCTTTTGGAATACCTCCCAGTATGAGTACTGCCTTGGAATCTCCCAGACCTTCCAATGGCCTTTCTTCTCTTCCTTCCAGAGAGTTTCCTTCTCTCTCTATCTGCTTGGCTTGGCTTGGCTTCTGTTTCTCCAGGTGATACTGGTGCTTGAGCTTGTAGCCGTTGCTGTCTCTGTATCTCTTCCTCCCTCTGTAGCTGAAGCTCTCCCTGAAGCTGGGCTGGAGCTTGTAGTAACTGTTATCTGAAGAATAAGCTCTATTCTTATCCTGTTCTAATGTGTGCTGCTCCCTAACACAGTGCAGCTGTGTTGAATCAGGCCCTGCCCTTTGAGATGAGTGCTTAGGGATTACCTCATAGCTCTCTTGATTGCACACACATTCTCTCACTTCAGCCCCTCTCATGGCTGCTGGAAAGCTGGTGCATTCTGGGACTGGTAGTCTTTTATGTGAAAATTCTGTTTTCTCACTTCTACCAGAACTGACAGGTTGCTTGTTCAGAGTCACATCATCTTTTCTATAGCTCCTACCTGAGCTATGATAAGCTTCCTTATCACAAGCTGCACTTCCTTACAAGACAGTTATTACTTTACAATAGTAAATATTGATATTACGTGTCTGAAGAATGCAGATCAATGTGTTCCCTTTGTAAAATTTTATCCAATCTAAGCACCCTGAAGAATGGTAAATTGTATATCAAGCTAAGTGGGAAGTTTCACTATATAGCAAGAAATCTCACATAGGGTTGGTGGTAATCTAACTCCTGATGAGGTGTCAGTGTCTTCAAAGAGATGTGAAAGAGAAACTAAAAGCAGTTTTAAACTAACCCATAAAAAGTCCCCTTTTGAAATACAGCACCTAAAAAAGAATGTAGCTTTTTGAAAATGTGCACTGAAATCCCTTTAGGAGTTCTCAGCCAGAGAGCTAGTAATTAAAAATCACACAGTCTTACCTTGCTTGCAATGGAGACCCTGTTAGGAATGCCAAAAGTTGCAAGGCTCTGAATACCTTTATGCAGTCTTCAGCTGCCCTCAGTTCTTTTGCAAGCTAATCAAAGCCCACTAACTCATGATGAGGTGTCAGTGGCTGTAAAGAGCTGGGAAAGAGAAACTAAAAGCAGAATTTTAAGCCAACACCACAAAATAATTTCCCCTTTTGAAATAAAGCACCTAAAAAAGAATGTAGCTTTTTAAAAATGTACACCAAAACCCCTTTAGGAGTTCTCAGGCAGAGAGCTAGAAATTAAAAGCCACAAAGTCTTGCCTTCCTTGCAATGGTGACCCCCGTTAGGAATGGTAGAACTTGCAAGGCTCTGAAGACCTTTATGCAGTCCTCAGATACCCTCAGTTCTTTTGCAAGCTAATCAAGGCCCACTAACTCCTGATGAGGTGTCAGTAGCTTCAAAGAGCTGAGAAAGAGAAATTTAAAAAGCTAATATTAGTATTGCTGCTGTCATGGGAAACACAGCAATTTTACTTGGCTAAAGCTGACTTGGTCATGGCCTTGAACTGCTGTTTTTGGACATCTAAATATGTATCCCTTAAACCCCAGCTACTTGAGTCATCTGAATTATGGCAGCTGTCTGTTTAGATCAATTAAGATAGTTACAGAATGTGAATTGTACAAGCAACTGGATTGAAAGCTTGTTCTACCATAATGAGTTATGGGGTAGCTCTGAATTGCTTCTAAATTATTGATGTATAATTAGGCATATTTTGTTTAAGCACTAGCACCTGTTGGGGAGGGCCCATACATATATCTGTCTGCCCATCCATTCTTTGCATGCATAAACAGATGAATATGGCTTCGGGTCAGAATTTAGGAATACCACCTGTGAATTACGGGTGGTGGGGAGGCCAGGCCCTGCACTGAAACCAAGAAAGAGCCAGTGGGAAAAAATTAAGGAGCTACAGATGGCAGGGAGGCCAAGCCCCATCACCTTAATCAAGAAAGAGTCAGTAGGGGAAGAATAAAGAAGCCGCGAGTGGCAAAGAGGCTGAACCCTGCCACCCAAATCAAGAGAGAAGAAGATGGAGTGACATGGAGGGCAGGCCCTGCTATTGATGTAGGAAGAACATTGTCACTGCCACAGTGTACAAAAATGTAGCATGTTGACAGGAAACTGACCCTCGCCAACACAAAAAAAGGAGCCCTGCTGCAACAAGAAGGAAAGGAATAAAATATACAAGCTAAAATATCATAAGTTGAAAAGTGTGACATAATGTCACATTTCCCCTTTCTTCTATTCAAAAACTCAGGTATGTCTGTGTGGGGACTTGGATGAAACAGCCATGGTAAAGTGTGTCTCAGTAGGGTAACAGAGAATGAATAGGTTGGTAGGGGTAGCAAGTATAGGGTGTGAGTAGTGACCAATAGTGGGTGTGTATCAGTGATATGATGAGTATATTTATCTCCACAGATAAAGCTTAACTGTTTATCTGTGTGAAATATGTTAATGGGATGTCACAGGGCACACATTCCTTTTTCGGCAGCTTGATCCCTGGCACAAGTACAATGTGACTACCATAAGCGTCAGAGGCACTATTTTGAACCTGGGTGCCCGACAGAGCAGGAATGATTGGAGACACCCCTAGCAAGACCCAGGAGGTTTAGGGAGGGGTGGAAGTGTTTGTTGGTGGTGGGTTGTCTCTTGTAGGTGGGAACAGGGGTAATTTGGGGGGCTTGGATTTCATTGTGGGGTGCTGGGGAGGATCAGGGAGACAAATTTCATCAAGTGGGTTCAGGAGGATATGGCTATGGTTGGGGTGTGTGGAAAGATTTGGGGGATCTCAGATGGGTCCAGAGAGAAGCTGCCACTTTTAAACTGCCACTACCACCACCACCGGACCCACAGAAGACAGAATTAGTGGGGCAGCGGCAGCAGCAGCAGCACAGCTTGACATATGAGGGCGGCTCGGCCGGAGTTCCTGCCTGATGCAGCAGAAACCCTTTGGCCAGACCTGATAGCAATGACATAGCAAAATCTGGCCTTCTATTTCTAAAAGGAGTTGGTAGGGGGATCTATTACTACAACTACTAAGTTTTTGTATAGTGCTACAAGGCATACACAGCACTGTACAAATACATGTAAGAGATGGTCCCTGCTCATCAGAGCTTACAATCTAGTCAAGACAGACAACACATCAGCTTTGGACAAGGCTACCTCTAGGGGAATGGTAAGGAAACACATAGGAGACTTTTGAATCCTGATCCACTTAGTCTCCTATGTGTTCCCTTATCATTCCCCTAGATCAGGCATGTCCAACTTCGAACAGGTCATGATCTACTTTTTCCAGCCAAAACTGCCGGTGATCTACCACCATGAAAATTAAGTTTCAAATTAGTTTCAAATTAAATTTTAATCCAATAAAGTTGGAGGATTCCCCTCCCCCCATTTTTAATGAACCTTCTGTTATTTACTTGGATGTGATCAGCTCTTAAGCAAATTAAGCAAAAACAAAACAGAGAGACGAAGATCCAGTAACAACTGCGAGGGGAAATGGAAAGTATATTTTTTCTTAAAGTTTTATTGAGTAATAACTTTCTTTAACTGTCTTAATAACTTTCTTTAACTTTTACTGAGTAATGTGTGTTAAATTTAGGTCAAGTATTGATCCAGGCTGATCTTGCACAATCTTTAATATTTCACTCTTGCTCATTAGTGAGACGTCTGAGCCTGCATTTCATCCACCAGCTTTTTGAAGTTGGGTGAATATTGCATGAGGGACAATCTCAGGAAATCCTGGAGATGTTCATCTGTCATGTTGCAACATTGTGTACTCTTTGTCATTTTCAGATGGGAAAACGTTGAGTCACACAAATAAGTTGAACCGAAACAGGAGTGTACAGCTTCACTGCATCTTCTCAAGTTGGGAAATTTGTCTCTAGGCAATAGCTTCCAAAACGATTCTTGCTCAGCACGGGTCTTGAGAAAAATATCATTTTTAAGGGTTAATATTTCATTTTCAAGAGATGGCTTGTTCAATAAGTAATTTCTACTTGATAGCAGCTGCAGTTTCTTTAATGTCCACATCTACTTTGAATGGGTATGACAAGCACTCCACAACTGTTCCAATTTTTTGGAAGTCACAGAGTCTATTTTTGAATTCCTGGATAACAGAACAGATTTCTGTCACATACTTCTCGTTCTGAAAAACAAAATTTAGATATTGTCCCAGATGGTCCTGCATATTAGGAAAATGATCAAAAGTGTTGTTTGCAAGGTCAGTCATCATTAGCTCAAATTTGCTCTTGTAGGATGAAACTGTACTCATCATCTCACCAATGCATTTGTTTTTACCTTGTAGTTCAAGGTTCATATCACTCAGTTCACCTATAAAGTCAGCGAGAAATGCCAGATCACATAACCACTCCTCATCTTCCAACTCTGCTTGGTCATCTCCCCTCTCCTTCAAAAAACGTCTTATTTCATTCAGTAAATCACGAAATCTTTGCAGAAATTTGTACCTACTTAGCCACCTTACATCCGTGTGCAAAATGATTTCCGCTGTCCCTTCATCAAGAGTAAGATTGAAAAGCCGTCTTTGAAGTGATCTTCCACGAACTGAATTTACAATTTTGAAAGGGATGTCCACGACAGTTTTTGTATTGAGTCTCTTGCTTGCCAAAACTTGCTGGTGAATGATGCAGTGGTAAGAAAGGAAATCTGGGAAGTCGTCATGCTGTCTAGAGAGGGCTATGAAACCGTTAACCTCACCTATCATTGCTTTTGTTCCATCAGTAGTGATGGAAATAAGTCTATGCAATGGAAGATTACACTTTGTCACAAAAGAATGGAAAGAACTGAATATTTCTTGACTGGTAGTTCTCCCTTTTAAAGAAATCATTCCAAGTAGTTCTTCTTTAACACTGAAGTCTTCAAAAACCATCCGGATAGAGAGAGGCAGAGCTAGCACGATCCAAGATGGTTGCCTAGACCTCGAGCTGCCCTAATCCTGTGAAGAATACTGCTCCCGGTGCCCCCCCCCCCCCAGGCGACTAATACAGTGGTCGGAATAGTCCTAAGAGGTGCTAGAATGCCTGCGAGCAAACCTACTAAATTGGAGTATCCTGCGCCCACGGGTTTGGGTGTTAAACGGGCCAAATCAGATCCTCCCTCCCCACAAAAGCTGGCGCATGGGGGGGGAGACTCCCGTGGGCCTACAGACGGTCCTTGATGAACTCCATGCAGTGCGGGATATGGTCGCAGCAAATGGGGAGACCCTTTGTGTGCTGCAAGCCGACATGCTGGAACTTAGAGAAATGAAAACTCAAGTGGCTGCCATAGCGGAAAAACTTACTCACGTGGAGGAGGCCGTGGCAATGCATGAAGACCACTTGAGATCGGTTAGCGCCAATTCCAAGCGCATAGCTTTGTTGGAACGGAACCTGGAAGATTTGAATAACAGAACTCGCAGAAATAATGTGAGAATCGTGGGTGTCCCAGAGGGAGCTAAGGGACCGGATATAACCGCTTATATAATATCAATGGTGCCAAAACTGCTGAATATCGTATTTGATACTCCATTTGAGATTGAGTGAGCGCATAGGATCCCCTCGCACCCGTGACCCACTGTGCGGCAACCTCGCCCTATCATCTTTTGTGCGCTGCGTCATTCACATGTTACCAGGATCCTTGCAGTAGCCCGAGTGAGCCCCTCTCTCCAGGTGGATGGCCAGAAGGTGGCCTTTTTTCCAGACTTCCACAAAGCGACGGTGGATAGAAGGAAGCAGATGCTCGCCTTTCGCCCTCGACTCCAGGCTCTGGAGGCTCGGTATGGCCTCATGTTTCCTGCACGGATGCGGGTGACACTGCACAATCAAACGCGCACCTTTGAGGACTCGGATGCGCTTAAAGCATTTATTGAGGAGCACAAGGCGGCTCGTATGCATTGATTGTTGCAAGTATTGGAGCTCTGGTTTTAGTAAACCTGACGTGGCGCATGGATGTTGCCGCTCCCGTCGAAGATGAACAATTGTTAAGTGTGTATGGTTTCCTTACTGAAGTTAGATTGTAAGGGGGGAGTTGGCGCTAGATAGCAGTTGCCCAGGTCGCCTGGGGGTAGGCCGGGAGGGCGACACTGGGAGAAAGTAGGTATGTTCTGATTCGGGGCATGGGTAATACTTGGGCATGCTGGCTCACCCGTGCGGGCCCCTCTTTTGGGGGTATGTGTTGGCTCCTTATGGTATTGGGGTTTTTCTTAAGGTTTTGTTAGGTCCTAGTGTCAGAATCTATGTCTATTCTCGACTTGTATGCCACTTTTGTAATGCACTGAAGTTTTGTACATGTATCCTGTCCCATGAGCTCTCTTAAGTTTTTATCGTTGAATGTGAAAGGCATAAACAATCCCATCAAGCGTAAGAAGATTTTAGTGTACTGTGCCAGGGAACGGGTAGACGTGGCCTTGATTCAAGAGACCCGTCTAACTTCTAAGGAAACCCAAAAGTTGGGGTTGGGGAAATACACCTTAGTAGCCCACTCTGCAGCAGTGAAAAATAAGAATGGAGTGGCAATCTTAGTCAGGAGGGCACTTCTTCCAGCTATTGAGCTCTGCCACTCGGATCTGGAGGGCAGATGGGCTTCTGTGGTAGTATGTATACATGGGAGGAAGCTGGCTATTTTAAATTTATATGCCCCGAACATCAATGATACTACCTTCTTCCACGGGATTGCGGCTGAGCTACTATCACATGCTGCCCATGATATTGTGGTTGGAGGGGACTTCAATCTGGTGTTAGATCCTTTAATTGATTGTTCCCCTTACCGTTCTCACCGCTGTCATTCGGCTTCCCCAGTGGTTGTGTCTATTATGCAAGAAATAGGCTTAACACATATCTGGAGGCTTCTACATCCTGAGGAGAAGGATTTTACTTTTTTCTCTCTCCCTCATAAATCGCACTCTCGGATTGATTACTCTCTCGTCTCCAAATCCCTCATTCCCAGAGTGGTGGAGGCCACTATAAATCCCATTCAGATTTCTGATGGGATTGGTAAGGGGACAAAAAGATTGCATCGCATTAACAGCTTTAATACATGGCTCCAGACCTGGTGCAGAAAAGAAGGATTCGGATTTATTGGCAACTGGGACAACAGATGGACCAACAAGAGACTATACTGTGCTGATGGACTACATCTCTCTTCCGCATGAAAAAGAATCCTAAGTGAAAAATTCAGGCAGTATGTGGACATGCATTTAAACTAGGAAAAGGGGGTGACGGATGTGGAAGGTCAACATCTGCATGCCACCCCCAACAAAATTAGAACAACATCAGAAACAGCCACACTTTTAAACCACACATCAAAAACATGTGGGAGGAAGTGGGCAGAACACAATCAATGCAAAATACACACAAGCCAGGAAAGTGCTGGAAAGCAATGAGCACAAATGCTCGAAGCTTAGCCAACAAAATTCCAGACCTGGAAGCCCTAATGGTGGAAACGGACTTGGACATTGTGACCATTACAGAAACATGGTTTAATGAATCACATGATTGGGATATAGCCATAGCTGGCTATAATCTATTCAGAAGGGACCGAGAAAATGGAAAAGGAGGAGGAGTAGCCTTGTATGTCAAAAGCAATATTAAAGCTACTGAAATGCAGGGGACATGGGGAAAAGAAGAAGTGCTCTGGATTGCGTTGGAGAGAGGAGATGGCACTGTCATCCATATTGCTGTAGTCTATAGACCTCCGACTCAAATTGAAGAGAGAGACAATGAATTGATTATAGATATTGCCAAGATAGCATCAAAGGGGGAAGCAATCATATTGGGTGACTTTAATCTACCTGATGTGGATTGGATTACTCCTTCTGCACATCTGGAAAGAAGCAAAAAAATTGTGGATGCTCTCCAAGATGCATTATTTAGACAAATGGTGATGGAACCAACCAGGGAAAGCTCAACGCTGGATGTAGTGCTCACCAACGGTGATAGTGTGTCAAATGTCTGCGTGAGTGCCCCTGTGAGCAACAGCGACCATCACACAGTGTGGTTTGAAATAAAAGCCATGGTACAGGCCAATCATAGCAAGCTCAGAGTCCTAAACTTCAAATACACTGACTTCAATAAAATGGCAGAGTACGTAAAGGAGGAGCTGGCAGGGTGAGAAGAGATAAAGGAAGTGGAATTGCAATGGGCTAAACTAAAGGAGGCAATAAAAGGAGCAACAGATAAATATGTAAGAAAAGTAAATAAAAGCAAGAGGAGAAGGAAACCTATTTGGTTTTCCAAAGAGGTGGCTGCTCATATAAAGGCAAAAAACACAACTTTTGCAAAATTCAAAAGCTTGCAGACAGAAGAACACAGAAATGAATACAGGATCCAACTCAAAGAGTCTAAAAGAGTAATAAGGATAGCAAAATCAAAGGCAGAGGAAAAGATGGCTAATGATGTTAAGGGTGGCAACAAAAATTTCTTCAGGTATATTCGGGAAAGGAAAAAGATCAGAGTTGGAATTGCAGGACTCAGAAGTGCTGGGAAAGGACTCGTGGAAAGTGACACTGAAAAAGCAAAATTGCTAAACAATTACTTCTGCTCTGTGTTTACTAAAGAAGATCCTGGGGATGGACCAGCTGTGACTCCCACATATAAAAATGGGAATGAAGTAGATACCACACCATTCACAGAAGAAGAGGTGTTAGAACAACTTGCTAAACTGAAAGTGGACAAGGCCATGGGACCGGATGGGATACATCCCAGGATACTGAAAGAGCTCAGAGAGGTTCTTGCAGGACCGTTAAAGGATGTCTTCAACAGATCCTTGGAAACAGGAGAGGTTCCTCAGGACTGGAGAATGGCTGATGTCGTACCTCTACACAAAAGTGGTGACAGGGAAGAAGTGTCAAACTACAGGCCCGTGAGCCTTACCTCGGTGGCGAGAAAAGTAATGGAGGCACTCCTGAAAGAGCGAATAGTGAACTTTCTGAAAACCAACAGCTTGCAAGACCCGAGGCAACATGGTTACTGAAGGACGATCTTGCCAAACAAATCTGATCGAGTTCTTTGACTGCGTGACCAGGGAACTAGATCAGGGGCATGCAATGGATGTCATCTACCTGGATTTCAGCAAAGCCTTTGATACTGTTCCTCATAGGAGGCTTGTCAACAAACTCAGTAGCTTGGGGATGGGTCCCAAGATGGTAAACTGGATTAGAAATTGGTTGACTGACAGACGACAGAAGGTGATTGTACATGGAGCTCACTCGGATGAGAGGAAGGTGATTAGTGGGGTGCCCCAGGGTTCGGTCCTGGGCCCGGCACTGTTCAATGTATTTGTGAGTGATATTGCTGAAGGACTGAATGGAAAAGTCTGTCTTTTTGCAGACGACACAAAAATTTGCAACAGAGTGGACTCCCCCGAGGGAGTGGTTAACATGAAGAAAGATCTACAAAAGCTGGAAGACTGGTCTAAAGCTTGGCAACTACGATTTAATGCAAAAAAGTGCAGTGTCATGCACTTGGGTAGCAGAAATCCAAGAGAAATGTACGCGATAGGGGGAGAAAGGTTGGTATGCACAGTTCAGGAAAAAGACCTTGGTGTGATTATCTCTGCTGATCTCAAGGTGGCAAAACAGTGCGACAAGGCAGTGGCAAAAGCCAGGAGGATGTTGGGCTGCATACAAAGAGGGATTACCAGCAGAAAAGAAGAGGTACTTATGCCACTGTATAGGTCACTGGTGAGGCCTCACTTGGAATACTGTGTTCAGTTTTGGAGACCATATCTTGCAAAGGATGTAAAAAGACTGGAGACTGTTCACAGGAAGGCGACCAAAATGATTTGGAGCCTGCATCAGAAGCCTTATGAGAAGAGACTTGAAGACCTAAATATGTATACTTTGGAGGAAAGGAGGGACAGGGGAAATATGATTCAGACCTTTAAATACTTAAAGAGAAATGATGAACAAACAAACCTCTTCCAAAGACGGGGAACCTGTAAAACTAGAGGGCATAACATGAAACTGCAAGGGGGTAAATTGAAAGGCAATGTCAGGAAATATTTTTTCACTGAAAGGGTGGTGGATGCTTGAAATGCCCTCCCGATGGAAGTGGTAGGGGCGAACACTGTGACGGAATTCAAAAAGGCATGGGACAAACACAGAGGATCCCTTTACAGAAATAGGAAAAAAACAAAATAGACGGTACCATCTAACTTCTGAACCATATAACGTCTCAACAAATAGGGGTGTCCTACATGGAGTGGTGGGTTTACCCCTGAACAAGGATATGGGGAGGGGTGGCCTGCGCGGAGCGACAGGTGCACCTGCTCTTGCCATCTTGCTGGGCAGACTGGATGGACCATGCTGGTCTTTATCTGCCGTCAACTACTATGTTACTATGATCATGCGGCTATAACATTCTCGGTGATGTTGGGAGAAAGGGAGGATTCTACCCGGGCTTTTCACTTTAATAAAGGGCTACTGGGTGATCCAGGGTTTTGTGATACCATGCGGAAGGCCATCCAAGAATATTTTTCCATAAACCTGCCCGGAGAGACTTCTGGTTGGGCCTGGTGGGAGGGGTTTAAGGCAAATATTCAAGCTAGGATAACCAGTTATACAATATCTCTGGCTAAACTGCAGAAAGGGATGCTTCATGATCTGGATCTACAAATTAAGGCTGGAGAGCGACTTTTGCTTACCAGGTCAGATCCTAATATTTTGCTACGACTGCAGAGGCTCAGATTTCAGTATAATCAAATATTAACTTCGGAAGCTCAGCAGATCTTAAGCCGGCAGCAGTCTAGAAACTATTTGGAGTCTAACAAATCCGGCAATCTGTTGGCTAATGTATTGACCCCCCGGGCATCTAAAGCTAGAATAGAGGTGATCAAAGGGATGAACCAGGAATCCTTCTCGAAGAATTCAGATATAGTGGAGGCGTTTCGTCTCTTCTATGAGAATCTGTATTCCTCTGAGGGGGAGCTGAGGGAATCGGATTTTCAGGGTCTGCTGGGGCAACTAGCTCACCCGAGACTTTCGGAGGGCCAACAATGTGAGTTAGACGCTGATATAACAATAGGTGAGATCCAAGAGGCTATTAAGGCGGGGAAGCCTGGGAAGGCGGTAGGGCCCGACGGCATCCCGTGTGAATTTTATCAGGTGTTCACGAAAGAATTATCACCTCAACTGTTGGAGTACTACAGTCTTCTTATGGCCCAATCTCCTTCAGTTGGCTCATTTAATGATGCCACTGTAATTGTTCTCCCTAAGCCAGGAAGAGATCCGCAAAAGGTTGAGAACTATCGCCCAATCTCATTACTAAATGCGGACTATAAGTTGTTTGCTTCTATCTTGGCTTGAAGGCTATCTAGGGTTGTTGTTGACCTGATTCACCCCACTCAATGTGGTTTCATCGCTGGTAGAGCCACTTCGGATAATGCGCGGCTCCTCTTGGATGTATTGGCGGTGGTGGAGGGTCAAGAGAGCCCGATGATAGGCCTTGCCTTAGACGCAGAGAAAGCCTTCGACCGATTAGAGTGGGCTTTTTTGTCTCGCACCCTGCAGTGGTTTGGTTTTGGAGATACCTTTTTGCGCTATACCCAAATTTTGTATGCCAATCCCTCTGTGAGTATCCTAGCTAATGGGGCCCTGTCATCTCCTGTAGCCTTACATAGGGGAATGAGGCAGGGATGTCCCCTATCACCTCTCTTATTTGATTTAGCTCTCGAACCCCTCTTGCTTCTGATTCGTTCTCACCCTGAGATCAGTGGAGTCTGGATCGGGGATTTGGAGGTCAAAATATCAGTGTATGCAGATGATTTGTTGTTGTATGTATGGCCTCCTTCGCTGGACACCCTTTTGGATTTGATCGGTGTATACTCTGGTCTTTCAGGCTATAAAATTAACTGGTCGAAATCGGTTGCATTCCCATTAAATAAGTATGCTTTTAAGTCTCAGATAGAACCATACCCCTTTGTCTGGGCTACCGACGAAGTTAAATATCTTGGGGTTCAGTATATGAGGGATTTGGATGATATCATTGCCTTGAACGGGAAAGTCCTAAGCGAGATGGTCCTGGAGTTTACAAAACGATGGTCACCCTTACACATCTCCTGATGGGGCAAAGTGGAATCGATCAAAATGGTATTGGCTCCCAAGATTAATTATATATTAGAAATGCTACCGTTGCGCTTTCCCTCTTAGGTATATCGCTCTATAGAAAAATGTCTCATCAACTTCCTCTGGCAGGGCAAACCCCCCAGAATTGCTACGCGTAAGTTGAAGGCAAAGAAGGAGGCAGGGGGAGTCCAGTTTCCGGATTTCCAGAATTATCACATCGCCTTTCGCCTTAAGCAAGGGGCGTCATGGTCAATGGAGGCTGAGCAGGTGGGATCTCCTGTGTGGCTGGAGGTAGAGAGACAGATAGCTCACCCGATCCCATTAGAATTGTTGTTGGGCATGGAGTGGCCAGACTCCTTCCCATCTGGTAGGATTGTCTCTGCCACTCAGGAAGCTTCCCGCCTGTTCGAGCGGGCAATATGTAATGACACACCGCAATCCCGGGGAGTTCCCCTTTGGTACAACAACAGGTTTAAGATCTGGCATAAGGTAATCTCTTGGAAGAGTTGGCAAAAGAAAGGGATCTGGACGGTAGGGCAATTAGCGACGCTGCGGAACTGGAAGACCTTCCAGGAATTGCAAAGTGAGTTCCAACTCCCCGCTTCCTCCTTTTTTCAGTGGATGCAGCTAACTCATTGTTTATCCAAGGCCGGGGTACAAGTGGTTACACTGACTGCGGAGTGGGAACTGCTACAATGGGTGGAACTTGGTGGCTCTGGGAAGGGCGCAGCTTCCCGCCTCTACGCTCTTTTGCGTGATGCATCCCCGAATTATTTAATGGGGCTTGAAAAGGTCTGGGAAAAAGAACTAGGTGCTCCTTTCCAACCAGTAGATTGGAAAAGGATCTGGACCAAGGCAAACAGAGCGGCGCATGGTGCTGCTATTCTGCAATCCCTTTTCTTTTTGACTCATAGAGCTCATATTACCCCGATAAAATTATCTAAATGGGATAGTAATGTCATGAATGCGTGCTGGACATGTAATACTATCCCGGCCACACTGAAACATATGTTATTTGATTGCCCTCACGTTCGCAATTATTGGGTGCGAATATGGGACAGGATACAATATATTTTAGAGTTTCAGAGCCCTTTGCGCTGGCCGACAATTTTACTGCGCTCTGCGGATGATACAGTAGGCTTAACTAATGATAAGCTTTATTTGTTTGACTTTATGATGGACGTTGCATTAAAGTTGATTTTCACCTGCTGGAAAGATCTCTCCAAGCTGGACTTTAATCAATGGTGGAATATTTTGTGTTTGTATATTGGTTTTGAGAAAGGACAAGGTCGGTCCAAAATTGTTAGTACATTTACCTACTGTCCAAACATTTGTATTCGGGCAGCGACGAAGGGTAAGAACAAAGCGAATAAATGGCAATGTATAGATGACTTTGTTGCTAGGTCTAAAGTTAGTAAGTAGCTGTACTATAAGGAGCCGGGGGGGGGGGGGAGGTGGGTGAGGATGGGTGGAGGGAGGGATTTGGGGGAGGGATGGTTAATTAGGAAGTTGTGGTTAAGATTCTGTGATTGTAAGTTATCGTGGATGTATGTTGTATAAAATGAAAATAAAGTTTATAAAAAAAATTTAAAAAAACCATCCGGATAAAGACTAGTAACTTGGCTATGTCTCTTATGTCTGTAGATTCATCTAGTTGGAGTGAGAAAGCAACACAATTTGAAACATCCTCCAACAATTGTTCAGTTGTGTCTCCACACATCTTTTCTATTTGCCGCACAATGGTTTTTCTTGACAATTGTACATCTTGAATAGCAGCTATGATCTCTTTCTTATTTTTAAATCCTTCAAAAAGATTGTCAGTTGCTTCAAGAAAACAATCTTTTACAAATTCCCCTTCAGTGAAAGGTTTGCATTTCTTTGCAATCAGGTTGCTGACCTTGAAGGATGCTATGACCAAATGTGACCTTGGCTTCGCCATCAACTGTTGCTGAGTAGCCAATTTCGATTTAAGTTCTTTGAGCTTCAGTTTACGAATTTCACTTTTGGGTGGAAAATCAGCATCAAACTTATTGCTATGCAGAGCCTTATAATGACGTTCCAGATTACCCTTTTTGGGCAAGGATACTGGGGCGTTACAAATTAGACAACAACACTTGTCTTTCACCATGATGAAGAAGTAGTCCATTTCCCATTCATCATGAAAGTGGTAGGTTTTGCTCTTCTTTAGAACACTCATCTTCGTTATACTGGGGTGGCTGGATGTAAGAAGGCCAAATCTGCTAAGTTAGTATAAACACTGGCTGAATCTGGTCCAAAACTGTCACTGTCCCAAAGCATTGAAGATCAACAGGAACTGAAGACCTCTAGATGATGTGCAATACAAGGACTGGAGATGCCAAAACCACACATGCAGTTCTAAAAGTAAAAATAAGAATTCATCATACTGGCACCAATAATCAAATACCACCAAACAATCAACAAAAAACTCAAACACCTGTCCAGCAAACCAGATAAAATTAAATACCGCCAAACAAGTTCAAATACCACCACACGCGATTTAATAAATTCTGCACACAGTGTAGAATAAACGCAAAGGCAAGGCAAATAAAATTGCAGTGTAGAATCAATGCATAGGCTAGGCAAAATAAAATTGCAGAGGCAAGCAAAGGTCACAGTGGTTTGAACCAATTCAAAAGCAAGACATAGGCAAGTTAGAACAAAATTGGAAAAGCCCACCAAAACCACCAAATTCTTGACACTTTGTTGTGTCTGCCCGAAAATGTTTAATGAAAGCAAACTATAAAGCGACCAACGAGAAGCACATGACACAACTAATACGGTAAGTGTATTCAGGTAAAGCCCAGGCGAATGGATATCGCCCGGTATATAACACACTTCTACGGGGTGTTCGGGTGGGGGCAGGAATGGGTGATTCTGAGAGGCAGGAGACCAGGTATGATGCCGGGCCTGTGGCGTCTCATTGCGGGGCGCGGGCAGTGGCCACCTGGGGTACCCACGAACTATTGGCACAAAAACAACAAGCACCCCCAATGCACCCGCAGGCAAGATTCCCGCAGGCAGGGAAAAAAGACAGGCAAAGTATCAGCAGTGGCGGCAAGCCATCGGCAGATGACCTGCCGGCACGAGCTCTCTCCTAGCAATGGGGCGAGCTGCTGGAGAGATGGGACCAAGTGGGGCTGGCGATCTACCTCTGACCCCTCCGCGATCTACCTGTTGGACATGCCTGCCCTAGATGTATCCTTGGCCATAACTGTTGTGTTGTCTGTCTTGACTAGATTGTAAGCTCTGGAAAGCAGGGACCATCTCTTACATATGACTGTACAGAGCTCCATATGCCTTTTAGTGCTATGCAAATGATCAGTAGTAGTAGTAGTAGTAGATCCGCCTACCAGCTCCTTTAAGAGATAGAGGGCCAGACTTTAGGGTTCACTATGTCATTGCTACCAGTGCTGGCCAAAGGATTTCTGCTGCACCAGGCATAAACCCCGGCCGAGCTGCCCCTCCAAACCAGACCTCCCCCCTGTGCCAAGCTGCGCCGCTGTCTCTGCCGCCACCAGTTCCTTCTTTTGGGGGGCCAGTGGCAGCAGTTTAAAAGTGGCAGCTTTGTGCCACCACTTTAGTGCCTGTGGCAGGCCATGTACTTCGGCACACATGGCCTGCCACTTCTGAGCCCCCTCTGACAGGAAGTTGCATCAGAGGGGGATCAGAAATGGCAGGCCATGTGTACCAAAGAACATGGCCAGCCACTGGCACCAAAGGAGCGGCACAAAGCCGCAGTGCTGCCTTCCATGGTCTGGCATCCTAGGCAGTCGCCTAACCCATCTAGTGGATGGGCTGGCCCTGATTGTGGATTGCTGGCTGCAGCAATGTTCTTGGCTGCAGCAATGCAGACAGAAAAGCTCTGGATGCTCTTTGTTTAATCACTTCTTTAAAACTGCTGCTCTTACTGGATGTGCCAGCAAATGGGTATGTACTCCTGCACAGCCTTCTAGATAATTTGTAAAAGGCTCCATGTTTCACAAAATCTTTTGTAAATTACAGGGAAACTGAACACATACTGACCTAAATGTCTCATTTCCCCTTTCAATGACCTATATAAAGGGGGCCTTCATGGCCTCTTAAGTCACTTAGGTTGGGAAGCCAAGAAGGCATCTATTTTCAGCCTATTTTATATACAGTAGATACCAAGGCTGGATTTAAACATAGGTGACATAGGCTGGAGCGCAGTCACTGCAGCCATGTCCTCATCTGGGCCTGCCCCTACCACTGTCATCTTCTGCTGCTGCTCTAATTGTTCAGAAAAAGCTCAACACATGACCTTGGAACCAGCATACAGTCTCAGACCCATTGAACCCCCCCCCCCCCCATACACATAAGGTTCCTGTTACTAGGGAAACCCATATAGGGGCAGAGCTTCTGCTGGATCTGAGACTATATGCTGGTTCTGAAACTTTGAACTGAGCTTTTCTGATATAAAAGGGACCCCAGTGGACCCCTGCTGTAGGAAGGTTTTCAGGGCTTACACAAATGAGTTTTTGGATGTTTGGTTTGGGTCCATGAAAATTGGGGAATAGTAATCTGCCAAGCACCAAAGTCTGGCATACAGCCAGCCTGTGGATTTGTAGGCACGGGTCCCTTGAGGTAAGGAGGTTTTTACTCCAACAAAGTCACTTGCCCTCAAGAAGTAAGTATAATTTCACTTTAATGGGGACCCAATAGGGTTAATTCTTTCAAACGACACATCTATCAACTTTCTACCACATATTTTCAGAGGTAGGTGCTTGATTTTCGTTGAGCAAACCAGGCCTTGACAAATTTTCTTGGAACTAGGAGCCAGCCTACAAATTTAGGAGCCAGTCAACAAGTCCTGAGTCATAGTCGTCGTCCCCCTCCCAATCCCCAAAAGATTTATTTATTTATTTATTTACAGTTCTTATATACCGCACTTTTGGTACCAGCGCGGTTTACAGTTAACAAAATTTTGCATTGGAACAATCCTTTGCTTACATTATAACAGGGTCAAAAACTTGGAGAACAGGGGGAACTATATACAAATTATATACAAACAGAGTTTTATCTGTGGCTAATTTACAGTACAGGTTACATTGGGATCATGATTTTGGGTGATGTACTGCAGCTGATGTACTGCAGTTCCTTTTTTAAAGGCCTGATTTACTGTTTCCCATTTTCTGTGGGAAAAGAAAGCTTAAGAAATCAGGCGCTTAATGTGCCATTACACAGTACCAACAGAAGGCAGTGACCCTTCTCCTCCTCCCCCTCCCACCAACTCCAATGAGTATGTTGTCAGTAGCATATTGGTGACCATTTATAGCTGCAACTCAGGCAGCTTCCTTTTTCACTTCACATATCACCATGGCCTGGTAATACAAGAAGCAAAATAAATCTCTCATAGCCCTAGCACCTGTCTTCACCTAGTCTCTTTCTCTCATAGCCTCTAGCCATCACTTAGTCTCTCTCTCTCTCTTTCTCATAGGCTCCACAGCCATCACCCAGTGTCTCTCTCTCTCTTTCTTATGGCCCCCGCCAGTCATCACTCAGTCTCTCTCTCTCTCATAAGCCCCCCAGCCATCATCCTGTGTCTCTCTCATTGCCCCCCTCCCCAGCCATCATCCCACCTACCCCATGTCTCTCTCCTTCTCTCTCCTAATGGTCTCTCACCATTCCTTTCATGCAGCACTGAAAACGCTGTGCTTCCTCACTCTACCGTGATGGGCTCTCAACAAAGAGCTTAAGTCATGGTGTGCTGGATCTTCCTAAAATGCATGGCTCAAGCTCTTTGTAGAGAGCTGATCATGGTAAATTGAGAAAGCAGTGGGACCCAACTTTCAGAACTTGAAATCCCAGGCACAAGGGTGAAATTTGTAGGCCCCATAGCAATCTGCCACCAGGTATTTGCTGAGCCCTAGAACAAACAGATTACTTTCTTCTTCTCTCTCAGCAGATAGGCACTTCTCCATTCCTCTCATACCACACAATTACAACAGTGCCTTCACTCAGAGGATGATTTCCAAGGACCACATCCTGGCATAGATCTAACTGCAGATATCTCACTGGACTGGCAGTCACCTCATGAACCCCTGCTGTTCTTCCTGGTTCTTTTGTTTGCCTCCAGCCCATTGACATTGGAGACCCCACTGGCACCAACTATGTCAGCAACTGGGCTATCTTGAAAGAAATGAACCTCTTAGGATGACAGCCTTCTCATTGTACCTGGGGTAATGTTTCACTGTGTATGAGAGCCAATTTGGATAATAGGACAGCCCAAAATCTGCCCAAGCATGCCTATTTCTGAGCTGTGTAAAAGTATGTGCACTCTTGTAACTGTGCATAATTTAGATGGGGTAATTTTATAAAAGGGCACCTATATGGAATGTACATGAAGATGCCTATTTTATAAAGGCAACAATGGCATCTATGTGCCTTTATAAAATAGCTATCCAGAATCAACCCCGGTTGTGCACAAATCCTCGTGCACAAATTTATACCCACTCCGAAGAAGATGTAAATGTGAATGTACTCTATGCATGTACTTACATATTATATAAAGTATGTGCATATATTGTGATTCTGCCCATGCTGTACCCAAACTATGCCCTTGGGAATACCAATGCATGATGCACATAGGTTTGGGCAATCTTGTCAGTGTATATGCTTATAGACACATATTTGGCTGCTCACTTTTATACGAACCATGCTTTACACATCAAAAATTCTTTATACAATTACCCTCTATATGTCATCTAACAGAATGATTCATCACAACATAAAACTGTTTTCTTTCAAGATTTATTCAATTGAAAATAGGAGAAAAAACCATTGTAGTGTTCTTTAGAAATCATTTCTTGGCAAAGGATTAGCTGACCCTTTCTTATCCATTACAGAGTGATGTTTTCAGAGGGCCAGATGTTACAATTCTGCTTTCTACAGGGTCTGCAATCTTCAAACTATAAAACATATCATTGGTACACCAGTATGTAATGCAGACATGACAAACATTTAAAATATTCTTGTCTCCGGAACAATCCTGTTGCTTGTAATGCTGTAGGACAGGATATTCATGTCTGTGTTTCCAGGCTAGTTCACTGATTTTCTAGGATGTATGTTGAACATGTTGCACTGCTGGTGCCGAGCCTCTCCATCAGCACTGCAGTCGCATTGCTGATAACGACAACATAGAAATAGGGAAGGCAGATAGGAAGCCCTAATGCTCTTACCTTGCCCAACCTCTCTGTAGCCTGCTTTTTCTCAGCTCACAAAGAGGAATACAGCAAAGGGGGAAGAGGAAGACAAAGAAAACAGGAAGGGTGAGAGATAAAGGGCAAAACACCCGGAAATGTTCAGAAACACCAAAATGCAGGAATTGTTGGCTATTTCTTTTTACATAAAGTGCACTTTTCCAAAAATACTTCACAGTTGGAAATTTTCATGCGAAGCACACTTTGCTTGAAAATGTATATACATTTTGCATTAATGAGTTGCTGCAATGCAAAATAATGCAAAACAGTTTATTAAGGGGCATGTTTACTAAAGTGCTCTAATAGTTATCATAAGCTTTAGAGTGTATTAAATCTCAGCTGCCAAATTCTTGACTATTCTTCAAGTTTAGCTAGATCCCTCCTCATATTATCTCCTCCTTACAGGGTATCTACTCTATTGCAGATTTTGGTATCAGCTGCAAAGAGGCAAATCTTACCTGACAGACCTTCCCCAATATCACTAACAAAGATGTTAAAAAGAATTGGACCAAGGACAGATCCCTGCAGCACAGCACTGGTAACTCACCTATTTCGATGTCATTACAATCAGCTATGACCATCAACTGAGAGAGTATTCAAAACTGCTATATGTATAATTATGTAAATATGTATATATAGATGTAAGAATGTATAAGTCACCCCCTAAGACGCTAACCATGTGTGCTGTGACCCCAGTTCTTTGTACATACCACCCCCCCCCCCCAGTCTTGATTGACAATCCCCGAACATGAATCAAACCGCTGCTGATCGCTGGAAGTAGCGGTATATAAATGTGCAGTAAATAAAATAAATAAATAAAATAAAAACCTCCTTCTCCTCAGAGTAAGCTCCATTTATCTGTACCCTTTCTCGCCTCCCACTGAACAAATTTGTAACCCAATCAATAACTTTAGGGTTCATCCCTAGGGTGTTCAGTTTGTTTATAAGTTGCCTGTGTGGAACGGTGTCAAAGGTTTTACTGAAATCCAAGTACACCACATCTAGGGCTCTCTCTTGATCCAACTCCCTGGTCACCCAGTCAAAGAAATCAATCAGATTTGTCTAACAAGACCTGCCTCTGGTTAATCCATGCTGCCTCTGATCCGGTAATCCACTGGAATCCAGAAACCTCACTATTTTCTCTTTCAGCAGCATTTCCAATAATTTACTCATCACAGAGGTTAGACCACATCTTTACTTCTGCTTTTGTGTAAAGGGACCACATGTGCCTTTCTCCAGTCCTCTGGCACCACTCCCGACTGAAAAGGTCAGTCAGTAGGGCTGCTAGAATGTCCCCAAGCTCTTTCAGTATTCTTGGATGTATCACATCTAGTCCCATTGCTTTGTCTACTTTTAGTTTAGCTAGTTCATCATGACAACAGTCTTCTGAAAATCGTTTGAGATCCCCATCCCTTCTGTTCCTAGTTCCTGTTTTCTGAGGTCCTACTCCTGGTCCTTCATCTGTGAACACAGAACAGAAATATTGGTTAAGCAATTCCGCTTTATCCTCATCATCTTCTACATATACCTCCCCTTCACCCTTGAGTCTGACAATACCACTTTTGCCCTTCCTCCTCTCACTAACATATCTGAAAAATGTCTTATCCCTCCCCCATTTTATTGCATTGGCCTTCCTTTTGTATTTTGCTTTCCTGACTACTTTGCTAGCTTCTCTAAGTTTTTCCAAATATATATGCCTGTCTTCCTCTCTCTGTGATCTCTTGAATTTCATGAAGGCCTCCCTCTTCTTCTTCACCTTTTCAGCTACTTCTTTTGAGAACCATAGTGACCTCCTTTTCCTTTTACATTTATTTACCTTTCTAACAAAAAGGTTGGTTGCCCTTAAAATATCCCCTTTCGGTTATTACTATGGACTGCCTGAAGAACAAATCAGTCGATACTAGAGGAGATAAAACTTAAGCTTTCTATAGAAGCTCAGATGGCAATACTTTGACTTTCCTACTTTGGACACATGCAAAGAGATCATCCAAGAAAGGTATCATGCTTGGAAAGGTTGAAGGTCAGCGAAAAGAGGGAGGCAATGCAATAGATGGATACAATAAAAACAGCTATGGATACCACTATATCAACCATTTGTACCTGAATGAAGATGGAACAGAGTTTAGGCATCAACTCGATGGCACTTAATAACAACTTTAACTGTTTATTTCAACTGCAAAATGGAAATGAGGATAAATACAAGTCACCATATATGTCATAAGAACATAAGATATGCCATACTGGGTCAGACCAAGGGTCCATCAAGCCCAGTATCTTGTTTCAAAAAGTGACCATTCCAGGTCTCAAGTACCTATTGGGTTCCCAAAGACATACACATGCCATGCTGCTTGTCCCAGGGGTAAGCAGTGGATTTCCCAAGTTCTCTTTAATAATGGTTTATAGATTTTTCCTCCAGAAACTCCTCCAACCCTGTTTTGAACCCAGCTACACTAAAAGCTTTCACTACATCCTCCGGTAAGGAATTCCAGTGTTTGATTAAAGAAAAAATATTTTTTCACTTAACCAGTAGTCTTAAATGTGCCGCATTGTAGATATATTGAGTGTCCCTATAGCCTTTCTACTTTTTGAAGGCATAAACAACAGATCTACGTTTTCTCGTTCCATTCCATTTATTAATTTATAGACTTCTATCATATCTCCCCTCGGCCATCTCTTTTCCAATTTGAAGAGTCCTAACCTTTTAAGATTTTCCTCATAGGGGTGTTCTTCCACCCCCTTTACCATTTTGGTGGTTCCTCTCTAACTTTTCCAATTGTTCTATATCTTTTATAAGATATGGCTATCAGAATTTCACACAATATTCAAGGTGCGGTCGCATCATGGAGCCATACAGAAGCATTATAATATCTTTGGTTTAATTTTCTATTCCTTTCCTGATGATTCCCCAATATACAAGGGACTTGCACAAATGCAGAGACTTTGTTATGCCTAGTTTTACAGACTTCAGTTGTGTATAAGGAAGATGTTATTTTTATTTATTTATTTATTTACATTCTCTTATATACCGCGCTATTCTGCATCAGTGCGGTTTACATTGAACAAACTGAAATTACATTGAACAGGGCATTATAACTTGGAGATAACTATTTTACAGGGAACATGGGCTATGGAGGGTTAAGTGGCTTGCCCAAGACCACAACGAGCACCTGTGGGACTAGAAAACCCAGTCCTTCCGGCCCAAGGTTGCTGTCCTCTAGTGGGATTTGAACCCCCGACCTTCCCAATGTTACCCAACCAGGACCTATTAATTAAACAAGCACAGATGTTCACTTTTTTTCTTCCAATCACCAGTCGCCTCAAGTTCAAGGCCGTTCTTATTACATTCAAAATCCTTCACCATCTCTCTGCAACCTCCCTCATAATAACCGAGGCAGGCGGACCCGGCGCTCCAGGCCCCTACCTCTCGCTCCCCCCACCCCCCACTCCACAACCGCCCCGCCCATACCCCGCCCCCCCCACAAACGACATAACACCAAAATTTCATGGAACACAACTGGTCGCAGCTTTTATTAGCCATAACAATTTAATAAACCAACAAACGTTCCAACCCTTCAGTTAGTGGCACCCGGCTGCACCAGCCCTACCTCAGCAAAGTGCCTGCCACCGCTAATGCAATAACTCGCCACCCGGCAAGTTACCATACCCCTCCCCCCGACTTCGCCATGCTAAGCAAAAGTCGGCCGAGGGTTTGACAGGGTCAGGGGCACCCCGCCCCCACCCAAGTGTAGCCTGCTGCTCCGGACCCCGGAAACCTCCGGGATCCCGCCGCCTCCCCCCAGCTGCAACATCCCAAACACCCACCGCCAAAATTAGGGAGGGAGGGAGGGAGGGACGCCGGCACCCGACCGCAGCCTCCGCCCGACTGACCACGCGGAGGCTGCTCTGCCGCTACTCCCCCCCCCCCCGCTCCCCAACCCGAGGCGATGATTGGCTCCCGTGACCCACGGGAGCCAATCACTTTAAATGCCGCACGCGCGCACCCAACCAAGGCCGCGCGCGCACACCCCAGCCCAGGCCGCGCACAGGGTCCCCGCGCCGGGCCGCGCGCCCGGTTAATATCGGCCGCTGGGACCCTGCCCGCGGCCTCGGGATAACCGAGGCAGGCGGACCCGGCGCTCCAGGCCCCTACCTCTCGCTCCCCCCACCCCCCACTCCACAACCGCCCCGCCCATATCCCGCCCCCCCCCCACAAACGACATAACACCAAAATTTCATGGAACACAACTGGTAGCAGCTTTTATTAGCCATAACAATTTAATAAACCAACAAACGTTCCAACCCTTCAGTTAGCGGCACCCGGCTGCACCAGCCCTACCTCAGCAAAGTGCCTGCCACCGCTAACGCAATAACTCACCACCCGGCAAGTTACCATACCCCTCCCCCCGACTTCGCCATGCTAAGCAAAAGTCGGCCGAGGGTTTGACCGGGTCAGGGGCACCCCGCCCCCGCCCAAGTGTAGCCTGCTGCTCCGGACCCCGGAAACCTCCGGGATCCCGCCACTGGCACATAACACTGTTCATGTGCCGCCCCCCCCGGGCCCCAAGCTGCGACCAGCGTGCATCATTGCCAGACATATATTCCAAGGCCTCCTGCCAACTGTAAGGAGTAGGGCCATGCCCACTGGCGACAAATGAACCCCAACAGCCCGATAGCGTCCCTAACACCCACCATCCACCCCATCCTGCAAGAGCTGATACCAACCCCTCTCACAGACCCAACGACCAATCTAGCGATTGACCTTGTTCAAACCCCTGGACCAACGACGTTGGTCCCGGCAGGCCGGCCTTGAAATGATGTCTGACCACCGTACAATAACACCGGGAAATATCCGCAACCCAGACCCCAGAACATCTTGCACCGCCCGTATCAGCTGCAGGCAGGACCAGGACACCAGGTCATTGCCACCCAGATGCACCAACAGGGCGGCCTGCCACCGCGACGTCCTCCCGACTGGTCCAATCCCAAATTGGCGCCGATAGGGCGGTCTGCAGCACACTGGCCTGCCCAATGGACGAAAGAGTGGCCAGAAACCCAACATCCACCAGGTCCGATACCCCCATCTGCAAAAGAAATAAGCAGTTAAAGCCCCAACCAACAACATCCATGGCCCTTACAGCCGCACGTACCCCTTCAAAACCGAAGAACGCCACATCCAATGCCTTGAAGGACATGCCCCGGAAATCCCGCGGCTGCCACACCAGTGGCAGCCTAAGCTGAAAGGAGTGCGGAGCAACACAGCGGGAGCTCCCCCACCGCCGCCAACACCAGCCACAACACCGCCAAACCTGAAAATGGGTTAAAACCCGAGAATCCGCGTACACGAAAAACAGACTGTGCCCGCCGGACGCACCACCAAATACCGCCGCAATGCCCGCACCAGGCAAGTCCTCAGCTCCGTGCCCTCGCCCAGACACACCCACAACCTTTCCCAAGCGGATCCGTTCTGTACTTAGCCACAAGGATCCGTACCCCCCCCTCGACCACCCGAACGTGATGCGCCAGCAGCCCCCCAACACCCCCCCCCCCGGCCAGAGCCCGCAACCCGCTTCCCGATCCGAAATGCCCCAAAAAGGCAAGGCAAAACAGCCCCAAACAGGGGAGCCTCGCATACGGACAAAGCCACCTGCCTTAAGGCCCCGCACACCGCACCAGGAGCCCAAGCGTAATAAGCAACCGCAAGTCGTGCGCCATCGGCTGCACCCACTCCTAACCCTGCATACGCCAGCGTGTTAAAACCCCGCCAGCCGGGGAACCCCCACCCACCGCACTCGCAAAAGTTAAACCCCCCCAAATTCGCACACACCGCCGACCGAGAAAACCCGGCGCCTTTGGCAGCCCCAATATATTGGGCCAACAAACCCTCCGGGACCCCCCCCCACCTGCCACCCACCCGATAACAAAAAGGCGACCTCACGGTCGCACCCCCGCCGGCACACAGACCAGGTCCCCGCAGACACTGAGCCCCTCAGCAGGTCTAGCATCTCTCGAGGCCAATGCTCCACGATTCCCCGGACCACAGCTCCGTCCTTGTCCGCTGTGGGGGCAAGCACCCGGAACCGCTCCCACGGAAAACGCGAAAGAGCATCCGCAATCTCGTTAGTGCACCCCGGTATATGCCGAGCCCGCAACGCCACAGGCAACCGCAAACGGGCAAACACGACGTCCCGCATCTCGCCAGCCACCAAAACGCACCCTGGAGTGTAACGGTTAACCGCACTCACGACTGCCGCATTATCACACCACCAAAGCACCCTCCGGTTCCGAAGGCGCTCCGGCCAGCGCGCCAAGACTACAGGAATCGGAAGGAGCTCCAAAAAGGTGATACTCCTGGTCAGGCCCGCCGCGCGCCAAGACCCCAGCCACTGAACCGCGCGCCAGGCCCCACCGAAATACACACCCAAACCCGCCACCCCCGCCGCATCAGTGTACAACCGCAAAACAACACTGGATACCTCGGGCGCGAGCAACAGAAGTCCCAGTGGAATCCTCCAAAACGATCCCACACCCGCAAATCAGCCCACATTGCCGCCGTCACCCGAAGCCGGTGATGCGGTTTCCGCACCCGACCGTCCCGACATTCCCCGGAGTTCGCAGCTCCCACCAACCAAAATTCGTCCAGGTAATGCACCACGGACGATAGGCCAGTCCCAAAGTAAGCGCCAGAGATCGAACCACCCATCGGCATGCACTTGTCGAAATAGTACCTCCCTTGAAAGCAAAAACCCCAATAAGGGGAAGGAAGACGGGTGGACGGCAAGCAAACGAAAAGCCGATTCAATGCCCACCTCCGCCAGTAAGGCCGACCGACCGGCCCCGCGCACCAGCAAAGCCACCGAGTCGAAAGACGCGTAGCGAACCGTACAAAAGGACGCGGGATAGAATCGTTCCCAAAAGCCCCGATCGGACAGGACAAATTAAGAATCAACCGGAGTTTGCCCGGCTCCCCCTTGGGCACAATACCCAAAGGCGAAAACACCATGCTAGCAAATGGAGGCTCCCAGAAGGGGCCGCCACCCTCCCCAATGGCAACTCGCCAACAATTTGCCCTGGACCACCACTGCCCACCAGCGGAGTTCCTAGCAGACAGCGCCGACACCACACCCCGTACCGGGATAACAAACCATTCTTAAACCCAAAACCCAGAATCGCCGCCTCACGCCTCCGGGGATAACGACTTAACCACCCCAAGAAGGCCGCCACGCAACCCGAGAAGGGGTGCGCCCGCGCCACTCACTACCCTTTGTGGGGCGAGACCGGCCATGCCAGTGGAGCCCCCGGGACGCACTTGACAGCAGAATGGGGACCCCCGCCCCAGGATCAGGCATGCCGGAATTTGCAAACGGGAAAAAGGGGCAGGTGGAGCGGATGAAACGCCAGCACACGTCACCGTTCCCGGCTGAGCCTGCCTGTATGGGCACCCCGGCCGCCCTCCCTCGAAAGAGCCGCGCCGCCCCGCCCACCGCCCCGCCACCACTCTTTTCCCCCACCCGCAGCACCGGCGCCGGACCACGCCGATAACTGGGTCAGCCACAAGGTAATGGCCAGCGCGCCCCCACGAAAGCGATCGGCTCTCGTCCATCCTGTCCCCGCTTGTCAGCGTAGTTCAGCCAAGACCAGCCGTCGGGCGGCGGAGCCGCCTCCAAGATGGAAGCGGCGCACGCTAGTAACATGCCATACTGCGCCGGATCGCGCGGGCCCCACACCTGGCCAACCGCCAAAAGGAATGCGGCCAGTTAACCACAGTACGTGCCCCTTCCTAACCCGACCGGCCTTCTCATCGTCCTTTATCTACCTCCGACTCTCGCCCGAGCGCTCCCACCCCTCCAACAAATGGAAGCTATCAATGTAACGCTGCTTCCGAATTTTACGCCGCAGCGTACGCGGCACCCCCACCCCCAATTCCGGCAACGAAACCACCAAAGAGGCCCCCCCACCCGCACGGAGGCCCCCCCACAATCCGCAATCTGCCGAACGACCCCCTCCCCCGGCGCCCCGGACGAACCACTCAAGGAGGAAGAATACGAGGACGAGTCCGAGCTGTGACGCCGTCGACACGACCACCGGTGCTTCTTACGCGACGCCCCCCCCCGTCTCCCCTTGCGGCTCACACCCCTCCTGCAGTAACTCACCCGGCACCGCCGCCAGCTCACCAGCCACCGCACGGTCCTCGCCAGCCGCGCACATGACATCCCTGGGGCCGACTCCGCTGCCGCTCCACGCCGCGGCCCCGCCCCAGCCGAAGGACTCATCCAGCTCTCCTGCCAGCCGCGCCCACGGGCCACGGGGCTGCGCCAGAAACTGCCCCTGCGGAGACAAAAAGGGGAAAACAGGGGGGGGGGGGAAACAGGGGGGAAAACAGGGGGGAAAACCGACACCGGCCAGACCCGACATGCCAAAGCCACCGGGACCCGGGCACCACCCCGCGGCCCCGCCACAGCTAACAACCCACTGTGCCCCAACGGGCCGTAACCCGCCCCCTCGGCCCGGTGCCCCAACATCACCCCCCGCCCCCCCCCACACCCCCCAGAGCCCCCCGCCCCATCCCCCCACCCCATCCCTTGCTGGAACGCGCCCTGCCAGGCCCGCCCCGCCCCAAAGACCCTCCCCCACACCTGGGAGCACCGTGAAGGTGCGAACCCCGCACCGCCTTGGCGGCCCCGCACCGCACCTCCCCGGCCCCTATTGCCCCCCCCACCCCCCTCTACAACTCCATCCCCACCCCCAGACACAGGTCCAGGCCACTCCCCACCCCCGGACACAGGTCCAGGCCACTCCCCACCCCCGGACACAGGTCCAGGCAACCCCCGGACACAGGTCCAGGCAACCCCCACCCCCCCCTCCCCGAGCAGCCATTAACTTGCCCCGCGAAACTGGCAGTCCCCACAGGCAGCAAGCAAAGCCGCAGGACCGGCTGAGGCAAAAAAGGAAAAGGCTCTGGGTGAGCCGCCCCAGCCACCACTGCCGCAGAACCCGGGCTGCCCCCACCACTGCTGCAAATAGGCAAAGGCTCCCGGTGAGCCGCCACCCCCGCCGCCAAGTCTGGGCTGCTCCCACCGCAGCCGCCAGCCACCACGCCAACCCCACTCCCAAGTCACCTCGACAAAAGGAACCCAACACCCCTAGGCCCCAAAATCGCAACAAGGAAAACCACAAAACCACCCACAACCACAAAACAAAAGAGCATGAGAACCCAGCAGGGCCAATACCCCGCTGGCGAGAGAGAAGCCCGCAACCCCCCTCAACATCCAGGGTCCAGGAAAAAGCGAACCTCGACTGGACTCCCACCGGGAGGAGGAACAGCCGAGCCGGCCGCCAAAAGACGATCGGACCCTGCTCACCCGACCCCGAAGCCGACACAGGAACCAGCAGGCCGCTGCTCCCATGCTGGCACCCGAACGCAGCCTCCGCCCGACTGACCACACGGAGGCTGCTCTGCCGCTACTCCCCCCCCGCTCCCCAACCCGAGGCGATGATTGGCTCCCGTGACCCACGGGAGCCAATCACTTTAAACGCCGCGCACAGGGTCCCCGCGCCGGGCCACGCGCCCGGTTAATATCGGCCGCCGGGACCCTGCCCGCGGCCTCGGGAATCTCATACAATGTACACCCAACAACAGAGTCAGAAGAGCAAACATGACTAACACCCTAGCTATTCCCACTTTGGCCAGTAAATCCTCTGAGTTCACCAGAAACAGAGCTTTCTCACTATTTGCCCCTCCACTCTGGAACTCCCTACCTGCTCCAATCAGACTAATCACTGATCTCTCCACCTTTAGAAAAGCTATAAAGATACACCTTTTCCACCTACACTTCGAACAGGTGACGTAACCCACCACGATGTACTCGTCCTAACTCTTCCAATACTGAGAAACTGTAAATAGTTATTTGTAAACTCCCTTTGTTGAAGTATCAAGTTCAAAATGGTCCATGTCTACATGTTACTTGTTTATATATATCTAGCACACGATACAACACACACTCAACTAAATTGCACCCTCACTGCATGATTAACACACTCACTTTACCCGATTGTTTGCTGTGATACCACCTTGATTAATAAGATAAGGCGGTTTAAAAATACTGTTAAATAAATAAATAAAATAAATATACCAAGGTCTAAGTTCTATGTACAGTGTTCAATGTATCGAGTTGTTACAATGTAAACCTCACTGATTCAAAACAGTGCGGTATATAAACCAAATAAATAAATAAACTTATAGAGACATCCATTGCCCCTTTAAAAGCAGTAATATAGTAAATGACAGCAGATAAAGACCAGTATGGTCCATCTAGTCTGCCCAGTAGTTTAGTATATGCCCATTTTTAATATATTTGTTACTTTGGGGATTGTGCTACTCTTTTATGGGGGTTAAAAGTTAAGAAACAAAAAGCCCTGCCAAGTTTCTTTGTTTGTTTTAAACTTCATAAAAGAGTGGGGGGGGGGGGGGGGAGAGTGTCGCGGTAAAACAGCGTCCGCCAATGACCACTTTTAACGTGAAATGCTCCTTCTCAGAGGACCTTGCTACCTATCCTTTCGCGGTTTTGCTCCTTTCTCCCCCCAGAGTACTCAGCACTGTGCGAGCGCCGAGGTAAAGACACTTCCCAGCTTTTGACGTCCCCTCGAACTGCCCTTGCCGCCACCCACTCCAATGACGCAAGGGAGCGATTGTGCCGCCAGCTGTCAGACTGCTTCGCGCAGGACCTCGGGCTGTAGCCGTGTGAGTCTGGCTCGCGCGGAGCACTGCTGCCGCCTGTGGGAGGAAAGGGTTTTTGCGGCGCGCGGGCGAGCCACGGGGGACACCAACGTACTAGTGTAGTGTGTGTACGCGCGCGCTCCGGCTGTCGGAAGAGTCTTTAGTACCACCTATTCTCTCTCTCTCTTTCCCGTCCAAGCAAGCAGCGGATGTACTGGTGCTGACCCCCAGGAATACGGGGTTCCCTCTCGTCCGTCTTATCTCGCTCCTCCCCGATAACTGCTTCGGAATAATTCTCCATTCAAGCCCCCTCCACCTTCACTAGCCTCCTAACTGCGGCCAGCGAGTTCCCCCCGGTCGGTGCTGGAAGTCGGGACGTTGTCTAACTGCTGCTTACTTCCTCCCCGAAGAGAAGATCTCGCCTGACCGTGGGGCTGCTTCCTGGCTTAGCCGAGAACGGAGGACCCGGAACCCCGCTGCCCTCCCCTGCCAGTGGAGCTGAGGCTAGCTCTCGGGTTGAAGTCCTCTTGTTGTTTGCCCGTGTTTGGCAGGATTCTCGGCGCTCCTGCTTCAGCCTCCCTCTCGCCTTCGGGCCCGGAGTTTCGCTGGCGGCTCGCTGGAAGTTTGTCGTCCGTCGCAGCCGCTCCACGAGTTGGAGGTTTCGGGCGGAGGGCGCCCCTCTGCGGCCGGGTAAACGATGAAACTGAGCCGGCAGTTCACGGTGATCGGCAGCGCCATCTTTTGCGTGGTGATCTTCTCCCTCTACCTGATGCTGGACCGGGGACACCTGGACCAGCTGCAGGGACCCCGGCGGGAGGACGCTTTCCACAAGGTAAGAGAGCGAACTGCTTTCAGAGAACAGGCAGAAGTCCGATAGCTTTCCAGAGTGGGAGGGTGGAGAGTTACGCTGGGAGGGAAGTGGGACTTTGATCGTGCTCACGCGTTAAATTGGTGTTCTTATTGAGCTCTTCTTAATAAAATACGTAAACAGCATAGTAAGGTGCATGCCAGTTTTTTTTTTTCTCTGCGCTGCCAAAAGTTGCCCTTCAAGTTAGGTAAGAGGAATGAAAGTAGGGGGTCTGAGCGCAGGTAGCAGCTATGCACTGCTGCTGTCAGATGTTACTAACAGGGCTACGTGTCCACCATATATCTTAAAAAAACAAAACAAAACAAAACAGGAGCCTTGGTTGTTAAAAAGTTTAACAAGTTTAAAAAAGTTTAAGACCTCCTGTTTATCAAAGTGTACAATGTAGATAGAAGACGGAAAATTCGCCTGTCGTACTTCTGTGGAGTAGATGTGTGTTGCTGGGCTGTTGAACTCTGATAACTGAGTTGGCACTTTTAGAAGTAAGCAACAGTGTTTCTCCTCGCCAGAGGTTGAAACACCGGTCTGTAAGAATGTAGTAAGACATGTGAAATAACATAGTTGATTTCTTTTTCTTTGCGGTTTTTCAAAGGATATTTTAAACTGATCGGTGGTATGATGCAGCAGCGTCTGCGACACGTGTTTCGCAGCGATTTGTTAAGAAGATGTTTGACTTAAGATGCTGAACACTTCTCAGATTTTTGTTTCTTATACGATACAAGAAATCCCCTTAATTGAAACCTTTACTAGTTTATTGATTTTTGCATAGCGAGCTGGTTGTATTGCAAGTATGCAAACGGCTATGTGGAAGGGAGGGAGGAGTGGCTCGACAAATTACCTCAGGCCGGAGGGACTAGTCTCTAATCCCATGGCTACTCCTTGTGGCCTTGGGCAAGCCACTTAATCCTCCATTGCCTCAGGTACACTTAGATTGTGAGCCCTTCTGGGACAAGGGATAAAAAGTACCTCTTAGTCTAAAGAGCACAGTATAAACAAGAAATAAATAAAAAAAACCAGCAGAAACTTTTTGAGTACAGTATATGCAGATGAAAATTGAGGTTATCCATCTGATTTCCATATGTAAGCATTTAATAGGGTTGTTAGATTTTATTAAAGATTCTTCATCTAAATAAATAATATTACATCTTAGTCATATTGCTGCTTGAAGGCACTACTTATTTTCTAGTGTGGTAGAAACAAAAGCACAGGTCTTTGGGTCTCCTTCCTAAGCAATTCATCGCTTGCTGGGCCTTCACACCTACAAAAAGTTCCCCACAGCTGTATTAAGGTCTCGGAGAGAAAAGTGAAATTGTGTAGTGATACTTAATGCTAAAATAACAATCTTGCAGGATTAAAATGCTAATCTGTTCTGAAGTATATTAAACAGGTACCAGAACAAGATCAACACCATAAGTAGTTGTAAAGACATTTCCCTGATTAGAACTTCATGGTTCTTATTTGTGTTTAAGAACCAGCAACATGCAATCCAACTACTGCCTAGCACACCTTCCCAGGATGAACCCCGCCACCCCTCTGTCACCTCTGTTCATTACACACCTTGTGAATTCTATTATGTATATAGTTATTCTATCCAACCTCCACTATACTCATCCCTGGTGTAGATGACATGTTAAATGTTCTCTATATATATACTTTAATTATTGTTCGGTGTAACCTTAACATTAACTGTTCTATGTAAACCGCCCCTGATCATTAGAAGGGGCAGTATAGAAAACTCTTCAAATAAATAAATAAAATATTATGTTCTTCTATCTAGCTTTGTTTTCTGTTATTTTGTTTCTGCTACATACTGTAGACTGGGAGGCTATTTGATGAATCTACAACTCCTTTCTGTTAAAATATATTGAGTGATGTTAGGCCTGAGTATACTCCCCTTGGTCCCTTCAGGGCTGGCTTGTCCATTGAGCAAGAATGTTTTTTGCACAGGGCCCCGCGTTTCAGGGGGCCCCACGCAAAGAACATTCTGCTTTAAAAATTAAATTTAAAAAAAAAAAAAAGAGCTGGTGGCTGCTGCTGCCACTGCGGCAGAATCGACTGTTGCGCAGGGCCCCTCCCCTGCCCGGCTGAGCTCTCCCTGCCCGGCTGAGCCTCTCCGTGACGGCTTTCAGATCTGCGAATGGAGAGTGTCTCACTGTCACCCTCGCGGCTCTGTTAAGCCCGCAGGGGCTGATGGGAAATTTCCCATCAGCCCCTGCAGGCTTAACAGAGCTGCGAGGAGACACTCTCCCTTCGCTGATCTGAAAGCTGTCGTGGAGAGAGGCTCAGCCAGGCAGGGAGAGCTCAGCCGGGCAAGGGGGGGCCCCACGGGACAGCCGATTCTGTTGCTGCTGCTGCTGCTGTAGCAGCAGCCAGCTTTTTAAAAAAACTTTCCCTGGGCCGATGGGGGGGAGGGGACGTTAGGATTGGTAATGGGCTGTGGGCTGATGGGGGGGCTAGGACTGGAAATGGGCTGATGGGGGGGGGGTTAGGACTGGTAATGGGCTAGGGGGGCTTAAACTGAAAATGGGGTGATGGGGGTTAGGACTGGAATTGGGTTGATGGGGGGCTAGGACTGGTAATGGGTTGGGGGGTTGCTAGGACAGGAAATGGGCTGAGTGGAAGTGGGGCTTGAACTGCAAATAGCTGATGGGGACAGGGACTTGGAATGGAAATGGGCTGAGTGGAAGGGGGCTTGAACTGCAAATAGCTGATGGGGAGGGGGGCTTGGAATGGAAATGGGCTGTGAGAGGAAGGAGCTAGGACAGGAAATGGGCTGATGGAGCAGCTAGGATAGGAGTGGAAATGGGCTGTTGGGGGAGCTAAGATTGGAAATGGGCTGTGGTGGGGGCTTGGATTGAAATGGACTCATGTAGGGGCTAGAACTGAAAGTAGGCTCATGGGGGGCTTGGATTGGAATTGGGTTGAGTGGAGGGGAGCTAGGATTTGACATGGGCTGATGGGCTAGGAAAGGACTAGAAATGGGCTGATGGGGGGCTGGGATTGGAAATGGGCTGATGCAGGGACTAGAAGGGAGCGGATGCTGGGTGAGGCTGGAACTAGAAGGGAGCTGATGTTGGGGGAGGATTAGAATGGGATGGGGCTGGGAGAGTGAAATGGAGAGGGGAAAATATTTTGTGTGGGAGGGATGAAAATTCTACAATTGGCCGGGTATTGGGAGAGTAAGTGGGGATTGAGGATGGAGGGGTAATATTTGAGTGGATGAAATAGGAATGAGGAAAGAGCAAAAGGAGAAAGATTAGTATGTTAAAGTAGATGTAGAGAGAGAGAATGGAAAAAAACTTGGAGAGAAGAAAGGACAAATGGACAGCAGACGATGGAGAGTTAGCAGAAGACACGAAGAAACCAGAAGAAAGTGGTTGGAGCAATTGCAACTGAAAAAGAAAATGCACAAAAGGTAGAAAAATATCTATTTATTTTGAATTTATTAACTGGAATATATCAGCTCTGGGAAATGTGCATCATTAACTTCTGCGCTTTGTTTAGTACAAGAGGAAATTAATTTATAGTTTTATTTCTACAGTGTTGTTGTACATTCCAAGTTTGGCTTTTGGGATTCCCAGTTTAATTATTGCCTTCCTGTTTCTAAATTGTGATTCCTTGGTTGATGATGGTCTATGTTCTGCATGTGTAACTGAGCTGAGGTATTCTGTTTATGTAATTCCTATTTGACATTGCCACTTGTTCTCTTTCCCCAGTAGGTCATGTATTGTTCTCTAAAATGTATTTGTTTAATATTTGCAGTGTTGCCTTTTGATAGGTAGGGTCTGGTGCTTTGTGAGTCCTGGTAGTGCTGTTACGATACGGCGGATTTGCTATGGGTTCTAAATAAGCAGTGTTTGTAGTAGTTCCTAATGTGCCTGGCGGTTAGCACTGGATTATAGTAATGTAGAAATCTTTTAGTCTTTCTTTATCCATACATTCATTAAGAGACGTGTTTACTAAAAGTTAGTGTATGGTAACATTATGCAATTTTATGCAAATAAGGCCAATTATGCAAATGAGGCCCTGCACCAAGTCTCTGCGCATGGCCCCGCACCCCCCTTGGGCCGCCCCTGGGTCACTTGTTATGTTACTTTGCATTCAAGAATATGCTTTCTTCTGAAAAAAGTTTGCTTCTTGTGCTTGAATGCTTTGAGGTATGGGGAATATTTCTGGTGGCTCTGAGCAGTGGGAATGAGTCCTGTTCTGAAGCATAGGGATCATTTTATAGAATACCTGCTTTGCTATTAGTACCATAACAGTAATTCATCTATGACAGAACTGGAGCGTGCAGATGTGACAGAAAAAGGTTGATATTTTAGATTATACAGTTGAATGAGTGTGACACACTCTTGGAAGAATTCTGTAGTAGGCCCAGATTTAGGCAGAGGCAACACAGGCAGCTGGGTATAGGTACCAAATGCCCAGACCAAGGCGGAGTCCTTTGTTTCTTTAGGGCTATGTAGATATGCTACTTCAAAGGGATGCTGCTGTGACATAGTGACTATTTTCCTCTTGTGACTCTCCAACCTTTGGGATCTTTGGCACTACCTTTGCCTCTTCTATGTGGGATCTGCTATCTGCTCTTCCTTATGGGCATCAGTCTTAAATCTGGCCTGTTCTATACAACAGAGTTAAAAAAAGTGTGCACAATATTTTACTTTTCTGTAAAATTCTACTTTACTATATGTATCACAGTAGTACAAGTATCATATTAGTAATATTTGAGTAATAACTTTAGGACCCAATATTCAGTGATGGCAGCTAGCTGATTTAACTTGGCTAGCTACCACTGCTGAATTTTAAATCCAGATATTCAATGCTGAGTAATATCCAGATTTGCTGGAAGCTAACTGGGCAGTGCAGTATTCAGCTGTTGCCTGGTTAGCTTCCATTATTAACCTCACTCTGTGAACTAAATATAACGCCCAATATCTGAGTTCACTACAAAATACCCCCTATCAAAAAACTATTTTTTTTGTCGAAGCCAGCTGTAGGAGAGTTGGTATTAGCACACAACCCACATCAGACAACTAGCTACATTTTATTCAAAAGAGGTTCATCACCTTATAAAATAATTAAATTATTTGCACTTATCTGTTTCATTAACTTTCGTTGTTGAATCTCTACCAAAAAACATATGTTGCTCTCAAAATATCCTATTTTCACGATGTGCACATTTCGGGTATCAAACCCTGTATCAAGTGCTCCCCGGTATTTAGAGTCTGGCAACAATGTTGAAAAACGCCGTCTTCTGCGGCTAGGGTAAAGAATCCTTTCTTAGGCTGAATGGAAGCGTTTAAATGTGAGAACCCACCAATAGAGAAGGGAACACCCACAAATTAGGGAATCCCAAATCTGATTGGTGCATCAAGTTTTAACAACGTCAAATACATCAGATACGTCAAAAGACACTAAGCCAATCAATTTCACGATTCAGGCCAATAGGCTCCATTGTATTCAAAGAAAATATCCATTTTTGTTCAAGCCATTGCAGATGTTTTTCCCGATCCCCTCCACGAGGGTTTAAAGGTACATGATCAATGACCATCCATCGGAGATCTTCAAAAGAATGTTGAAAGGTTAAACAGTGGGCTACCACCGGAGCTGTATCCACCTTTTGTCGCAGACGTGAAGCATGTTCAGCCAGCCTCTTCTTAATAGGGCGAATAGTTCTGCCCACATAGATCAAGTTACAAGGGCATAATAATAGATAGACCACATGTGTGGAGACACAAGAAGTGTCCCAACGACATGTATAGATCCGAGATGTCCCCGGATGACTCCATTGTATCCCCGACATAGTTGTAACACAGTAGATACAAGAGTTACATGGACCGTGTCCCACCTCCTGTTGCCGATTATTCAATCCTATCAGGTGCCAAAGTTGTTTTCATTAAATGATCTCCCAACGATTGGCCCCTTGAAAAGCCTATACGGAGAGGTTTTTTAAAACAATCATGTAAATGAAGCATAGGTTAGTGAGCATGTAGAATCTTCAAAACTCTAGAACTCCGGTCAGTATAAGGCAAAACCCCAGTAATTGATGACTTCGATGAGGACTCCTCATTCTTATATTGTGGATCTATCAGCCATTCCCTATGGATATAAAGGGCCCTACGATAAGCCTGTCGAATGACCACTTGAGGGTAACCCCTTCCAGAGAGGCGGGTACATAAATCAGAAGCCTGTCGCCTGAATTCCTCCACTGTCCCGCACACTCTACGCAATCTTAAAAATTGCCCAAAAGGCAAACCCCGACGTAAGGGACCCAGATTGCAGCTCCGAAAATGTAGAAGACTGTTGCGTTGAGCTGGCTTCCGATAAAGAGTAGTGGTTAATTGACCTCCTGTAACAGAAAGCTGCATATCCAAAAACTCCATGGTGGTGGTACTAATTTTCTCAGTAAATTTAATGTTTTCCCGCAGAGCATTAAGATGTTCTATAAACTAATGTAGAGAAATCAAATCTGAAATCCAGATGAAAAATATATCATCTAAAAACCGTTTCTATATCAAAACATTGGAAAACCCCATAGAACTTTCTATAGAAGATTTTTCCATTTCCGCCATATATAAAGTGGCAATAGAAGGCGCCACTGTCGCCCCCATGGCAATACCAGATATTTGTTGATAAATTCCCTCGGACAAAAAATAATTCTTAGTCAATACTAACTCTACTAGTTGATTAAAAAAAGAACGAGGTAGTCGAGGAGGGGCATAACCAAAATATCTGTGTAAGAGCTCCAATGCTTCCCTCTGATTAATATTCGTATACAACGAAACCACATCCAAGGTGACCAAAAATGCTCCAGCTGGAATCGGAACAGTAGAAATGATCTGCAAAAAATGTGTTGAATCTCTGATATAGGACAATACCTGACATGCTTCTTGTTTTAAGAAAACATCACAGAAGATGAATAATGGTTCCAACACTGAATTTGTATATGATACAATGGGCCTCCCTAATTTGTGGGTGTTCCCTTCTCTATTGGTGGGTTCTCACATTTAAACGCTTCCATTCAGCCTAAGAAAGGATTCTTTACCCTAGCCGCAGAAGACGGTGTTTTTCTACATTGTTGCCAGACTCTAAATACCGGGGAGCACTTGATACAGGGTTTGATACCCGAAACGTGCACGTTGTGAAAATAGGATATTTTGAGAGCAACATATGTTTTTTGGTAGAGATTCAACAACGAAAGTTAATGAAACAGATAAGTGCAAATAACACAGGTACACTACCAAAAAACTGCCTCCAGTTTTGCAACTGATTCCTATAGATTTTGGGGTGCTGAATCCAGGAAAAATAGCCAAAATGTTCCATCACGTCAAGTTTTCTTGCAAAATTAGATTTCTTACCCATATAAGGAATGTTCACATAATTTCTTTTTAGCCGACTGCAGTTTATTTTCTTGGCCCAAAATAGAGGTTGTAATGGTTAACTAACTAGAAACACTCCCTCATGATATTTTAGAGTGTTTTGTATTCATTTTATACATTAACAGGACAATTGGGAGGCGGGGGGCTAAATCCAGTACTCGCGCTGGCGCATGTTCTTTCCTGTTCGCCTCGCCTCGTTCGCTTGCACAAACACGGTGGTTGCGACATGAACGTTCCTGTCAAATTTTAGTTTCTTGCAAGTTCATTATTACCTTTTGTTTGCTCAGTCGTAATCCAGCTTTATTCCGAAGTGGTTCACTACAGTTGTAGTTTGCAGTGCTGTGTATTTGTGATGGCTCACAGAGCCAGAGGTTGCGTCAACTCTCCGGACAGTTTTTGTTTTATTTGTGGGGAATATACCGTGAAAAAGCGGCAGAGGAACATTTCTGCATTTATTAAAAAAGTATATTTCGCCAATTTCGGTTTGAAGTTAGGCGATCAAGACAAACCGTGGGCTCCTCACAAAGTGTGCAAGACATGTGAGGAAGATCTACGCTTATGGATGAAAGGTAAAAAACAAGCATTTCGTTTCGGAATACCTATGATGTGGCGTGAACAAAGAGACCACAGCAGTGACTATTTTTGCTCTTGCATTGTGAAGGGATACAACTTAAAAAATAAGAACGTAATAAGTTACCCCAACCTTCCCTCAGCAATTAGGCCTATGCCTCATAGCAACGAAGTACCTGTGCCTGAACCACCAAAATCTTTGGATCATATTTGTGTGGACGGTTCTGATCATGATGAGACTCATCAGATGGCTTTTCCCGATGAGTCCAGTACTTCCGAGTTTGAAACTGAACCAGATCCGAAACCTGAACTTTTCTCTCAAGCTGAATTGAATGATTTAGTCCGGGATTTAGGACTCCCAAAAGATGCTGCCCAACTGCTAGGTTCTCGGATTAAACATAAAAATCTATTGTCACCAGGAACAACTTTTTATTGGTACCGCAACCGCGAGACACAATTTTTGAAGTATTTCAGCAAAGAGGAAGATTTGGTATTTTGCAACGATATATACGGAGTGATGGAAAAGTTTAAACTCAAGTATGATCCTGCTGAATGGCGGCTCTTCATTGATTTGTCAAAAGACATCATAAAAGGTGTTCTTCTTCATAATGGCAACACATTCGCTTCAGTTGCTATTGCTCACTCTGTTATTCTCCAAGAAAAATACGAGAATTTGGCCCTGATTCTTCAGAAGATTCGTTATGATGAGCATAAGTGGATGATTTGTGGAGACTTTAAAATTCTATCCATGCTATTAGGGCAGCAATCCGGTTTCACCAAATATCCCTGCTTCCTTTGCTTGTTGGATAGCCGGGCCCGCGACCTACACTGGGGGAAAAAAGACTGGCCAATTCGGGAGTATTTGAGACCCGGTGAGAAAAATGTTCTTCATGAGAGCTTGGTACCTCGTGATAAAATTTTATTACCACCTCTCCACATTAAGTTGGGTCTCATTAAGCAATTCATCAAGTCCCTTCCAAAAGATGGTGAGTGCTTTCGGTACCTTTGCTCAAAGTTCCCCCGACTTTCTGAAGCAAAGCTAAAGGAAGGAGTGTTTGTTGGCCCTGATATAAGGAAACTCATTTCAGATGGAGCATTCGCTGAAACGATGTCTGAGAAGGAAAAAGAAGCCTGGGATTCCTTCAAGGATGTTGTTCTCAAATTCTTGGGGAACAGGCGGGATGAGAACTATAAGGATATTGTTGCCAGGATGCTCAATGCCTTCAAAGAACAAGGCTGTAACATGAGCCTGAAAGTCCATTTCTTGCACTCCCATGTGAACTACTTTCCCGAAAACTTGGGGGCGTACAGTGAAGAACAAGGTGAAAGGTTTCACCAGGACATCAAGGACGCAGAGAGAAGGTACCAAGGAAGATGGAACACCACTATGATGGCTGATTTCTGCTGGTTGCTGCTGCAGGAAACCCCAGATGAAAAATACGCCAAGCAGCGCACTAAGAGAAGCATTCGGGGGAAGAAGAAACGGGCCCACCAGGAGATTGATTGACCCAAGAATGACTTTAAAATCTAAACTGTGTTGACAAATATCGTGTTTTTACTAAACTTTGAAATAAAAATTTGCTAGTTATTACCACAGTGTCGGATCTCATTTATTAGAATTTTATTTTCACACCATCGGGTGTTTGTCTTCATGTATTGCAATGGTGCGGTTTGCGTTTTCTATTCTTACATACATACTTGTACAACATTTTTTGCACATTTCTTTGCTTTGCTTTGTGTCTAACCTCGCTCTTATATGCTCAATGTTTCTGCACATGTATGTGGCTGTTTTAAGTGCAGACAATTTTGCTACCATCACAGTGTGTTTTGTTGACATTACTCTATTCTTATGTGCTGCCTTGTTACAATTTTCTTTATTCTTATTTGAATAACTACTAAACAATTAGTATAAAGAATTCATCCAAGAAACTTTTATCTCGATCGCACTCAATCTGAAACGTTCACCTCAAACTGCTAACCCAATGTAGCAAAAAATCTGTACGTGATGGAGCAAATTGGTTACCAGATTTGGATTCAGCGCACCAAAAAACGTAAAAATCAATCGAAACATTAGAGGCAGTTTAAAAAAAATTTTTTTTAGTGTACCTCTGTAATTTAATAATTTTATAAGGTGATGAACCTCTTTTGAATAAAATGTAGCTAGTTGTCTGATGTGGGTTGTGTGCTAATACCAACTCTCCTACAGCTGGCTTCGACAAAAAAAATAGTTTTTTGATAGGGGGTATTTTGTAGTGAACTCAGATATTGGGTGGTTAGCTTCCATGGCAAAAGTTAGGCCAGCCTTTGCTGCACCTGACTTTAGCCACACAGCCATAACCAGTTAGCGACTCAATATCACTGCTACCCAGTTATGGCTGGAGACTGCCCCTTCAGTGCTAACTGCTTACTATCAGAGCATGCAATGGGAGCATCTGTGGATATGTGGTAGCACTAACCATGTTAGTGCCACTGACTATCCCGCTGAGTGGCATTTACGTGATTTGTAAATACCTTTGCATATCGGGCCCTTAAGTGGAAAAGCACTGAGGAAAGGTGATCTGACTGGAAATTATCGCACAGTCGCTCTGATCCATATGCCAGCAAGATTCTACTCGAGATCATTCAGCAGATACTACAACTATACCTGGATCAAGAACTGCCTGAAGTACAAGCAGGGCTCAGGAAAGGGCGAGGAATGAGACACATCATCACAGATGTGAGATGGATCCTTGAAAAGATAAAAGAATACCAAAAGGATATCATATGTGTTTTATTGACTACAGCAAAGCTTTTGACTATGTAAACCATGAGAAACTCTGGGCCACATTAAGAAGCATGGGTATACCAGAACAAACGATAGTTCTCTTGCACAACCTTTACATTGATCAAGAAACAACAGTTCAAATGGAACTAGGAGAAAAAGACTGGTTTAAAATCAGCAAAGGTGTACGACAAGGCTTCATACTTTACCCCTACCTGTTTAATTTATATGCAGAACAAATCATCAGAGAAGCAGGGCTGTATGAAGACAACAGAGGTGTGAAAATTGGTGAAAGACTTATCAACAACCTTAGCTATGCTGATGATACCACATTACTGGCTGAAAGTGAAGACAGTTTGAAACATTTGCAGATATTCTGCACTGAACGGTTTTGTTCAATGTAAACCGCGCTGATACTGAAGAGCGCGGTATATAAGAAAAATAAATAAATTAATTAATTAATTTGCTTCTCAAGATCAAGGAACATAGTCTTAAAATGGGCCTGCACCTTAATATAAAGAAGACAGATCCTGACAACTAGCAAGACCAATAAGTTCATCATTGATGGAGAAGTCATTGAAATAGTTCACACCTTCAACCTACTTGGATCAACAATCGGTAAAGAAAGGACAAGCAATCAAGAAATCCAATGATGCATTGCTCTTGGCAGAATGGCTATGAAGGACCTGTACAAGGATTTTCAAGAACAAAGATGTCTCTCTCCATACAAAGATTCAACTTGTCTAAGCCTTGGTATTTTCAATAATATCATATGGATGTGAAAGTTGGACAATGAAAAAGATAGACAGGAAGAAAATTGATGTCTTTGGATTATGGTGCTGGTGACGAATAATGTGTATATCATGGACTGCCTGAAGAATAAACCAATCCGTACTAGAGGAGATCAAACCTAAGCTTTCCTTAGAAGCTTCTATTAGAAGACTTCGACTTTCATACTTTGGACACATGCAAAGAGACACAATGCTTGGCAAGGTAGAAGGTCAACACAAAAGAGGAAGGGCGGCACCCATAGCTACTGTTATTGTATTGATCCATCAACAATGGGCTGCTTGACTGAAGATCAGACGCAGTTTAAGTCAACTATCCAGTGGGTCACCATGAGTTGAAACTGACTTTACTGCATTTAATAACAACAACTTAAAAATAGTTTGCAGTTTTGAGAAAAAATTACTTTATTGTAAGGTTTTTTTGGAACAGAATTCCCCTAGGAATACAGGAATAGTCCACCATTGTTAGCTCTTCTGGTTTCAGCAATTTTTATTTTAGTTATTCAAGGAGTTCCATGGTAGTGCCAAACTGCAGGCAGTGCCAGCCTCTTGCATCTGCCAATACTTGGGACAACATGATGGTTTTCGTGGTGGTTGTTGCAAATATCATTAGCTGAAAGAAGTTGGTGCTGTTTGCAACTTAATTTAGTCTTTCTGGATTGCCAAATGAAAATCCCTGAAATCAGCAGCCCTGATCATAACACCTTCTGGTTGCCTATGCTTATTACGTCCTCCTTACTATTTCCTCTTTCTCATACATCCTGTCACCTCTTATCTTACCAAACAAGATACTTCCTCAGCTTGCCTCTTCCCCAGTACAGCTCCTCCCCTCTTCACATGCTCCGCTAACTTATTTCAGCCTGAATCTTTCTCTACCACCCTCCTGGTTCCACATCTTCCAGTAGTCCACTTTTAGCAGCTCTTCTCATACCTCCCCCCTTTCCCCAGTATAACTTTCTTTTACTTGCGCTGTACAACTTTGAATATGAGACATGTGGTACTCAAAATCTGTGCTATTCTTATAGTCTTACAAGCAGAGTTTGAGATTTTGGGCACTGCATGGCTCATAGTCTGAGAGCCAAAAAGTTAAGACAGACAACAACTCTAGCTTTTTCCTCTTGTGGGCTTAGGGGAGGCAGCAGCAGGCATGGTGGAAGGAGGACAACCAGTGAGATATTGTGATATAAGGGTACAAACTATATCGTAATGATAGAGCAGATCAAATTGGTGGAGGGGTTGCACTCTGTTAGAGAGGGCATTGAGTCACAAAGGATTAAAGTTTTGCAGGAAACAAAATTTACTGTATAATCTCTATGGGTTGAAATTCCACGTGGGAAGGGGAAGGTGATGGCAGTGGGGGTGTACTATCAACTGCTTGGCCATAATGAACAAATGGATGATGAAATGCTCCAAGAAATCAGGGAAGCTAACGAAAGTTACAGCACAATAATAATAATGGGTGATTTCAATTATCCTGGTATCGACTGGTCAGTGTCATGGCAGGACATGCTAGGGAGTTTGTTTGTTTCTAGATGAAATAAATGATTGCTTGTTGGAGCAACTGGTTCATGAACCGACCAGAGGGGAAGCCATTTTGGACTTAGTGGAACACAAGATCTTGTGCAAGAGATAAGGATGTTGGGGCCACTTGGCAATAGTGTTCATAACATGATCGTGTTTAATAAATGGAGGAAGGACGGTAAGGAAATCCATATTACTACCTTTTAACTTTTAAAAGGGAGACTAGGATAAAATGAGGAAATAGTTAAGAAAAAATGAAAAAGGAGCAGTTGCAAAGGTTAAAGATTTACATCAAGCATGGGTGGTGTTTAAAAATACTATCTTGGAAGCCCAGACCAGCTGTATTCCACGATTTAAGAATAGTCCAAAAAACTGCCAACATGGTTATAAGGAGAGGTCAGAGAGGTGGCAGCTGCCAAAAAAAGCATCTTTCAGGAAATGGAAAAAGGAGCCAAATGACGAAATTTGGAAACAACATAAACACTGGCAAGTTAGATGCAAGGCATTGATAAGGCAGGCAAAGAAGAATTTGAGAAAAAACTTGCTGTGGAAGCAAAAACGTGCGAGGGTTGCTATTTATATTTCTGGCCTAATAATGAAAAAACAAATATTTATGATCGAAATTGGTTTTATTGTTTTTCAAAATATTCTCCATGAAGATCAATACACTTTTGCATGCGTTTGAACCAATTTTCGAAGCACTTTTTCCACTCCGATTGAGGTAACTCCAAAACATGCATTTTGAATGCATCAACTGCATCTTTGGGTGTTGAAAATCATTGACCACGTAATTTGTTTTTGATGTGCGGGAATAAAAAGAAGTCATTGGGTGCCAAATCAAGGCTGTACGGTTGATGACCCTTCAATTCGATGTTTTGGCCGGTCAAAAATTCCTTTGTTTGAGCCGATGTGTGAGAGCTCTCATTGTCATGATGAAGAATTTCGCCGCCTCTTCGACTTTTTTCCGAATTTTTCCAAAGACGTCTGGTAAACAAATGGTCGTGTACCATTCAGAATTGACCGTCCTACGTTGTTCTAACGGCACTGTCGCCACGTGACCGGTAATGCCGAAGAAACAGGCAACCATTTGCTTCAATGTGCTTCTTCCACGAACAACTTTTGTTGGATTTGGCTCGTCTTGGAAGACCCATACAGTCGATTGCTGTTTTGTTTCGGGCTCATATGCATAGATCCATGATTCGTCACCTGTGTAGATGTTATACACAGTCTTTGATGCACCTTGAACATTTCCTTGCACCAATCGACATGAGCCTTCTTTTGAGTGTTTGTCAGATTATGCGGGATCCAACGCAAACAAATCTTTTTTACGGCCAAATGATCATGCAATATCTTATTGATGCTTGTCATATTAATGCCTAAAGATGCCTCAATCTCACGGTATGTCACATGACAATCTTGCTTTATCAGTTCACACACAGCATCGATATTTTCTGGCACAACCGATTTTGGACGACCCTGACGGAATTCGTCCTGGAGCGAACGTCGGCCACGATTGAATTCATTATACCAGTTTTTTACAGTGCTGTAGGATGGTGCTTTATCGCCGTATAAAAAATTAAGTTCATCGATGCACTCTTGTCTTGATAATCCACGTTGAAAGTTATGAAAAATAATCGCACGAAAATGTTCACGAGTTAATTCCATTTTTCGCCCGAGATGAATTTTTCAAGTTACTGTAAACAACAAATTGTGCTCAGATGATAAAATGTTATGAATAAGGTTATGTTCAACAATGTCAGTGTTCCAATGGAACCATTGGATGGCGCCTGGCAACACTTACTGTTGCTAAGGCCAGAAATATAAATAGCAACCGTCGTAATAAAGACATATTTTCAAGTACATTCATAGCAAAAAAAAAAAAAATCAGACAGTTAGTTGGACCATTAGATGATAGAGGGGTAAGGGGTAAAAAGGGCACTAAGAGGGGACAAGGCTATAGCAAGAGACTAAATGAATTCTTTGCTTTGATCTTTACTGAGGAAGATGTAGGGATGTTACCTATGACTGAAATGGTATTTAAAGGTGATGCCGCAGAAGAATTGAAAGAAATATTGATACACCGGGAAGATGTATTACAACTCTGATAAACTGAAGAGTAGCAAATCACCTGGACCGGATGATATACATCCCAAGGGTTTTGTTAGAACTGAATTATGAGATTGCAGACCTACTAGTAGTAATCTGTGAACTATCATTAAAATCATTTGTAATGTCTGAAGATTGGAGGATGGCCAATATAACTCCAATTTTTTTAAAATTATTTATTTATGAAAATTTTACAGCAGTATACAGCAAAATTATTAATCAGAGAAACAAAATTATACAAAGTAATAAATGTCATTAAGCAATAGACAATAGGAACATAGCCCACATCAATGGGGAGATATGTCCAACAATAAAACAATAAAACAAAACCAAAAAATAAACAAGGCTAAAACAGATTCACAAGGAACCTGTAGCCAACAAAAGGGTTCCAAGGGTGATCTGGGAAACTACAGACCGGTGAGCCTGACGTCAATACCGGGGAAAAATGGTAGAAACCATCATAAAGAACAAAATTACTGAACATGTAGATAGTCATGGCATAATGGGAGACAGCCAACATGGCTTTAGCCAAGGAAGGTCTTGTCTTACTAATCTGTTATGTTGTTTTTGAAGGTGTGAATAAACAGGTAGACAAAGGTGAGTTGGTTGATTATAGTGTATCTGGATTTTCAGAAAGCCTTTGACAAGGTCCTCATGAGAGACTCTTGGTGAAATTAAAATGTCATGGGATAGGAGGCAGCTTACTATTAAGGATCAGGAACTGTTTAAAAGATAGAAAGCAGAGGGTAGGGCTAAATGGCCAATTTTCCCAATGGAGAAAGGTGAATAGTGGAGTACCCCAGGGATATGTGTTGGGTCTTCTGCTTTTTAACATATTCATAAATAACCTCACTCGTTATTCCCATTTCGAGGTAATCAAATTTGCAGATTGTAGACTAGGACGAGCTCAACTAGGCCCCAAATGCAGATTGGATATAATCAGTGAGGTAGATGAAACAGCTGCTGATAAGCAAATTTATACACCTATGATTTATCCAGGATATGCAGATTTGGAGCTGTCAGATTCAGGAACAGACAGCAGATCGGGATCAATAATATCCATTGGAACAAAACCAAAATCAGCTATACATGAAACAGTATTATAGAAATCTAGCTTGCTTTAGGCCTAGAAAAAAAAACAGGTCTGAATTGCATTTAAAACTATCCCTTTAAAGAGCATTTCTGCTTTTTGCTAGGACATTGAATTGAGTAACTAAAGTTTGTGTGGTTAGCAAATAGAGTTTGTGTAACAATAAATATTAGGTCAGATTGAAGTTCCTTAATTAAATAGAACAGAGGGTGAAGTTGCTCATCCTGTAAATCTGATAGGCTAAAGCAGTTACTGGGTCAGGTTGTGCTGCTCTTGTGAAACTGGCTGTAATTCATTTAGTAAATATACCGGATATAGCTTGCTTAACTAATAGAACATCAGCAAGAATTATAAGTAACTAATTAGCTTCTTCCTAAATAGAAGAATTAGAGTGACACTTAGTGAACATAATCATGAGACATAACTTCTGCTTTCTATATAATAATGTTGTCTATGTTAGCAAAAATAATGTACACGTGGAATTTGGAAAAGCACCAGATGTAATTAAAGATTAACTGAATCAGCTGATATTTTCCCAATAAAAGCAAGGGTTCTAGAGGACCGTCTTTGAAGAGGCTGATGGATATGTCGAATTAGACTCCATGTGTCTCTTCCCTATAGAGCTCAATAGAGATTGATTAATTAATTGATTGTGTTGTGTCTTTCCTTCCTGTTGAATGGTATAGGGATATAAAGAACCCAGGTGTTTATGTGTATTGGGATTCCAGACCCTAGGAGGTTACAGAGTCAACAGATGACACAAAACTATTCAAAGTTGTTAAAACCCATGAGGATTGTGAAAAATTGCAAGATGATCTTGATAAATTGGAAGACTGGGCATCCAAATGGCAGATGAAATTTAATGTGGACAAGTGCAAAGTTATGCACCCAGGAAAGAACAACCCAAACTATGGTTACATGATGCAAGGTTCCATATTACGAACCACCACCCAGGAAAAAGATTTAGGCATCATAGCAAATAAAATGCTATGTATCATAAGGAACGGAATGGAGAATAAAACAAAGGATATTATAATGCCTCTGTATCATTCCATGGTGTGACCACACCTTGAATATTATGTGCAATTCTGGTCGCTGTATCCTAAAAAGGATATAGAATTATTATTAGAAAAGGTACAGAGAAGAGCCACCGAAATAGTAAAGGGGATGGAAGGATACCTCTATGAAGAGAGGCTAAAAAGGTTAGGACTCTTCAACCTGGAAAAGAGACAGCTGAAGGGAGATATGATAGAGGTCTCTAAATTAATGAATGGAGTGGAACGCGTAAATGTAGCTCGATTGTTTATGCCATCAAAATATAGGAAGACTAGGGGACATGCAATGAAGTTAAAGGGTAGCCTATTTAAGACTAATGAGAGAATATTTTTGCACTCAATGAGTAATCAAACTCTGGAATTCATTACTGGAGGATGTAGTAAAAGCTGTTAGTGTAGCTTGGTATAAAAAATGGTTTGGACAAGTTCCTGGAGGAAAGGTTCATAAACCATTACTAAAGGGGACCCAGGATATCCATTGCTTGCCTCAATACAAGCATTGTGGAACCTATTTCTTTTGGGGAAATTGCTATCTATTTGTGACCTAGATTGGCCACTGTTGGAAACAGGATACTGTGCTTGATGGACCTTGGTCTGACTCAGTATGGCATATCCTATGTTCTTATGTGTTGCTTGCTGACTCCTGCTAATAGAAACATAGAAAAATGACGACAGAAAAAGACCACATAGCCTGTCTAGTCTGTCCTTCCATAACAAGAACTACAACAGTCCCCTTTTTTCCTTTAGAGATCCTCTGTGTTTGTCCCATGTTTTTCTGAATTCAGATACTGTCCTCATCTCTGCAACCTCCAGTGGGAGACTATTCCACGGATCCACCACTCTTTCCGTAAAGAAATATTTCCGCATATCACTCCTGAATCTATCCCCTTTCACCCTCATCCCATGTTCCCCTCAAAGCATAACTTGCTTTCAATCGAAAGAGGCTCTCCCCCTGTGCATTTATGCTATCGAGGCACTTAAACTTCTCAATCATATCACCTCTATCCCACCTTTCCTCTAAGGTGTACATATTAAGATCCTTAAGTCTGTCTTCATATGCTTTTAAAATGAAGACCACTAACCATTTTAGTAGCCACCCTCTGTACTGATTCCATCCTGTTTATATCCTTTTGAAGGTGCGGTCTCCAGAATTGCACACAATACTCCAAATGAGGTCACACCAAAGACTTATACAGAGGTACTATCACCTCTTTTTCTGCTAGCCATTCCTCTCCCTATGCACCCAAACATCCTTCTAGCTTTTGCTGTCACCTTTTCTACCTCTTTAACTACTTTAAGATCTTCAGACACAACCACGCCTAGGTCCCGCTCTTCTTTAGTGGACAGAAGTACTTCACCCCCCTATACTATATTGCTCACTAGGATTGTTACAGCCCAAATGCATGCCCTTGCATTTTTTAACGTTAGATCCCAGCTGCCAAATTCTAGACCATTCTTCAAGCTTAGCTAGATCCCTCCTCATGTTATCTACACCTTCCTGGGTATCTACTCTATTGCAGATTTTGGTGTCATCCACCACGAGGCAAACCTTATTTTGATTCACCGTGCTCTTCATACCAATAGTCCTCTATACCTTGCAGATCGGATCTCTCTTCACACCCCCTACCGTCAGCTTCGCGCTCTCCATGCAAATCGTCTGTCCCTTCCTTCCCCATCACAGGCGCACCTCGAGCAGACCCGTCACGCAGCTTTTTTCTTTTTAGGCCCAGTACTATGGAATGCTTTACCCCCGTTTCTCCGTCTGGAACCCTCATACCCTCAATTTAAAACACTACTCAAAACCCATCTGTTTCAGCAAGCTTTTCATCTCTCTCCCGATGGTCCCCCCCTGATGTTTTTTAGTTGATGTCTTTGTTTCTGTTGTGTATTCGGTCTACCCATAGTCTGTTTTGTCTTCCCCTTTATGGGCCTTTTATTATGTTTGTATTCTTATATTTTAGTTAACCTATGTTTTAAAATACTGGCCCTTTGTTCTGTTCTGTTGTTTTTGTCTTCTATCTGTCTTTGCTTTTATACTTTACTTTTTCTGTTTTACTTTGGCGTTCCTTTCTCTGTCTTTGCATTGCCAACCTTTTATTGTACACCGCTTTATGTTTCGACGAAAAGCGGTTTATCAAATTTTAAATAAAGATAAAGATAAAAGATAAAGACAGCCCTTCTGCTAATAGGAGACCATGGCACAAGAGACTGGAGAAAATGAGAGCAAGCTTAGCTGTCCATAGTGGCAGGTGTGACCTTTCTCGCACTTGCTTCTGCAGACCACCAAATTATTGTGGTATATTCCTTATCGTTCCTCCAGTTTAGTCCTCAACCTCTGGGTAGTGAACCTCCTCTTGCAGCTTAGAGACTGGGCATGTCAAAAACTTATGACATCACTGGATATAGCCTGCTGGTCTATCCCATCAGCCCCCAGTGTGTCCAGTCTCCATGCAGCAGGAGGACGTAGTGAGCCTAGCTTCTGGGCTCACTTGGGGGAACAGATAAGGAGCATTTAGTGTGACAAATTCTATTCTGATTTTACTTTTGATTTTTACCTTTTACTTTTACTTTTAATTCAGTTACCTTTGGTTAATTGGCAATCAGGGATTATTAGTTCCCTTTAGTTGTTAGGAGCAAATTTCCTTATATTTACAGTAATTTTAAATTTGAGCCTGGCTCTTTAAATTAGTAGCAGCTCTCGCCTTCCCTCCTTGTCAGTTATTTTCACTTGCTGCAGGCATTCGCCGGTGCGGAACTCTCTCCCTTGACGGTATGGGAGAGAGCTCCGGGAACCTACAGCCACACTGAAGTTGTGTGAGACGGAGCCTCTCCGTTGCTGCGGGATTTTAAATTTACTCTGTGGAACCGGCTGAGCAGTCCTCACCACAGTTGCCAGGCGCAGCAGTGCGGCTTGAGGATCAGATGAATTAGAACATAAGAACATAAGAACATAAGATATGCCATACTGGGTCAGACCAAGGTCCATCAAGCCCAGTATTCTGTTTCCAACAGTGGCCAATCTAGGTCATACGTACCTAGCAGTTTCCCCAAGGGACACAGGTTCCACAATGCTTGTATTGGTTCAAGCATTGATATCCTGGGTCCCTTCTTTAATAATGGTTTATGGACCTTTCCTCCAGGAACTTGTCCAAACCTTTTTTAAACCCAGCTACACTAACAGCCTTTACTACATCCTCCGGTAACAAATTCCAGAGTTTGATTACACGTTGAGTGAAAAAATATTTTCTTTTATTAGTCTTAAATAGTTTACCCTGTAGCTTCATTGCATGTCCCCTAGTCTTTCTATATTCTGATAAGGTAAACAATCGATCTACGTTTACCCGTTCCACTCCGTTCATTAATTTATAGACTTCTATCATATCTCCCCTCAGCCGTCTCTTTTCCAGGTTAAAGAGCCCCAACCTTTTTAGCCTTTCTTCATAGGAGTAGCCTTCCATCCCCTTTACCATTTTGGTGGCTCTTCTCTGAACCTTTTCTAAAATTGCTATATCCTTTTTAAGATATGGCGACCAGAATTGCACACAATATTCAAGGTGCGGTCTCACCATGGAACGATATAGAGGCATTATAATATCTTTTGTTTTATTTTCCATTCCTTTCCTTATCATACCTAGCATTCTATTTGCTCTCTTGGCCGCCGCTGCACACTGGGCCGAGGGTTTTAACATGGTATCCACAAGGACGCCTAAATCTTTTTCTTGGGTGGTGGTTCCTAATGTGGAACCTTGCATCGTGTAACCATAGTTTGGGTTGTTCTTCCCTAGGTGCATAACCTTGCACTTCTCCACATTAAATTTCATCTGCCATTTTGATGCCCAGTCTTCCAATTTATCAAGATCCTCTTGCAATTTTCCACAATCCTCCTGGGTTTTAACAACTTTAAATAGTTTTGTGTCATCAGCAAATTTGATAACCTCACTCGTTATTCCACTTTCCAGGTCATTTATGAATATGTCAAAAAGCAGCGGACCCAGCACAGATCCCTGGGGTACACCACTATTCACCTTTCTCCATTGGGAAAATTGGCCATTTAGCCCTACCCTCTGCTTTCTATCTTTTAACCAGTTCCTGATCCACAGTAGTACACTGCCTCCTATCCCATGACTCTTTAGTTTTGCCAAAAGTCTCTCATGAGGGACCTTGTCAAAGGCTTTCTGAAAGTCCAGATACACAATATCAACCGACTCACCTTTGTCCACCTGTTTATTCACTCCTTCAAAAAAACATAACAGATTAGTAAGACAAGATCTTCCTTGTCTAAAGCCATGTTGGCTGTCTCCCATTAGGTCATGACTATCTATATGCTGAGTAATTTTATTCTTTATGATGGTTTCTACCATTTTTCCCGGTACTGATGTCAGGCTCACCGGTCTGTAGTTTCCCGGATCACCCCTCGAACCCTTTTTAAAAATTGGTGTTACATTGGCGATCCTCCAATCCTCAGGTATTAGAGATGATTTTAATGATAGTTCAAAGATTACTGATAGCAGGTCTGCAATCTCAAATTTCAGTTCTTTCAACACCCTTGGATGTATACCATCCGGCCCAGGTGATTTGCTACTCTTCAGTTTATCTAATAGTTGTAGGACATCTTCCCGATGTATCGATATTTCCTTCAATTCTTCCACACCTTTAAATACCACTTCAGTCGTGGGTAACATCCCTACATCTTCCTCAGTAAAGACCGAAGCAAAGAATTCATTCAGTCTCTCCGCTATCGCCTTGTCGCCTCTTAGTGCTCCTTTAACCCCTTTATCATCTAATGGACCAACTGACTCTCTCACGGGTTTTTTGCTACGAATGTACTTGAAAAGGTCTTTATTTCGCGTTTTTGCTTCCGCAGCAAGCTTCTTCTCAAATTCTCTCTTTGCCTGCCTTATCAATGCCTTGCATTTGACTTGCCAGTGCTTGTGCTGTTTCCAGGTTTCATCATTTGGCTCTTTTTTCCATTTCTTGAAAGATGCTTTTTTGGCAACAACAGCCTCTCTGACCTCAGCTTTAAACCATGCTGGCAATTTTTTGGACTTCCTTCCACTTTTCTTAAAGCGTGGAATACAGCTGGTCTGGGCTTCCAAGATAGTATTTTTCAACAACACCCAAGCTTGATGTACGTCTTTAACCTTTGCAACTGCTCCTTTTAGTTTTTTCTTAACTGTTTTCCTCATTCTATCATAGTCTCCCTTTCGAAAGTTAAAGGGTAGTACTGTGGATTTCCTTACTATCCCTCCTCCACTAATTAAATCAAAGGCGATCATGCTATGATCACTATTGCCAAGTGGCCCCAACACCCTTATCTCTTGCACTACATCTGGTGTTCCACTAAGGACTAGATCTAATATTGCTTCCCCTCTGGTCGGTTCATGAACCAGCTGCTCCAAGAAGCAGTCATTTATTTCATCTAGGAACTTTATCTCCCTAGCATGTCCTGTTGTGACACTGACCCAGTCGATGCCGGGGTAATTGAAATCACCCATTATTATTACTGCACTGTAACTTTTGCTAGCTTCCTTGATTTCTTTGAGCATTTCATCATCCATTTGTTCATTCTGGCCAGGCGGACGATAGTACACCCCCACTGCCATCGCCTTCCCCTTTTTACATGGAATTTCAATCCATAGAGATTCTACAGCAAATTTTGTTTCTTGCAAAACTTTAATCCTTTCTGACTCAATGCCCTCTCTAACATAGAGCGCAACCCCTCCACCAATTTGATCAGCTCTATCATTTCGATATAGTTTGTACCCAGGTATCACAGTGTCCCACTGGTTGTCCTCCTTCCACCATGTCTCTGATATTCCAATCATATCTAACCTCTCGTTTAGTGCTATATATTCTAACTCTCCCATCTTGTTTTGTAGACTTCTAGCATTTGCATACAAGCATTTTAGAGACTGTATTTTATTCATATTAATTTGGCTGTTGGTAGACATGGGTAATTTGGGATCTTTAAGTTCTGTCTGCTCCATACTCGAGGGCATTTGGGCTACTTTACTCTTTTTTGGAACCTCTCTGCTTTTTGTAGTATCCTTCAAGGATACATTCTTCCGAACCATGCGCTCTTGGGCGACTGTCGGCTTTCCCCTATTATCTAGTTTAAAAGCTGCTCTATCTCCTTTTTAAAGGTTAATGCCAGCAGCCTGGTTCCATCCCGGTTAAGGTGAAGCCCATCCCTTCGGAAGAGCCCCTCCTTTCCCCAGAATGTTCCCCAGTTCCTAACAAATCCGAACCCCTCATCTCTGCACCATTGTCTCATCCACGCATTGAGACTCCGGAGCTCTGCCTGCCTATTGGGTCCTGCGCGTGGAACGGGAAGCATTTCGGAGAACGCTACCCTGGAAGTTCTGGATTTCAACTTCCTACCTAAAAGCCTAAATTTAGCTTCCAGAACCTCCCTACCACATTTTCCTATGTCATTGGTACCAACATGTACCAAGACAGCAGACTCCTCCCCAGCACTATCTAAGACCTTATCTAGGTGGCGCGTGAGGTCCGCTACCTTCGCACCAGGCAGGCATGTTACCAGGCGATCCTCACGTCCACCAGCCACCCAGCTATCTACATGCCTAATGATCGAATCACCAACTATAACTGCTGTCCTAACCCTTCCCGCATGGGCACTTGGCCCTGGAGAAACCTCCTCGGTGCGAGAGGGGTTTACATCGCCTGGAGGACAGGTCCTAGTTACAGGCAGTAGGAGCAGGCTGCGTGGCTTTCGGCCCTGCAGGTAAGGCCTTTGGGCTCTGTCGATCTGCTGAGGCCTCCTTTTTGCAGCGGCTGTTGTTCTTGGTGCCAAAATTCATTGGCAAAGGGGCGGCCATTTTCTCTAGGTATTTGGACCGCATGGTGAGAGTTGCAGTGAGCTGCCTGTGTGAGGAAGATGACAGGCAGAATAGCTAGATTTTTAGGTCTAGTGTTTCTTTCTTTTGTTTGTAGGGTTTTGATGCTCGGAGGGTTCCTCAGCGTTAAGGGGGCTGTTGTCAGTACTCTTTTTATTTTTAAGTTTATTCTTAGTTTTATAGGACAGCAGTTTTGGCATTGATCTCTGATGCCACATGTTCTTTCCCTCCTAATCATGTCTCTGAGGAGCATCTGTTAAGTCCTGGGATATTAGGCAAATTGCCAGCTTTTAGGTTCTTCAAGAACAGAGCCCTAACTTGTAGGTGGAAGGAGGGACAGGCTGGAAGTGTGCTTTTGTGTATTCTATAGTGAAAGTTGCCCAAGCACCTGTGGTTTCACAGGGACAAGTTTAGGAAACCTTAGGATATAAAAAAATATATAATAATAATGACAGTTAAACTGTCAACCAAGAAGTGCCTGTGCTACGGTCTATGGCCACCAGAGGGCAGCTGGTATACTCAATAGTGCCTTTCTGTGACCGTGTGTATGCAGCCATCATCAGTCAGACTGAGCTCTGCAAGTCAAGGAAGAAATAACCAGAGGGCCACCTCATGGGCACTCAGGGGTTAGTGACTAAACAAGCAACTGTAATGTTCTGCAAATCAAGATTATATGACCAAGATTTAAAGCTCTTAACTTCTATATCGTTTGTCGGGCTCTGGTGCCCTAAAAGCCACCGGATGGCAGTGCTGCTTATGAATCACATATAGTATTCAGTGCCCCCATCCCTGGGGGGGTGGTAAAATACAAAATCGTATTCCTCATCAGGTTCACACAGGCAGCAACCTCTAAGACCTCCACTTGCAAGGTTGTCGGTGTATCCCACTGCTATTTCTCTGACTGCAGGAAGGCCGGGGGGTGGGGGGGGGGTGGCCTGTGTGTGTGTGTGTGTTTCATAGCTCCACTTAGCATGCCCTTCCCAGGAAATTCTCATCTATTTCTAGAGCCTGTGCTTTCAGAGCACAGCTTTAAGCACTTAGCAGGGGCACTGACCCATCTGTGCCATCTTGTTAAAGGGCCCGTGCTGAGAGTGAAGAGTAGGACGTCTATGTAGCCCAGTCTGGGGCTTAGCGCTCCAGGGCACTGGAAGGTTTCATAGAGGAAGTCAATACTCTGTCTCTGCTCCATGCATTCAGCCTATGTTCAAGCGTGCTCACTGCACTGTGTTTGGGTGACAGGTGCTGGGTCACCCGTATATGTAGATGTGCATTTTGTATGTGCTCACAATTGCTTAGGCATGATTTTTGGGTGCACTCTTTGCAGAGTGAGACAGCATTCCTTTGCTCAGACTGTATTATCAGACTAAGGTAATTTCTCCAGTAATGGGGGGGATGTCGATTGTAATAAAGTGCGTGAGGTCCTCATGGGGTTGGAGATGCAGTCGTGGGATCTGCTGTGGAGTGAGCCATCCGAAGGAGCTACAGTGTCAGTCACCAGTTTCCCTTTCTCTCTGGGCTTTGCTCCCAGATTCTAGCCCCTCTTTCTCTCTGATGTCCAGGACGCAAGGTTCCCGGCCCACTGGACAATCTATTCTCAGCCTTTTCTCAATTCTGGCAGAAGGACTGGGAGAGCGAGAAAGGAAGACCAGGAACCAGCACCAGCTCTGATGTCTCTCCACTGCCAGTGTTTGCTACGGTCACATATTCCCAGTCAGTTATTTATTTAAGTATACCGATTGCCTACAGGTCAGGGTGGCATACAGTTGATTACAGTATTTCTATTTCCCTTGTCCCTGAAGGGCTCACAATTTGTTCTGGTACCTGAGGCAGAGGGTTAAGTCGCTTAACGAAGGCCAGAAGGACCACCTGTGGGACCAGAAACCCCAATTTTTATGGCCCAAGGTTGGTGGTCTCGATGGGAATTCAAACCCTTGGTCCTCTGGCAACTTGCCTCAACCACTAGGCCGTACTGCTCTGTGTGAGCTAGCCACAGGGCCAGGAGCAGCCTGTTACTTTCAAGGCAGAGACCTTGGGGAGGTTCCGTTCATAAGGATACGAGAAATGCCATACTGGGTCAGACCAAGCTCTTTCAGGTCCAATATGCTGTTTCCTAGGGTAGCCAATCCTGGTCTTAAGGACCTGGCTGGTTTCCAAAAAGGCGAATAGGCTACTCAATGCTTGTATCGGGGCAAGTGGTGGATTCATGTATGCTCATATTCTCCAGGACCAAGCAGGAAGTCAGTCCTCACATATGGGTGACGTCGGCGTCGACAGAGACCCCATGCGGAGCATTTCCCCAGCTTTCAAAGAAAGCCTTTGGGAATGCAGGCACGCATGCGCTGTCCCCTTCCCGCCCAAAGGTGCCATCTTGCTCAGTCTGCTTTTTTCCGCGGAGCCCTACGGACGCCTGTCCTTGTCACCCGTGAAAAAAAGTTGACTTTTCCTGCGTTGAGTCTTTCATCGGTTCGACGTCGGTTCCTTTCCTGCCTGGACTCGGTACACAGGTGCCGAGCCCGGATCTCTCCTTCGGTTTTTGTCCTTAGAGACTGCGTTCGTGCCTTTTTTCTTTTCCCTGGCAGCCCAATTTTTTGATCTTGCAGGGGCCCTTTTTCCCCCGATGGCTGCCAGTGGCTTTAAGAAGTGTGATCGGTTCAAGAAAATGATGTCTCTCACCGACACACATGACTGCTGCCTCCGGTGCCTGGGTCCAGACCACGATTCTACGGTCTGCAGTCCCTGTGGCAAAATGTCTTCCAAGGCATTGCGGAGCCATCAGCACCAGCGTGAGGGGATATTCTCCAAGTCTGCCTCTGGATGGCTCTGGACTTCGTCAGAGGCCTCAACATCTCAGGAGTCTGACCCCGAGCATCGTTGGGGCTCCTCTGAAAGGGAGTCCCCCTCAAGGGAGCACCAAAGGAAGAAGAAACCCGCGAGGGCGGCATCGGTAGCCGCTCTTGGCTCCTTGAGGGCCAGGTTGCATAGCCCTGATCGCCGTCTCGGGTCTTCGAAGTCAGAGAGGCCTGCCAAGCATCCTCGTGTAGAGTCGGAGGCCCCGAGTCACGTGAGTACTGTAGTCCTCCGGGGGAGCTGCCGTCGGGGCCCGAGTCGGAGGCTGCTGGGTCTCCTGAGCTCGGACTCAGGTTGACAGCCTTGGAGAGCAGACTGTCTGCCTTCATAGAGCAGCAGCAGGTGCTGATCACCGGTCTCACCAGCGCATCTGCCCCAACCACCGGGACATCGACGTCCAAGTCGACCCCGGAGGCCGAGCCGATCCTCGAGACCATGTGAACGCGAGTCGATCCTCGGCCGCGGTCACCCTCGGCCTCCCATTCGGGACCGAGGTCGTCTATGCCGGTTCCCTCGGTGTCGGGGCGGATGGCGTCGGTGCCCGCCCACTCGGAGCCGCTCAATTCCTCCTCGGAGGAATCGGCATGGGAGACAGAGGAGTCGTCGTCCCCGGACACCTTCCAGACTCGGTGCGTCCCTTCGGACTCACCGAGTTCCAAGCCTCAGACTAGATCCCCCTGGAGGATACTAGGTTCTCAGATTTCGTACGGGATATGGCAAAGGCACTGGCATTCCCGGCGGATCCTGAGGAAGAGCCTCGAGCCGAGGAGCTCGAGGCTTTGCAGTATGACTCTCCTCCCAAGGAGGCCTTTACTGTCCCGGTTCCTCCGATGCTGGAGCTGTTGCTCTTCCGCATGTGGGAGGCGCCGGCCTCGATGCCGGTTCTAAGCAAGCGGGTTGAGTCCGCAAGAGCCCCGGGTTTCAAAAGGCACAGCTACCTCACCATTCCATGGTTGTGGAATCGGCCATGCAATGCCTGAAGAGTCAGAAGATGCAGTCCTCGGTGCCTCCTGGCAGGGAAGCCCGGAACCTGGATGCCCTTGGTAGAAAGTGCTTCCAGGGCTCTATGCTTGCTTGCCGTGTCCAGACCTACCAGCTGTACATGGGCATGTAACTTCGAGACCTGGCAAAAGAGATTGCCAGGTTCTCTGCTGGTCTGTCCGAGGAACCTTTGCAGAGGTTCAAGGCTTTGTCTTCTGGTATTCGAGAGTGCTCGAAGTTTATTTCTCGAGCAGCCTACGATGGATTTGAGGCTTCGGCCCGAGTAGCGGGGGCTGGCATCGGTGCACGCCGTCAGGCCTGGCTACAATCCTCGGACCTCGAGCCATGGGTACAGGACAAGTTGGTCAATGTCCCTTGCCGAGGTGAAAACCTCTTTGGCAAGCCCATGGCCGAAAAGGCTACAGAACTCGAGACCGAGACTCTTACCCGGACAAGGCTGTCCAGGAAGACCTCTGCCCCTTTTCAGAAAAAGAAGGGCTCTGGGAAAAAGACCTTTTACCCGAGGAAGACCACTGCCTATAAAACCTACCCTCACTACCAGGCCTCTAAAGCTCCCCAACAGGGCCAGCAGGCCAAGGCGCAGGGTCATGGGCCCCGTAGTCAGAAGGCCCCCAAGCCTCCTGCTCCTGCTCAGCAGGGAGGGGGCTTTTGACTATGCCAGCATAGCCTCTCCTCCTCTCCAGGGCACAGGAGGTCGGCTGACCCTGTTCGCAGACGGGTGGCCAGCCATCACAGGGGATACTTGGGTGTTAAGTGTCATCGAAAGGGGCTATCTGCTCCACTTCACCCAGATACCCCCTCCTACTTTCCACGGGAGCCTCCAAGACCCCCTCTGCACAGAAACTTACTCCTTCAGGAGTTGGAAGGTCTACTGAGGGACCAGGCGGTGGAACCGGTGCCCCACCACCTGGAAGGGCAAGGCTTCTATTCCAGGTACTTCTTGGTACCAAAGAGAACAGGATGCCTCAGACCCATCCTCGACCTGCGAAATCTGAACAAGTTTCTGGAGAGTGAAAAGTTCAAGATGCTTACCCTTGGAATCTTACTGCCCTACCTCCAGCAGGGAAACTGGCTATGCTCCTTAGACCTGAAGGATGCTTATACTCACATCCTCATCCATCCAAGCCACAGACAATTCCTCAGATTTGTGGTGGGAGGAAAGCACTTCCAGTACAGAGTGCTTCCTTTTGGCCTCACCTCCGCACCCAGGGTTTTTACAAAATGCCTGGCGGTGGTTGCGGCCTACCTCAGGAACCAGGGGATCTTTGTGTTCCCTTACCTGGACGACTGGCTAATCAGAGGCCAGTCTCCACAAGAGGCCAGGCAGGCCACCTGCAGAACCATATCTCTGCTTCAGTACCTGGGGTTCGTTATAAACTTCCCAAAGTCCACTTTGGTCCCCTCACAAGACGTTGGAATTCATAGGGGCCAGGTTGGATACCCTCCAAGTAAAGGCCTTTTTGCCTGTGGACAGAGCTCACAGGCTGATGAAGTTGGCCGGTCAGTTTCGGGCGGACTCTCTGGTCTTGGCCAGAAACTTCCTCCGGCTCTTAGGTCACATGGCTTCCACAGTGCATGTCACCCCACATGCCTGGCTGCACATGAGGCCGGCTCAGTGGTACCTCAGAATGAGGTGGCTGCAGGCCACAGGAAAGTTGTCAGACAGGATAAAGGTGTCCAAACAATTGGTGGACTCCTTACGCTGGTGGCAGCATCTTCCAAATCTGGTCAGGGGTGTTCCTTTTCAGGCCTCCCCACACACTCAGGTACTGACAACCGATGCTTCTCTGCAGGGCTGGGGGGCTCACTGCCAGGGAGCCTGCACCCAAGGCCTGTGGTCTCCATGGGAGGCCGCCCAGCAGATCAACCTGTTGGAGTTGAGGGCCATTCGGCTGGCCTTGCGGACTTTCTCTCAGATCCTGTCTCACCAGTCTGTCCTAGTTCAGACGGACAACCAGGTGGCTATGTTCTACATCAACAAGCAGGGAGGCACGGGATCCAGACTTCTCTGTCTGGAAGCACAGGCTCTCTACTCCTGGGCTGTCACCCAGGGCATGACCCTCAAGGGAGTCTACCTCCCAGGCCAGGACAACTACCTGGCAGACAGACTCAGCAGACTCCTGCAGTCTCACGAGTGGCAGTTGGATCCTCTGGTAGTGCAAAAGATCTTTCTGAAGTGGGGTCTTCCCACCATGGATCTTTTTGCCAGTCCGCTCAACAGGCAACTACCCCGGTTCTGTTCCAGTCAACCGCATCCCTTGAGAACAGTGCCAGATGCATTCCTGATCCCTTGGTCAGGGGGCCTGCTGTATGCCTTTCCTCCCACACCTCTGGTGGCCCAGACTCTATTCAAAATCCAGCAGGACCGAGCCATGGTGATCCTGATAGCCCCCAGGTGGCCCAGGCAGCCGTGGTTCCCTCTTCTTCTGCAGTTGGCGGTGGATACTCCACTTCCTCTGGGGTTGCAACCTGACCTTCTGACTCAGGACCAGGGGTCCCTCTTGCATCCCAACCTCAAATCTCTCAATTTGATGGCGTGGCTGCTGAAAGGCTAGTCCTTGCTCCCTTGCTCCTATCTAGGGAAGTTGAAGAGGTAGTGTTGGCCTCCAGGAAACATTCCACCAGGAAGGCCTATGCTCTAAAGTGGCGTAGGTTCTCTATTTGGTGTTCTCAACAGCAAGAGGACCCTTTCTCCTGCTCTGTCCAGGTGGTGCTTTAATACCTGCTCCACCTTTCCAACCTAGGACTTCAGTCCAACTCTGTCTGGGTTCACCTCAGTGTCCTCTCAGCTCATCACTTGCAAGTGGATGGGCAATCTCTCTGGTGTCCCGCTTTCTAAGAGGCCTGCTTCTGCTTAAGCCTCCTATTCGTCCACCTGCTCCTGAGTGGGATCTCAATGTGGTCATGCAGCAACTGACTCGCCCACCTTTTGAGCCGATGGCCACCTGCCATTTACGTTTCCTCTCCTGGAAGGTATTGTTCCTTGTGGCACTCACCTCAGCTAGGCGGGTGAGTGAGCTTCAGGCCCTGGTCTCGGATAGACCATATAGCAGGTTCTATAAGAACAGGGTAGTCTTGTGGACTCATCCTAAGTTCCTTCCAAAGGTGGTGTTCTCCTTCCACCTCAACCAGGAGGTGGTTCTTCCAACGTTCTTTCCCAGGCCGCATGCCAGTAGAGCATACCCTGGATTGTAGAAGGGCGCTGTCCTTTTACCTTGAATGTACGCAGGGGCATAGAAGGGCTTCTCAGCTCTTCATTTCCTTTGACCCTAATAAATTGGGGTTGCCTGTCACTAAGCGTGCGTTGTCCATCTGGGTGGCAGACTGTATCGCCCGGGCGTACAGGTCAGCCGGCCTCTCCCTGGAGGGTCGAGTCACGGCCCACTGAGTTTGGGCGAAGGCCGCATCAGTAGGTCACTTCTGCTCTGTTCTGTTGGCAGACATCTGCCGGGCCGCTACTTGGTCGTTTAGCCACACTTTTGCGGACCACTACTGCCTCGAGAGGGAGTCCCGTAGGGACAGTGCTTTTGGGCAAGCGGTACTCCGTAATCTCTTTGATGTTTAGGCAACTCCTACCTTCCGGCCTTGGTGTTGGGCTACCGTTCAGGTGTGGTCTCAGAGAAGATTCTCTCACTGTTGCTGGGGCTCTAGAGGAAGCTCTATTTTTCAGCCTGGGTTCCTGGTAGCCCAGAGCTAGGGAGTCACCCATATGTGAGGACTGACTTCCTGCTTGGTCCTGGAGAAAGAGTAGTTACTCACCTGTAACAGGTGTTCTCCAGGAGCAGCAGGAATCAGTCCTCACAACCCTCCCTCCTCCCCTTGGAGTTGCAGTTGTATATAGTTCATTTTCTTTTTTGTGCTGTCTTTTAGCTATGTCATTTGACTGAGCAAGATGGCACCTTTAGGCAGGAAGGGGACTGTGCATGCGTGCCTGCATTCCCAAAGGCTTTCTTTGAAAGCTGGGGAAATGCTCCGCATGGGGGCTCCGTTGACGCCGACGTCACCCATATGTGAGGACTGATTCCTGCTGCTCCTGGAGAACACCTGTTACAGGTGAGTAACTACTCTTTTTAAGGGTTCAGTTGCATGTACATCAGATGTGACGGTCTGTTGGGTTGTGTGCCTTGTAGAACATCTTGAATTGGTGAAAGTTGGTATAAAAAAAATTATAATTTTCCAGCTTCTCTCTAATAAAAGATTATGGAACTTTCCTCTGGGAGCTTGGCCAAAAATGTTGTTAAACTCCGCTACGTTCGGAGATCGTTTTGCGCAAGGCTCTTGGAGTACACAGGAGACCCAGTGGTCAATCAACCGACTGGAAATGCGAGTGATACGCCGGGCATTGCAGGCATTCGAAGCTACGCTGACAGGTCGAGCGGTGCGAGTACTGTCTGACAGCTCCGCGGTGGTGGTCTACATCAATCGGCAGGGCAGAACCGGCAGTGTGGCCATAGAGGCCGCAGCAGAGGGTCTGCGTGTGTGGATAGAGCTTTGGCTGCCAGAGTTTTCGGTGGCGCATGTTGCGGGTAAGGACATTGTTACGGCGGATTTCCTCAGCTGGGTCCGAGTAGATGCCAGAGAATGGGAGTGGCATCCAGAGGTGTTCACACAGATCGGTCGCATATGGGGACAGCCAGTAATGGACCTCATGGCGGTGTTTCACTGCGTAAGTGGGTCGCTTCTTCAGCAGATGACGCGAAAGGAGGTCGGAAGGCATCGGCACACTGTTTCAACAGCGGCCATCATCTGGTCTTCTCTATGTCTTTCCACTGGGGGCACTCATAGATCGAGTGGTTCTGCGTATCGAAGCGCTTCGGGGAAATGTGTGGTTGGGGGCCTCAGGCTGGCCGAGGCGCCCATGGTATACCTGCCTCATACGGTTGCTCGACGGGAATCCATGGAGGTTTCCGACATTGGAGATTCTGTTGCTACGAAGTTCCCTTCGAATGTCTCAGGTGCATCAGTTTTTGCTTACGGGGTGGCCATTGAAAGGGCAAGCTTAAGGAAAAAGAGTTGCTCGACAGCAGTCTTTGCCACCTTGCCGCAAAAAAAAAGAAATAAAAAAATAAAAAGTCTATGTCCCCTGCATATGTGCGTATATGGCACATCTTTGAGGACGGGTGCTCGCGGAGGCATGCTCGCGTGACAACAATGTGAGTTCCCTTGGTATTAAGGTTTCTGCAGGACAGGTTTAGTAAAGGCAGATCCTGGAGAGTTCAGTTAGCAGCTCTGTCTTGCTATAGGGGCAAAGGACAGGGAGTGGCTCTCATGCACATGTCGATGTGGTATGCTTTCTCAGGCGGTTACCAGACTGTAGTCCTGTTGTAGGATATTAATTCCACCGGGGAAGCTCAAGTTTGGTTTTAGGAGCGTTAGCTAGCGCACCATTGGGGCCCTTGCAACAGGCATAGGTTAAGGGTTTTGCCTTGAAGACGGTATGTTTGATGGTCATCTGTTCGCCGAGGCGATTTTCGGTGTTGCAGGCGTTGACCTGTCAGGAATCGTTTTTTGTCTGTCTCCAGACAGAAGGTAGCCTGGTGGCTGGTTCTGTTGTTGTTACCAAAGGTGGTTTCTATGTTCACCTAACTAAAATGGTCTCTCTTCCAGCGCTAGGTGCAGCAGAGGGGAGCATATTGAACCATAGCTTGCGCTGTTTGGACATCAAGAGAGCGCTGCGGCAGTGTTTTAAAGGTTTCAGAAACTTTCGCAAGGCGGATCGTCTCTCTTCGGGGTGTTCGGAGGGCCCCGCAAAGGGAAGCGGCAGCGAAGGAGTCCATTTCTGGATGGATTGGAGCGGTGAGTGCGTCGGCTTATCTTCTACGGGACCGTATAGTCCCAGGGAGCTTACGACATCACTCTACCAGAGTGCAAACGTCTTCTTGGATGGAGCACAGTTTTTGGTTCTGGCAGTGGACATCTGTAGGGAGGCCTCTTGGTTGTCTCTCCATACTTTCAGTAAGCACTACCGCCTAGATGTTCTGGCGGCTAAGGATGCCGTTTTCAGGGAGGCGGTTGTTGAGATCCGGCTGGAAAGGTCCCTCCCAATGATTACTGCTCTGATACATCCCAGAGGTTGAGGACTAAACTGGAGGAACGATAAGGAAATAGGAATTACACTTACCTGGTAATTGTGGTTCCTTGAGTGACTCCAGTTTAGTCCTCATTCCCGCCTGGGGATGGGGTCTTAGCAGTGGTTTTTCTGTTGGGGGAAGTGCAAGGTTAAAAGTGGATATAGGCCTTCACTGGTATTCATTCGTTTTGATGCTTCCATTTGTTTTGTGCTATATTATTATATTATGATATTGTTATTTATTGTTATATATATTGCTATATTGCTCTGGATTGTTTAGGGCTAGGCATTCAACGAAAAGAAGAGCATGCAGGCGGAGGCAAGATGGCGTCGGAGCTTCCCTGGTGCTGAGCGGTGCTTCGTGGAGCGGACGGATTGCTGTGGTTTGGACGCCCGTTCTTTTGATGGGGCGTCGAAAAAGGAAGCAGGGTCCCCTACCCTCGGGGTCCCCTGCATCTGAAACTGCGCGCCAGAAAACACTTGAGGCATGTGGCTTTGCGGCGCCAGGGAGTGGAGCAGCGTCTTCGGCGGAGCCGGCAGTGTTGGAACTGTCGGTTCTGAGTACGTCGGGCGTTTGGCTCTCTCCAGAGCAACGGCCCCCCCCCCCCTCAACCTGGAAGTGGTGGGCCGGGTGACGGAGTGCTTCCTGCCAGGGCTGTGCGCTGCTCGTCGGCAATAGGGAGTGAAGAGGGCTCCGTTTCTGATGGCGTTTTTTCAACTTCTCTTACCTCGTTGCAGGACATGGTAGAGGGGAAAGGAGTTAAGAGGATTTCCCCTACCAGTGGAGTCTTGGCGGTACCATCCGATACTCTTCCAGGTTTAAGACGTCTGGTAAAGCCACCAGTTGTGGATAATGAAGCACTATGGGATGCAGTTTCTACGATAAATACCTCTCTTATGACTGTTGTTGGGGTTGTAAAAAGGGATTTTCATTCGTTTTCTGAAGCTAAGAAAGGTCAAGAGGAGCAAGCTCTACGTTTGGAGGGAGTGCAGAAAGAGCTAGAACATCTCCGTGGAGTGTGTGCGGCTCAAGTTAAAGACAAAACTTTGTTGTCAAAAAGCAGAGTATTTAGAGAACTATACTCGTAGGAATAACTTAAGATTGTTGAATTTCCCTAGGTCACCGATAATGTCCCCCATTGAGATGGTTCGTAAATATCTCCAGGAAGTGTTTAAACTCCCTGGGGATAATTTACCTCCAATTGTTAGAGCGCAATATCTGAATGTGGGGGGTGGTGGAGCTGGGGCTGCCTTGGGGGGTTTGGTTACTGGAATGGGGGATCTTACCGCATTCTTGGAGGACTCTCTTGAGGTAGTAACTGCCCGCACCACCCTCTTGGTTACATTGGCCTTAGAGCATGATAAATCATTAATTCTTCGTGCATATTTCCGGAATTTCAATTGTACTTTTCTTGGCTCCAAAGTTTTGATGTTTCCTGATCTCTCTCGTACTACCCAATTGAGGAGGAGGGAATTCTTGGGTTTTCGTCCTAGAGTCCTCGCCTTGGAGGGTAGTTTTCAGTTAAGATTTCCTTCTCGTTGTATTATTTCCTATGATGGTAAATTGTTTCTATTTTTTGAGCCAAGTCAGTTATTGAATTTTCTGGTAGCTAGGGAGGGAAATAGAGTGGAAATTGTGACCATTTCGGCTGACGCTTTAGTCTCTGCTCCTGAATAAGTATTACTATCCTTTGTTTTATTTCCTGGGGCCTCCCTCTTTATTTCCTTTAATACTTGTGGACTACATTTTGGATGATGTATAATATGATCTGATTTAGATATATTTGTTTTTCTTGAGTGTTTATGGTATGGATATCATCTTTTTTTTCCTTTTCATTCTTGTTATGCATGAATGTTAAAAATTTAATAATTTAAATTAAAAAAAAAAAAAAGAAGAGCATGCAGGAAGCAATCCCTTTCCTTCTGGAAGGGGATTAGTAGGTAGATAGGTTATATGTTCTGTGTGCCCTTGAATATAATGTTAAGTTTAAAAAAAAAAAAAGTTACTGATTTTTTGCTCCTTTGAGTCTGCTTTGTCAATAGTTCACTGGGGGCTGATGGGAGAGACCAGCAGGCTATATCCAGTGATGTCATGAGTTTTTGACATGCCCAGTCTCCAAGCTGCAGGAGGAGGTTCACTACCCAGAGGTTGAGGACTAAACTGGAGTCACTCAAGGAACCACAATTACCAGGTAAGTGTAATTCCTATTTTGTGCTTTCCTCATTCCCAGTTGGGAATACCTTATCTAATCTCTCATTAGACAGAAGTAAACTATTTACCTCCACAGCTTTAAATGATAGCGGGTCTTGCTTCACCCACCATATAGGTCAGTTGTAAGTTTGTCCCCTCTTCCACTGTCCTTCCCCCTCCCCTGCTTTCTCTCTTCAATTTCCCTCTCACTAGATTACATGGAAGAGTTGTTCTGGGACCCCTGACATCTTAAAGGCTGTATAGTCCAGTGGTTTCCAAAACTGACTTGGGGGCTCTCCAGCCATTTGGGTTTTCAGGATATCCACTATGAATATGCATGAAAGAAATTTGCATTCCATGGAAGCAGTGCATGAACATCTCTCTCATGCATATTCATGGTGGATATCCTGAAAACTCGACTGGTTAGGGAGCCCCATGATAGATTTGGGAACCATTGCTATAGAGCCTCTGTCTTCACTCCCATTCCTTGAGACTCCTACAGATTATGTTTTCAGGATATCTCAAATGCATATCTCTCTCATGTATATTAGGGATATCCTGAAAATCTGGCCTGTTGGTGGCCTTGAGGACTGGGAGTGAAGAATAAGGTGGTTGGGAGGTGCCTCCTATGGTGGTACACTTTCTGTATCACTTGATTGTCTTGGGCTGCCAAAGTAACTTCAGTTTTTTCCTATTCTCCTTTGTTCTGAGTATGCCACCTCCATGGCATGCTGAGGCCCAACCAGCTCATATGGATGAGGGTCCCCTGTGCCACAGCATGTAATGCTGGTGATTTGAGCTATAGGGCTGACACCCCCCTTAAGAAATTCTATATCTGGTTTGTTTTATTAAGTGCTCTCTCATTCTTTGTATTATAAGCTGTAGGAGATTAAATGGGACTTGTTTGCTTTCTTTACACTTTTTTGTGACTATCTCCCCTTGGTCATTTCTTTTCCAAGCTGAAGAATCCTAGTTGTGTGCCACTGGGGGCGGTTTTTGGTTAAGAGCAAATGTACAGATTCAAATTGTTGATTAATTATATAGGTGTGTGTATATTTACCATAATATCATTACTGCTTTGTATCAGCAAAGATTTTTTTTCTCCTGTATGAATCTCTGGTCTGATTCAGAGAAGATTATAGAAGAAGGGGACATTTTGCTTCATGAGAGAGCTTGGAGGAGTGGCACTTGAAACCAGCTGGTCACTGGGGAGCGGGTATAGCTGTAGGTGCATTTTCAAAAGGAAGTGCTCTTGGAATGATTAAACTGCTGGACATGTGAGTTTGGTATTAGCTGTTTTCCTTCTTGTTGCTAATCAACTGGGGAAAGGAAAATAAAGTTTAGAATCGGCTGTGGCATATGGCTGTATAGAAATATTTTAACATAAATAAATGAAGTCTTTGGATGGTCACTGGACTTGTGTATTTGTAACTAGCTGAGCTCAGGAACAAGCAGGGAGTGTTCATCTCCTGAAGTGGTGGAAGGTATTTTGGAGGAAGAAATTGCATTAAGTCTAATTCCTTGCCCTCGATCCGACTTGCTGCAACTCTGGATCTAGAGTTTTCAGTTTCTAGCTCTGAAGGATTTGATTGTGAGGAGGAGATTAATAAGAAGGCCCAGATGTCTGTGATAAAGACTGGTGGGGGACAATGCTATTCCTATACAGAATGGTTCTGGGATGATAGTGGTATCTGCTAAAGAATTTTGCCCTTCTTGATTGACAAATGCAAAATGGCAGCCAGATGGGTTTCTTGAAGCTGTTATTTCCAGGCACCTCTTGGAGTCAAGAATCCTTATCCCTGATGCCTCCTAGGGAAATCTCCAATTTGGAAACTTGAATACTGGTAGTCAAGATGGAGATTGCTCTTTCAGGTTGCCTCTCTTATATAAATTCTCTAGAGAAGCAGTGGCAAACATTTCTGCCTTAGAGGAGGTTATTGTGAAATGTGGTATCTTAGCCCTGGACAGTTTAGGAGAGTTGAGGCCTTGGGATAAGATGGAAAATGTAATGTGGTCATACAGTCATCTTATTTTCCAGTTTGCAAGATGATTTCACCTCTTGATATATTACACTTCAATCTGAACTCCCTCCCGGTTATTACAAAAGCTTATTAAGTACGGGGCTCTGGGAGAGGGGAGGAGGAACAGGAGGGGCTTATTTAGAGCAAGTAAATTTAACCAGGCTGTTGGAGACTTCTGTTCACGAGGTCCGTAATAGGGCTGCCTTGGTCTCATCTATTTCAGGCTCATACCCAAGTTTCAACTTTTTACCATTAACAAGCAAGATAGTCGTCAGGCACACAAATGGGTGATGTTATCCAACAGTACTGGGACAAAATTGCTCTCCCATAGCTCATATCTTTAGGGGTATGTTTACTAAAGGGTGTTAACAGGCGTTAACAGCATACTTTCTCCCTTATCGGCACCCTTGCACCCTTAATGCTGTGAAAAAGCTGTATTGATGTGCGTTAAAGGCTCCTGCAGCGTTAAGGGTGCAGTAGGCGGAGAGTGGGCATTAACAACAGATGTTACCTTAATGCCTGTTGCACTAATGTGCATTTAAAGCCCTTTAACGCTAGGAATCCTCTCACCAAGTAAAACCTCATGGAAAGAGTGTATTTTGAGGGGAGTGAGCCTATTTGAACGTCTGCAATGTGATGCACAGACAGGGGAGGCAAAGATAGTGATAGCAGTGCTTCATCAGCAGCAACAGCATAGTGCCCAAGTATGAAAGGGCACCATGTTGATGGTGCAAATGGGGCAAAGGAGGTGGCATATCGGTCATACAGTGGGGGGTTTCTGGGGTGCAAGGCAGACCAAGCAGCTGCCCAGGTAGCACATCTGTGATGTCCATCATGACCCCACATCGACATTGGCAGCACACAGACGTGCTGCTGCTTTGGAAAGGTGATGCGCCTCATGGGGCGGGTCAAGGTTTCCTGGCACCCTAGGCAGGAACCCTGGCCAGCCACCCACCCACTGCTGCTGAAGCCAGCCCTGGAGGAAAAGGATGATAGCACCAGCAGCTGTAGCACTACAGGGAGCTGCAAAATGCAGGTGCCTGGAGAAATACCACAGCAGCGGCTGCCTACCTCCCCCCCCCCCCCCCCCCCAAGATGTATCAGAAGCAGGAGGTGATGGGGTTCTGGCAGCAGCAGTTGTTTGGGGGGATGGCGTGTCAGTCAATGTGAGCCTCTGCCCCACTCATCTAGACCTGGCACCTAGGCATCTTCCAAAGCCACATGGTGGATCGGTTGGTATTGCGCACTACCCCCACTGACAGCATGCTAGCATGGCAGCATGGTGTGGGGGTATCGGTGGTCGGTGGCAGGTGCAGCGGCATCTGCCTGCAGCAAAGACCCATGTCATGGTCCTGTGTGCCGATCGCATTGCAACATTTGCCCAAGTCTGCCTAATGGGTAACATGTCAGCCCCAGGGACTGGTGTAGCCGTATGACAGCTCTGTGGCTCAACACACAAAGCTATTGTATATATGAGTGGAGTGTCACATGTTCAAGGCTCTGCTGTGGATCATGTATTGCATGTCCCTGTGGATAAACGTTAGCCTACAATGCACGTATAGCACCAGTATGTGCAACCCCAAATGAATTGGTCAGCAAGGGTACAGACACCCATTAGCCACTCAGACTCTACTATCCACAGCTGCATGGAAAGTCAGCCTGATAGCACCAGCACACTGAGCAGGCATTAACAACTGGAATTAATGTCAGAGGGTGCTACTAGCACCTGCATAATGAACACACGTTAACAATGCTTGAGCTGATATGGAGACCGAAGTGGCAGGCAGGAATGCCAACCATCCCCAGTTTTGCACAGCATAGCGATGTGAGTGTGTGTGTCTTTCCAGAGTTCTGTGGCCTTCTGCACTGCACTGTGCCTCCCATTGCCTAGACTGATCCCAGCGTTAGTCTGCAAATGTGTATGATGAGGAGCAGAGAATTGTGGGTATGGCCATAAACAGAGTGGTTTGCCCAAGATGTGTCTGCATCGTAGGTAGGGTCCAATGGCTGAGGCTTTGTAGTGCCTGTCTGCCATGTGCATGTCCTGGATGGTCCAAGCAGTTCACATTGTGAGAACACTCTCTCACTCTGACTGAGCTGTGACCATGCCATGGCTGTGTATTCACATAGCGCTTATATAGTGTGCTACTCCAGTGATGTGGGTGCACTGCTTGTCCTGGGAAGCCAATCACTGTGCCACATGCTGGGTGCCCATGTGGTTTGTCCCAAACCATGGTGTACATACTCGCCCAGGGCCCAGATATGACAGCCACCTTCAACATGCTGCAGTTCTGCAGTAAACAAGGTGACTAGCATAATGCACTACAGGCAATAGCTGCCACACACTGGCAGTGATGTGGATCTGTAGCATGGTCAGCAGAGACTGTCTGTAGCAGTGCAAGCTCTGTGGACCAGGGGCTGGGCATCCATCCTCACCCTCAGGGTGACCTCAGAAACTGCTCATTAGCACAGTTTGTAGCTGCTCTGTGCTTGTATCACACACTGTCAGTGCATCTTACTGAGCTGAGGTGATGGATCAGTGCATTCTCCGTTTGATGATCAGCTGCAGACTGCTGTTTTGCATGTGCACTGCATTATGGGTACTGGAGGGGCTAACCTATACTGGCACACACGGCAGACATTTTAGGCAGTGACCTGCAGTCTTTTTGTATTCAGCCATTGCTGTGCAGAGAGGTGTGGAGGTATAGCCTATTGGTTACTGCAATGTCTGCATAAGCAGGGGACAGGGGTTCAATTCCTACTTTTTTCTTTTTGTGGCTGTGTGCTACTCAAGTCATTTTCATGCCTGTAACAGTCAGGGCTTTGCTGTGACTGGCAGACACACAGCCTTATAGTTTGTTATGCATTTTGCCAACAATTTGCGCCAGCAAACAGACTACTCACCATCATGCCCTTCTGAGAGCATGGCTTTATTGGCTCTGCTACAGCACATTGCAGTGGGTCATACATGTTCAGCCTGCAGATATCTGGTAACTGCTTAGAGGTGTGGTGTAATGGTCATGGTACAGGCTTGGGACCCAGGATACCAGGGATCGAGGCCCACCAGCACTCCTTTTGTGACACTTTTGAAAGTTTTACTGTGCAGTTTAATGTATGCAACACTCTTCATGGGTTGCCCACACCTCCTTCTGACCTTTGGCAGGCCACTTAATCCTCCATTGCCTCAGCTGACTGCAGGTTCTTACAGTCCCTGATTTTTTAATCAGACATTGCAACTTTTTCGCTACAAGGTATCACAACATGACTGCACTGATGCAGTGGTAGACTAACGGGCAGTTACATGCATACAGCTGTAACCTGCTTGTGCAATGTGAGTCATGTATGCCATATTGACTGTGACTGTATATCTTTTTGGCTCCATCACATCTGTGTAGTACATGCACACACATCCTACCCCTCTGATAGCCACCTGCAGATATCACCTCATGTCCGTATGCACCTCATTTTCCCAGTTTGGATGATACCTGTTCAGTTGTTATCTGCACATTTGTCTGGGATGTTGTATGGTGGCTCTCTGGTAGTGACAGGTGTGAGACACACATGTCTGGTTTTAGGCCTTCCACGTGGCAGTGCACATTTTCACACACAGTACAAATACGTTGGAGATGGCACCTATGGCACATCAGTGCTGCCAGCCCATACCACCCTCTCCTCTGCCGCCATTCTTCCTTCAGCCCATCCATCCTCCTCTGTCATATCTTCTTGTGCAGACTGCTACACCATGGCCTACACTGGTATGCTCTTCTGCATTTCAGTTCTTTATGCACACCTCTCCTGTGCCTGATCTGTACGTCACCACTCCTACTCTGTCCTCCTGTTGCTGCACACATCTTGCCACTGTGCTGTGGAACACATCTTCCCCATCCTATGCCACACATTGACATTGCACCATTTTATATTGGCAGCCACCTGTGATTTGGTACAGCTGCCTCCCACATGCTCATCCAATTTACTGACTGCCACATAGGGTGCCCACAGATCTGGCAGGTCCATCAGCTCCCACCTGTCCTTCAATCCATCATCTTGACATTGACTTTCCTTGGTGCTCCTTTATCCAGCATTAGGATTACAGCTGTTTTCGGACGTTAAGGTGCATGCTTGACACCTTAATGCCTGATGTCCTATAAACGCATGTTAAATGGCCCATAGCACCCTTTACACCGGAATGCCTCCCACCCGCCCAGCACCATGTACGCATGTAACATCCTTTATCATTGCCATTAACGCTTGTTACCTTAACGCTCTTTAGTAAATATGCCCCTTAGTGTAAAGGTCTGAGCATGCATAGCTGTTGTCATACATGGTCGTCTCATCAGGTCCTCAGGTTTGTTTTACTCTGCTCTACTGAATGGACATGTTAGCAAAGCTCTCCCAAGGTATTTCTATTTCTTCTTTTTATCCAGTAAAGTGTGTGGTGTGTTTTTTTTTTTTCATTCTTTTCAACATTACGTCTTTTTTTTCTATTTATTATTTTTTTTAATGTATTTTATCCTAATGTTAATGTTTGTCAGTGTTTGTGCTATGCTGGGACTTTCTGTAAAAGGGACTGGCATCTGGTTTGCAGTAACTGCTTGGATCACAGCCACAAACGTTACCAATTTTTTTTTTTTTGCACAGTTATGGCTATCTTCTATCACACTGACTAACTGAACGTCAGCAACATTGTTAATGCCTCAGATTTTCTCTCAGCGCTATTTCTCCATATGGGTTAGGTTTGTGCATACCATGACAGCAATAAACCTCACTCCTAAGCCAGGATATGTGGAGTATGGTCTGTCTTTCAAATTTGCTGTTTGCGCTAACCATGATACTTGAATTGTGCTTATGAGGGATTCCTTCTTGGCAAGCTCTCTTTGCGTATCTTCTGTAATCACCAATTCAGCTGATTAGTGAGAGAGTTTGTGCAGAATCTGGCTATCTCAGCACAATATTTGTACTTCATGCTGGACTCACAAGAGCAAGAAATGGGTATGATGTCTAGGTCTTCAAGCTTCTTGGGGGTTCCAAGGTGTGTCACATGCCTCTCCCTGTGTAGGATGCTCATGGACATATATGTGAGGTTTATTTTTCCTTCACAGAAACTCAGAATGGCATTATCTACGTAGACTCCAGATGAAATGCCTTGTCATCTTGTCAGTTCGTCTGCGCAGACTTTTCATTGCCGTTGTCTTAAGCATATTGTGCAGAAGCATCACTTTCTCTGGAAGGCTCTCTTCAAAGCTCTGCACTACAATCACCAATTAGCCTGTAATTCGGTCTGCACTGTATTCTGTAACGAGGACTTAAGGATCCATTGACTGTGCAGAGTTCGACGGCATCCATTAGCAGATCCATGCCAGGTTTGAGTTTTTGCAAGCCTCATAGATATTGGCATTTACAATGCTGGATTCTGATAGTTGAAAAGCTACTAGAGCAGTGGTTCCCATCCCATTTCTTGGGTACTCCCCAGGCCAGTTAGGTTTTCAGGGTATCCACAATGGATATGCATATGAGAGATCTGTATGCAGATCTTTCTCATGCATATTCATTATGGATATCCTGAAAACCTGATTGGCCTGAGGGTAGCTGAAGGCTGTGTTGGGAATCACTGTATTAGAGCATCCCATCCATTTCTTAATTTGAAATTGAATGTCCGTGGCCATATAATCATACTAGTTTGGATTTATGCTGTGTTTTGGTAGTAGTCCCTCTCTTGGTTGGCTATTTAAAGCTAAGTGTAACTTGTTGAGAAAAATAGCAGAACACAACTTTCATTCCCGGCCCTCCAGTCCAGTCCAGAGAATCTGGTTATGTCTGTCCATCAGCAGCCAGAGACTGAATATTCAAATGCCTAATGTCACCCTATTAGAACCCCTTACGCTCCCATGACACCTCAGTATTTTCAGTCTCCAGCAGCTGGTGGACGGTCGTCCCGTGGAACTAGTATGGTGTTGGCTTCGGTAGTGATATTGCAGGCACAGAACTGACAGCGGAGCCAGACTGCCTGAATAAAAGCACAGAAAACAGTTAAAACCCCCCAAAAAACCCTGTTTGTAGTCAAGAAGAGCCCTTCAGTGGGTCTAACAGCTCTGCCGAGGCAGCACAACCCGTTAGATGTGTGTGCACTGCCTCAATACTGGGGGTGAGAAGGGATAGGAGTCTCACTACAGCTTCTGCTTCACCCTGGTCATGTCTCTCCCTTGGTGAGTATCCCAGTAAGTTGATTGGTGGCGACGGAACCAGAGTTGAGTGGGGATGTTGCTTTTGTTTTCTGCTCTTCTTTCTCTATCTCCTGGGTGGGCTGGCGGTTCAGGGGGAGTCAGAGTGCTGGCATGCTGTCGTCAAAGGCAGTATGTGTTGTGTGTGGTGCATGCCGTAGTTCATTATCAGCAGAGGGGTGCTGAAAGCCAAGCCCTAGAGGAGCCCAATGCGGGTCAGGCTAGGTTGCACAACGAGGCATCTCGGATGCGGCAGCCATGTTGGATCTCGCCAACACTGTTCTGGCCATTTTGGCAGCTCTGGATTGGCTGCAGGAGATGGGCACAGAGTGGTGTTTGAGCTTAGGACAGGAGGATACTTCCTTTAAGAAGGCTAGACTGTTTTTCCTGGATTTATTCTCCTGTTGCATTGAACCTACAAGTTGCAGGAGGAAAGTGGTTTATCCTCTCCTTCAGAGGGGAGGGGAATAGTACAGAAGTGACTTAGGCAGAACAGCCCTTTGGGATTGCCCAAGAAGTGCCAGCAAGTAGCAGAGGAGGCCTCTGAGGAAGTAGAGCAGCTGCCAGATAGCTCGGGAGCCTCATTGGATCCTCTGGAGGGCCCTTCTGTGCCTGAGGAGGAGACGGCGTCCAAAGGACTGGACGACACTGAATTGCCTCCAGGAGAGGACCCTTCCATTGTTCAGGTCTTCCAAAAAGGGGGGCTGCTAACTTTAATTTCCTGGTCTCTGGCAGCCATAAATATTCCCTTTTGAGTGACAGAGGAGGATGCCTCCTTGGAAGATCCGCTGTTACAAGGAATGTGGTCACCTCAAAATTCCTTGCCTGTACATAAAGCCATGGTGCAGATGATTGAGGCTGAGTGGGAGCTTCTGGAGGCCAATTTTATAAGAGGGCAGGGCAATGTCTAGGCTCTACCCTCTTCCTCCAGCGGAAAGAGACTTATTTAAGAATCCTAAGGTGGTTTCCTTGATGATGGTTATTTCTATGGAAGGGAGTATGGCAATGAAAGAGCCCCATGATAGGCAACTGGAGGCACTGCTCTGGCAGGCCTTTGATGTGAACGCGTATGTAGCGCAAGCATGTATGCGCTTGTTGCAGGCTATGCAGGCCTTGACAGAATCTTTAGGGATTCCGGTGGAGCTTCCAAGTTGGAATCCACTTCTGTGTATCCGGCAGATGCATGTTATGATTTGTTGCGGGCCTCGGCCAAGAGCATGGGCTCTAGTGATAGCCCAGCTTCTAGTGGTACGGAAGCTTACTTAGCCAAGATTTGGCTGAGTAAGCTTCCCTTCAAGGTTAAGGTCCTGTTTAGTGAGGCCCTTAAGGAGTTGGTGAAGTTGCTGGGTGAAACCAATGGTACTTGCATGCCAGAAGACAAATCTCGAGGGGGCATGTCCCAGTAGTCTGCCCGAGGGAGGGCCAGAAAGTTCGGCGCTTTGGAATATGTATTCCTAGTCGTCCCTTCCGTCCAGTCCCTCACCTTTTGGGTTGTGCTCCCCTTCCAGCAGCTTGGAGACTGAGCACGTCATTTTCTTGATGGCACCTCCCATCAGCTCCAGTATGCTCAGTCTCCAAGCAGCTGGAGGGAGCAGTAAGCCAGGGTGCTAGGCTTCCTGGAGAGACAGCTAAGGAGAATGTAGGGTTTTTGTTTTATTTTCCCTTTTAGCTTTCTGGTGCCTTTGTCAGGCCTTCTAGCGGGAGCTGCAGCTTTCAAGCCAGGTAGGTGGCTGGATGTGCTTGGGGCAGGGGAAGGAATCCTCCCTCCCCCTCTCATCTGTTTTGTGGCCTGGGGCAGGGGGAGGCTTTGTAAAGAGGAGAGTGTCAGCCAGAGGCCCTTGTTATCAGAGTGACTTCCGATCCCGTTAGTGGGTGAAGAGCCGCTGAATGGAGAGTTCAGCACCTGAGGGGCAGTTCTTTCACACCGTTCTGCCGAAGCTCTTCTAGGCAGCTGAGCATGGGAGCGGGACAGCGGTATGAGAACAGCAGGAGTAAGGATTGGAAGAGAGCCTCCTGTAAGAGTTTAATTTCGCCGTCGGGGTTGGCACGTGATGGCAGCCCACGTGGTAAGGTAAGGAAACCATGCAGCTGCCAACCGCATGGTGCGTGAGGCCTGCTAAGAGCGCCGGGGTTGCCAGAAGGTGCAGGCCTTTCCCTTTTGTGGTCTTTGGCAGCTGCTCTTTCTCTTTTGTTTAGGAGTCGACATTTATTCCCCAGTGGCAAGTGGGGACCCTCTGAAAGGAAAAGGTATAGGAATTGCAGAGTGTGTTTAGTTTTATTTACTTTATTTTTCTTTAGTTTAGAAAAAAAAAAGCAAGGAAGGATATAGCTTTGTTCTCTTTTTTTTTTTTTTTCTTCCTGCTTGTATTTTAGGTAAGGAAAGAGAAGCAAGTCAGGGTCCCATCTTGTGCCATGCCGGCGAGACCGCAATGCTTGGTCTGCGGGACCCGGTGAGGAGTGGTTTTGGACATGGGCATGTGCAGGGGATGCCATGGAAGCCGCGTCTTGGGTATTCAAGCGAGTATGAGCCAGGAGCGCTCTCTCTCCTTATCCCAGGAGTTGAGGGAGTCCACAGAAGTGGAGGTCGGGGCTGGGATCCCCCCTTCCCAGAGGCCAGAGCCGCCTTCCTGCCCCCAGCCCCCTCCCAGGCCCTCCACTTCACAGAATGTGGAGGAGGGGGGAGGTTTCTCTCCAGAGTTCATCTTGCTATTGCATAAGGCGTTCTGTATGCATCACAAGGGTCATAGGGTCCGGCACCGGTGCAAGAGCATGCTGTGAAGAGGACCATGGGCCTGAAGGAGGTTGGATTTGTAGTGGAGTCAGCGAAACGTGCCAGGCTCGCGGACGACAGGGGCCAACTTTCTCCTCGGTCCAAGGCCCAGGATGGGGAGGCTCTGTACCTGGAGATGGAAGAAGATGATGAAGAGTTAGAAGAGGGTGAGATCCCAGACCAGGAGGAACAGGCCTGGATTGTTTGTGTGTTCTGCAGAGAAGAGTTGCTGGCGCTAATCGGTAAGTCCTTAAAGGCTCTTAATATCTCCACAGGCCTCCCGGTAGAGGAGGAATCACTGGAGGATCCACTGCTTCAGGCAGTACGGAAGACACACAAGGTCTTCCCAGTCCATTAGGTAGTTAAGCAGATGATTCAAGATCAGTGGAACCAACCAGAGGCCGGTCTGCGGTGGGTGCAGACCATTACACACTTGTACCCATTGCCAGAACAGGAGAGAGAATTGCTCCGGTCCCTGAAGGTGAACATGGCAGTCTCAGCAGTGACCAAGAAGACTACCATCCCAGTCGAGGGCAGCATGGCTCTCAAGAATACCCAGGATAGGAAGCTGGATACCTTATTAAAACAAGCCTTTGATGTTAACACCCTCACTCTCCAGGTGTCGGTGTGTGGGGCCTCGGTGGTCAGGGCCTGCCTCCGTTGGTTGCAGTGAATTCAACAGCCAGATGACCTGCCCGGGAACTCATCAGGGGAGGCTGTAAGGATAGAGTCGGGGGCAGCCTACCTCATGGACACACTGGACTGGAGTTCCTTCAGGAATGCTAATTAACAGGAAAGGTTTAATTAGTCTTTTTCTCTTGCCCCAGAGGGGTTGTGGCCCATATAGGAGCCAGTCCTTTCAAAGCCGGGGGGTTCTCCCAGGGCGTCTATAGCTCAGGAGCTGCCATCTCGGCCAAGAAACCACAATGAGGCAAAGCAAGGTGGGCTCAGAGGGAGGACCAGCTGATAGGCGGCCGCTTACAGCACTTTTACCCCTCTTGGGTCCACATCACAATGGACCAATGGATCCTAGAGACCATCAGAGAAGGCTATGCTTTAGAGTTTGCAAGGCCTCTTCCAGATGCATTCATAGAAACATAAAAACATAGAAACATGATGACAGAAAAAGACCACATGGCCTATCTAGTCTGTCCTTCCATAACAACAACTACAACAGTCCACTTTTTACCTTTAGAGATCCTCTGTGTTGGTCCCATGCTTTTTTGAATTCAGTTACTGTCCTCATCTCTACCACCTCCACTGGGAGACTATTCCATGGATCCACTACTCTTTCTGTAAAGAAATATTTCCGCATATCACTCCTGAATCTATCTCCCTTCACCCTCATCCCATGTCTCCTCATAGCAGAACTTGCTTTCAATTGAAAGAGGCTCTCTCCCTGAACATTTATGCCACGGAGGTATTTAAACATCTCAATCATATCACCTCTATCCCGCCTTTCCTCTAAGGTGTACATATTAAGATCCTTAAGTCTGTCCTCATATGCTTTATAATGAAGCCCATTAATCATTTTAGTAGCAACCCTCTGCACCTTTTAGTAGCAACCCTCTGCATTCATGCTTTCTCCCCTACAAGTCTCGAAAGGCCTGGATCATAGCAGACACACTCCCGTGACTCTTGAAGTTAGGGGCAGCAATAGAGGTGCCCAAAGATCAATGCAGCACTGGTTGATACTCGATTTCATAGTTTTAAAAAAGGAGGGGAGCCTTTTGACTTATTCTGGATCTCAAGATAGTCAACAGAGCTTTACAAGTGCCCCGCTTTCACATGGAGACGTTTAGGTCGGTCATGGCATCTGCTCAAAAAGGGGAGTATTTAACAGTGCTAGGTCTCAAGGAGGCATACTTGCACTTGCACATTAGAGGTTTTTGCGGTTTGTGCTGCCAGGTGGCCATTTTCCGTTCTGGGTAATACCCTTTGGGCATGCAACAGCCCCCAGGATATTCACCAAAGTGATGGTGTTGGCAATGGCAGCCCTCAGATGGCAGGGGATCAGAGTACATCCCTACCTAGACGATTGGCTGATTCACGCAATGTCAAAGCAGCGAAAGTCAGGAGGTGATGAACCAAGTGATCTCCTTTCTTCAGGAGTTAGGCTGGGCCATCAGTATGCCAAAGAACAAGTTGGTTCTGGCTCAGAGATTGTTTACTTGGGAGTTGAATTCAATTCGGCCCAGGGCTTAGTGACCCTTCTGCAGGAGAGGGTAGACAAGCTGGTAAGAATAGTTCAGCGATTTCAGAAGATGCAGGTGCCATCAGCATGGCATTATCTACAGGTACTCTGTCTGATGGCAGCAGCCTTGGATCTGGTGCCCTGGGAGAAAGCACACATGAGATTTCTACAGCAGGTGCTGTTGTCAAGGTGGTCCCCTCAATGCCATCCCTCCTCCAGAAGACTTCAGTGCCCACAGGAAGTCTGGGAAAGTCTGGGATGGTGGTTGTCTCGGGAAAATCTGTTAAAAGGGGTACCCTTGAAGACTCTGGCTGACTATTGGTCATGACTAATGCCAGTCTGAGTGGTTTGGTGTGCACTATCAGGCACAGGTGGCTCAAGGACAGTGGTCGGAGGAGGAGAGCTCTTATTCTATCAACCGGCTCAAAATTAATGCAGTCTGGATGGCGTTCCGGTGCTTTGCTCCCCTGATGGGGGCAGGACAGTAAGAGTGTTATCTGACAACACCTGGCGGTCACATATATCAATAAGCAAGGGGGCACAGGCACTATGGTGTTGGAATCACTGCTGTGGTGATTGGAGAAGAATCTGGTAACTCTCTCGGCTGCACATGTGACTGCAAGGACAATGTGCAGGCAGATTACTTGAGCAGGTATCTGGTGGAATGGTCCCTGGAGGACTTCTTCCAGACTATAGTCCGGCGCTGGGGGCAGTCGGTATTGGATCTGATGGCCTCCACGCACAATGCAAAGGCCAGTCAGTTTTATAGTTGAAGGTAAGAGTACATGCCAGAAGGGCTGGATGCTCTGGTGCAGCCGTGTCTGTAGGAAGGGCTCCTCTATGCATTTGCTCCATGGGCGCTGATCAGGAGTCTGTTGCAGAGAATTGCTTGCCCCGGGGGGGGGGGGGGGGAGTTCTGCTGGTGGGTACCCATTTCACCTTGTCGACCATGGTATGTGGACTTGGTCCGCTTGCTGTGGAGAGTCCATGGAAGCTTCTGACCAGGCTGGATCTTCTGGCACAGGGTCCCGTTTTCATGCCTCAGGTGGATTGATTCTCACTTTCAGCTTGGCTCTTGAAAGAGCAAGGCTAAGGAAGTGTGGTTATTTGTCTGGTTATTTTGATCCTTTTGAAAGCTTGGAAACAGTCTACATCCTTGTCTCGTGTGTGAGTAAAGTGTGTGGTTTTTTTAGAGTTGGTTTGAGGAGCAGAGCCTGGAGGCCTTCCATGCTTCTGTAGCGGATGTTTTGGCCTTCCTACAAGCTGGACTGGAGACAGGCGGCTTGGAGTTCTCTTAGGGTACAAGTGGCAGCCTTAGCTTGTTATCGTGTTAAGGTACAGGGGGTTTTATTGTCTGTGCACGTGGATATGGTGCAATTTCCTCAAGGTGGTTCAGTTAGTTATTTAACAGGTTTTTTTTATATTGCTTTATCATTTCAGTCAAAGCGGTTTACATTGTAACTTAAACTTGGTAATGTATATTAAACAGGGATATCGATAACTTGGATTTTTCTGAGGCAATAGAAGGTTAAATTGGGCTTCCTTTGAGGCAGGTAATTCCTCCCTAGGACCTTAACCTAGTTCTTTTGGCACTCATGGAGCTGCCATTTGAGCCCTTGAGGGGTAGTTTGTTGAAGGATCTTACGTTGAAAGTGGTCTTCTTGGTAGCTATTTGCTCAGCAAGACGTATTTCAGAGTTGCAAGCCTTGTCATGTAGGGAACCTTTCCTATCTATTCAGAAGGAAAAGGTTGTGTTACGGCCAGTGCCGTTATTTCTTCATAAGGTAATATCGGTGTTCCATATTAACCAGCCACTTGTATTGCCGTGTTTCAGGCAGAGCTGGTGGGGTTGGAGAGTACCTGGCTCCATTTGTTGGACACGCGCAGGGCCCTTACTTGCAGTGTACCTGGTCATTCAGGAATTCGGATAGATTTTGTCTTGTTTGGAGGTCTGTGTAATGGAGAAGCAGCCTCCAAGGCCTCCATTTCTCAGTGGGTAAGGGGGGCAATTACTTCAGCACATTTACTATAACATAAGCAGGTGCCAGCGAGTCTGTGTGCCCATTCCACTAGGGTGCAAGTGGCATCTTGGGTGAAGTTCCGCTTGGTACTTCTGGCAGACATTTGTAAAACGGTGATGTGGTCGTCACTACATACTTTTGCGGAGTACTGTAGGTTGGACATACAGGCTCGACAGGAGGTGCATTTTGGAACGCAGGTTTATGGTTTAGGTATTTGCTATTCCGCCTTTACTGTGTGTATCAGAGCTGTTTACAGATATATTGTAACAGGCACTTTTTATTCCCTCATCCCTGAAGGTCTTACAGTCTAAGTGTACCTGAGGCAATGGAGGGTTAAGTGGCTTGCCCAAGGCCACAAGGTGTGGCCGTGGGACTAGGGACTCCATTCCCTCTGGCCTGAGGTTACTTGTCCCCTACGTGGGAATTGAACCTCCAGCCTGAGGTAACCTGTCCCAGCTACTGAGCCATTCCTCCCTCTACAGGTGGGACTTGCGGGTCCCTCCCAGATCTAGGTACTGCTGTGATACATCCCGGTTATCTGGTCTGGACTGGAGGGCTAGGAATGAAAGTTAAATAAGGCCTTATCTGCTGATTTTCTTTCATGGAGGCCCTCCAGTCTAGTCCAGGTCCTGCCCAGTACTAAAGTGGTTTGTTTTTTTTTTCTTTTCTGTATCATGTTCACAATGATGAGCCTGCAGTGATGGGGTAGTGAAGGCCCCAGTCAGAGGTGTAAGGGCACCATGCGTGGGAAGGATTCTTGAGAATATGTCTTCTGAGCCATGGCGACCCTCTGGATAGTTCTAAACTATGTTCAGTCTTCAGTCAGGTGGCTCACTGTTGACAGTGGCATCCATAGATACTGTTATTGTATCGATCCATCTCATTGCTGGCCTTCCTCTTTTGCGTTGACTACCTACCTTGGCAAGCATGACGTCTTTCTCTAATGATCTCTCTCTTTGCATGATGTGTCCAAAGTACGAAAGTTGAAGTCTTGTCATCTGAGCTTCTAAAGAAAGCTTAGGTTTGATTTCCTCTAGTACTGACTAGTTTGTTCTTCGGGCAGTCCATGGCATACACAGTATTTGTCGCCAGCACCATAATTCAAAGGCAATGATTTTCTTCCTGTCTTATCTTTTTCACTGTTCAACCTTCACGTTCATATGACGTTATAGAAAATACCATGGCTTGAACAAGTCTAATCTTTGTATGGCGAGAGACATTTCTGCTCTTGAGAATCTTGTCTAGGTCCTTCATAGCCATTCTGCCAAGAGCAATGCGTCGTCAGATTTCTTGATTGCTTGTTGTTTCTTTATTGATAGTTGATCCAAGTAGGTTAAGGTTGTCCGCTATTTCAATTTCTTCTCCATCAACGATGAACTTATTGATTTTTGCCAGTTATCAGGATCTTTCTCTTCTTTACATTAAGGTGCAGGCCCATTTTAAGGCTATGTTCCTTGATCTTGAGAAGCAAATGTTTCAGATTGTCTTCACTTTCAGCCAGTAATGTGGCATCCTCAGCATAGCGAAGGTTGTTGATGAGTCTGCCACCGATCTTCACACCTCTGTTGTCTTCATACAGTCCTACTTCTCTGATTTGTTCTGCATATAAATTAATCAGGTAGGGGGAAAGTATGCAGCTTTGTCATACACCTTTGCTGATTTTTAAACCATTCTATTTCTCCAGGTCTCTGATGGGGGGGAGGGGTGGTTTATGTTTTATTATTTCTTAATATATCGCCTTTCAAATGAATAGCAAGGTGTTTTACAGTGGTAAATTATAATAAATCAAAGATAGAAAGGAACTACAAATCATCAAATATAGAGGCAGGAAAGAAGTAGTAAAGACCAACAGATTACAGGTTCCAGGTTGCAGATGCTGTCTATCCATCACTTTGTATATGGTCTGTTGTGAAATGCCTGGTTAAAGAGATGCGTTTTTAATGCTGTTCTGAAAGGTTTGTGGGATGGTTTAATATGAAGGGCACGTGGAAGGGCATTCCACAATGTTGGAGCCATGAAGAAAAATGCTGTGTCTAGTACTCTCCAGTCTGGCATGAGAGACTGGAGGAATATCTAGGCGATTGTCAGAGCACGGAAAGAAATCAGAGAGCATAGGTAAAGTGGAGTATCAGTATATAAGGCCTTGTGGGCCAAGGTACAGGAAGCTAGTGTTATGTTAAAACTATTTATTTAAAGGAATTAGACAAAAAGTCATAGTACATGGTACAGAAAAAGCATTAAGGTACACAATTGAACTCTGTTACATTCCATGTTCTTCTACATTTCCATTCCATTTTCTTTCTAACCTCTTTCCCTCCCTGTCCTTGCCCTTCTCCTCCCCCTTCTTTTACATTTGAGTGAATATTTATGTAGTCATTCAGGTAAGTAACAAATGCCAACTAATAATCAGATTCCAACAAACATGTGCTCATAGCCTTAGCCTACACAGACTTACAGTTTAATTCACATTGATTTATCAATCCCCCCTCTCCCTCTCTCCCTTCTCCCCCTGCCCCCCTTCACTCTACCTCGTCCCCATTCTCCCCTTTTGATGTCCTGGGTGGAGTTCCACGTATTGTCATTACAATTCCCTGACTTCTCTTTCCTACCACTCGTCCTGACCGCTATCACTCTCCTCCCCCCCCCCTCTTCCTGCCAAAGCTAACATCGTGCCCCCTTCCCCCAGGCAGAGCTTGGCTCTGATACCTCGCCTAAGGTCATTCCGTACCTGCTTAGTGGCTCTTACCATCATACCCTCTTCCCCCCTCCCGCTACCCTCTAGCCCCCCAACTAATAAGCCACTTTGTCTCCTCTCATCTCCCCCTCTGTTATAGGTCAGCAGTTCATTCTGCACCAGTGGGTTAAACATATCTATATAGCCCCCCCCCCCCCCCAGAGCAACAGGCACTGAGCTCTCTTTACTGGGTGTCCCCTGGAAGCCATCAACTCCTGGGTCATAAGTTGATAGAATATGTGCCTCCTTTCCCAATATGATAGCCCTGATTCTTGTCCCCAATTTTGACTATGGGCAGTTTCCCTATGATACACGCATTGAGTACCAGTAAGCGCTCCCATTGCCCCCTAGGGGATGCCACAGGGAGCTAATTGCACATCACTAAGGCTGCTGTCCATTGCACTGCTTGCCCTATCAGGTCACACATGTATCTTTGAATTCGATACCAATACCGTTGTGTCTTTGCAGAGCTCCACCACATGTGTCCCAGGTTTGCTCCTGCCATCCCACACCATGGGCAGTCCCCATTCGGTCGTAACCCACTGCGAAATGCCTGCATTGGTGAGAACTGGGCTCGACTGATCGCTTGCACTTGCAGTTCTCTAAATCGAGATGCCGTAACCACCCTTGGGAGCCGCCCCAGCGCTTCCCTTATGCTCCCCTCTGTCACCACACTCGCCAACTCAACCCCCCATCGTACACTTAGCCCCACATAATCCTTCGGGGGCAGCCACTGCCCCAGTTTCTTAGCCAAGCTAAATAGGGATATGCTCTCTTGGCCTTCTATGTCAAAGGACTCCAGAACCTGCACGGTCTGCTCAACCTCTAGGCTATCCCTGGGGAGGGACTGGATATAATTATGCAGCTGATAGTAAGCAAAATATTGGGGCTTCCCCAGTTCAAACTCTCTGCAAAGCTCTGTGAGAGATTTCATTGTACTCTCAAGGGTCAGCACATGGCCCACACTTTGAATCCCCCTCCCTCTCCACTCCTGGAAGGTCTGGCTATCCATCCACGGCCGGAAATCGGGATTGCCGCATATTGGTAGAAATCTCAAGGACTCCGCCGATGTGTTCCACTTGGCACACAGGAACATCCAAGCCTTCTGTAGTGGCTCTATCAACTGAGTTCGGCAGAGCCTCTGCGGCACCTCTGCTCCTTTCATATGCAAATCAGCAAATAAGGTTTCACAAATTCCTCTTCTAACTCCCTTGGGGTGAATTGCTCCATCTGCCCTATCCAGTCCCTCAGGTGTCTAAGGGTACCCATCCTTGCATAACTAAGGATATCTGGAATCCTCACCCTTCCCTGGGCCCATGAGCCCCGAAGCCGGGCATAGGGACCTGAGCCCTCCCCCCCCCTTCCATAAAAATCTCTGGATCTCTCGTTCTAGGCGTTCCACATCTCGACAGAGGAGGTACAGGGGCAGAGACTGTAAGACATACAGGAGTTTGGGGAACAGAACCATCTTAAATGCCACTACTCTCCCCAGCATTGACAGGGGCAACAGGGTCCAATCTTTCTTCTTCTTAATGACATGCTCAATAACTTTAGCCAAGTTCCTCCTATAAAGCTGTGTTGGATCCCGTGGCAAGCACACTCCCAAATACTTGAACTCACTATCTGCCCACTGCAGAGGGAATGGCCCTCCCCACCGCTCGCTTACTATGCTAAGAACATCCAGCACTTCGGATTTATCTTGGTTCAATTTTAGGCCCACCAACCTCCTATAGGAGTCAATTGCCAATAATAATCTAGGCAGGGCTGCTCTCGGGTTTGTAACATGGACCAACAGGTCATCTGCAAAAGCTGCCACCTTAAATTGGTGTTGGCCCATCGTAACTTCTGGGATCGCCTCACACTCCTTTAAGAATCGAATGAGGGGGTCCAGCAATAAGACAAATAGCAGAGGTGATAATGGGCACCACTGCCTAGTTCCTCTCTCCAGAGGAAAGGGGACCGATAGCATACCATTTACTAAGATCGAGGCTGTAGGCCTCGCGTAAAGAGTACGGACCTGTTGTAAGAAAGTCTCTCCTAACTCATATCAGGGTAGCATTTGGAAGAGAGAATCCCACTGGACTCTATCAAAGGTCTTTTCACCATCAAAGCTAATCAAGAGTGAAGGGGTCTGCTTCTCACGCACCCACTCCAGGGAGGCAATAATTCGCCTCATGTTTCCTTATCATTTCTCCGGGCCAGTCCAGGGAAAGGTAGGGTTGTCAATCCCCTATAGCAACTGAGGACTGAATGCTTCAAGTTTTCCTGAGAGGTGAAGCCACTCCCCCTTAGGGCTAACCATCAGTCTTTCAGTCCTCAGCAGCTATAGAGGATCGACTTAGTTTTTCTCCCTCTTCACTTTCTTTTTATTTCATATATTAGCTCTAGCAGAGCTGATTTCTATGGTTCTGGAAAACAAATTGTGAACTTCTAAATTTAAAGCGCTGTTGCTTTAAGAGCACTGAGACGTGAGTACAAAATTCTTGCAGTGCGAGGTAGAGCCTGCCTCATTGCCTGCCTCCGTCTCCGTATACAGAGTGATCCTGGGGGCCCCAGGTGTTCCTCTGGAGTAGCGCTGACACTCTTGCTGTCCCTACCGCTGGCAGCGGCTTGGCGGGACCGGCTCCACTTTTTTTCGGTTTCTCCGGTGAGTTATTTGGGGCTTCCTTTCCCTCTCTGCATACCGCCGCGCTATTTCGGGCCGCTTTGGTTTCCTTTTCCTGTCGGGGTTTCGTTGGCGGTCGGCTTGTTTCTCCTCTGCTGTTCGCTTCTGCGGTGTGTTTTTTTCGTCATGGCAGAACAGGTTTTACACTGCTTAGAGGAGCCGTCTTTGCCATCCGAAAAGGCGGGAAAGGCGGCCATTTTGTCTCCGCCGGTGACTGCCGGCTCAGAGCAGCCTCGGCCGCATAAGAGCAAGACTAAGGCGTCCAAGGAGACCAAACGCCAGGCAAAGCCTGTCGATGCCGTTTCTGCGCCTCCAGAGGGGCTTCCTTCCTTTTTTTCGCCAGAGTTCATTCTGGCTATGCATACAGCCTTTTTAATGAAATCCTCTCAGCCAGTCTCAATCTCTGCGGTTTCCTCTCCTCTGCCTCTGCCTCTGCGGGCTACAGAGCCTAGTGATCCTGGTGAGGGATCATCGCAGGCTAAAGTTTTTTTCCTCCAGATCCTATGGATCTTTTTTCTCCTCAGGTTCCTGACATTTCCCTAGTTCAGGGGGAACCCGAGGTAGGACCTGATTCAGCTTTGGATTTTGAGACAGAGGACTTGGAGGAAGGGGAGATTGCTCCTGGAGAGGATCCCAATGTTTTCCGCATCTTCCGTGAAGAGGAACTTTCTGCGCTCATTTCACAGTCTTTAACAGCGCTGCACCTATTGCTTCCTTCCTCTTCTCAGGAGCCCTTGGAAGATCCCTTGCTGCAGGGATTTAAGACGGAACAACGCTGCTTCCCTCTCCACCGGGTGATCAGGCAAATGATTGATTCCGAATGGGAATGTCCGGAGGCTTCCCTGCGTGGTGGCCGCGCCTTAGCACGCTTATACCCCCTTCCCCAGGAGGTGAAGGATTTGTTGCACATGCCAAAGGTAGATGCTATCATTTCCGCCGTCACCAAAAAGACTACCATTCCTGTCGAAGGGGCTGCGGCTCTCAAGGATCTCCAAGATAGAAAATTGGAAGTTCTTCTCAAGCAGGCCTTTGATTCCAGCGCTCTGGCGTTGCAATCGGCAATTTGTGGGGCATACGTTTCTCGGGCATCCATTCGCTGGTTACAAGGGGACGGCTCAGAAGAGCAACCTTCTGTGATGCCCGACACGGCGAAATTAGAATCAGCCGCTGCGTATATGGCAGATGCCTTCTATGATTTGTTACGGATTGCGGCTAAGACTATGGCCTCTCTCGTTGCGGCTAGACGCTTTCTTTGGCTGCGCAACTGGTCGGCCGATGTTTCGTCCAAGTTGCGTCTCAGTAAGTTGCCCTATAAGGGGAAGTTGCTTTTCGGTGAAGCCTTAGAAAAGATTGTTAAGGACTTAGGTGACTCCAAAGGCGGCCGTTTACCTGAGGATAGGCCTAGGTCGGGCCGCTCGGGGTCGGTATCTCGGGGCTCTGGTAGAGAGTTCCGTCGTTTTCGTGGTGCACGTTTTACCCCCTATACCAGGGGCCGTTCCAGCTTTCGTGGCCAGTCCTTTCGGGGTGCCAGGGGGTTTAACAAGTCCTACTTTGGGGTGCCTCAGCCCGCCGTTAAAAAGTCCCAATGAAGGTCGGCTGGTCCAGCCGTTGGTTCCGGTAGGCGGGCGACTACAGTCATTTCTGGCGGCTTGGACCACCATCACCTCCGACAGATGGGTGTTGGAGATCATTCAGAAGGGCTATGCTCTCGATTTTGCGTGCCCCTTAACCCCCTCCTTTGTAATGTCTCCCGGCGGCTCGGGTCGGAAGGCCGAAGCCATAGCGGACACGCTCTCGCGCCTCTTGCAGTTGCAGGTGATAGTGCCCGTGCCTTTAGACCAGTACGGTTGCGGTCGATACTCGATTTATTTTGTAGTGCCCAAAAAGGTCGATTCTTTTCGTCCAGTACTCGATCTCAAAGCCGTAAACCGTACTTTGCGGGTGCCGCACTTTCGCATGGAGACTCTTCGTACCGTGATTCGGGCGGTGCAGCCGGGAGAATTTCTCACCTCAATAGATCTCACAGAGGCCTATCTTCATATTCCCATCCGGCCGTCGCATCAGCGTTTTTTGCGCTTTGCCCTTCCCGTGGGACATTTCCAGTTTCAAGCGTTGCCCTTCGGGCTTGCTACGGCTCCGCGGACGTTCACAAAGCTCATGGTAGTGGTTGCAGCGGCGCTTCGGAAAGACGGCATCCGCGTTCATCCATACCTCGACGACTGGTTGATCAGAGCCGATTCCCGAGTCGATTCCATTGCCGCAACGGCTCGTGTGGTGCAGCTTCTCGAGCAGCTCGGTTGGGTAATCAATCAGGCCAAGAGCCTCTTGGTACCGTCACAGCGGATGATTTATTTGGGAGCTCTTTTCGACACCGAGCGGGGGAGAGTCTCTTTGCCCGAGGTGCACATAGACAAGCTGGTCCAGCAGGTTCAAGCGTTTCTGCGGCTGACGACTCCGTCGGCATGGACTTATTTACAACTCTTGGGGTCCATGGCGGCGGCGCTGGATCTGGTTCCGTGGTCCAAGGCGCACATGCGACCTTTACAACAGGCCTTGCTGTCCCGCTGGTCTCCACAGCTTCACCCTCTCTCGCAGCGCCTACCCTATTCAATTCCCGTAAGACGCAGTCTCGAGTGGTGGTTGGTTCGAGAGCATCTGTCTGTGGGGGTTTCCTTACTGGAACCCTCCTGGATATTGGTCACCACGGATGCCAGTCTGGTCGGCTGGGGGGCTCACTGTCAGACACATATTGCTCAGGGTGCTTGGTCCCCAGAAGAGAGCTCCTGGTCCATCAACCTTTTGGAGCTCCGAGCAGCTCGTCTTGCCCTCCTTCACTTTGCTTCCTTTCTCAAGGGATCGGCAGTCAAGATTTTTTTCGACAATGCAGTGACAGTTGCGTATATCAATCGTCAGGGGGGAACCAAAATTCCTTCTCTCCTATCCGAATGTCACGCAATGATGACTTGGGCGGAGGAGAATCTGTTAGCGCTCTCAGCGGCTCATGTTGCGGGCACGGAGAATGTGCAAGCGGATTATCTCAGCCGTCATCTTCTCGATCCCGGAGAGTGGGAGTTGAATGTGGCGGTATTTCACGAACTCACCTTGCGTTGAGGGGCAGCCAATAATGGATTTGATGGCGACGTGCAGCAATGCCAAAGCGAATCGTTTCTTCAGCAGGCGCAGGGAACACATGTCCGAGGGGCTCGATGCTCTCGTTCAACCCTGGCCTCAGAATTCTCTGCTGTACGTTTTTCCTCCTTGGCCGATGTTGAGTCGGGTTCTTCAGCGCATTGCACGCCACAGGGGATTGGTAATTCTCATAGCTCCGGATTGGCCGCGCAGGCCTTGGTACGCCGATCTCGTTCGACTCCTCGTGGATCAACTGTGGCCTCTTCCAGTCCGCGCAAATCTCCTGCATCAGGGTCCGATACTCATGCCCCGTGTGGATCGCTTCTTGCTTACGGCTTGGCTCTTGAAAGGACGAGATTGACATGCAAAGGTTATGCTACCTCGGTAGTCTCTACTTTGCTGCAGTCTAAGAGGCCGGTGACTTCTCTGGCATATGTGCGGGTTTGGCGCCTTTTTGAAACTTGGTGTGCTCGGCGCAATGTTCGGCCTCTGTCTTCTACCTTACCGCAGCTTCTCCTTTTCTTACAGCATGGCTTGGACAAGGGGCTGGCTCTTAGTACGCTTAAAGTTCAAATATCGGCGCTTGCCTGTTTTCGAGGTCTGGTGCAATGTTGCCGTCTTTCCGCGCATCCCGATGTGCATCGTTTTTTGCGGGCGGCAAAGATTATCCGTCCCCCGGTTCGCTCTGTTGTACCTCCTTGGGACTTGAATGTGGTTTTGGAAGCGTTTTCTCACTCTCCTTTGACGTCCCTCTGCTCGCGGCAGATCCGACAGTGTTCTTGGAAGACGGCCTTCCTGGTCGCCTTGTGTTCGGTGCGCCGGATTTCGGATTTGCAAGCCTTGTCTTGTCGAGAACCTTATTTGCAGTTTCTTCCCGAACGGGTTTTGCTGCGCACGGTTCCTTCCTTTTTGCCGAAAGTGCTGTAGCATTACCTGTTTTTTTGAGTTCATCCAATTCTCCCATGGACCGAGCGCTTCGGCATTTAGATCTGGCTCGGGTTCTCAAGACGTACCTTCGAATTTCCCAGTCTATTCGAAAGTCGGATAGGCTTTTTGTCCAGTTCAGTGGTCCTCGAGCGGGTCTCACGGCCTCTAAGTCCACGATTGCCCGATGGGTACGTAAAGCCATTACCGAAGCATACACTGTCCGTGGTCTGTCGCTACCGATGACGTTGAGAGCGCATTCCACACGGGCTCAATCGACTTCCTGGGCGGAGTTCGCCTTTGTTCCGCCGGTGGATATTTGCAGAGCGGCAACGTGGTCTTCCTTGCATGCGTTTGCAAAGCATTACCACTTAGATGTTCGAGCCCGGGACGATGCTAAGGTGGAGGCTGCGGCTCTTATCGCAGGTTTGGCGGGCCCCTCCCAGACTTAGGTACTGCTTTGGTACTGCCCTACCTTTCCCTGGACTGGCCCGGAGAAATGATAAGGAAAACGAAATTAGGTCTTACCTGCTAATTGTCTTTCCTTGAACTTTCTCCGGGCCAGTCCAGGGTCCCACCCGGATCTTCAGTTTTTTGCCAAGCGGTAGATATATATATTTTATGGCATGTTCCAAGCATTTCATCTTCTCGGCGTTTCACTCCGGAAGCACAACTGGGGGCTGGGCGCCAACACTTCATGCCACACGCGGATCGCTCTGTAGTAACTACTATTTAAAAAAACAAAAACAAAAACGGGAGAAGTGTGTTTCTTGCTTCCTCGTTGTTCAAGAACTATAGATTGTTATCAGTTTTTCAAGGGTTAATCTACTCTTTTCAGTTTTTTCTCTTTAGTTGCTTTGTCAGAAGGAGACTGATGGTTAGCCCTAAGGGGGAGTGGCTTCACCTCTCAGGAAAACTTGAAGCATTCAGTCCTCAGTTGCTATAGGGGATTGACAACCCTACCTTTCCCTGGACTGGCCCGGAGAAAGTTCAAGGAAAGACAATTAGCAGGTAAGACCTAATTTCGTTTTTTAGCTATGCACCTCCCCTTCACAAAACCTATCTGGGACTCGTGTATCAAGTGGGACAGAAACTCAGCCAGCTGACCCACCAGAATCTTAGCCCACAATTTGCTATCAAACTAGGTCGGTAGGAGCCTGCCTCCATCTTATCTCTCCCCGGTTTGGGTATTAACGTGATATGAGCTTGGTTCCTCCCTGTGCCAGTTTCTATTCTGTCTTGATAGGGCCTTCACTGGTGACAAAATATCTCCCCCTGCAGTATCTTATAAAATTCTGCTGTAAACCCATCTGGACCTGGTGATTTGCTGCCTTGTGCCTTGGCTATACCTTTCTGAACTTCCTCTAGTGTTGGTGGAGCTCCCAACTCCTGGGCCTGCTGTCGAGATATTGGGGGGGGGGGGGGAAACACTGTTGGATATAGGCCTCCAGTCTGTCGGAAGAGCACTTCTGCGCCCCATAGAACACTTGGAACAGGTTGGCTATCCCCCTGTTATCTCTACAAATCCCTCCCCCGTCCCCCCGTAGGGCCACCACCCTATTGGATCCTCTAGCCCCTCAAAGACATCGAACCAACAGCTTCCCTGTTTTGTCCCCATATTCCTGTAGCTGAAATTTATAATACATATGAGACATTTTTGCTCTCTGATATAAGACCTCATTTAAAGTAGCCTGGAGTTCCAATACCCGCATCCGGTAATTCCCGAGGGGGTGAGCAGCATGCAGCCTGCGTACCTTCACAACCTGCTTCTCCAATCTGAGCACCCGTACGTTCAGGAGGCGTCTTCTCCGATATACATATCCCATGATATCCCCCCTTTAAATACTGCCTTGGCCGCTTCCCATTATAGTTCGGGGGTGTCCCGGTGCTGCTGATTATGTGTTTGATACTCTTGCCATCTATGCTTCAGGAACACCTGGAACTGCCTATCGTTGCAAAGCTCCAGTGGGAAACGCCAGAGCTGTGCATGCTCATTCTCAGAACGCCATGCCAGCTCCAGCCAAATCATTGCATGGTCTGAGATTTCCCCTGTCAATCCTTGCAAACAATCTATCCGGAACCAAGAGATAGTCTATGCGGATTCTCATCCCGTGTGCCCACGATAGATGGGTATAATCCATTTCTTGCGGGTGTAACAGTCGCCATTGGTCCACTGAGTGTAGTCGTCGCAGAAATTGCCCAAACACTTGGGAAATCTGTGCCCTGGAGCCCAGATCTGCCCTGGAAGTATCCATCAATGGGTCGAGAATCCCATTCAAGTCACCACCTACCACCATTGCTGTGATGGGCAGTTATTCCAACTGGGAGGCTATCTGTGCATAAAAAGGCGATTCCAAGCTGGTTGGCTCGTATATATTACTCGGAATTATTGGTTGGCCTTCTAAGTCCCCATATAAATCTACTTTGGGTCTCTGAAATTTCCCGTTTACATTCAAACCGCACCTTCTTGTGAATCAGTATCGCTACTCCCCCCTTCCTACCCTATGCAGGCACTCCAAAGGTCTGCCCCACCCAGTCCCTTTTAAGTTTGTTGTGTTTTGTTGACTGATGTGTCTCCTGGAGGAATGCTACATCACATTGATGGTGTGCGAGCGCCTGAAGGATTTTGTCTTTTGATTGGGGTGCCTATACTGCATATGTTCCATGAATGGACCCTCAGCCTATACCCATTCTCACCCCTGCTTTACCGTTGTGGTGGCGAAGCCATGGGAGAGTAGAAGCAAAGAGGGAAAAACCAGGTATTTTCCTCTGAAAAAGGAATTAGCTCCAGGAGTTTAGGGGTTAAAACTCCTGCTTCAGAAAAAAACTCCCTGCAGAAAGTTTGTGATAGAGAGCCACTCCCTAGCTCCATGGTAACCAGCCCTGCTCACGAGGAACAGCTGGGGGTGGAGCTGGGAAACGGAAGGGAAAATCACAGATATAAGTTTGAGGAAGCAAGGGGAGAGAGAGAGAGAGAGCAGAACCGGTATAGGAACGAGAGGAAGAACAAGGACAGGAGGAACCCGAGGAGAGTGTTCAAAGGGAATACGGAGAACCAAGGGAACTTCAGCAGAGACGTCTGCAGAGACTTCTTGGAGAAAGGCAGAGTTTGTCAGAGAAACAGAGGCCGCCAGGAAAGCAGGAACTGTGAGAGAGGCAGTGCCTTCCAGAGGTATAGAAGTCACCTTTGAGACCTGTAAGAGATACAGGAGAAATCCATTGAGAGGGAGAGCTTACCAGGGGGAGAAGCCAAGCTATGAAAATGGCAGAGAGCTGTCTCCAGGAGAGCAGATGGAAACAGAGCCTTCAGCAGTAAAGTCTGAGGAGAGCTTAATTCCACAGAGTAAGGTGAGCACCTTGAAATCCTCCCAGAGTGTTCTGAGAAATAATAAACTCCATAATTCCTTTAGTAGCCCTCAGCAGAGAGAGGAATCTGTATTAAAGAAAGTGTTAAAAGTTTTAGAGAAACTAAAGCCTGCCTTTTCTGAGACAGAGTTAAATCATTTACAAACAGACTCTGAGGTAGAAAGCATGGACCTGGAAGAATCTGTGCTAGAGGAATTGCCCTCAGATAATGAAATGGATTGCTCTTTAGTTTGTGCTCAAAACTGAAAAGCTATAAGGGTTTTAGAAGATAGGAAACCTGGAAGCTTAGTCATCAGTGGGGCAGTGCTGAGAAAAATATGCAAATGAGTTGCTGATCTCCAAGGCATGGCCCGGAGTTGAAAAAGGACTGTTTGCTTTTCCTTAGTGGCTGTATTACAGACTCTGGCTTCACTTTCAATCTGTGTGAGAGAAAAATAGTTTGCAGTAAAGATGCCAATGTTATGCATAGCTTGAAGAATGTAAAGCTTTTGTTTTAAACCAAGCTGAAAGCTGTTTGGCACAGGAAGATTACTGGCTGTTTTCACATGGAGAAATACTGTTGTTTGGCACTGTAACAAGCTGACCTCAGAAGCATTTTATTCTTTTGGTTTTGTTTCACTGGAGAAAATATCCACAGTTATGTTTTGATATTTTTGAACTGCCAGAAAGAAAGTTCATTTGGCTGAAGAATAAATAAATAATCCTGTGTGCCTATGAAAATCCTCTCGGCTGAATTTATTTCAACCTCACAACTACACGACTACATTTCCCAGCAGGCATCCTGTTGGGAACATAGGTAACAAGCAAGGGACATTTAAAGAAGTTCCGTCCCCCGCTCCTGGGCTACCGCCTGGCCAGTAGGGGGCGCGACACCGTGTAGCTCTTCTACTCGTATGATCTAGGTGCCCCCCCCCCAGCCCAGGGCCACTTCTCTTTGCCTTCCCAACCTGTTCTTTAGGCCCGTGACCTTATCCCTCTCCACCGTGTTAGTGGCTAATGAAAAATCCCTCCCCACCTCCCCCCCCTCCCGGTGCAGATCCTTGACTCATCCCCCTCCTCCCCCTGCCCCTTCCCTCCCCCCCTCCCCCCCCCCCCCCGGTGCAGATCCTTGACTCATCCCCCTCCTCCCCCTGCCCCTTCCCTCCCCCTCCTCCCCCTGCCCCTTCCCTCCCCATGTCTCACTCCTCTCGCTTCTCAACAGGATCACTCTGTGATGTTCCCAGGGCGCCCCCCCCCCCACCTCTGTTCAAGAAATACAGCATGTGTCTCACCCACAAGAGCAAGCAGGAAAGGGAAAAAAAAAGGAAAAAAAAATACAAGAGAGAAATCCAGTCCCTCTGATCAGTCTCCCCTTATGGATGTTGACATTGTTCATTGCTGCGGCTTGTCTCTGTCTGCTATCCTTGCAACCTCCATCATTATGCTGGAGTTGGCCCAACCATGGAGGTTTAGTAAGAATTAAAAGTTCACATTTAGGTTCTGCCTCTTTACCTCTCCTCCACTCTGTACCCGATACCTTGCTGGGATGCTCTTCAGTCGGCAAGCATGGCACTACACCATAGTTCATGCAGAAATTCCATATCTCACCACTGCTCACATTGTGATAAGGAAGCTTATCATAGCTCAGGAAGGAGCTATAGAAAAGGTGAAGTAACTCTGAACAAACAACCTGTCAGTTCTGGTAGAAATAAGAAAACAGAATTTTCCCATAAAAGACTACCAGTCTCAGAATGCACCGGGTTTCCAACAGCCATTAGAGGAGCTGAAGTGGGGAAACGTGTGTTCAATCAGGATGGCTATGAGGTAATCCCTAAGCACTCATCTCAAAGGGTAGGGCCTGATTCAGCACAGCTGCGCTGTGTTAGGGAGGAGCACTCATCTAAGCAGAATAAAGGTAGAGTTTATTCTACAGAGAATTATCCTGAGAATCAGCTTGAGCTTGATCATCTTCATCATCAGGAGGATCATCAGAAGCAGAAGCCAAACCGGACGGACAGAGAGGGAAAGAAACCCTTTGGAAGAAAGAGGAGAAAAGCCTTTGAGAGGTCTAGAAGAGTCCAGAGCAGTACGTATACTGGGAGGCATTCCAAGGGCCAGCATACACCATTGGACTGGGGAAAGCCAGAGGAATGGTGCTGCAGAGCTAGGAATCTCCAGACGGTACCTGTGAGAGAGACGGCTGCACGTGGAAGGGACCCTAAGACCCGTGCCAGAAGGTATGTGAAGAGAGATCCAGTGTCCAGGGATCTGGATTGGAAGGCTGGACATAAGAACTGGACTACATACTGGCCAGGCTATATAGAGAGGAACTCTAACAGCAATGGAAGCTCAGGTATGAACACTGATCTATGCCCTAGCTATAACCTTGAAAGACAGCAGGGAAACAAGTATTCTCCTGAAAGTGCTCCATTGGGAGATTCATCTGTGCCAATCCATGATATTGAACCCATGCTTGTTGAAGAAGAGGGGGTGATAGCGGATGAAGAATCTGTTTACATGGACTGCTCTCTGTCTAAACTCCTTTGGTGATTTTCTGTTATAAAGTACAGCAACCATCACAAAACACCAACTTGTTCTTTAATCTACTCAGAAAAGCTCCTGTGTAGGATTTCTAGCCACGCAGTAGAAAGCAAGCCAGCTAAGGAGTTTCAGCTGGATAGCTGCTAGCAATTGAGCCTTACCTAATTGCATGTGAGCTAGGAGAGAAACACTTCTAAATCTATGTGGGAAGATAAGAAGTTAACCTGAAAAGAACAGTTTTTTTCTTTCTTTGTGGCTTTTGGTTTGTTGTTTGACATATGCTAAGAGAATATTAGCTAAAGCCTACAGAAAAGACCAGTTGGTTGCCAACCAGGTCTTATGTCTTTTGCTTTGATTGCCTGATAAGTTAAAATGATGTTTTCCTGATTTTGTTTTCCAAGTTTAACACTGAAAGCAAGTAACCTGATTTATGTGCTACCAAGCATATCTGTGTTGGGAGGAATAACCCCATAAATAAATATCTTATTGGCTTTACCCAAAAGCACAACTAATTATTGTGAGCAGCTGTGTCTGGTGTGAATGAACTGCATTGCCCACAATCCCTTGCAAATCATATAGATATATGCACTTGCCAAGACTGTGAAGATTCTCACCCAGGCAGCCGTCTGACAACATGCATACAGATCGATGTCCTTGCTCCTACGTCCACCATTTTATAAACACTCTAGAAGGGCTCCCCCACCGATGCTGGTCTCAACTCCGCTAGATGTTTTGAGGCCTCCTCCACAGATTCAAAAAGTCTCACTGCGCCGTTGGTAAAGACTTTGAGATGGACGGAATAAAGGACCACAAATCTCACTTTCCACTCCACCAGACTTTGGCATACTGTTGCATGGGCTCTGTGTCGCCGACTCAGTTCTGCTGAATAATCCTGAAAGATCCTTAAGTGAGAGTCCCCATTTTTAAGTGGGCCTTTGTTCTTTGTTGCCCGCAGTATTGAATCCTTCTGGGCATAATTAAGAAACTGGGCTATGATCAGGCATGGGCTGCAATCTTCCTGTCGCATTGGGCCCACCCGGTGTGCTCGCTTAATTATTGGGGTCTCACAGTCCCCTCCAAATGTCAGGACTGAAGGCAGCAGTGTATCCAAATACTCTTTCAACTCTCCGTCCGCCACTGATGTTGGTATGCTCGCAAACCTAAGGTTGTTTCTGCGGCTCCTGTTCTCCAGGTCATCGATTTTTGCAGCTTGCAACTCTGCCTGTGTCTGTAGCCGATGAATCTCCCGTGCTTGGGACTCCGTCATCTCTTCCATTTTCCCCACACGTTGCTCCGCTTCCTGTAGCCGACCCCTCCCCCTTGTTAATGGCCTCGATCCTGCTCGCAATATCACCCAGCTGCTGTGACAGAGCTCCCACCACTGCCGCAGTTACCTCTTCCATGAGGGTTGCCTGGGCCGTGGCAGTCGGGGAGGGTGGTTATTCCGCCATTTTGGCGCTTCCTGGCCCTGGCTTCTTCCATTCCCAGATTGCTCTCCATCTGACTCAGTTGGTGCCCTGCAAAGTGACCTCTCTACATGCAAGGTTTGCCTGTTGGTTCCACCACTCTGTGGGTTCTTTGCAGGTTTAAGGGAGAGGGCCCCTCTGGAGCGAGAGCATTGCACGTCTGCTCCCGCTCAGCACATCATGTGATCCTCAGGAAGCTAGTGCTAATATGAGAGTGGAGTGACGTGAAGAAATCTACTTGCATGAGAGAATGCAAACCGTGGTGCTTTGAATGGTTTGTAGTCATTTTAGTTCAGATTGATATATGCCAGCATATGTAGAGTTACAGTAATCCACGCGAGAGATAATGTAACTAAGTGCAAGCATTTATTGAGCTGGGAGTCCAGAAAGGTGCAGAGGGCCTGAAATTGATGAAACACAAAAAATGAGGACAGCAGAACATGGCTGACCTATTTTTTAAAGGCTAATTCTAAGTCTAGAAAGACCCTGAGGTATTTAAAATGTGGGGAGAGTGGAATAGACTGACTGTCCAGAATAATAGAAAGGGAGGGTGCTGAGATGCCACTGGTGAGCCAAGTGGCTGAAGTCTTGGTAATAATAAGTTTGGTCTCGGGCCCTCCTTCCCGTTTGCTGTCCTCTATTTTTTTTTTCTAATTTCTATTTTTTTCCCTTTTTTTTTCTTCTAAATCCCTATTCATAGCAGTTGGCTGTATTTGGCTCTGTATACTGCTTTAACAAAGCAATATAAAAAAAACAAATAATAAAATATGTGTTCTTTTCTACAGCTGGGCCTCAGGTCTGTGGGGGTGGGATGGAGGGGTGGCTGGACGTTCTCTTCTCAGGTTTCAGCTGCCACTTTGAAGGGGCTGGGAATTTCCTTTTTGTTGTGGGCTTTGTTCTTTTTTTGGTGTGCTTTCTTCTCTGCAATGTGGAGCTCTGCCACAATGCCAGCTACCTGACACTGCTTCTTGCTTCTTCCTCACAGCCCGTTCTTTTACTGTTCATGCCAATAACCTCCTCCTCCTTGTCTCTTCCCTGTGGAGTCCCGCGGGGTTCTGTTCTTTCCCCTCTGTTGTTTAACATTTTTCTTTCTCCACTCCCACTCCTGTTCCAGCAGTTCCCAGTTTCTACTTACATATATGCTGATGACATCATTTTTCTCTTTCACACTTCACCTGCTCAGTTGGACATTTCTCAGTTTAATCAATGCCTCTCTCATGTTGCTTCTTGGCTATCTTCTAATTTCTTGCTCTTAAATCCCTCTAAATCCACTGCAATGTGGGTTTCTCTGAGTGGCTCCTGTCCAGCAGTAGCACCCTTGATTGATCAGACTCTGATCCCTCTTGTCTCCTCCTCCTGCTATCTAGGAGTGACCTTAGATTCATCTCTCTTTTCATGCTCATATCTCTACTCTTACCCGCCATTCTTTCGCAGCACTACGTCGAATCAGAGCTGTTTATTCCCTTCTTCCCACTAGTTCCTTGGTTACTTTAGTGTTGGCATTAGTCACTAGCAGACTTGACTATTGTAATATCTTCCTGGCTAGTTTGCCAGCTTATCAGTTGCAGCGTCTCCAACTCATACAGAACACCGCTGCTCGCCTTATTACATTTGCTCGTCGTTTTGACCATGTCTCCCCTATTCTCTATCATCTTCACTGGTTACCTCTTCGTTTCCAGTTTCAATATAAATTTCTCATTTTGACTCATAGAGCTATCCATACATCCACCCCATTGTACTTATGTAACCTCATTTCCCTCCATACACCTTACCGTCACCTTTGTTCCTTGCATGCTAATTGTTTGTCCCTGCCATCACCATCCCAGGCTCATCTAGAACAAACCCGTCACTCAGCTTTCTTTTTTCTCAGCCCTGTTCTTTGGAATGCCCTTCCTACTTCCCTCCGTCTAGAACCCTCTTATTCAAAGTTCAAAGAACTATTGAAAACCCATTTATTCCAACAAGCTTTCGACCTGCCCACTACCATCCCTTCCTGAGTTTGGTCTTGTTGTGTCTGCTGTATTTTACTGTATGTTTGCACTGTCCTTTTTCCCTCTTTCCTATTTTATTATGGCGTTCTTTTTCCTATAGTTAGGGAGCGTAGTCTTGTTATTATTGTAAACCGCTTATATGTTTCGACCAAAGCAGTATATCAAATTTGGGAATAAAGATAAAGATATTTACTGGTTCAGCTCCATGACAGGATCTTTTTGCCTTGTATATGATGATGACACCTTGGGCAATCTCCCTGAACTGTGTTGTCCTTTCTCACAAAGGTCCGTGCCCCTTTTCATCTCAATCAGATTGTAGTGTTGCTTTCCTTCTCTGAGGAGGATCTTCTGGAAGACTCCTCTGTGCATTCCTGGACATGAGGAGAACGGCATTACTTAGAGATCACTAACCCCTTTTGTTGATCAGACCATCTCTTTATCCTCTTCAGTGGTCTGCAGAAAGGACAGATGGCAGCCAAGTCCTCGATTGCCCACTGGATTAAGGTGACTATAAGTTCACTATACCTTCAGGCTTTAACCTTTCCAGGCTGAGCCCAAAACTCTTGGGATCCAAAATTCTGACTAAATATTCCTATCAAATGGTATATAATACATGACCATAGCAGAAGGAAAATCACTATTAGAACATATTGAAGAAGACAGGTACAATTTTCCTGAAATATGCAAAAATTAAACTGGCTGCAGAATGTGGATTAAAAATTTAAAGTAGGCCTTGAAAGGGTTAAAGCACTTGCTGGAGGGAGTCTGAGTTCACTGCACTAAGGCACAGGACGACTCCTGAATGGAGTCCACTTTTGGTGTCTCTAGAAGATATAGCAAGGCATCGCTGAGCACCTTCATGAAATACTACTGCTTAAATGTGGGAGCCAGTGCAGATGATGCCTTTCGTAAGGCAGTTATGACCAGAGCGTTATCCTTTCTTCCGCTCTGGGTCTTCACTGCTTGAATATGTCCCACTTGTTAGGACTGATCTAGTAGGATAAGGAAAAATTTTACATACCTGATGACTTTCCTCCCTTGAATCCTGTTGGACCAAGTCCAGGATCCATCCTGGAAGACTTCTCCTACAGGTCAGGATCAGCATCTTGACACGGAGCTAATTATGGTAAAAGAGCCAAATACTTGTTCCAAATGTTTAGTTATTAAAATTCATAGTTTCTGAGTGTTTTTTCTGAAATTTTCAGTCTCTCTCACTGCTGGGGAAGTGTCATACTGGTTTCTCTCAGCATTGCACTAGTAGATACAGTATACTGAATGATGATATCACTGAAAATTGTTTATCTGTTTCCACCTACTCTCTAGGGAACATAACCTACTTGTCTGGACTAGTCTAGCAGGATTTAAGTAAAGAATATTCAGGTATGTGCAATTTCTCTTCCCTCCCCCCCCCCCCGCTTGTTGAGTGGTTTCTTCTAAAAATACTGTGTTACCTTGGTTTGCACACATCCTCAGCAGAACTGATGGGCCAATTATTATTTTTTGTATGGATTATTATTTGCCCATTTATTTAAAAAAATTCCATAACCATGTGCACCATCACTGGTTGTGCCGCTCTCATCAATGGTTAGAGAGAGTTCATTGTACATAAGAACATACGATTTGTCTTACTGGGTCAGATCAAAGGTCCATCAAGCCTAGTATACTCTTTCCAACAGTTGCTAATCCAGGTCATAATTACCTGGCAGGATCTCAAAGGGTAGACAAATTCTATGCTGCTTATCCTGGGTATAAGTAGTGGATATTCCCTAGTTCACTTTAATAAGGGTTTCTGGACTTTTCTTCTAGGAACTTGTCCAAACCTTTTTTTTAAACCCACTAGACTAGCAGCTTTTACTATATTCTCATCCAAAATGTTTCCAGAGCATAATTATGTGTTGCATGAAAAAATAGTTTCTTCATTTAGTCTTAAATGGACTACTTTGTAGCTTCATTGCATATTCCCTAGCCTTTCTACTTGTTCCACTCATTTATTATTTTATAGACCTCTATCATATCTCCCTTCAGCCATCTCTTCTCCAATCTGAAGAGCCCTAACTCTCTTTTTTTAAGCCTTTCTTCACAGAGGTATCCTTTAATACCCTTTGCCATTTTGGGCACCCATCTCTGTACCTTTTCTAATTCCACTATATTTTCAGATGCAGCGACTAGAACTGCACCCAGTACTCTAGGTATGGTCGCACCATGGAGCGATTCTGAGGCATTATGATATCCTTTGTTGTATTCTCCATTCCTTTCCATATAACACCTAGCATTTTGTTATCTCCAGAAACAAGCAGGAATGTAGTCTTCACATATGGGTGACATCGGTACTGATGGAGCCCATGTGGGGATGCTCCCCAGCATCCAAAGGAAAGCTTTTGGGAGCATCCCACTGCGTCTGCATAGCTGCCTTCTTGCCTTCCCAACTCTCCCACTTCAGTTCTTCATTTTCCTTGGAGCCAGCAGGAAGCAAATCCTGTCACCGTAGAAAATTCAAATTCTTTTTCTTTCTTTCCTTTGTTAAATTTTTTTTAAAGGCATATCAATGCCATTTTGGGCCTTAAGCCCACCATACTGTCTACCGACACTATGGAAAAGCCAACTAGTGGTTTTAAAAAATGTTCTAAATGTGGCAGTACCATCTCTGCTACTGACGCTCATGACTGGTACCTAAAATGTCTCTGGCCCTATCACCAGCCGCTAAAATTTCCCCTTTGTAAGAAGATGACAGAGAGGCCTGCAGAACTGAGCCACGAAGTTTGGAGCTCTCTTTGCCTCTGATGTGGTTTCCCTAGAATTGATGTCATCGAGGGCATAATCTTCCTCTCAGGGATCTCAGGTATCGAAGACAGGTCACCCCTCCAAGGATAGATCTCTTTCAAAGCATTGAGATGCCCTGAGCTTTGCCCTGGAGGTAGATCAGCCAGCCAAACAGCCCCAGGGGAGGACCTCTCCTCCAAAGCCATCGAGGGGCTCCAGGTTGCTCCCGAGGCCTCCATCTCAGGAGAGCTGCTGGTGCTATGCTCTGGAACAGTACAACAGATATCTGTTACTGATAGCCAAGCATCTGTGAGCTCTATGGATCAGCATATCCTGGTCATCGAGTGGAGCTTAGAGGCTGTACTGGCAACTTCAGTACCGATCAAATTGTTACAGACAGTACTGCCGATGATGGTACCGCCAACGGTACCAATGCATACTGCTTTGGGTTACATGCTGCTGGGTCCACTGCCTCCTGTGCCTGCACTCGAGTCTATTTCTGGTACCGAGCCCGGATCCAAGCAGATTCCCCCCCCCCCGCCCAGATACCGATTATTAACCGGTATCTGTGCCTAACACAGCAAGAGCACCAGTCCCGTGGATACTTTGAATCCTCCGAATCGGAGGATTCCGATGACTAGTCACTCGATACTCTGACCACATTCTACCGGTGGAATCTTCTCCTTCCCTGGAATGGTGCATGTCCTCTCCTAAGGACATGTCTTTCCAGAAATTTATTTGAGACCTAGCTAGGGGTCACTCCATAACAGTTATATCAGAGAAAGAGCCTAGAGCTGAAGAATTGGAGATCCTTCAATACCGAACAGCACCTAAGGATGCGGCCATCCTTCCAGTACACCGCATCCTCCATGATCTTATGCTCCGGATGTGGGAGACTCCCCTTACAATCTCACTCCATATTAGACGCCTTGATACCATATACTGGGTACCGGAATGTCCCAGCTTCCAAAAGACACAACTTTCCCACCATTCCATGGTGGTGGAATCGGTGATGCGTCGAATTGAGAGTTCTAAGACACACATTCTTCTAACCCTCGAGGTAGAGAATCACGAACCCTCGATGTGTTTGGATGCTGATGTTTCCAGGCTTCCATGCTTTCAGCCAGAATTGACTCCTATATACTCTACATCGGTATGTTCTAAAGGAGGTCACCAGAGACCTTGAGGCCATGGCCCCACTTCTTCCAGATAAGAGGGGTGATTATTTTGCTCTAGTCAAGCATGTCTCAGTTTGTTTAATAGAGCAACCTTTGATGCATTTGAGTGCACTAGCAGAGCCACCGCAATCTGCATCGGTGCACGTAGGATTGCATCACTGCAAGCCTCAGATCTTGGTTCAAGATAAAATGGGCAATATACCCTGCACAGGCGAGAACCTTTTGGGCAAGGACTGGCAAAATAAGGCTTCTCAATTGGATTCAGACAATACCACTCTGAATAGACTGTTTAGAGCTACAGCCAACCCTGCTAGGAAAAAGACAACTTCAAAAAAGACCACCTTTAATAAGAAAAAGAAGTTCTATGCTGCTTATACTCCTGCCACTCAATATCAAGCTCAAGGTCCTCAAAAGAGGCAACAGCCTCCCAAACAGTAGAAAAAGCCGCAGGTATCTAAGGCTCAACCAGCTCCACAGCCACAGTCTTCATCTGTTTTTTTACTTTTTCCTAGAGAACATAGCCACCCTGCCTCTGAAGGACCCCCATTCCCTCCACATAGCCGCCAGTTTCTGACATTATGTCCACAGGAGGCATCTCATCACCTCAGAGCAGCGGACACTAACCATAGTGAAGGAGGAGTACAGACTTCATTTCCAAACTCTGCCCCCCACCACCCTAGTAGTGGAATATCATACTCGACCCCCCTCTCACTGCTCTCCTACTGCAGGAGGTGTCTTCTCTTCTATCACAGGGGGCCATAGAGGAGGTTCCCATACTTCAGCAGGGAATGGGGTTCTTTTCTCTGTACTTTCTCATAGCAAAAAAGACCTTGGGATACAGGCTCATCCTGGACCTCAGAAATCTGAACAAGTTTCTGGTCCGTGAGAAGTTCAAGATAGTCAGTCTCTCTAGGGATCCTTCTTCCCTATCTCCAGAGTCAGGACTGGCTCTGATCTCTAGATCTAAAGGAAGTGTACACACATATCCTCATCCATCCAGGACACAGGAAATATGCTTCCTCTTTCAAGGAATACGTTATTAATACAAAGTCCTTCCCTTCGGACTCGCCTCTGCCTCAAGAGTCTTCACAAAGTGCATGTCAGTCATAACCGCATATCTAAGGTCTCTAGGGATATTTGTCTTCCCTTACTTAGATGACTGGTTCATAAAAACAGATACCTCCCAGGAGGCTTGGCTATCTCTGCTTCGTATCATGCAGGTACTGCAGCACTTTGACAGATTTATGACAAAGTCTAAGTCCCATCTCGCTCCAACTCGGGAATTGGAATTCATTGGAGCTCTCATGGACACACAAAGGTCAAGGGCATTTCTACCCCAGTCATATTGTTGTTGCCTCATTCAGCTGGCATCCCAGGTACAGCTCAGATCATCTGACTGACTGGGAAATGCTGCAGCTTCTTGGGCATATGGCCTCAACAGTACATATTGTACCATATGCCTGTCTACATATGTGCACAGCCCATTGGACTCTTGCCTCCCAATGGAAGCAAGCCTTGGGCCATCTCAGGGACAAGATTCAGTCACTGCCCCTCACCACAGTCCTTCAATGGTAGTGTTTCCCAGAAAATCTCCTCATCAGGTCACTTTTCAGATGTCTCCACATCAGTGCACCCTAATGGCGGATGCTTCCAAACTGGGTTGGGGGGCTCATTTGGACTCATTTTCCACACAAGATCTCTGGACAGCGTAGAAGTCGTAATTCCAGATCAATCTACTGGAGTTTCAGGCTATCTTCAAAGCCCTTAGAATCAACATCACCTAGGATCCCACAGGGTCCTGGTTCAGACGGACAATCAAGTGGTCATGTTCTGTGTGAACAAGCAGAGAGGAATGGGCTTTTGGCCCCTCTGCAAGGAGTCCCTTCAACTCTGGTCCTTTGCCATTGTTCATCGAATACACCTCCAAGTAGTGTCTCTCCCAGGGGAGCAAAATGTCTGGGCAGACAAATTGAGTCTGATCATTCTTCCCCCACGAATGGACTCCTCTCGGACACAACATCCTATATCTTTCAGACCTGGGGGACTCCAGACATAGATCTGTTTGCCACTCTGCAGAATGCCAAGCTCCCACGCTTCTGCACCAGGACTCCCATGTCCAGCAGTCAGCAGGTGGATGCTTTTCACCTCCACCGGAGTCGAGATCTCCTGTATGGTATGCTTTTCCTTCCATTCTCTTCATCCCCAAGGCACTTTTTGAGCTTCAAGCAGATATAGGCTTCATGATTCTCATAGCCCCACTCTGGCCACGTCAACCATGGTTTCCTCTCCTTTTACGTCTGTCTCTGACATAACCTCTACATTTTGGATCGGCGCCTGATCTCCTCTCCCAGGATGAGGGGATGCTGCTCCATCCCAAGCCACAGTTGCTCTATCTTACAGCTTGGCTGCTGAAAGCATAGCTTTACAGGATCTTAACCTCATGCATGAGGTAAAGGAGATCCTGTTAGCTTCCAGAAAACCATCTACCAGACGTTCATATGCTTTTAAGTGGCATAGGTTCTCTATCTGGTGTTCCCAAAGGGATCTTAAGCCCTTCTCTGCTCCAGTGGAGGAACTCCTTCAATATCGCCTCCATACAGTATCTCCTCAATTGGTCTCAAAACCAACTCGGTGATGGTTCACCTAAGCGCAATTGCCACCTCCCAGCATCCCTTGGAGGGCCAGCCCATCTCCTCATAACCATGGTGGTGAGCTTTGAGGGGTCTTTTGTTAACCAAGCCTCCCATTAAACCACCTCTGGTGGCGTGGGATCTCAGTGTAATTTTAGCACAGTTTTTAAAGCTGCCCTTTGAACCCTTGGCTATGACCCCACTAAAGTATCTTTCATGTAAAGTCATCTTCCTTATTGCCCTCACTTCAGCTAGGTGCATCAATGAGCTACAGGCTTTGGTGGCAGACCCACCTTACACCAGGTTCCACCATGACAAGGTTGTCCTCAGGACTCGCCTGCATTTCATGCCAAAGGTTGTGTCTTCTTTCCATTTGAACCAGTCTGTTTACCTTCCTATCTTCTTTCGTAGACCACATGTGTCTAGGGCTGTGCAACCCTACATATGCTTGACTGCAAGTGTGCATTGTTTTTTGTTTTTTTTTTATCTCCAGAGGACTTGAGATCATCGTAAAGCCTTGCAGTTGTTTATCTCCTTTGATCCTAGTCACCTGGGCCTGTCAGTATCCAAACGTACCCTCTCCAAATGGATAGCAGATTGCATCTCATTTGCTTATGATAGAGCATGACTCTCATTTCAGGGACATGTCACCGCTCATAATGTTTGTGCCATGGCCACCTCGATGGTAAATCTATGCTCAGTGGCTGTTGACAAGATTTGCATAACAGAAACTTGGTCTTCTGTCCATACTTTTGCTGCTCATTACTGTCTAGACAAGTGCTTCCGCCGGGATTGCATGTTTGACTAGGCTGTTCTCCAGCGCCTCTTTCAGACTTAGGGGCAACTCCTACCCTCCGTCCCGGACTTTAATGATACCAGACATCTATAGAGGATCCTTGACATCTTGATACCTACCCTGACGGAAACCTTCACTGGTTCTGAGGTTGTTTCTCTGGCATCTGGGAGCTGGGGAGTCCCATATGTGAAGACTACATTCCTGTTTGTTCCTGGAGATAGCGTAGTTACTCACCTGTAACAGGTGATCTCCAGGAACAGCAGGAATTTAGTCTTTACAACCCACCCTCTTCTCTTAGGTGGTGTAGGTTTTTTTTTTCTCTTTACTCTCCTTTTCTCTCAGCTACAAACTCAACTGAGGTGGGAGAGTTGGGAAGGCAGCTACGCAGGTGCATTGGGATGCTCCCAAAAGCTTTCCTATTGAATGTTGGGGAACATTTCCACTCGGGCGCCGTCAGTACCGACATCACCCATATGTGACGATTAAATTCTTGCTGTTCCCGGAGATCACCTGTTACAGGTGAGTAACTACGCTTGCTTGGATACCACTGAGCAGAGGATGTCAATGTATTATCCACAATGGTGCCTAGATCATTTCCTTGGTTGGTGACTCTTAATGTGGAATCTTGCATCATGTAGCTGTAATTTGAGTTGCATAACTTTGCATTTAAACATATTAAATTTCAGCTTCCATTTGGATGCCTGGTTTCCTAGTTTCTCAAGGTCCTCTTATAATTTTTCACAATCCTCCTGCAATTTAAAAACTGAATAATTTTGTGTCATTTGCAAATTTGATCACTTTGCTCATTTTCCTCAAAAGCAGTGCACCCAGTATAGATCCCCGGGGCACTCCACTATTCATGAAATCCAAAACCTGAGTTTAGCAGAATCATTATATCGGTTGTGATAAGGAAGCTTATCATAGTTCAGGAAGAAATAATACAAGAGGTGAATTGGCTCTGAATAAGCAACCTGTGCTGGCTGGTAAAAGCACTAAAACAGAGTGTTTACCTAAAAGACTGCCAGACCCAGAATGCACTAGTTTACAGAAAGCCTCTAGGAGAGCTGAAGTAGGGAAACGTGTGCCTAATCAGAGAAGCAATGATGTAATCCCTAATCACCCATCTCCTAGGGCAGGGCTTGATTCAGAACACCTGGACTGTGCTAGGGTGGAGTGTCCATCTAGGCACTTTAAAACTAGAAGAAATTCAGACAGAGAAAAAAGAGAACAGCAAGAAGAGCAAGAGCAATGGTGGCAAAGACGGCAAGAGAAGGAGAGACGGAGCCTGAACAGAAGGAAGAACAGCAAGATGTCCAGGAGGTCTAAGAAAGGAGCCCAAGGCAGTACGTATGCTGGGAGAGATTCCTGGGGCAAGCATTCTTCATTGGACTGGAAGAAACCAGAGGCTTGGAGATATATAGCCAGGAACCCTCAGACAGCACCTGTAAAGGAGACGGCTGCATCTACAGAAAGAAGGAGCTCTAATACCTATTTAAGGAGGTATGGGAAAAGACCTAAAGTCCAGAGATTCTGACTGGAGAGCTGGGCACAGAAGCTTTGCTAGCTACTGGCCAAAATACCCAGAGAGGAAACCTAATGACAACGTGATCTCAGGTATGAACTCTGATCTGTTCCCTAGCTTTGCACAAAGAAGACAGCAGGGAAACGGTTTCTATCCTGGTAGAGATCAGTTAGAGAATTCCTCTGAGCCAGTGTATGAAAGTGATCCTATGATATTTCAAGAGCAAGGGGAAATATCAGATGAGAAAGTGGAATGCATGGATTGATCTCTTTCTAAGCTGCTGTTCTAAAGTAATCCTCAGTTAAGCATCAAACACCAAAAGGAACTGTACTGTTTTTTTTAACTTCCCAGAAAAGTTTCTTTGAGAGAAAGCTTTGGACACAGTTGGAGCCACGTGGAGAGTGGACCAGCAATGGTTTGCAGCTGGTTAAGCACCTGTGATTAGAGCAAGGCACAAGTGCACGTGGGACTTTGGAAAGAAAGTTTCTTCACTGTGTGAAAGGAAGAAAGTTGGTTTTTTTGATAAAGAGAATTTTCCTTTTGGGTTTATTTTTCATTCCAGCACTGCTAAAGTTTATTAGCAGGGGCTAGAAGAAAGACCTTTTCTGTTCCATCAAGGTCTTTACTAAGTTGTTGCATAAGTAATTCAGTTGCCTTATTTGTTTTGTTTCCTGAATACAATTCCTGAAGAAATTATCCTGTTGATGTTACCAAGCATATCTGTGCGAGGGAATAACACCCCATAAATAAAATCTGTTTTCTGCTTTACACTCGAGCTACTACAGTTCTTTATTCTTGTTAAATGGCTGGTTTTGTGTGATTGAACTACAACACCCACAATCCTTTGCAGGTCAAGTAAATTCCTGTCTTTGCCAAGATTGTGGAATATTTCCAACAAGCACCCCCGTTTACACGGTTCACAAAATATCTGCTGTAAATTCAATATGTGTCACTACTCTGATCAGATGAAATTATCAGATCACCCTAAAGATCGAATCATCTACTTGAGGAGAAAAATACCTCAGGCACACAATCCTTTGATTATAGGGATTGTAATTATATCGATCATAGGTCAAAAAACTTCTTTTAAATTACTTCATGATTATTGTTGAGTGAAACTAATTCACCATACTTTTTCAATTTTTTTCATTTATTAAAACCAGGCTTAGATGACTGAGACCATATATTTTCTCTTCAATTTCGGATCCCCCTCAGAATGCTCATTCCACATCCAGAAAGTTTAAACTAGCTTCTTCCAGCAATTTGTTTCAATTCACTTCCTGGTTTGGGCAGCAATTTCAGCAAACAGTCTTAATCCCAAAAATACTGTTTCAATTGCACCAATAGACTAAACATATTGCATTGCTTTATCTTCCAGACAATTCTTATTCATTATTGCTTGTAAATTTTGATGCGTTGTAACAGCAGGTACTTAGCTGTCTGTGGATGCTGTTTGTGGATGCCTTTTACTTCAAGTATTTCGGAGTCTCATATCATCTTCCCATATCCAATGAACTAATGTGCCTCAACCTGACGATTTAGAGTCCCTCGTTTCACCTGTAGGCAACTCTCTGATGCAGCTAGCAGGCAAAACGAAGGGTCCGACATTGTCATGAAGTGGTTCAAAAGCAGTTTTTTGACCTATGATCTATACAATTGCATTCTATAAATAATCAAAGGATTGTATGTCTGAGGTATATTTTTCCTCAAGTAGATGATTTGATCTTTTAGAGTGATCTGATAATTTCATCTGATCACCAGAATGGTGACAATGTACTCCACTAGTCACCTTTTTCCATTGAGAGAACTAACCATTTAGCCCTACCTTCTGTTTTTTTAATCAGTTCCCAATGCACAGTAGTACACTGCTTCCTATTACACAGCTTTTTAATTTCCTTAAGATCCTATCATGAGGGACCTTGTAAAAGGTTTTCTGAAAATCTAGATATACTTAATCAACCAGCAGCCCTTTATCTAGCTGTTTATTCACACCTTCAAAAAATGTAGCAGGTTGGTGAGGCAAGACTTACCTTTGCTTAATCCATTTCCATATCCTGTTAGACAACTCAAGATGAGGTCATGCTCCTCAGCCAGAAGGAAGAGGTAGACTAGAGCAACTTTCAGTGATGTCATCACTTGTACATATGCTGGCGCAGCACTGTGAAAAATCAGTATTTGCCTCCAGGTGGCAAGGTGTATGGACTGGTGTATTAATGCAAATAGGCCTATTTCCCTAGCCCAGATCATGGTCTTGTGGCCTCAGAGATTGAGACTTGTAAGCCCAACATTTGCTCAGAACTTGGGTATGCCCTTGTCTCCTCAAGCTGACAGCTATCCTGTGTCCAGCATTGTTACCTATGTGTTCAAGTGTTGATGGGCTGGAGAACATCCCGGAAGATCCCATGAGGCCCCTGATGGGGACTAGTAAATCCTGGGTTTAGGCTCCCCTTCCCTCTTGCTGTCCCTCTATCTGCAAATGTGACTTTTTTTTTTTTGTTAATAATTTTCTCCTATATTTTTAATTGGCTCCTTTTGCTGCTCTCAATAAAGCAGCTTCAAAGAAAAGACACCATCTAAGGCAGGTGGGCTTTCTCAGGCTTGAATAGGCAGCTGAGGCAGCTCTTCTTGAGTTTTTCCTACTAGTCTGACAGCTGCTAGGGGTCCCCTTTCATTGTGGTTTTCTTTCTTCCTTAGGAATTTTTCTTCATGGCTCTTTTGTTTTGCTACAGTGCTGTGCCGTGTGGCCCAATGCAGCCGGAAGCTCCAGCGTGGTGTTTGCGGCTGGCATTTCAGGACCTGATACTGATTTGTCACCTCTGTCACGTGTCTCCCGATTTTCCCACTGGCAGTCTCTGTGGCCATCTTAGATGGTTGCATGGACCCTGTGGAGGAGGAATATGATGGGGCAGCCATTGTCACAAACCTGCAGGCCCTTGAGGGTCCTCTGGGGCCCTGGTGCCTTTTTTTTTTCTTTTCATCCAACCTTTTTCTTGCATCTTGCGCATGGAACAGGAAGCATTTCCGAGAATGCAACTCTGGAGATGCTGGATTCCAACTTTTTTACCTAAAACCTAAATTTGGATTCCAAAGCCTCCCTCCTGCACTTTCCTATGTCATTGGTGCCTATATGTACTAAGCCAGTCAGTCCCTTCCCAGCACTGTCTAGAATCCTATTTAGGTGACATGTGAGATCCACCATCACCAGGCAGGCACATGACAAAATGATTGTCACCCCCATCAGCCACCAAACTATCTACATGCCTAATGGTCGAATCACTAATTAAAATGGCCATCCTAATCCATTCCTCTTTGCAGAAGCTGCTTAGTGCGAGTCCCAACTACAGGATCATTTTCTTCCATATCAAGGTGATGGTCTCTTTCCAGGTGCCCTCCCTCTTCCAAGGCAGCAGTGAGGCTGTCATACTGGAGGTGGGACTTATCTACTCATTCCTATAGATCTTTTTCTGTCTCCCTCATCTCCTCCATGTCTGCTACTGTAGCCTCCAGAGGTCAGACTAATTTTCTGAGAGGCAGGAGCAATTTGTACTGAGTACATGCATATGGCTTCTCACCAACTGGGAAATAATCATATGCCAGTGTACATTAGCTGGAAATGCATGTATATCAGCTTTTCACTTTATCAGTGCACATTGCTATATTTTTAACCAGCCTTCAACTCCAAATTAATTAGGAAATGGCTTCACTAGTAGTGTCATATGAGTTTGGCTTACCTATTTCTTGTCCTCTCTGAAAAATAACCTTCCTTATCAATGCTCCAGTCCAGTCCCACACCTTAGAGTAGTGCACCTCTTCCAGCAGCTTGAAGACTGAGCATGTCACAATTTTGATGACACCAGGCTACTTATACAGCTCCTCTACTACTATCCTGTTTTCAGTCATTGTACCCCAGGGCTCTGTCTTGGGACCTCTCCTTTTCTCTCTCTGTTTGGCCCCTTGGTGCACTCATCTCCTCCTACAGTTTTCAGTACCATCTCTATGCCGGTGACTCTTGGATCTACCTCTCTGCACCTGAAATCTCTCTCTCTGAATCCAGGCCCAGATCCATGCCTGCTTATCTGATGTTAGTGCCTGGATGTCTCACCGCCATCTGAAACTGAACATGGCCAAAACTGAGCTCCTTATCTTTCTCCCTAAGCCCATCTCTCCTCCTTTCTCTATTTCTGTGGATAACACTGTACTCCTCCCTATTTCCTCAGCTGACACCCTTGGGGTCATCTTTGATTCCTCCTTCTCCTTCACGCATCCTACAGATAGCTAAAACCTACCGCTTCTTTATTATAACATTAGCAAAATTCATCCCTTCCTTTCTAAATACACTACTAAGACCCTTATTCATTATCTACTGTCTAGACTATTGCCACCTCCTCTTTGCTGGTCTTTCTCTGAATCATCAATCTCTCCCCATTTCAATCTGTTCAAAACTGTTCTCAAGTCACTTCATTGGTACCCTGTCCATTTCTGCATCCAGTTCAAACTTCCGCTACTGACCTATAAGTGCTTTCATTTGACTGCTCCTCATTCTACCTTTTCTCTTATCTCTTCTTATCCCCCTCCTCGGGAACTCCATTCATCTGGCAGATCCCTTCTCTCTGTGCCCTTCTCTTTCACTGCTAACTCCAGACTTGGATTTTTCTACCCTGCTTTTTCTTATGCCTGGGAGAAACTACCTGAGTCGGTATGTCAGGCTCCATCTTTGGCCCTGTTAAAATCCAGTTTAAAAACTCACTACTTTGATACTGCTTTTGGTTTCTGATCTCCCTAGTCTCTTGTTCACTTCCTATGTGTTTCCTTGCTATTCCTCTAGATCAGGGGTTCCCAAACCTGCCTCCATTGTATGCAAATCTCTCTCATGCATATTCATTGTGGATATCCAGAAAACTCAACTGGTGAGAGAGGCCCTAGGATAGGGTTGGGAACCCCTGCCATAGATATATCCTAGTCCCTACTGGTTGTGTTGTCTGTCTTGACTAGACTGTAAGCTCGGTGCTGTGACACCTTGTAGCACTTTACAAATAAGTAGGAGGAGGAGCAGCATGGCGAATATTATAAAGTAAGTTTGCCATGCTGCTGTGTAGGGGACCCAGGTAGAAAGGGGGCCCTCCACATTGCATTGCTGATTCATGCCAATAGAGGCAGGAGGGGCTCTGAGCAGACAACAGGTGAAGTCAGACTGTGCCACCAATAGAGAAGTCTAAATAACATACAAAAGTTAAGATATGGGAAGTGTCAAGCTCTCCCTGAGCTAGAAACCTCCATACCAGCACCTCTGGATAAAGGAGTTCCCAAGTTCTGTTTATGGGTTGGCTTTCAAATAGGCAGAGTAGGCAGCTGCCCTGCCACTACGGGAAGTTTTTTTATGGTACTGGAAGTGGTGTTCCTGAGCAGTGCTTATCATATTTTATGATGGCTAACCAACTGTATTTTGAGGAAGGTTCCCCATGTCCCCTGAAATACGTGATTTTTGAAAAGAGACCACCCCAACCCTAACTAGAGAGGGCATCAGACTGCTCATGAGCTAAATCCAGTTCTCCCCAGTGGCTGGAGGTAGCTGGTGGGTTAAATCTAATTCTGTTTCTATTAACCATCCAGTGGGAAATAATTAATCTCCAGGAACAAGCAGGAATGAATCTTCACATATGGGTACGTCTGAACAGACGGAGTCTGCGCGGGAACGCTTCCCAGCGTCCAATCAGAACGCTTTTGGAAGCATCCCAACACGCCTGCGTGCTGCCTTCCTGCCTTTTCCAACTGCCTCTCCTCAGTTTTCGTTTTTCCAAGGGAGCCGGCAGGACGTCATCCTGTCGCCGCAGAAAATTCTTCTTTTATTTTTTGGTTTTCTTGTGGTCGCGGCTGCCTTCCCCGACGCCACCGGTACCGCCAGTGTTTCTTTTCTTTTTTCTTGTAAAATTTTTCCTTTTTAAGGAATACTTTTCCTTGTTAGTGCCTCACAGTTTTCTTAGGCCTGCTAGGCCTACTCACTTTCCTACTCACAATTGGTGTCTAACCTGTTTGGGTCCTGACCATTTTCCTCAGGAGTGTCCCTCCTGCAATAGTATTGTGGGAAGAAGTCTTCAGCATCGAGTTCCCCTCGATACGCGGTCCCCATCCAACTTCAGGTTACCGACCACCTCTTCTTCTACACGGGATCAGGTAACCCAAAAACAGTCTTTTAAGACTAGCCAGTCCTCGAGTGGTAGATCTCATGCACAGCATAGAGATGCCTCTGGCCTTGCCCTCGAACACACTGGCTTTAAAACCCCGGTGGGAGTCTTCGGCCTCCAAAGCCTGTGTGGGGTTTCAGGTTGTTCCTGAAGTTCACTCCTCACAGAACATACCTGAGCCATGCTCGGTGGTGGCATCCGCTTCGAGCGGTACCGATACCCCGGCATCGGCAATGGTGTTGGATGAAACATTCCTCACCAAGGATCGTAGTCTGGCGTCCTCGGTACCTAAAGGGCCGTTAGATACGCTACAGACTGACCTTCCTGTATCAGTATCGATCTCGGTACCGATATTAGTACCGACGTCAGTACCCTCCAGATGTGCATCGATAGACTCGCTTCCTTCGATGCCGAGTCTGGAATCTATCTCCAGTCTGGAGGACTGGGTACCGACTCACCTTGGTACTGACACCAGACAGTACTGAAGGCATGGTTCCGATGATCCATGTCCGGCACTCTCGGTTTCTTCGATACCATTAGAGTTGTCACCGGCTGGCCTTCATCCACCGGTATCAGATACGGTACCGAAGTCAGTACCAGTATCCACATTACCATTGCTGTCGGTGCCTTCCATGCTTCTCTCATCAGGCTTGCTTCCTTCGGTACCGAGTTTGGAATTGATCCCTAGCATAAGCGATTATTTATTTATTTATTTATTTAACAATTCTTTTATACCGCGCTATTACAACTGTTGTTGGTCCCGACCTCCTGCGGTATCGGCGACCATCCTCTAAGGATCCCATACTTCACCATTCAGGATCTTATATTCCTATAAAGTTGGATAGATCCCTCAGTGCCGATGCTAGTTCTTCAACAGATCTAGCCTATCCAAAAGAATTTCCCTCTGGGGATTTTTCTTTTCAAGCTTTTCTCCTAGATATGGCAAAATCACTTGCCATTTCTATACCTGGACAGGATCCTACACAAGGGAATACAGAATCCCTGTATATTCCTGGGAGAGCAAAGGAGAACATCATGCTTCCTTTGCATCATTCCTTGCAGGATCTCCTTCTACGAATGTGGGAAGCTCCTTTAACGGTACCCCCACCTTCTAGGGCAACTGATCTTATCTATCAGGTGCCCCCCTCTCCAGGTTTTCAAAGGACTCAACTTCCTCATCATTCCATTGTTGTAGAATCAGCAATGAGGCAGGTGAAGAGTACTAAAAAGCATTCTTCTTATCTGCCAGGTCGTGAGTCTAAGACTTTAGATGCCTTTGGACGCTAGACCTTCCAGGCATCCATGCTTTCAGCAAGAATTCTCTCATATATTTTCTATATGGGTTTATCTCTTGAAGAGGTCACAAAAAAATTACTGTTTTTGACTCCTTTTCTTCAAGAGCCCAAAAGTGCAGACTATTCCTTACTGGTTAGTCATGCTCAAAATATCTCTAGGTTCCTTACTCGTGCTTCCATAGACTCCTTTGAGTCTGTTAGCAGGACTTCTGCTATAGCTATAGGGGCACGACGTAAAGCCTGGCTCCAGGCTTCAGACTTGGACAAATGGGCGCAAGAAAGACTGGGAAATACTCCTTCCACTGGAGAAAATCTCTTTAACAAGGAGTCTTTACTCCAAGTTGCTCAGTTAGCCACTGACATTCCTGTTTCCAGAGGCTGTTCTACGCCTTCCTCTTTCCCAGTTGGTAGGAAATGTCCTACCAAACTTTCTTCCCCTAGGGGGAAAAGGTTTTATCCATCTTCTGCCCATCATACAGATGTTCCCAAACAAGGGAAACATCGCCCTGGTCTGAAGAAACCACAACCTCAACAGGGTCAGCAAACCCAGCAGTCGCAGGGTTTCAAATAGATCATCATTACCCCTCTTGGTTGGTGGTTAGAGTGGCAGTCTGCTTCTTTTCACTTGCACTATTTTATCCTAAGTAAATGCACTAATTTTATCCTAACCTTTTCTAGATATCTCTTCATGAGACATCTTTTCTTTTACTCTAAGAGTCTTTATGATGATCATGCCCATACTTAACAGGTTTTCTTTTCCTCTTTGGGGAAAAGAGAAGTGACAACTATCAATAAGACAGTTGTTTCCCTGTACTGGCATGTATCATCTTACCTTTCAGAGACTTCTTGCATAGTCAGTCTCCTTCAACTCTGTCTTACCTCCCTCTTACAACATTTGATTTGTAAGAGTGGCTCTTTTACACTGGTAAGCCCCTATGGTCCTCTACCTGTTCCACAGGGGGATTCTCCCTTCCAGAGTTATCTCCCCCTTTATTACCTTAGGGCAGCTCATCAGACAATAAGAAGCCCTACTATGTCTGTTGTTTCTTTTTCCCAATCTAAAAAGGGAGGGCAAAAGAAATTTCCTTCCGCTGCCCTGGTACTTGCTGCAGATACAGCAATTCCTAGTGGTTAAGCCACTGGTTCTGTTCACCACACAACCAGGGGTTCCCCTCCACTAGCAATTCTTCTAGCCTCACTGCTAAACCCTAAACAGGTTATCAACCTCGTTTGGAAAACCCTATTATCACAGACTGGTTGATTAACTTCTATTCTTCGCCCCCTTGTCCTTGGCAGAATAGTTTGTTACCCACTGGCTTTACACAGCCAGTTTTTTTTCTTCTAACCAACCTGCAGCATGCTCTCTGCAACTCTACAAAGTAGCTTTGCACTATGGGCCCTTGCTAGCATTAGTATTTTGACTAGCAGATAACCCCAGATGGTTAGGAGGGGTTCCCCCAGTCATGTTTTCATGACTGGTAGGTATTCCCTTACCCTTACCATCTCATCTTAAATCTCTGAGACATAAGACTCAGGCCTTTCATCACGTGAAAACCTAAAGAATGGCCAATTCCCTGGCTTGGCCCACATCTCCTTTGGTCTTCTCGTCGGAGATAATTTTCTTTCAGTGGCAGCTAAAGGACGCCTGATACCCATCTTGCCCTCATAGGCGGGTCACTATGGTATCTTCCTCCAGTGGCGTCCTTTATCCATTCTCCATACTGCAGTTCTGGAGAGATCTGGACTTGCTGCCTGCAGACTGAAGTTATCCTCTGCATTTTTCATGTAGGCCATCCTGGTTATTCAAGAGCTCAAATTCTGAAAGGAATCTAGACTCCTTCTTGTCAGGGAGACCATTCCTCTGACTCTGCCAGTCATAACCAGGGAAAGAGGATTCTCTATGCATCTATTCAAGCAGGTATCAACCTTCTTGCTATTAGAGGAATCTTTCTCTCTCCCCATATCCCTAGGGGGGATCTGGTTCTATAGACATCTCTCCATCCACATACCTGGAGACATGTGTCTATATGCCTACATATTTATATATATAGATGTGTGTGTATGTATATATAGATGTGTGTGTGTGTGTGTGTGTGTGTATGTATGTATATTGTGACAAGGCAGAGGCTCAGAAACAGAAGAAAAAGGGTTTAAAACACTTTCTGTCACCTCAGATGTTTAGAGATGCAGGACAGGAAGGGGTTAAGATTCCAGCACATGAACCTTCTCTGCAAAGAAGAGCAGGGAAAGAACCACACCCTAGCTCTAGGCTAACCCAAAGACATAGCCAATCAGGGAGGTGGGCGGAGTCAGACCGGATTGGGCCACTCTGCACTCATAACCAGGAAGCAGCAGTTAGTGAGAGAGGCAGAGAAAGAGTCGACAGCAGCAGTGCAAGCAGAGGCGAAGGGAGGAGAAGCCGAGAAACCTCCAGGAGAGAAGGGAGTGAAGACAGAAACCTCCCAAGCAGCGAAAGGGGAACCAAGGAGAGAACCAGGGAAAGGAGAGTTCCTGTGGGTGGTCCAGGAAGAGACCCAGGCAGAGCTCAGCTCCAAGAGTGAACCCTGGAAGAGACCCAGAGCTGGACTCAGAAGCCTTGAACACAGACTTGGAGTCAGGGGAGTTCCCCAGAGACAGATGCTGCCAAAACCAGGTCAGAGCAAAACCTTGTAAAGTAGATAGCTCTGAAATAAGCCAGTCTCTAGGAAGTGATAATAGAGTGCTTTCTAGAAGAAACAGGTTTGAAATAAGCTTTGAAAGGAAACCTGAAGTTACTAGAGGAAAGTTGGGCTGTAGGAAAGTCCCTATTAAGAAGCTGCAAGCATTTCCCTTATACAGACAGCGTGACCAGAGCTCTAGCTCAGAAGAGAGCACACCTGCTTGTCAGCAAAAAGTTAATTGGCAGCTACCGTGCAGAGAGCTAGGAACAGACCCTGAGGACCAGGCTGTGCTGAGGGATCTCACAAGGCAGTTCCATAAGAGACATATTCCTCCCAACCAAAGGCAACTACCTAGGCAAGGCAAGGAAGAAATAAGCCCCTTTTATGAGCTGTTAAAAGGTGCTGAGAAATACCAAGCCTCACAAGTGCCTGGAAGACAGAGAGAAACCAAATGGAAACAGCTTCAGAATGTAATTAAAGAATTAAAGTCTGAAGGCTTGTATGTTCCACATGACAAAGGGATATCAGAGAGGCAGGAAGAACCAATGGAATTAGGGGCTCCTTTATCCAATACCAGTGATTCTGAAATGGAGTGTGGTGTATGTATGAGAGAGTAAGGAGCTATAATTTGTTCCTGTTTTATGATTGAGTGCTGTGAAGCCTAAACCAATGTTCTTAGAAGTTTGTACCAGAGACAGCAACGTTCTGCTGGGTGCAAGGACTCAGAGCCTCATAACTTGCAGCTGTGAATGAAAGGCAACGTAAGAAAGTGTTCCTACACAAGAAGCCTGTTACTAATAGGCAAGAGAGTGTGGAGATTGCCATTTCTATTGAAAGCTGTTAAACAAGATATGGACATTAGAAAAGAGAATACAACAGCTAGAAGACTTCTTTATTGAAAGCTGATACTAGGAAAGCATTACTAGCATCCTGAAGTGTTGTTGTATTGTTGAAGCTGGAAGAAGCCTAAAAGCATTTAACTGTATTACTTGTCCCTGAGAAGAATCAGGAGAACTGACTGTACACTTGAACTTTTATTTGGTACAAAAAGGTTACCGCTTTACTTTTGTGTTGGGGGAGTAAATCCTGTGCTGTTCTTGTGCAATACCTTATGCAATAATAAAGTATTCTTTAACTTGGAAACCCAACCTTGGCTGTCGTCACTTCAGTCCACAACTACAATAGGATACAGGGCTTCAGCACTACCAAGGACTTTTAAAACCCCCATGTGTCACACACCAACTGCCTGATTACGCCTAGGGCTAGGCGGTGCGGTGTCACAATATGTATATATATATGTGTGTATATGTGTATGTGTATATGTGTATATGTGTGTGTATGTGTATATGTATATATATATGTGTATGTGTATATGTGTGTATATGTATATATATATGTGTATATGTATATATATATGTGTATGTGTATATGTGTATATATATATGTGTGTATGTATATGTATATGTATGTGTATGTATATATATGTATGTGTATGTATATATATGTATGTGTATATGTGTATATATATATGTGTGTATGTGTATATATGTATATGTGTATATATATATGTGTATATATGTGTATATATATATGTGTATATGTGTATATATATATGTGTATATATATATATGTGTATATGTGTATATATATGTATATATATATATGTGTATGTATATATATGTGTATATGTGTATATATATGTGTATGTATATATATGTGTATATATATATATGTGTATATGTGTATATATATATGTGTATATATATATGTGTGTATGTGTATGTGTGTATGTGTATATGTGTATGTGTATATGTGTATGTGTATATGTGTATATATATATGTGTATATATATATGTGTATATATATATATGTGTATATGTGTATATATATATATGTGTATATGTGTATATATATATATGTGTATATATATATATGTGTATATGTGTATGTGTATATATATATGTGTATATGTGTATGTGTATATATATATGTGTATATATGTATGTGTATGTATGTATATAAATAAATAAATAATAAGCTGTAGGGATCCCTGTAAGCTTGTTTGGAGGCCCTTGCTGAATGTACCCCAGATATTCTGGCAATTTAATTGTACGTGGGTACAGAGCAGCAAAAACAAAAAAAAAAGGAGAGAGTTCCTTTTGAGTTGGACAGGGCTGTCTCTGAGCAGGGAGTGCCATGAACTGCCCTGGGCATGTTGACTGCCTCTCGTAGAGTTGGGTGCACACTCCGGGTGTCCTAGGTCCTTCCCCCCCCACCCCCTCTTTTCTGCCCTCGGTCTCTGGGGATGGAGTCTGTGTGTGTGTGTGGAGTGTGCGTGAGTGGCCTGTTTCAAAAGGGGAGGGGGAAAGAAAAGAAGATGCAGAGAAGAAAAAGAGGGAGTGAAGTTAGGTCTTTCATTTTGCTCTCTGTCTTCCTGCATCCCTCCGGTGTTCGGGCTGGAAGTTTACATGAGGTGGGAAGTTGTGAGAGATATTGGGGGGATGGCCTCTTCCTCCTTGGCAAAGCCTGGTGGGTGGCCTGTGGTGCATGCCGGGGGACTGTCTCTGCGGTGGGGCTCTGATGTCTTTGCTTGGAGGAGAGCAGGACGGCAGAGCAGGCTCGCCAGGCCGCGCAGCTATCTGGAACTGCTTTTGGGCCGAGGCTGAGTCCTCGGCTGCAGAACTCCCAACAGTGCATTTCATTTTTGATGGCAAAGGATGCCATTTTGAGCAGTGTGAACATAGACAAAAGCCTTAATACGGCTTTAAAACCAGTTGGCAAGGCCAAGTCAAAAAGGAAACACCAGGAGCCAGAAATGGAGGTGCAGGACTTGGGATGTCCTTTCCCCCGAATTTGTCCTGCTTCATAAGCAGTGCAGTAGCGGTGGTGTGTCTGTGCAGTGCTACGTACATCTTGTAGCACTATACAAATGTTCAGTAGTAGTAGTTCTTCGGGGGCCGAGGCAACACGAGAGGCAGGGGAGTCTTTTCAGCCCCTGGGGGTCCCAGTGGAAGATCCATCTGCTAGGATTTATTTATTTATTTATTTATTTACATCTCTTATATACCGCACTATTTGCGATCAGCGCGGTTTACATAGAACAAACAATATCTGACAATAAACAAGAGTCAGGTCATTACAATGAACAGGAGCAGTAACTTGGATAACAGGGGAAACTATCTACATATGTGGAACATTGAACAAGGTAACTGTATATATGAGAGATGGGGTTATTGTGTGTTGCTCATACATGGTGGCTGGGGTTCAGGGGGGGCTGTGAGGTATTTAATGAAGAGGAAGTGTTTTAAGACCTTCCTAAACTGGCTCAAGTTGGGGATAGCTCTGATGTGTGGTGGTAAGGAGTTCCAGAGGCTTGGGGCACTCAGACTGAAGGCTCTGTTTGAAGTTGATGTGGCGCATCTTGTCATCACTTTTGGTATTGCTAGCATGTTGGCTGTAGAGGTTCTTCTTATCCTGTTGGGTGTGGGTGGTTGTATGAGGTCACATATTGAAGAGGCGGATAACCCGTTGATAGCTTTGAATGTCATCACTAAGGTCTTGAAGCTAATCCTGGCTTGGATGGGGAGCCAGTGAAGCTGCATCAGGAGGGGTGTGATGTGCTCTCTCCTTGGTGCTCCAAAGAGGATTCGCGCAGCGCAGTTCATGGCAAGTTGTAGGGGATGTAAGGTTGTCTGGGGGAGTCCTTGTAGGATGGCGTTTGCATAGTCAAAATGAGGGATGATGAGGGCTTGGTAGATGGTACGGAAGTCGCTCATCTCGAGTAGAGGGCGTATGTGTCTGAGGGATCTGATTTTGAAGTAGATTGCTCTTACTATTTTTGCTATGTACTGCTTCATGTTGAGGTTCTGATCCAATGTGACTCCGAGATACCGTATGGCTGATTTTACTTGTAGTTTGGCGTTGTCTACTTCCAGTTGGTTAGGTGGAGTGAATTCTGGATTTCTAGAGATGAACAGGACCTCGGTTTTCTTATGTTGGATACGCAGATTTTGGGAGAGGAGCCATTCTGATATTGCATTGAAGCAGTTGGTTAGTGGGGTGAGGTCCGGGCAGTCCAGTGATATTGGCAGGTACAGTAGGACATCGTCTGCGTAAATCATGCAACTCACATTGAAGGACCTAATGATATTACAGATGGGTTGGATATAAATGTTAAACATAAGTGACGATAGGGAGGATCCTTGAGGGACTCCTTGACTTTGTAGGAATGGCTCGGATGTGGTCCCGTTTGTTCGTACATGTTGCCATCTACCAGATAGGTAAGACCTACACCACTCAAGCGCTGTTTCGGTAATGCCTTTCTCTCTTAGTCGAATCAGGAGAATCTCGTGGCGGACTGAGAAGGGGACCTGTGGACACTCTCATTTTGGAGGAGCTGGTGTCTCCGGGCTCAGGGGTCTGCAGAGGGTGGTGGCCCAGGAGCCCGGGAAGGAGTGGGAAGAGGCCAGAGAGCACGAGGGGGCAGGTGTCTCCTGTGACTCCGGAACTGGTCAGCAGATATGTCCTCGAAGGTATGGCTTACCAGACTGCCCTTCAGGGGCAAACTTCTCTTCAGAGAAGCTTTGGAGAAATTGGTGAAGGATCTGGGTGACTGCAAGGGGGCATGGCTTCCGGAGGACAAGCCCAGGAGAGCCAAGTCTGCTGGTGGTGCATGGGGCCAGCCCAAATACTTTTGCAGGTTTCTAGCCACCCGTTTCATCCAGGGGTAGTGCTTCCTTTTCGTGGCAAAGGATTTTACTCCCAGTCCTCTGGCAGAGTCAAAAAGCCACTATGAAGCAAAGGGGGTTGGAGGGGAGGAGTGGATCAGAGGCAGGCTTCATCTCTGCTTGAGCCTGGGTTACGCAGGACCAGTAGTTCCTAGAGATTGTGCAGAATGGCTATGCTTTGGAGTTTGCATAGCCCATGCCCGACACTTTTGTGAAGTCCCCCTGCAGGTCAGCGGCCAAATGGGTGGCAGTACAGGTGACCTTGGTTTGCCTCCAGTGACTGGGAGCCATGTGTCCGGTCGCAGCTGTCCTGTGTGTGTCCGGTTGTTACTCCATCTATTTTGTCATCCCCAAAATGGGGGGGATCCTTCCGCCCTATCCTCGACTTCAAGGAGCCTGTGGGTCTCTTGGTTCTACATGGAGGCTCTATGATCAGTGATCCTGGCTGTCTGAAAGGGGGAATTCCTCATGTCTCTGGATTTCATGGAGGCGTACCTGCACATTCCCATTAGGGAGGAGCTTCAGCAGTACTTGCACTTTGAGGTTTCCATGGGTCATTTCCAATTCTGCACACTGCCACTTGGTCTGGCAACAGCCCCATGGACATTCACAAAGTCATGGTTGTGGTTGTGGTTGTGTGGCAGTGGCCTTGCACCATGAAGGAGTATTAGTGAACCCCTATCTAGATGACTGGCTAATCAGAGCTCCATTCCTCGGAGAGTCAGCTGGCGCGTGGTGGAGTTGCTGCAAAGTTTTGAGCTGAGTGGTGAACACTGAGGAGAGCTGCCTGCAGTTCTCTCAGTAGCTGACCTACTTGGGTGTGCAATTTGATACAGCGGCAGGTCTCGTGTCTCTTCCCCTGGAGGGGGTGGCAAAATTGCAAGACCAGGCCCGTTTGTTCCTGGGCATGACACGCCCTTTGGTGTGGCATTATTTGTAGTTGTTGGGTTCCATGGTGGCCATGATAGATCTAGTTCTGTGGACACAGGCACACATGCATCCCTTGCAGTCCTCCCTCCTGTTGTGGTCCCCGCAGATGGGGGTCCCTTTCGAGGCAACTGCATTGTCCGCTAGAGATGCAGCTCAGCCTGCAGTGGTGGCTTTCCTTGTTGTCAGTGCTAGCGGGCCTTCTGCTAGATATTCCGACCTGGGTGATGGTTACAACCGATGCCAGTCTGGTTGGATGGGAAGTGTACTATCTCTTCCATTTCTCCCAGGGATGCTGGTTGGTGGAAGAGTCCACCTGGTCAATCAACTGACTAGAGCTTCAGGCAGTCTTCAGGGCATTCGGTAGTTTTCATATTTCTTTCAAGACCTGGTGGTGTGGGTTGTCTCGGACAATGTGACAGTGGTGGCCTACCTCAATTGCCAGGGTGGCATGGCGGAGGCAGCTCTGCTCCTCCAGTGGGCAGAAAGCCACTTGGTGGCCCTCTCAGTGGCTCATGTTGCTGGGAAGCAGAATGTTCAAGCATACTATCTGAGTTGCTTCAGGGTGGATCCGGCAGAGTGGTCCCTGCTGGACTCTGGACAGCCAGTGAGGAATCTGATGGCTGCAGTCTCCAGCTCCAAGGCGAGCTGCTTTTTCACTCTGCGATATGAACATATGTCTGAGGGGCTCGATGCTTTGGTGCAGCCCTGGCCAGCCAAAGGTCATCTTTGTGTTTCCACTGTGGCCTCTTATTGATTGGATGGGCCCCTCAAAGGATTTGGTGCCATACAAGGCTGGTGATTTTGATGGCCCTAGATTGGCCACAGAGGCTGTGGTATGCGGACCTGATTCGATTGCTGACGGGGTCACCTTGGCGATTCCTGGAGATGTCACACCAAGATAAGCACTGTTTGTGATTATAATTTGAATACCATGAACATTTGATTCAAGCGATTTTTGAGGTCATTGATGCAAAGAAGGCACATGAGAGTCTGACGTTTTAAAGTCTGAATTTCGGCCCCACATAAGTCTGAGACCTCGTTCGCTTAGATTTGATTCATTACAAACGTAATAGATATAATATAGCAAATCTCATTTGTGTTTAATTAGAGCGTATTAACTTTATATGGTTGACAAATTCTTGGAGAGGGACAATCTCTTGGTCCAAGGACCAGTCAGGATGCCTCATGTGGCTCGATTCTTGTTTACGGCCTGGCCCTTGAGAGGGCACACCTGAGCCGGTGGGGGTATTTGCCATTGGTGATATCTACCCTGCTGAAGGCTCGCAAGCAGACCATGTTGCTTTCATACATAAGAACATAAGATATGCCTGCCATACTGGGTCAGACCAAGGTCCATCAAGCCCAATATTCTGTTTCCAACAGTGGCCAATCTAGGTCATATGTACCTAGCATTTTCCCCAAAAGACACAGGTTCCACAGTGCTTGTACTGGGTCAGGCATTGATATCCTGAGTCCCTTCTTAATAATGGTTTATGGACCTTTCCTCCAGGAACTTGTCCAAACCTTTTTTAAACCCAGTTACACTAACAGCCTTTACTACATCCTCCGGTAACAAATTCCAGAGTTTGATTACACGTTGAGTGAAAAAATATTTTCTTTTATTAGTCTTAAATAGTTTACCCTGTAGCTTCATTGCATGTCCCCTAGTCTTTCTATATTCTGATAACGTAAACAATCGATCTACGTTTACCCGTTCCACTCCGTTCATTAATTTATAGACTTCTATCATATCTCCCCTCAGCCGTCTCTTTTCCAGGTTAAAGAGCCCTAACCTTTTTAGCCTTTCTTCATAGGAGTATCCTTCCATCCCCTTTACCATTTTGGTGGCTCTTCTCTGAACCTTTTCTAAAATCGCTATATCCTTTTTAAGATACGGCGACCAGAATTGCACACAATATTCAAGGTGCAGTCTCACCATGGAACGATATAGAGGCATTATAATATCTTTTTGTTTTATTTTCCAATCTCCAGGAACAAGCAGGAATGAGTCTTCACATATGGTACGTCGGTACCGACGGAGCCTGTGCGGGAACGCTCCCCAGCGTCCAATCAGAAAGCTTTTGGGAGCATCCCACAGCGCCTGTGTGCTGCCTTCCCGCCTTTCCCAACTGCCTCTCCTCAGTTTTCGTTTTTCCGCGGAGCCGACAAGACGTCCTTCTGTCACCGCAGAAAATTCTTCTTTTATTTTTTAGTTTTCTTGTGGTTGTGGCTGCCTTTCCCAACGCCACCGGTACCGCCGGAGTTTCTTTTTTCTTTTTTCTTCATATTCCTGTTAGGGAATATTTTTTCCCTCTTAGTGCCTGACGGGGTTTTTTCACGGCCTGCTAGATCTACCCCTCTTTTCCTCATGGAAACGCCAGCCACTATTCCTAAGAAATGTTTTAACTGTGGCGGTACAAAATTGATTTTAGACACTCATAATAGGTGTCTACCTTGCTTGGGTCCTGACCATTTTCCTCTGGAGTGTCCCTGTAAAACTATAGTAGGAAGAAGTCTTCAGCATCGAGTTTCCCTCGATACACGGTCCCCATCCAACTTCAGGGCACCGACCACCCCTTGTTCTTCACAGGATCAGGTAACCCAAAACCAGTCTGTTAAGACTAGCCAGTCCTCGAATGGTAGATCTCATGCACAGCATAGAGATGCCTCTGGCCTTACCTTCAAGAACACACTGGCTTTAAAACCCCGGTGGGAGTCTTCGGCCTCCAAATCCTGTGTGGGGTTTCAGGTTGTTTCTGAGGTTCACCCCTCACAGAACATACCTGAGCCATGCTCGGTGGTGGCATCCGCTTCGAGCGGTACCGATACCTCGGCATTGGCAATGGTGTTGGATGAAACATTCCTCACCAGAGATCATAGTCTCCAGACTGATCTTCTAGTATCGGTATCGAGTCAGGTACCGGTACTGGTACCGACGTCGGTACCCTCCAGATATGCATCGATAGACTCGCTTCTTTCGTTGTAGAGTCTGGAATTGATCTCTAGTCTGGAAGACTGGGTATCGACTCGCCTTGGTACCGACACCGGACGGTACCGAAGGCACGGTTCCTATGGTCCACGCTCGGTTCTATCGATACCGTTAGAGCCATCACCGGTTGGCCTTCTTCCACCGGTATTGGATACGGTACCGCAGTCGGTACCGGTATCCATTTTACCATCGATATCGGTGCCTTCCATGCTTCTTTCTTCAGGCTCGCTTCCCTCGGTACCGAGTCTGGAATCGATCCCTGGCATGGACGATGCGCTACCGACTGTAGCTGGTTCCGACCTCCTACGGTACCGGCAACCATCCTCTAAGGATCCCATACTCCACCCTTTAGGATCTTATACTCCTCTAAAATTGGATAGATCCCTGGGTGTCAATGCCAGTTCTTCAACAGATCTAGTCTGTCCTCTTCCAAGAGGATTTCCCTCTGGGGATTTTTCTTTTCAAGCTTTTCTGCTGGATATGGCAAAATCACTTGCCATTTCTATACCTGGACAGGATCCTACACAAGGGAATACAGAATCCCTGTATATTCCTGGCAGTGCAAAGGACAACATCATGCTTCCTGTGCATCAGTCCTTGCAGGATCTCCTCTTACGAATGTGGGAAGCTCCTTTAACGGTACCCCCACCTTCTAGGGCAACTGATCTTCTATATCAAGTGCCCCCCTCTCCAGGTTTTCAAAGGACTCAACTTCCTCATCATTCCATTATTGTAGAATCAGCAATGAGGCGTATTAAGAGCACTAAGAAGCACTCTTCTTACCCGCCAGGTCGTGAGCCTAAGACTTTAGATGCCTTTGGACGCCAAACCTTCCAGGCATCCATGTTTTCAGCAAGAATTCTCTCATATATTTTCTATATGGGATTATCTCTTGAAGTCACAAAGAAATTACTGTTTTTGACTCCTTTTCTTCAAGAGCCCAAAAGAGCTGACTATACCTTACTGTTTCGTCATGCTCAGAATATCTCTAGGTTCCTTACTGGTGCTTCCCTAGACTCCTTTGAGTCTGTTAGCAGAACCTCTGCTATAGCTATAGGGGCACGACGTAAAGCCTGGCTCCAAGTTTCAGACTTGGACAAATGGGCACAAGAAAGATTGGGAAATACTCCTTCCACTGGAGAAAATCTCTTCAACAAGGAGTCTGTGCTCCAGGTTGCTCAGTTAACCACTGACATGCCTGTTTCCAGAAGCTGTTTTACGCCTTCCTCTTTCCCAGTTGGTAGAAAATGTCTTAACAAACTTTCTTCCCCTAGGAGGAAAACGTTTTATCCATCTTCTGCCTATCATACCCCGCTAAGTCCACACCATCTAAAAAACATGTTGAGAACACCATCGCTGCCCTCAACACCTCCACTGCACAAACCGACCCTTGCCCAGCCTGTTGGATAAAGGAGCTACGCTGCGATCTCAGCCCTCTCATCACTAGAATGATGAACTTATCCTTTACATCTGGTTCCTTCCCATCAGCCCTCAAGAGAACGTCCATTAGACCTCTTTTGAAGAACCCCAAACTCGACCCACAAAAGGTTGAATCTTATAGACCCATAGCTAGTATACCCCTGCTAGCTAAAATAATTGAAAAGGAAGCTCAAAGGCAAATACAGGATCACATCGACACTGCCTCCCCTCTAGAGGAATGCCAGCGTGGTTTCAGGGAGTGCCACGGTGTAGAAACCCCCCTCACCACCCTCTGCAACAACATTATCACAGGCATCGACAACATCCGCCAAGGCTTTGTTCTTATCTTCTTGGACATTGCTGCTGCCTTTGACTCTGTACATCACGATCTTTTAATAGGGTGGCTAAAGGAAAAGGACATCAATGACTTTGCTCTGGCCTGGTGCAGATCATACCTGGATCAGAGATGGCAGTACGTAACCTCAGGAACAGCAACATCCACACCTTTCCATCAAAGACAGGGTGTGCCACAAGGGTCATCCCTATCATCACTCTTATTTAACATATACATACAGCCCGTCTGCAACATTATCAAGTCCTTCAAGGTCGACTGCTTGATATACGCAGATGACATTCTTCTCTACATGCCTTTTCTCCACAGTCCACATGGATCTTTCACCGCTAACCAAATGCTTTGATGCAGTGTCTGATTGGCTTCAATCCCAGAACCTCCGCATTCAACATAAGAAAACTGAGGTTCTCTTCATCACTAGGGACCCATTTTTCACCCCGCCACCCCAGATAAAGGTGAAAGAAGCCGAGCTCCAAACAAAGTCTTCAATCCGATCCCTTGGGGTCACTTTAGACCAACGCCTGGATATGAAATTACATATAACCAATGTAGTCAGAGTGATCTATCTCAAGATCCGGACACTCTGCCACCTTCACTCCTTGCTTGATCCTGAGGACTTCCGGACGATATTCCAAGCTTTAACCTTACCGCACCTCGACTATGCTAATGCCATTTTTCAAGGCCTCCCACACTCCACCTTAAACCCTCTGCAGCTTGCCTTGAACACCGCTGCCAGAGTCCTCTACGGAGCATCAAGAAGGGACCATGTAACACCTATTCTAAAGCAGCTTCACTGGCTCCCCATACATGGGAGACTGTTGTTCAAGACCCTATTACTCACCTTCAAGGCTATCAAAGGCATCACCTCCTCCTCACTAATAGACCTCATTCAGACCGTTCCACCTAACAGATCTAGGAGAACTAGATCTACAAATGCGCTAATAATCCCTAAGGCAGCAACAAAATGCTCACTAGCGACGTCTAACAGGGCTTTCAGCTTCTATGCCCCTAAGTGCTGGAACATCCTACCACCGGAGATTCGGGCTATCTCTGATCTAACGCTGTTCAGAAAGGCACTAAAATCCCACTTATTCCCCCAATATTACCAGACCAGCCAAACACCGACCTGCCCGCCCGCCCATTTTTGACCTGACCACCCATCCCCTTTTGAACACCTGTTCCACATGACCCATCTCAATCTAAGAATAATACCGCTGTATATACATGTAATTACATATGTAAATAGTCTCAGTTAACAATTTCCCCATGTTATTTATCCAAGTTCTTGTTCCTGTTCTATGTAAAACCAAACAGCTTGTTGTTCTGGTCTGTTATATTGTGAACCGTGCTGACGCTAAATAGTGCAGTATATAAGAGTCTGTAATAAATAAATAAATAAAAATAAGTCCTCCGCAATCTGGATTTCCTTTGGGCTCCCACCTCCCAGTCTGTCACCCGTTATGGGCTCTCATTCTATCCCCCTGGTACAAACCCTTCGCTACCTGGGCATTACCTTAGATCCATCCCTTTCCTTCCACGAACATATCTCCTCTGTCATTCGTACCTCTTTTATCCACCTGCGTCGTATCAAGGCCGTCCGATCACTTCTTTCTCCACCTTCTGTTGTCACTCTCATCCTATCTTTGTAAATCTCCCGTTTGGATTACTGTAACGTTATATATGCAGGCCTCCCTTCTTCCCAGCTTCGCCGTCTCCAACTTGCTCAGAAAGCCGCCGCACGTCTTGTCACCTCCTCCCCTGCACGTTTCCATCTGTCCCCGTGTCTTCTCACTCTGCACTGGCTTCCGATTAAGTTCAGGTTTGTCTTCAAATTGCTCATCATCGCTCATAAGGTTCTTTACACCGACACCCCCCAGTACCTGGCCAACATCATTCATCTTCAGCCCTCTCCCCGCCTTCTTCGTTCGACCCACGGCAACCGTCTCTTCCTTCCTTCTCCTACTCAGGCCCACCTGGAATCTACCCGCCGCTACGCCTTTTTTTTTCCTAGGACTCACCCTCTGGAACTCCCTTCCCTTTCCTCTCCGCACTGAACTGTCCTATACTCGCTTCAAAGCCCTCCTCAAAACCCACCTTTTCTGTCAGGCCTTCGATCTTCCTCCCCCTGCGAATGGTGCCTCATCCCCTAGTCGTGCCCTCCATCCTCCATGATTCTTTCCTGTTTCCCTCTCCCCCCTTTCTTTCTCCCCCTCTTCCCCGTCCCTCTCTGGGTCTTTTCTGTCCTCCATCCTATTTAGTCTGTCTCTCTCTGTCCTATCATATTTTGGCGTTCCTTTCCATCTTTTGTTTCCAGCAGCTGACATTTTTGAATTATACACCGCCCTGATGCTCCGGCCTGGGCGGTCTATCAAGTGTTCGAATGAAGATAAAGAAAGATGTTCCCAAACAGGGGAAACATCGCCCTGGTCTAAAGAAACCACAACCTCAATAAGTTCAGCAAACCCAGCAGTCGCAGGGTTTCAGACATATTATCATTACCTCTCCTGGTTGCTGGTTAGAGTTGCAGTCTGCTTCTTTCACTTGAAGCATCTGCACTGATTTCTTCCTAGCTTTTCCTAGATCTCTCTTCACGAGACATCTTTCTTTGTCTCTAAGAGTCTTTGATGATCATCCCTATACTTAACAGGTTTCTCTTCCACTTCTGGAGATAGAGAAATGACAACTATCAATAAGACAGTTGTTTCCCTGCATTAGCATGTATCATCTTACTTTTAGAGACTTACTGCATAGTCAATTTCCTTCAACTCTATCTTACCTCCCTCTTACTACAGCATTTGGTTGTAAGAGTGGCCTTATTACACTGGTAAGCCCCTATGGTTCTTTACCTATTCCACAGGGGGATTCTCCCTTCCAGAGTTGTCTTCCCCTTTTTGTTACCTTAGGGCAGCTCATCAGACAATGAGGAGTCTTACCACTCCTATTATGTCTGTTTTTTCTTTTTCCCAATCTAAAAAAAAAAAAAAAAAAAAAAAAGAAAAAGGAGGGAAAAAGACATTTTTCTCCGCTGCCTTGGTACTTGCTGCAGATGCAGCAATTTCTAGTGGTCAAGGCACTGGTTCTGTTCACCACACAACCAGGGTTTCTCCTCCACTAGCAATCCTTCTAGCCTCAGTGCTAAACCCCAAACAGGTTTTCAACCTTGTTTGGAAACCCTACTATTACAGACTGGTTGGTTAACTTCTATTCTTTGCCCCTTGTTCTTGGCAGAATAGTTTAACTTATCCACTGGCTTTAAGCAGCCAGTTTTCTCTTCTAACCAACCTGTAGCATGCTCTCTGTAACTCTACAAAGTAGCTTTGCACTATGGGCCCTTGCTAGAGAGCATTAGTATCTTGTCTAGTAGATAACCTCAGATGGTTAGGAGGGTTTCCCCCAGTCATGTTCTCAGGACTGGCAGGTGTCCCTGCCCTTACTATCTCATTTAAAATCTCTTTTGAGGCATAAGACACAGGCCTTTCCTCATGTAAAAACCTGAAGAATGGCCAATTCCCTGGCTTGGCCCATATCTCCTTTGGACTTCTCGCCAGAGATAGTTGTCTTTCAGTGGCAGCTCAAGGACACCTGATACCCATCTTGCCCTTATAGGTGGGTCACATATGGTATCTTATTTCATTGGCACCCTCTCTCCATTCACCATACTGCAGTTCTGGAGAGATCTGGACTTGCTGCCTGCAGACTGAAGTTATCCTCTGCATTTTTCACTTACTCCATCCTGGTTACTCAAGAGCTCGAATCCTGAAAGGAATCTAGACTCCTTCTTGTCAGAGAGACCTTTCCTCTGACTCTGTCAGTCATAACCAGGAAAAGAAGATTCTCTATCCATCTATTCAAGCACGTATCATCCTTCTTGCTATTAGATGAATCTTCCTCTCTCCCCATATTCCTAGGGGGATCCAGTTATATAGACATCTCTCCATCCACATACCTGGAGACATGTGTCTATATGCCTATATATATATATAATATGCATATATACCCTATACGTGTATATATTTAGGAATATATATATATATCTCCAGGAACAAGCAGGAATGAGTCTTCACATATGGGTACATCGGTACCGACGGAGTCTGCGCGGGAACGCTTCCCAGCATCCAATCAAAGAGCTTTTGGAAGCATCCCACCACACCACACCTGCGTGCTGCCTTCCCGCCTTTCCCAACTGTCTCTCCTCAGTTTTCGTTTTCCGCGGAGCCGGCAGGACATCCTCCTGTCACCGCAGAGAATTCTTCTTTTATTTCTTTATTTTTCTTGTGGTCGCGGCTGTCTTCCCGACGCCACCGGTACCGCCGGTGTTTTTCTTTTCTTTTCTTGTAAAATCTTCCTCTTCAGGGAATATTTTTTCTTCATAGTGTCTCACGGTTTCTTAGGCCTTAAGGGCCTCTTCTTTTCCTTCATGGAACCGCCAGCCACTTTCTTCAAGAAATGTTCACACTGTGGCAGTACAACTTTATTTTTAGACCCTCGAAGTCGGTGTCTAACTTGCGTGGGTCCTGACAACAGTTTGGTGAGAAGAGATCTTCAGTATCGAGGTTCCCTTGATACACGGTTTCCCTCCAACTTCGGGGAACCGTCTTTTTCTTCTTCTCCACAGGATCAGATAACCCACAAACAGTCTGTTAAGACTAGCCAGCCCTCGAGTGGTAAGTCTCATGGACAGCATGTAGACGGCTCCGGCCTTGCCCTCGAGGGCCCTCTGGCTCCAAAACCCCGGCGGGAGTCTTCGGTCTCCAAAGCCTATGAGGGGTTTTAGGTTGTTCCTGGGCTTCACCGCTCACAGAACATACCTCAGTCGTGTCCGGTGGTGGCATCCGCTTCGAGCGGTACCGATACTCCTACATCGGCACTGGTGTTGGATGAAACACTCCTCACCAGGGATGGTCATCGAGCGTCCTCGGTACCTTCGGGACCGCTGGATACCCTCCAGATTGACCTTCCATTATCGGTACCAACACCGATACTACCACTGACGTCGGTACCCTCCAGTCGTGCATCGCTAGCCTCGCTTCCTTCGATGCCGAGTCTAGACTCGATCTCCAGTCTGGAGGACTGGGTACCGACTCGCCTTGGTACCGGCACTCGGCGGTACCGAAGGCTTGGTTCTGATGACTCAGATCCGCAACTCTCGGTTCCCTCGAGGCCCACTGAGTTGCCACGGGTTGACCTTCATTCACCGGTATCGGGCACGGTACCGAAGTCGGTGTTGGTGTCTTCCATACTTTCTTCATCGATGCCCAGTTTGGAATCGCTCTCTAGTCTGGAAGACTCGGTACCAATATCATTTGCTACCGACACCGATCGATACCGGTGGCTTGGTACCGAGGATAGCACCCGGAGGTTTTCGGTTGCTTCGGTACCGATTGAACGGTCTCCGATGACTGCTCCGATGTCTTTGTCGGGCTCGACTCCGACATCGGTACTGGTATCGACATCGGTACCGGTATCCACAGTGCCATCGTGGCCAACTCCTGCCATGCTTTTTTCAACAGGATCACTCCCTTCTATCCCAAGCTTGGAGTCGATACCTGGCATGGACAATGTGGTAATGTCGGTTGCTGCTCAGTACCAGCGACCATCCTTTAAGCATTCCACACTGCACTGTGCAGGATCTTCTATTCCTAAATATCTGGATAGGTCTGTCGGTGCTCAGGCTAGTTCTTCAGATCTAACCTGTCCAAAGGAAATTTCTGTTGGGGAACCCTTTTTTCAGAGTTTCCTCCTGGATATAGCAAGATCTCTTGCCATTCCTATCCCAGGACATGATCCTGCACAGGCCTTTCTTTCTACCAAAGCAAAGGAGAGCATAATGCTTCCTTTGCATCATTCCTTGCAGGATCTCCTAAGAATGTGGGAAACACCTTTAAGGGTACCCCCACCTTCCAGAGCAACTGATCTCTTATATCAGGTGCCCCCCTCTCCAGGGTTTCAAAAGACTCAACTTCCTCATCATTCCATAGTGGTGGAATCAGCAATGAGGCGGGTAAAGAGCAAGAAGAAGCACTCTTCTTATCCGCCAGGTCGTGAATCTAGGATGCTTGATGCCTTTGGACGTCAAACATTCCAGACATCTATGCTTGCTTGCAAGAATTCTCTCATATATTTTCTATATGAGTCTATCTCTTGAGGAGATCACAAAGCAATTACATCTTTTGACTCCTTCCCTTCCAGAGTCCAGGAGTGCAGAACATTCTTCACTCCTCAAGCATCTCCAGAATATCTCTTGGTTTCTTACTCGTGCTTCCCTAGACTCTTTTGAGTCTGTTAGCAGAACTTCTGCTATAACTATAGGGGCATGACGTAGAGCCTGGCTCCAAGCTTCAGGCTTGGATAAATGGGCACAACACAGACTGGGACATACTCCTTGCACTGGAGATAATCTTTTCAACAAGGAGTCTTTACATCAGGTCACTCAGTTCTCCACTGACTTACCTGTTCCTAGGGGCTCTTCTGCACCTTCTTCTGTCCCAGTGGGTAGGAAATGTCCTACCAAACTTTCTTCCCATAGGAGAAGAAAGTTTTTTATGCATCATCTGCCCATCCTACAGATGTTCCCAAACATGGGAAGCATCATCCTGGTCTGCAGAGTTCGACCTCTCACCAGGCTCAGCAAACCCAGCAACCACAGGGTTGCTAATCAACCTATCAGATGCTTGTGGCTCTGGGGATTACAATCTGCAGTTGTTTCTTCTCAACAGATACAATCCACTGCTGTCATTCTACATCCTAAACATGGATCTCTTCCTGAAAGGCATCCATTCTTTCTATATGAGCTGTAAAGGATGTTCATGCTTCTAGGTCACAGGATTCTCCTCTTTTCCTTCTAGAGAAGGTGGTCCATCCATTATCAAATGATAGTTTCCTGTGCCAGCATGTCTCCTTTCCTTTCTATAAACTTACTACTTTGTAAGTTTTCTTCAGCTCCACTCTTTACCCTCTTAACAAGGTTTCTACTCTGTAAGAGTGGTATTGCTCATTGGAGGGCTTTTCTTCAGCCTCTCTAATTTTCTTACTTTCTATTGCGGAGTTCTCTTTTCTGAGTTGACTCCTCTTTTTTTCAATTTTGCTTGCAGCAGTTCATCAGACACCTCAAGAGTTTCTACTCTTGGTTTGTCTGTTCTTACTGTTTTTTAAAAGGTACCATTCTTATACTGTCTGGCATGCAGGAGCCTTAATGTTTCAATCACTGGTTCTTGTCTACCAGCAACCAGATTTGTTCCCTACTAACTTTCTCTCTGGTCTTAGTAGTGGCTCCAGGTCAGTGTTGTCATCTGTCTTGAAAATTTTTTCACTACTAGCTTGCTGGATTTTCTTCTCTTTCTGCCATCTCCATTCCACTGTGTTGGGCAGCGTACTTGACATAGCTGCTGGCTCTTCTGCAGCCAGTTCTATCTCCCCATTCTCCTGCATCATGCTCTTTGCAATTCTACAGAGAAGCTCTCCACTATGGGCCCTTGCTAGAGAGCATGGGGAAGGTTTTTCTCCAATATCCAGACTAGATGGTCGAAAAAGGCTTTTTCAGTCATGTCTCCCATGACTAGAAAACGTCTCCTTTTTACTAGAAAGCACATAGGCTTACGTGAAAGCTTAAGGAATTGCTAATCCCTACTTGGTCCATAATATTTCCAATAAGGAATATGTTTCTCCTTCCAGCTCGTCCTCATGGTAAGAACGCATGATACCCTTTTTGCCCTTAAGCAGGTCAGCATGGTATCTCACTCCTATGCGTCTTCTGTTCACTTACCATGCTAGAGTTCTAAACTACTCAGGACTTGCGGGCTGCTAACCAATATCATCCTCTGCTTTTCACGTAACCATCCTGGTTATTCTACTACCTAGCACCCCTGTAGCCATAACCAGTGGGAATTGATTCTCTAAATGTCTTCTCAAGTAGGTTCCACCTCCTTGTTCTTAGATGAATCTTTCCTCTCCACATTTTTCCTATGTGAATGCCTTCTGGACATATTTTTGTCTGCTTCTTGCAGACTTCCATATAGAAGTATATATATATATATATATATATATATATATATATATATATACCTTTATACCTATAGCTCACATCTTACAGATGTCCATGTCTATCATGTGTGAGTATTGTATGCCCTTCATATCTCACTATAGATATAGTCTCATATCTATATGTCATAGCTATATATATATATATGTATATATGTATATGTATCTGTTGAGATATTCTTCTATCGGTAGATATGTGTTCTGCTTTATCTACCTGACTGTCCAGGCTCATATAACCATATGATTCTGACAGAAGGGTTTTTACCCATACTGTGCTATCCAGCAGGTTTTGGGGTCCTACCCTCACAACCACTTAGTGGTAGTTACACCTACCATAACCCTAAGGTTGCGTACCTCTGAAGCTCTCCATGTTCAATATCTCTTCCAGCTAACTCCAGTTAGGAGAGATATTGCGGATCTTCAGTTACTCACAGGCTATCACCTCCGGCGTTGTCCTTTCTTTGGGATACAAGGGGTTCCCATACCTTTTCTCCCCACAAGGACTGGGCCTGTCTATCCAAATCCGTTAACCTTTCTCTTTTGTTCCTAAGAGTGAGCCACTCTGCTACCAAAAGAGTTGGGTTTTTATCATAAAACCTTCCGCTGAAGGCCCACCATTTTTGTTCTACCCCAGTTTTCCTACTGGGGTTCCCTGTTACCTTTCAGAATTCTGACCTCCATCATTTTTCCTACAGGTTTCCTACCTCCACTTACAGTGAGGTCTTTCTTGAGGTTCCTCTACTGGGTTCCCCAGTATTTCCCATGCACCTCCATACTTCTCTAAAGTCCTGTTAGGGGAGGTCCCTATTGCAATATATTTTTCCTTTGCAATATCATTGCTGACAATTTTCATACACACATGGACTCCTTTCCTGCAGTCCTATGCTAGGTTAGCTGTTCCACAGCACTTTTCTTTCTTCAACTCCTACCCCCCATCCTCAGGATGCCTGGTGTTGTGGGGGATAGCATGTTCCAACCTATGACATGCTCTGACTCCAGGCATCTCAGCTTGGGAGTCCCCCATATGTGAAGACTCATTCCTGCTTGTTCCTGGAGATAGCACAGTTACTTACCTGTAACAGGTGATCTCTGGGAACAGCAGGAATAAGTCCTCACAACCCACTCACCTCCCCAGGAGTTGTATCTCTATCTATCTTTCCTTTCCTCTCTCTCTCTCTTTGTCTCAGCTTTACAACTTAACTGAGGAGAGACAGTTGGGAAAGGCGGGAAGGCAGCATGCAGGCGTGGTGGGATGCTTCCAAAAGCCCTTTGAATGGACGCTGGGAAGCGTTCCCGCGCAGACTCCGTCGCTACCGACGTACCCATATGTGAAGACTTATTCCTGCTGTTCCCAGAGATCACCTGTTACAGGTAAGTAACTGTGCTATATCTATCTATCTATATATATATATATATATATATATATATATATATATATATATATATATATATAAATAAATAATCTTCTGCCCATGTATATCTCTCTATATCTATATGCATATATACCCTATACATGTATATATTTATTTATTTATGTTTCTTATATACCGCGCTCTTTGATATCAGCGCGGTTTACATGAAACAAGGAGAGTTTACAGTGGGGGTTACACCGTAATTGCATAGAACAGGTATAATAACTTGGATAACAATGTTAACTATTTACATCAGAAAGGCTAACAGAAGGTATTTGCATGTGTATATGATACATTGATGGTGGTTACATGTGTCTGTGAGGGATTGTTGTGGGTGAGGGGGTTGTTTAGCCATCTTCTGGGTAGCACTTGAGGAAGAGGTAGTGTTTTAGTGTTTTCCTGAATTTGGTCAGGTCTGGATTGCTCGTATGTGTGGTGGGAGAGCATTCCAGCATCTGGGTGCACAGAGACTGAAGGCCCTGTTTATAGTTGCTTGTGTACAGTGGGTCATTGCTTTGGGGACAGTCAGGGTGTTTATTGCAGTGGATCGTCTGGTTCTGTTTGGGGGGGTGACGTGCGTGAGAGCAGCAAGTGATGAGGGGGCGAGTCCGTTAATGGATTTGAATGTTAGCAGTAGTATCTTGAATGTGATCCTGTAATGAATTGGGAGCCAGTGAAGCATTTTGAGGATGGGCGTTATATGGTCCCATCTTGGAGTCCCATTTAGAATTCTAGCTGCCTCGCGTTCATGGCCAGTTGGAGCGGATTCAGGGTGGATTGAGGGAGTCCTTGGAGGATTGCATTTGCGTAGTCAAGATGGGGGATGGTTAGTGCTTGAAAGATTGTTCTAAAGTCGTTTGGCTGAAGGAGGGGGGCGTAGGTGTCTGAGGGACTTGATTTTATGGTAAGTTGATTTTACCATGTTGCTGATGTGTGTCTTCATATCAAGTTTCTGGTCCATTGTAATACCTAGGTATCGAATAGAGGGTTTGGATTGCAGTTCATTCTCTCCGATTTTTAGGCAGGCTGGAGGGAAAAAGTTGGTGTTTCTGGAGATGAGTAGAACTTCGGTCTTTTTGTGTTGTATTCTGAGGTTCTGGTTTTGGAGCCATTTTTCCACTGCGCTAAAACAGTTGATTAGAGATGAGAGGTCAATCTTGTCAATCTGAAATGGTGTGTAAAGTAGGACGTCATCAGCATAGATCATGCATTCGACGTTGAAAGATCGTATGAGCTTGCAGATAGGCTGCATATAAATGTTGAACAGTAAGGCTGATAGGGAGGAGCCTTGCGGGACACCTTGTTTCTGGTGGAACGGTTTGGAGGTGGAGGTTTCTGTTTGTACATGTTGCCACCTATCTGTAAGGTAAGATTTGCACCAGGATAGTGCTAGGTCGCAGATACCCTTTTCTTTGAGTCGCTTTAGGAGGGTTTCGTGGCACACTGAGTCAAAGGCCGCCGCTATGTCGAGGAATATAAGGGCGACTCCATGATGTATGTTATCTACTGCGCTGAGAATATTGTTGAAGAGGGTGGTGAGTAACGTCTCCACGCCATGGGATTCTCTGAAACCATGTTGGCAGTGGTCAAGTGGTGAAGTATTGTTGATGTGTTGTTGAATCTGGAGAAGGACTTCTTTCTCGATTATCTTTGCCAATAGTGGAATGCTAGCAATTGGTCTGTATGATTCCACCTTCTGGGGGTCCAGCTTACTGTTCTTTAGCAGGGGTCTGACTGATGTGTGTTTGAGATTTAGTGGGAAAGTGCCTGAAGTGAAGGAAGAGTCCATGAGTTTGGCTATGTATGGGCAAAATTCTGACCGGAGTTCCTTTATCCAAAAGTCTGGGCAAGGGTCGGTCTGTGCTGTAGTGGTGTTGATTGCAGAGATGGTGTCAATGATTTGCTTGTTGGATGGAGTGGTGAATATTGACATTGTCATTGTGTTTGATGGATCTGTGATGGTGGATGGTGGGTGAGTCTTGTTGGTTTGGCATAATTTTGATTGGAGGAAATCGGCATAGTCTTGTGCGGAGATCTGAGGTATTTGCTCAGGACCTGGTTCTTTCGTTATGTTGCGAACAAGATTAAATAGGTCATGAGGTTTTCGTAGTGATCGCATTAGTGTGTCTGTGTGGGCTTGTCTCATTTTCTCGGTTATAGCTTTGCGGTGTCTTGTGAGTTGGAGGTTGTAGGCTTCCAGATTTTCCGTCGATCGTGATCGCCTCCATCTCCTTTCGAGTTTTCTTAGTTGGAGGAGAGGGGACCGTAGTTCTTTAGAGTACCAGGGTGCAGGGTCTTTTTTCCTTGGGGTTTTGTTGTGTCCAGTGTGAAGTGCATTGGCACTGAGGTTGTCATTCCAACTGGAGACTAGTTTATCTGGGCAAGTTGTTGTCGTGCTAAGGAGAGGTTGTGCATTGTGCAGGATGGTAGTCTTGTTGAAAGGTTTGAATCGTCGTGGTGGTAGGCTCGTGGGTTTTGCCTTGTTTCCGTGGTGTTTCTGGGGTGGATCGTTTATGGGAATTTGAAAAGTAATTAGTTTATGATCAGACCAAGGTACTGCGGTGAAGGTGGGTGGAGTGAAATTGGGGGCATCGTGGATAGTTAGAGGGGCGAAGATTAGGTCCAGCTTGTTTCCCTTTGTGTGAGTTGGTTCGTTGATTAATTGTAGGTAGCCTAGATCTTTAAGTGCTTCGTGGAGTGCTGATGCTTGAGAGTCGTGAAGAGATGGGAGATTGAAATCTCCTAGTATCCAGTTTGGGGTGCGTAGGTTAGGGGAGTTGCAGGCTAGCTCGATTATCGTGGCTAGGTCATTCGGGGAAGGTGACGGGGCTCTGTATATTAGATTGATGGAGCATATATCATTTGATATGACAACAATGTCAAGGTTGGTTGTGTTAGTGCTGTTGGAGAGTTTGAAATTGAGGTCGGTTTTTGTGAGTATGAGAACTCCTCCGCCTCTTTTGTTGACTCTGTGGCAACTGTGTAGAGTAAAGTTGTGGGGTAGAAGGTGGTTGATGAGGACACTGTCATCATTAGATAACCAAGTCTCTGTGATGAGAAGGATGTCTAGATTGTAGAAGGTGAGTAGGTCTGTGATAACAGGCCATTTGTTGCGGACTGAACGCACATTTATGAGGGCAGCTTTTAAATCCTGGGGGGACAAGTTATCTTTCTTTTCCCTTAGGGAGTGCTGGATAGCAATGTGTAGTAGATGTTGGTAGGTTGGTTGTGTGTTTTTCATAGCCTTATGGGTGGGGTCTCTTGACCATCTTCTCTCATAGTTGTATAGGATAGGTATGTGTTTGTGGCTGCTAGTTAGTGCTAGTGAGCTGCTGATTAATTCTAAGAGAAGGTAGCTACAAATTATGGATGTAGCGGAAAGGGCCATTTTGAGTGAGTGCTGGGTTAGGTCAATTCAGAAGGATGCGTGGTAGGGGGGAATAGAAAACATGCAGTAGTTATAGTAGGTTAGTGGCAACAGTAGCTGTGGGTAAATTGTAACAGAATAGGCAATTACTGGCAACAGTAGCTGTAGGCAAATTGTAACAGAATAGGCAATTACTGGCAACAGTAGCTGTAGGCAAATTGTAACAGAATAGGCAATTACTGGCAACAGTAGCTGTAGGCAAAATGTAACAGAATAGGCAATTACTGGCAACAGTAGCTGTGGGATAGATTGTAGCTGATATAAACGATTACTGGCAATATTAGTAGATGTCAGTTAATTGGTAACAGTAGAGGTTCTAGAGCATGATACCAGTAATAATAGTGTTAAAGTCAGGGTACTTGCGAATGGAGGTCAGTTCTACTGGTCAGACGTGTTGGGAGACAACGGAATGGCTTTGTGATGTGTCACGGGTGAAGTTGCTGATCAGATGTACCTTTGGATTCAGGGAGCATCGGGCAGTGAGGCAGATGGCGCTCTTGTCGGCAGCTTAGGATTGCTGGTCAATTCTGGAGGAGAAAGGTGTGATTTATGCAGCTTTGGAGGAGAGGGTCTCACGTTGGCCTGCGCCTAAGGGCCGAGCCAAAGGGCCCTCAGGCGCGGGCCTCTTTTCAAGTTGCTCGGCGGGCTGCCCCGATTGGGCAGTTACTTCTGCTGGAGGCGGTCCTGGTGCCCCAGCTCGCTTGATCCACGCCGGGAGAGCTGGTGAAGAGCCGGGGTGCTGGTTTGTGCGTACTTATCTATCTAAGCTTATATGTATATAGATATATAGATATAGATAGATATTGATGTTGAGATATATCCCTTGGGTAGATAGATATCCACACACTTGTCTATCTGTCTGTTTAGGTTCAGATTTCCATGTCTTCCTTATCACCCTGACAGATGGGCACTACCCCTAGCCATTCTGTACCAGCATGCTTAGGGTTTTACATATACAACCACTCCCTGTGGTAATTAGTAAACTTTTTTCTTACCATAACCCTTTAGGGTTAGGTACCTCTGAAGCCTCCATGTACCTTTTTTCTTTCCTAATTAACCCCATTTAGGAAAGTCATTGCGGAGCTTCAGTTAATCTAAAGCTTAACTCTTCGAAGTCTGTCCTTTCTTATCAGATACTGGGGTCTCCATACCCTTTCTCTCTTACATGGACTAATCCAGTACTAGTCCAGATGGGTCAGACTTTTTTCTTTTGGTCCTAGCATTGTACTGCTCTTGGGCCAAAAGAGTTTAAGCTTTGTCTAATAGTACCTTCTGCGTTTTCCACTGAAGCCCTACACCTTTATACTACCCCAGTTACCCCTGGGGCTTTTTTCTCACCCTGAAGGGTTCTGACCTCCACTTGTTTTTTTCTACAATTTTATTACCTCTACTTCACAGTGAGGTACTCCTTGAGGATCTTTCAATGGCTCTTCTAACAGATCCATATGAACCTCAACAGACTTTTACAATACCACCAAGGGAGGTCCATATTACAATATTGCTCTCAATATTTTCACTACTAAATTTCATTCTTTAGGATCTTCCTCTATAGGGGTCCTGTTCTAGTCCAGCTGTTCCACAGTGTTGTTCTAGTCCAGCTGTTCCACAGCACCTTTCTGTAATTCAGCTCCTACCTTCCGTCCCCAGGATGCCTGAGGTTCTGAGGAGTAGCATGGTTCTTTCTAAATTCGCAACATGCTTGGACTCCGTCTAGGCATCTTAGCTTGGGAGTCCCCATATGTGAAGACTCATGCCTGCTTGATCCTGGAGATAGCAGAGTTACTTACCTGTAACAGGTGATCTCTGGGAACAGCAGGAATAAGTCTTCACAACCCACCCACCTCCCCTAGGAGCTGTATCTCTCTATCTCTATCTTTCCCTTTCTTTCGCTCTCTCTCTCTCTTTGTCTCAGCTTTAAAACGTAACTGAGGAGAGGCAGTTGGGAAAGGCGGGAAGGCAGCACGCAGCATCTCATAGCGCCTCCCAAAAGCTTTCTGATTGGACGCTGGAGAGCGTTCCCACGCAGGCTCCGTCAGTACCGACGTACCCATATGTGAAGACTTATTCCTGCTGTTCCCAGAGATCACCTGTTACAGTTAAGTAACTGTGCTTTCCTTTCCTTATGATATCTAGCATTCTATTTGCTCTCTTGGCCGCCGCTGCACACTGGGCCGAGTGTTTTAACATGGTATCCACAATGATGCCTAAATCTTTTTCCTGGGTGGTGGTTCCTAATGTGGAACCTTGCATCGTGTAACCATAGTTTGGGTTGTTCTTCCTTAGGTGCATTACTTTGCACTTGTCCACATTAAATTTCATCTGCCATTTTGATGCCCAGTCTTCCAATTTATCAAGATCCTCTTGCAATTTCCCACAATCCTCTTGAGTTTTAACAACTTTAAATAGTTTTGTGACATCTGCAAATTTGATAACCTCACTCGTTATTCCACTTTCCAGGTCATTTATGAATATGTCAAAAAGAAGCGGACCCAGCACAGATCCCTGGGGTACACCACTATTCACCTTTCTCCATTGGGAAAATTGGCCATTTAGCCCTACCCTCTGCTTTCTATTTTTTAACCAGTTCCTGATCCACAATAGTACACTGCCTCCTATCCCATGACTCTTTAGTTTTGCCAAAAGTCTCTGATGAGGGACCTTGTCAAAGGCTTTCTGAAAGTCCAGATACACTATATCAACCGACTCACCTTTGTCCACCTGTTTATTCACTCCTTCAAAAAAACATAACAGATTAGTAAGACAAGATCTTTGTCTAAAGCATCTGGGTTTGGGGAGTGTTTGAGGCTTGGTGTAAGGAAAAGGGGGTTTCAGCTCTCTCATCCTCAGTTCCACACATACTATCCTTCCTACAGGATTGATTGGATAAAGGCTTGTCCCTGGGATCCTTGCGATTCCAGGTGGCGGCGCTGGCCTATTACCAGAGCAAGGTCTGGGGCATGTCCCTAGCAGTGCACGGGGACATCATGTTTTTTCCTTTGGGCAGTTCGGCAGGGTCATCCCTCGAGCTGGCCAGCGGTACCACCAGAGGACTTGAATCTAGTTCTGTTTGAGCCATTGCGAGAGGTCTTCATGGAGGACCTCACCTTGAAGACTGTATTCTTAGTGCCGATCTGTTCCACGCAGCATATATCTGAGTTGCAGGCTCTGTCCTGTTGAGAACCCTTTTTGATTTTCCATCAAAAGAAGGGGATCCTGCTTACCATGCTGTCATTTGTGCCCAAGCTGTTGTCCGCCTTCCATGTGAACCAGCCAGTCATCTTGCCGGTGTTGTGAGATGACAGATCTTCAAGGGTGGAGCGCCAGCTGCGGCTTCTGGATGTTCTGACAGTACCTGGAGCATATGGAGGGCTTTTGATAGTCTGATCACTTGTTTGTGCTCTTTGGGGGCATGTCGGGAGACGGCAGTGTCTAAGGCCTCTATCGCTCATTGACTGAAGAAGGTGATTGCGACCGCCTATCTGCTGAAGCACAGACCGGTACCCTCCAGGGTGCAGGCACATTCTATCCAGGTGCAAGTGGCGTCCTGAGTGGAGGTGGACCTTGTGCCACCAGAGGCGATTTGCCAGTTGGCTACATGGTCCTTCTTGCATACATTTTGTGAGGCATTATCTCTGCTGATCGGAGCTCTGTTCATGCAGCTGGGGTGCCTTGATTGCCTCAATTGTTATTTCCATGGCTTTGGTGCATGCAGGCGGTTCTTCCGGCATATTCACAGTGCTTCGGCAGCTACGAGGTGTCAGAGGAAGGACTCTGCTGTTCTTTCAGCCAAAGAGGTCAACCACTGTCCCTTACGTGTGAATTCGGTGGATATTGTGAGGATTGGTGCTCCTTTGGGGAGGTGAATCCCTTGTAATATTCCATACCACAGTTCTTGCTCTTTCTGCAGTATGGACTCAAGAAAGTTCTGTTGCTTAGTTCCTTGAAGGTGCAGGTGGAGCCCCTCCCTTGCTACTGGGGAAGAGTGCAAGGGAAACTGTTGGTGGGTCCACCCGGATGTGGTCCGATTTCTTAAGGCTGTACAACAGATCAGACCGCCATTACGGAAAGTGATGCTACCATGGAATCGTAACACTGTTCTAACAGGGTTGACTCAGGCTCCCTTTGAGCCACTCTGAGGGAGTCATTGAAGTGACAATCTGCTCGGCAAGAAGGATCTTGGAGCTTCAGGCTCTTTTGTGTAGGGAACCTTTCCTCTTGATCACCGAGGAGAAAGTGGTGTTGAGGCAGGTGCCTTCTTTCTTGTCGAAGGTAGTTTCCCGGTTCCACCTGAATCAGTCAGTGTCAGTGCTAGCCTTTCCAGAGCTCAGTGCTTTGGTGGAGGACCATCAGCTGCATCTCCTGGATGTGTGCAGAGTGCTGCGGAACTACCTCAGGAGCATGGAGTCCTTCTGGAGAGTGGATCGCTTGTTTGTGAGACTCTCTGAACAAGAAACAAAGGGGAGGCAACTTCCAAGGCCTCCATAGCCAGATGGGTAAAGCAGGCTATCATATCGGCCTACATGGTTTGGGGGAAGTTCATCCAGTAGGCTTTAGGGCCCACTCTATTAGAGCTCAGGGTATTTTCTGGGCGGAGTATGGGTTACTATGCCCTCCCCCCATGGAGATCTGCAAAGCGGCAATCTGGTCATCACTGCATACCTTCTACAGGCGCTATCAGCTGGACGTGCAGGCAGCCGATGATGCGTGGTTTGGAGCATTGGAGATCCAGGCGGCCTCATGGGTCCCCTCCCATAGTTGAACACTGCTCTGGTGCATTCCAAGCGTAACTAGTCTGGCCTGGAATTATGCTAAGGAAGGCAAAATTAGACCTTACCTGTTTGTTGTCCTTCCTTGAGTCACTCCAGGACCCACCGGGGTTGGTTGGGAGTTACATTCCATGAGATGGTTCATTTCATTCAAAGGTGCCAGCAAAGAAGTCAGTATACTCGGGACAGAAGCTTCCTTTAAGTGGTATTTGGGGGATTTAGCAGGTCTGCCCTGTTGCCACGTCATGCCTTCACTCTGTAAATAGTAAATAGCTTTGGGGGAATACATGAGGACCTCAAGGTCTTCTGGTGCTTTCCGTTGGTTTTGTTCTCATTGTATTAAAAAAAAAAAAAAAAAAAAAAAAAGGAAAAGGAGCTAGATATGTAATGAGGTTGACAATTGAGTCAAGCTCGTGGATCTCTGGCCTCTCAAGGGAGTTACAGGGGTTCTCGGAGTTGGAGTGGTCTACTTTTCCAATAGAAGATTGGATTCTAGGGCAGTAGAGGGAGCCCTTATACTGTTGTTCAGACTTCTGATATGCTCTCTCCCCAGCTGCTGTTGGAGGGAGAAAACACAAACGTAATTGGACTGGCCTGGAGTGACTCAAGGAAAGACAATTAACAGGTAAGGTCTAATTTTGCTTTAGCCCCAGTTCCAAAAACTGCCTTAACAGAGCCCATAAGTTAGAGACTACCAGTATCAAATTATAATAGTTGAGCTGTTTCAAATACTCCAGGGTGAAGGATCAAGCAGTTTGTTTTTATCATGAATGTCAATTAAGGATGTAAGCATGCTGAACCATGGAGCTGTTGAAAGAATAAGAACATTTCAGTGTCTCTGAATATCTTAGGACCTTCTCAGGTCCATCACTGGAAAATGGAAATAGTTTGGCAACATTTAGTATATTGCCTCAGTCAATCATCCTTCTAAAAGTCAGTAGCCATGGGTTAAAAAAAACTACTAAGGAAGGTCATTGTGAGGTCTAAGATTACTTTACTTTAAAAGAAGTACACAGGCCTTCTGGCTGAAGCTGAGGAAAATACTGACTGTTCCTCTTGGTCTTTGTCTGACCAGCCAAACCAGTGGGAGATGCTCTTCTCTCAGTAGGCAGAAACAGAGCAAAATTATACCCATCTCCCTCTCCTATGTGTGCATTTTCAGTCAGAAGGCAAATTAGTATTGCTCTGTCTCCATCATGCAAGAGATGTATGTGGTGCAGTGTTACTAAGAGGGTATAGGTGGGGTGTCTGACTTGTGTGCTGACACTATATACCCAGAGACCTGCAATATTGAGGGGGTGGCGGTTCCTATGGGCCTCAGCCAACAGTAAGCTGGAGCTTCTTCCCTTCCTCAGGATCTCTGTCGAGTCCCTTTTGATGCTAGGCAGGGTTGCTCTTGGCCTGGAGCAGCTGGCCTAGAAGCAGTGATTATGCAGAAGTAAAAAGTAAGTAGGCAACAGGTACTGTTATACTAATGCTGTTGCAGGCTGGGGAACCCAAGGGGCTAGCCAACGCCCCCCATAGCCTGAGCATTAAGAGCAACAGGGTTTTAAATTCCCTAGCTATACAGCAGGTGCCCTACACTGCTCAGCATGCCTTCCACACAGGGAATCCTTCCACAGCTGGAAAAAAATGCTGAACCGTAAGTACACGAACGCGTTGGACCATGTTATCATTTAGATCATCATGCTAGTAATTATTATTGGGTCCTTCTTACTGTATTATTTACTTAAAAAAAATTTGTTTTGCAGACAAGCTTGTTGTGAATCAATTACTAGGGAAATTTCCTACACAAGGAGTACAGAATCTGTGTACCTTTTGGAAACCTGACAAGTATTTGTGACCTGGATTGGCCATTGCTGGAAACAGGATACTGGTCTTGATAAACCCTTGGTCTGACCCAATATGGCACATCTTATGGTCTTAAGTTAGGTTTGAATCAATTATATATCCATTTATTTTCAGAATGGCGACTGTAGTAATCGTATAGTTGTCAATGATTGAGGGTATTGAGGGTGATAATGATTAGCCTGGTGATCCACATAGCTTCTGTTTTTGAGTAGCAAGCCATTTATTAATAGTTTGGAGACAGGATTTTAATTTGAACAAATCAGGGGTTTGTTTGCTAGTGTATGTGACCAGTTGTATGTCATCAGCATAATAAAAGCTAGTGATGCCAGATGTCTATATAAGGGTAGCCTTGGCACTGAGAAAGATTGGTATCCCTACAAGGTTTCCTTCTCTTCCCCACCATTTTCAAAGTAAGGGAGTGAATCCAGTTCAGTTCTCAATCCCACCCCGGATGGTGCATTTGACAGAGATGTTTCACGGGTACAGTGTTGAGCTTACAGGTAGGTATGCTTTTGATTATAGTTTCCTGTATCTTGCTCTTCTGATTCTCTTCTTCTCTTGAGGAGTAAGCATACGGATTGGGTACAAGTAAGAAGTTTTTTGAGTTCGGGAGGACAGTTTTGTAATTTATAGCTAGTTTTGGTTCATTCAAGACTGTTATGACGTTTAAAAGGGAAAACAAAACATTATATGTATAGATGTGTGTGTGTGTGTATGTATATATATATATATATATATATATATATATATATATATACTTATTTGTTGCTCCTTTGAGTGTGCTTTGTCAATAGTTCACTGGGGTTGATGGGAGAGACCAGCAGACTACATCCAGTGATGTCACGTTTTTGACATGCCCAGTCTCCAAGCTGCAGGAGGAGGTACACAACCCAGAGGTGGAGAACTGAACTGGATTCACTCAAGGAACAACAATTACCAGGTAAGTGTAATTTCTATTTTTTTTCTACCCTATTTCTTGGAGGAGGATCTTTAGGGGATCCCTCGCTGCATCTGGTGAACACGTTGAGGGTATTGATCAGATACATGGAAGTTAACAATTCTTTTTGCTGGCTGTTATCTTTTTGTCCTCTCCTACGGTCATAGGTAAAGTTTAGCAATGGCCAAGTCGTCTATTGCTTACTGAATTAAAGAGGCCATTGGGTCCACATACATTTTGTCTGTTAAGCATATGCCAGATGGGGTCCAAACACTCAACTAGGGCACAAACCACCTTCTGGATGGAGTCCACCTTGAGTGTCTCCAGAGAACGTCTGCAAGGTGACTATCTGTTTTTTGCTGAGCACCTTTGTGAAGCACTACAGGTTACATGCAGGAGCTGAAGCTGAGGGTGTTTTTGGCAAGGTAGCTCTATCTAGTGTCGCCATCTTCCCACTCTGCGTCCTGACTGCTAGGGTACGTTCCACACATCTGGACTGGTATAACAGTATGATAAGGAAGAAGTTACACATACCTGATCATTCTTTTTTTCCCTGTATCCTGCTGACCAGTCCAGGACCCATCCTAGAAGAGACTTTTTCCTCGTCGGGATATCCTGCTGCCTTTGATTGCTTTTGCTTACATTAGTGCCCAACGCAGAATCCTTTATGTAAAGAGTACCCAATTTAAGATTTGTAGCAAGGTTGAAATGTATGTTAACATGCATTTCTGAATTTTCCAGTTTTGCTTACTGCTTCAGAAGTGTCATACCTACTTCTCTCAATGCTGCACCAGCAGATATACCTAGTGATGACATCACTGAAAGTTGCTCTAATCTGCCTCTACCTGCTGGCAAGGGAGCATAACCCACACATCTGGACTGGTCTAGCAGGATTCAAGGAAAGCAAATTAGCAGGTATGTAAAATGTCTCCTTACAACTCTCATTACCTTACTGGGCAGACTGGCTGGACTGTTTTAGACTTCTACTATGTGTGCAAACTAAAGATTATTATTTTTTCCTTTTTGTGCTGACTGACTTCTAAGGGCACATCTCAGATAAGGGAATACAAATGCATAATACCATACATGTGCTGGAATTACTAGGTTTGTCTTCAGTTATTCCAAAATAAAACTGACCCAGGCATCTCAATTAAAATTGATAAGGAGTCTGCTAGGTGCAGTTTAGAAAATAAGAATTTAAGATTTGCCATATAGGGTTGGACCAAAGGTTGGGTTTTTTTTGTAAACTCTGTTTATTGAAAACCAAATAATACAGAACATTCAAAACAATATATAAAAACAACAAATACCACAAAAAATGGCATTTCTAGTGATCTCTCAGACCACGATTCCTCAGCAAATCAATCATACAAATACAGCAAAAAAAAAGAATTTACAATATTCCCCTCTCCCCCCCCTTTCCCCTCCTTTCCCCACCATCCTCCCTCCCACCCCACAGCCTCCCCCTTCTGCAACCAACCCCCCATAGTGAACATGCATACTAATTATATTATTAATATCCTACGACCTTCTCAACCCAATTGAAGCACTTCATTCTGGACACGAGGCCTCAATATCTGAATATATAGTTCCCAAATTAGCAGGAATAAGGCCCAACGTCGAGCACTTCCTCTAGCCTCTCTCCTTTCCATAAGCATCAGTTGGTGAAAGTTATTGCGCCATTCCCAATAGGTGGGACCTGACGCTTCTCTCCACCTATGAAGTATCGGGCCTTTACCCACCAGACATGCCTTCCTAACCAAAAGGCGTTCCCATTTCCCTTTTGGGTGGAGTGGTCCAAGCTGATCTAACACCACAAACGATGCTGTCCAACGGATTCGCTGTAACACAATCCTACTCATAAAATCAGCTATCTTCTTCCAGTATAGGCAAACTATCGGACACCCCCACCACATATGTCCTAAGTCCGCCAAAGGGCATGGACATTTTGGGCATCTGCCCAACTCAGTGAGATGGGATCGTAACGCCCATCTTGGAGAGAAATGTGCCTGTAGGATGCATTTAAACTGTACCTCCCGCCATCGAGCTCCCCTCACCAGCCCCGCAATCCCACTCAAGGCCTGAAGGAGTGAACCAGGAGTTACCAAGATATTCAATTCTTGTGCCGATAAAGCTTCTTCCACCCTATAATCAGGTAAACTACTATAGTCATCTAATCGTCTTTTCAGCTGTGCAATTGTAGGCGGTGACTCCTCCCCCAGTGCAAAGAACTCTAATATTTGTACTGATCTTTCCACCCGTAGTGCATCCTGTGGTAGGGAAGCCACATAGTGAGAGAGTTGCACGTAAGCAAAATAATGCCGATTGCTAAGTCCATACTCCATGCGCAAATTCTCCCAAGATTTACACTGCCCCATTTGATCCACCACATGTCCAATGTTACATATGCCTTGTCTCCTCCAATATACAAATGCTGACGTTTCTGATCCTGGTGTAAACTGATCATTCCCCTGTATGGGTAGCCAGCTTGAAACCCCTGATGGTTCACCCCAGAGCCTATTCAAATGTTGCCACACTCTTCGTGCCGGGTAGACCAGTTCACTACTAATCACTCTACCAGGCAGGAGCCTACTTTCCTGGTGCAATACTGCCAACAAGGTCTGTGGAGCCACAAGAGCCTCTTCCAGTGCTCTTGGCGTATACACCTCCGTATTCCCTAGCCAGTCTCCAATATGCCGTGCCTGACATGCCAGGGCATAAGTCCGAAGGTCTGGGATTCCTATCCCTCCAGACTTCCATCTCCTTCTCAATCTATGTAAGGGGATGCGAGCTCGCACACCTTTCCAAAGGAAATTCCTAATCTCGCGGTCAATAGCATTTAAATCACGCTTCAATAACCACACTGGGAGAGTTTGCAGCCAATAAAGCACCCGAGGCAGAATCACCATTCCCAGTGCTGCCGCCCTGCCCAGTAAGGACAAGGGCAGTGGAGACCACACCTGAAGCTGTGAACAAACTTTTACAAGGATTCTTTCCATGTTTTTCCTATATAGCTCCCGCGGTTCTCTCGTCAGGAGAATCCCTAAATACACAAATGAATCACCTGCCCACTTAAGCGGAAAACTTCCTCTCCAATGTCCCCTTATTGACCCTGCTACATCCATGGCTTCAGACTTTTCCATATTAATACAAAGCCCAGCAAAACCCCCATAACAAGAGAATTCCTTTAATAAATTGGGCAACGACGTCCGAGGAGATAGCAAATGAACCAGTATGTCATCTGCAAATGCTGTCATCTTAAACATATGACTCCCTATGCCTATACCTTGTATTTCATCAGACATCTCTATTCGTCGTATCAGTCGGTCAAGAGACAACACAAAAAGCAATGGTGAGAGCGGGCATCCCTGTTTTGTACCTCTCTCCAGGGTAAACTCATCTGATAGCACTCCGTTACATAACACTCTAGCTGTGGGCTTCGTATATAAAAGCTCTACCATACTGCAAAAAGAAGCTCCCAGTCCATAATGTGGCAAGAGAAATCTGAGGTAATCCCAATTCACTTGATCAAATGCCTTTTCTGCATCAAAACTAATCAAAAGCGACTGTTGCATCCTAACTCTTACCCACTCCAGCGATGCCACAATTTTACGTAAATTCCGCACCGCATATCGCCCTTTTACAAAACCTACTTGAGAATCATGCACAAGCTCTCTTAATACCTGGCCCAAACGGTCCGCCAGCACCTTAGCCAGTATTTTCCTATCAAAATTCAGCAAGGAGATAGGTCAATAAGAGGCAGCTTGTAAAGGATCTTTCCCTGGTTTATGTATAAGTATAATGTGCGCCCAATTCTCCCCCCACATGAATCTCCCCTGATCCACCCTTCTATGGTATGTCGCCACTAGGGAAGGGGCCAACTCATCTCTTAATAACTTATAAAATTCTGCCCCAAACCCATCCGGGCCAGGCGCTTTGTGACAACTCGCTCTTAAAATGACCCTCTGAACCTCCTCTTCAGTCACTGGGTTATCCAGCTCTGCCTGTTGAACCATCATTAACCTTGGCAAACTCACTTGTTTCAAGTACTCTACCATGTCAGTCTGAGATCCAACTCTCCTCGTATAGAGCTTCTTGTAAAATGTCCGATATACTTGAGCAATCGCTCGCCTTTCTTTATGCAGTTGGCCCTGGTCGTCTCGCAGCACCGCTACAGTACCAGTCCCCCTATTGCCTTTAAGGCATCTTGCCAATAACTTTCCCGGCCTGTCTCCATATCTATAGAGCTGAAAGCGGTAGTACAGAAACGACTTCTTGGCCCTTTGATGTAGCAGCTCATTTAGGGCTGTTTGTGTCTCCCACAATTTCCTCCTATTCATTGCCGACGGACATGACGCTTGCCTTCTCCTCTCTCTACCTGCCTGCTGTTCCAAGCGAACAATCTGTTGCATCAACATTTTCCGTTTCCTCCCTACATACCCTATAATGTCCCCCTGAAGGACTACTTTAGCAGTTTCCCAAAAAAGCTCTGGATCCTTTTTATGCTGAGCATTGTGGGTTGAGAATTCCTGCCACCGCATTTTAAGGAAACCATGAAACTCAGGGTCTCTGTACAGATCCATTGGGAATCGCCAGATTCTATCCCGCGTGTTTGCCTCTAACCATTCTATTTCCACCCAAATCAACGCATGATCAGAAATCTCTATAGGCCCTAGTTGCGCATCCTCTATTTGGGCAAACAACCGTTCCGAAACCAGCACATAATCAATGCGAGCACTCGACCCATGCGCTCTTGATTGATGCGTAAAATCCCTTTCCAGTGGGTGGAGCAAACGCCAAGGGTCTACCATCCCTAATCTGCGTTTCAAATTCTGTAGCACTCTAGCACTCTGCACACGCGCCCTATCTCCACTTCCACTAGATGTATCTAGTTCAACATCCATAACTCCATTAAAATCACCTGCCAAAATCATAGGAGCCTCTGGCAGTTGCTCCACTCGTGAGCCCAAACTAGCATAAAGAACTCTATCTAACACATTTGGACTATATAGATTCCCCAGTACCACGGGCCTCCCCTCCAGCATCCCATACAAGAGAACAAATCTACCCCCCTCACCCACATGGATGCTTTCCTGAACGAACCTAACACGCCTGTGTATCAGAATGACCACTCCACCTTTCCTTCCCATAGCTGGAGCCCCCCAGACTTGCCCCACCCAGTCTCTCCGTAATTTAATATGTTCCTCAGCAGTCTGGTGGGTTTCCTGCAACATTGCAATATCACATTTTTGTCTCGCTAGAGCCTGCAATATCTTGTATCTCTTAATGGGATTACCTATCCCACACACATTCCACGATATGACCTTCAGGTTAGTGGGTAAATATAAAGCTCAAGCCAATCAACAAATGCCTTGTTGTGAGGAAGGACCCCCCCAGCCTGGGGCCCATCCTCACCACCATGCATGCACCCCCAATCAAACCATTTAATCCCGATTAGGCTGCCTTCCCTCCCCCCTTCCTCCCCGATCCCTCCCTCCCTCCCAACCTCTATCCCCCATTTCTTTCCCTCTCCCCTCCCCATTCCCCCCTCTCACTCGCCCAACTCCCCATCTTTCCTCTTATTCTTACCTCCCTTACTCTTAACTTCCCCTCAAATGTGTTCGGTGCCCCTTTACTCTTCCCTTTGTAATTGCTCCACATCATTCCCTTTGATGATCCCACCCAGCCCCAGCCCCCCTCCACCTCTTTCCACCTCCCAACTCATCCACCCCATGCATGTCCCTCTCTCCATTCCTTTTAGCCCCTCAAACCTTATCTAGTAATCATTAACCTTGTTGTTGTTGTTAAGTGCCGTCGAGTCGGAGTCGACTCATGGCGACCCTCTGGATAGCTATCCTAAATTGTGTTCGATCTTCAGTCAGGCGGCTCATTGTTGACCCGTAGCTGCTGTTATTGTATCGATCCATCTCATTGCTGGCCTTCCTCTTTTGCGTTGACCTTCTATCTTGCCAAGCATGATGTCTTTCTCTAATGATCTCTCTCTCCGCATGATGTGTCCAAAGTATGAAAGTCGAAGTCTTGTCGTCTGAGATTCTAAAGAAAGCTTAGGTTTGATCTCCTCTAGTACAGACTGGTTTGTTCTTCGGGCAGTCCATGGTATACACAGTATTCGCCGCCAGCACCATAATTCAAAGGCATCAATTTTCTTCCTGTCTATCTTTTTCACTGTCCAGCTTTCAACTTTGAACATTTCGAACATCTATATCAACTTAAGGTTTATCAGGCCTCTGAACTCTTGTAAGTTAAAGTACTTTGCTTTAAAGTTTGTCTTGTTTTTTTTTTTTTAGTGGTGATAACATCAGCTCACAGTGTTGGAGAGGTTCAAGCCCTAGTACCTTACTGACCATATATACTCATTATAATAGGATGGTGCTGTCATCAAAGGTGAATGTGTCCTTTATGTTTTGGGTTGAAAGAGAAACACCACCTTTCACCTGGAGCTGACTAAGTGCCCAAGTTCACACAGAATTTTATTTTGTTTTGTTTGTCACCATGATAGGGTGGGGGAAGATTATAACCTACCAAAAAAAGTGTAGTGGTTGCCTTGTTTTCTTAAATTTTTTTTTTTGTTGTTGGAAGATGACATTCCTACGCTTCTCTGAAGATGAGCAGCTCATTCTAGCCACCCTTACAAGATTCAAGTTGCCTACCAGTAGGGTTACCAGATTTGTTTGTAGGCAAATCTGGGACATTTTATCTGATGTGATGGGGGAGGGGGAAGGGGATACCTTAGTTTCAGGTGTGAGCAACAAGACCTAGAGGAGGGAAAATGAGTCATTACCCTGCCCCCCCATCTATCCCATGACAGCAGCAATATCCCTTCCAAGCAGACAAATAGCGAAATAGAAACAGTGACACATTTCCCCATACTGTTGAAAATATAAAGATAATTGGATCTAAATTCTAAAAACTGACACATTCAAATCACTTAACTGAAAATTAAAATTTCTTTTCTACCCCCTATGTCCCCATTGCTGGAATCCGGGACAGGAGTTTGCCAAACAGGTGGGAATAAGGGGAACAGCTCAAAAATCGAAGACATCTGGCAACCTTACTACCTGTAACAAGTGTCTTCTGAAGATGATTCACCCAGTCACACGGGTCTTTGTCCCTTCTGAAATAAAGATTTTTTTTGAATGAATTATAGAATTGTGCCATCTTGCATGGCTCTGGAAGCTACTATGCATGCTCAGATCACCAGAGGTCTGGAACATGCATTCATGTTGACATCATCAGGATTACATCACCCGTGTGTGTCTTCAGAGAACATCTGTTATTGGTAGGTCACATTGCTAACTGTTTGTTTGTGACTAGATAAAGTGGAATATCTGAAAAGTCAGACTGATGAAATAATCCTATTCTGTAAAATAGCTTTTTCCTTGTAGTTTGTGACTTTCTTAACAGTGATGCAGCAAAAGCACTTGCTAACTTGTTTTAGTTTATGCATGCTCTGTTTACACTTTGGGTGTGGGCTATTTAGCTATTTTATACAGGAATTAATATGGAGGTTATCATAGTACTTGGCTGTCAGTTAACATATTGCACTAACTGTACACACAAAAACTGATGTTTTTTTTGTGTGGGGGAGGGGCAAGGTTAACATGGGCTGACACTAGGCATTCCAGTCTGATCTGTCCTTGTTATACTAATCCAATAAGTTGGAAAGTCAGTAAGTAATCTGCAACAGCTGTCATGCATCATGATGCTAAAATATTTTAAATTAAATTATTTCAAACCTTACAAATTCTAAACCACATACATCCATATGTAAAAACAATTCAATTATATTTAAAGATGACTCCAGAGGCAGTCCCAATTTAGCTTTCCTAGCAAAAATGATAGAAAAGGCAGTGTTCTGCCAACTATTAAATTTCATAGAAAATGGAAATATTTTTCACACCCGTCAATCTGGATTTCTCCAGCATCGTAGTAATGAAACTAGTATGGTAGTAATGGTTAGTACTATTAGAGGCATTAGATAAGAGCTTAGCCATGCTGCTGCTGTCTCTGGATCTGATAGCAGCATTCGACTTGGTAGACCATCTGATTTTGCTACATGGTTTGGCCAACATAGTAATTACTGGTATTGTCCTATGTTTGCTTCAATTATTTCTCCAAAATTGTATTTCTCAGTATCATTTTGTTCTTTCCAGTCGAGGGATTTTCCCTTGACTTGTGGAGTACCTCCAGGGCTCCATCCTGTCTCCTATCCTTTTTAATTTATATGTGTACCCTTAGCAGTATTCATTCAGGCTTTAGAGATAAATAGTTTCTTCTTTGCAGATGATATTCAGCTGCTGTTCTTCATAGACTTTTTAAACCCAGACTTGTCTGCACTATATGTGTGCTTGTCTGGTGTCAGTGTCTGGTTTAATGCAAAATTCACTTAAACTAAACCTTAATAAGAACCGAGCAATGTGGTTCACTGATTAGACCATAGTAAAGAGACCTCCTTATCCAGGGGCATTCAGTCCCATTCGTGTCATCCCTGAAAGTTTTAGGCTATAAGACTCCAAATTAACCTTAAGCCCACATTGCAGATGTGTCAAAAACATGTTTCTACTCCCTACATAGAGTGCGGTCTGTCTGCTCCTATTTTGATAAACCTACATTTCTTACTCTGGTATGTGCCTTGGTCATTAATCAACTCGACTATTGCAACTCCCCTTTATTATGGGTTACCGCGGTCTTCAGTTAAGAAACTCCAAACTATCCAGTCAATGGCTATCAAGTTAGTAGCACATTGTAAGAAATTCAATGATGTTACACCACTTTTAAAGGACCATCACTGGCTGCCTGTTTATCATAAGGTAAAAAAAATATAAAATCTTGACCTTGGCTCATAAGCAGGGTCTTGTCGCTCACTCTCTTCAAAGTTCTCACATCTTCCACAGCTATCTTGTCCTTTTCTATTAACTGGCAACCCTTTTTCTCTTTCCTTCACCCTGGTTCACACCCATCTAATCCACCTCTACTTTGCTGTATCCCTCCACACTCACTTGCCTAGGTACCACTGTTTTTTTTTTAATCTCCAAGTCCCCTGCTCAAGCTCTTCTACTTTTCCCCGCAACCAAGCCCCAAGTTCTAAGTTTGTGTTCTTCTTCCAACCTTCTTCTCCTTGACCCATTCTTCTGCCTTCTTATCCCATTCCCAAATGCCAAGCATCCTCCACCTGCCTCCTTCCCCAGCCTTCATCTTCCCTGTCTCTCCCTTTTTTCCCTAGCATCCATTATCTCACCCCTCTCCTTGCTGCCCCTGTCATCTGTCTCCCTTTGCCTCTCCACCTCCCCCTCTCTCTTCCCTCCCTCAGCCTCCACAGCTTCTTCTTCTCCCTGTTTCTGCTTTTTCTCCACCATACTTGTCTCGTGCCTTTCTTTTGTGTTCACCCCAGTATCTGCCTCCTTGCCCACTCATACCATCAGTCAGTTTCAGTCTCTGTCTCCCAAACCTCTCATCCCTGTGCCACCCTATCCTGTCCTCTCTCCACCAGCACCAGAACTCTCCCCATTGGCGCCGCATTATCATCCGCCTGTTCCTTTTCACTGACCAAAAGAACTCTGCATACCCCGCACCCTCCCATCAGCAGCAGTAGAAATCTGCCATACCTCTCTCCCAAGCCCTCTTGGATGTGCGCTACAGTAGCTGTGGGTCCCCCTGGAACAGTTACTTCCTCCCTGGCCTCAGCCGCAACAGCAGTCTTGTGACTGCAGTGACCTTATGCATAGCCCATGAGGCTCTATGCTGTCTCTTTAACCATACTATGTTGAAACCTTGTTGGTAGAGTCCTATTACAGACAGCACAGAGTTGCTCAATTCAGGGGTATCTACAGTTTGTGGTGGAGAAGTGCAAAGTTATGCACCTAGGGAAGAACAACCCAAACTATGGTTACACGATGCAAGGTTCCACATTAGGAACCACCACCCAGGAAAAAGATTTAGGGGTCATTGTGGATAACATGTTAAAACCCTTGGCAAGGTGTGCAGCGGTGGCCAAGAGAGAAAATAGAATGCTAGGTATCATAAGGAAAGGAATAGAAAATAAAACAAAGGATATTATAATGCCTCTATATCGTTCCATGGTGAGACCGCAACTTGAATATTGTGTGCAGTTCTGGTCGCCGTATCTTAAAAAGGATATAGCGTTATTAGAAAAGGTTCAGAGAAGAGCCACCAAAATGGTAAAGGGGCTGGAAGGATACTCCTATGAAGAAAGGCTAAAAAGGTTAGGGCTCTTTAACCTGGAAAAGAGACGGCTGAGGGGAGATGTGATAGAAGTCTATAAATTAATGAATGGAGTGGAACGGGTAAACGTAGATCGATTGTTTTATGTTATCAGAATATAGAAAGACTAAGGGACATGCAATGAAGCTACAGGGTAAACTATTTAAGACTAATAAAACATAGAAACATAGAAATATGATGACAGAAAAAGACCACATGGCCTATCTAGTCTATCCTTCCATAACAACAACTACAACAGTCCCCTTTTTACCTTTTAGAGACCCTCTGTGTTTGTCCCATGCCTTTTTGAATTCAGTTACTGTCCTCATCTCTACCACTTCCACTGGGAGACTATTCCACGGATCCACTACTCTTTCCGTAAAGAGATTCAGGAGTGATATGCGTAAATGTTTATCTCCCTTCACCCTCATCCCATGTCCCCTTGTAGCAGAACTTGCTTTCAATTGAAAGAGGCTCTCTCCCTGAACATTTATGCCACGGAGGTATTTAAACATCTCAATCATATCACCTCTATCCCGCCTTTCCTCTAAGGTGTACATATTAAGATCCTTCAGTCTGTCCTCATATGCTTTACAATGAAGACCACTAATCATTTTAGTAGCCACCCTCTGCACCGACTCCATCCTGTTCACATCCTTTTGAAGGTGCGGTCTCCAGAATTGCACACTATACTCCAAATGAGGCCGCACCAAAGACTTATACAGAGGCATTATCACCTCCTTTTTTCTGCTAGCCATTCCTCTCCGTATGCACCCAAGCATCCTTCTAGCTTTTGCCATCGCCTTTTCTACCTGTGTAGCTACTTTAAGATCATCAGACACAACCACGCCTAGGTCCCGCTCTTCTTTAGTGGACAAAAGTACTTCACCCCCTATACTATATTGCTCCCTTTGATTGCTGCAGCCCAAATGCATGACCTTACATTTTTTAACATTAAATCCCAGCTGCCAAATTCTAGACCATTCTTCAAGCTTGAAAAAATGCAATTTGACCCACATGGCTGACTTCCTCCACAACAAACAACTAACACAGCAATGCTTTGTACCACCCCAGCAAAATAAAGATACAGGAAAGAAACATTTATGGCACAACTTCAACCTCATAAATAAAAGAGAAATACTAGACAACATCAACAACTCTCGACCCATGTCCTGTTACATGGCTAAAAAATCTATGCAACCAATTTGCTCAAACCATCCTACAGATTGTTCACTCCTCCCTTAATCAAGGATACCTACCACCTGTGCTCAAACAGGCTTCTGTACGTCCTATCATAAAAAAGACTGCAATGGATAAGACCCTCCCAAGCTCCTATCATTCAATTGCGAGCATTCCATTTCTGGCCAAAATAATTGAGAAGACCATGCAACATCAACTGCAAGACCATGTAGATGCACACGCACTACTAGACCAACACCAACATGGTTTCCGCCCACAACACAGCATTGACACTCTCCTAACAAATCTCTTTAACAGACTCATCATTGGTCTGGACAAACCCCAACAGGGATTTGTGCTACTATTCCTCAACATAAGCGCTGCTTTTGACTCGGTGTCTCAACCCATCATGCTAAACATGCTAAGAGACATTGGTTTAACAGATTAAAATGGTTCAAGTCATATCTCTCTGACAGAACCATGCAAGTGAAGGTCGGCACTACCAACTCCAGACCATTCAAATCAGCACAAGGTATCCCTCAAGGCTCAGCTCTTTCTGGATTACTGTTACTACTACTACTACTACTATTACTAAGCATTTATAAAGCGCTACCAGGTGCACACAGCGCTGTACAATGAAAACACAAAAAGACGGTCCCTGCTCATAAGAGCTTACAATCTAAAAAGACAAAGCAAGAAAAGGAGTAGGAAAAAGATAACAAGGGCAAAGAGACAAGAGCAGGAGAGACAGGACAAAGGAAAGAGGTAGGAAGAAAGAAAGGTGAAATAAAAGAGGGGAAGGAAGGAGAACAGCAAAATCAAGAGCCAAAGGCAGAGGTGAAAAGATGAGCTTTTAACTTGAGTTTGAAGAGGGGCAAAGATAATGCCTGACGTAGACAAAGGAAGTTTATTCCAAGCATAGGGAGCAGCAAGGTGAAAAGAGCGGAATCTGGAGTTGGCAATAGAGGAGAAGGGCATAGCAAGAAGCAATTGGGAAGAAGAACGGAGTACACAAGGAGGGAAATAGGGAGAAATGAGAGAAGAAAGGTACTGAGGAGACACAGAGTGAATGCACTTATAGGTCAGAAGGAGAAGCTTAAAGTGAATACGGAAACGGATAGTTAGCCAGTGAAGAGATCTGAGGAGAGGAGTGATGTGGGCAAAACGAGGCTGACAGAAAGTCAAACGGGCAGAGAAGTGCTGAATAGACTGGAGGGAAGAGATGAGACTGAGGGAGACCAGCAAGAAGGAGGCTAGGTAGGAGGTGATTAGGGAATGGATGAGGATTTTAGTAGTGAGCTCAGAGAGAAAGGGATGTATTTTGCCAATGTTGAAGAGAAAGAAGCGACAGGTCTTAGCGATGAGTTGGATATGAGAGGAGAAAGAGAGCGAAGAGTCAAAAATAACACCCAAATTGTGAGCAGATGAAACAGGTTGGAGAACCGAGCCATCAACAGAGACTGAAAAAGGAGAAAGGGAAATTTTAGGAGAAAAAACGAGAAGTTCAGTCTTGGCCATGTTCAATTGCAGGCGACGATGGAACATCCAGGCAGCAATGGCAGAGAGACAGCAAGAGATCCAGGACTGGAAAGCAGAAGAAAGATCAGGAGTAGAGAGAGAGATTTGGGAGTCATCAGCATAGAGATGGTACTGAAAACCATGAGAGGAAATAAGCGCACCAAGGGATTGGGTATAGAGAGAAAAAAGAACGGGACCCAAGACAGAACCCTGGGGGACACCGAGAGCGGGTAACAGAGGAGGAGGAGCCACCAGAACATACACTAAAGGAGCGATGGGAGAAATATGAGGAGAACCAGGAGAGAACAGAGTCCCTAAAGCCAAGCGAGGACAGTGTCAAGGAGAAGATCATGGTCAACAGTGTCAAAGGCAGCAGAAAGGTCAAGGAGGATAAGTACAGAGTAAAGGCCTTTAGATTTAGCCAGGAACAAGTCACTGGAAACTTTGACAAGAGCAGTTTCAGTAGAGTGCAAAGGACCGGATTGTAAGGGATCAAGAAGAGCATGGGAAGAGAGGAAGTCAAGACAACGGCGGTAAACCGCACATTCGAGCAGTTTAGGAATGAAAGGAAGGAGAGAGATGGGGTGATAATTAGAAGGACAAGAGGGATCAAGTGAAGGTTTCTTAAGGAGAGGCGTGACCAACCTACAGTATATATTCAACCAATCTGCAATCTACTATGGAAATGGAACATGCATTACCACCTCTATGCAGATAACAACATGTTCTATATGCCGTTCAACACTAATAACCCAGACTTCTCGACTATAACAGATGTCTTCAATGCTGTGACAAACGTCCTAGCCAATATAAACCTCACAGTAAACAGAAGTAAAACCGAAGCACTACTCATATTCAGAGATCAAGAATTCAAGCCACCAAAAAAGATAATAACACAAGATACTGAAATATCAATAAAACAACAGATCAAATACTTAGGTACGATAACCATCAACAGCAACCTCAACATGGAAGCTCACATCAAGAATGCATCTAAACTGGCCTACTGGAAGCTAAAGCTCATCAAACCCCTTTGACATCTTTTGCATGAGACCGACTTCAGATCAATACTACAAGCCATAGTTATACCACCCCTTGACTATGGAAACATCTACCAAGGCCTCTCAAAATCTGCTCTATCCCCACTCCAACTAGTCCAAAACACTGCCGCCAGAATCCTCACCACCAGTTTGACAATGCTACATTTAACACCAATCCTAAAAAAACCTACACTGGCTCCCAATATCACAGTGAGCAAAATACAAAGCCATCATCACCACCTTCCAAGGTCATTCACAATCTTTCAGCTCCCTGCCTCTCGGAACTGATCACAACATTCACAACAAGACCAAGAAGAGCTTCCAATCAGAACTTCCTGAACATCCCCCTGCTCAAGACCACAAGCACACAACAGACCAGCAACCGAGCATTCTCCTTGTATGCTCCATCAATATGGAACTCACTACCAGACAACGTAAGATCAGCAAAATCTATCAACGAATTAAAAAAACAATTAAAATGCATCTATTCAGAGAATACTATGGACTCGATGACAAAACATAATCCAAGCACTAACATACGACACAGAAGATCAGATAAGATAAATCAATCAATCTTCCCCAGAAAATGAAGATCACCTCTACATGTAAATAGTTCATTCCCCCCCTTATCTCCAAGTTGTACTCCCTTGTTTAATGTAAAACAATTCCTTTGTAATTATGTTGTTTGATGTAAACCGCCTTGGATAAAGACGGTATAGAAAAACTATTAAATAAAATAAATAAATAAATAAAGCAGCAGATGCCACCTCGACAGGTGTCGCTAACTGCATTGCATGTTATATACTCTGGCAGTGACTTTTTCCCTGTGTTAAATGCATGACTGTTTTTCCTAAAGTGCTGGGAATGCCCTAAAACTTAAGAGTTTTGTAGTTATCATGCATTAATTTTGACTGTTGCTGTGCGGTAACTGCAAAACCTTAACTCAACTTAGTAAATAGGGGCCTTTGTGTTTATAGTGTTTGAAATATTTTTAATCACAGTGCATTATTTGTTAAACCCGCTGCCTTATCTTGCTAGATCAGTCCAGTTGAGTGGGTTATGTTCCCCAGCCTGCAGTTGGATTCATACTATAGCAATGTCGTGATTAGTATATCCACTGGTGCAGCACTGAGAGGAGCCAATATTTGTCTCCAGCAGGTGGCAAGGTGTTTGGACTGGTGCAGCAGTGCAGAAAGGCCTGTCTTCCTTGGCTAAGACCACATTCCATCTTGGTCCATGTGTGCTTGGAGTTCAGGTATGCCGTTTCCTCATGCTAACGGCTGCCCTATACTGTATCTGGCGTGGTTTCCCACAGTTCTAGCGTTAGTGGGCTGTAGAGTGGACAGGAGGACTTATCAAACTCTCAGACTTGTCAGCACTATGCTTGTCTGGTGTCGGTGATTTTTGCGTTAACCAGACACTAAGTTTTTGGTCCTAGACCCCCCTTCCCTCTTCCTGTCTTTTGTCTGCTTGCTTAGGATTTTTTTTCTTTTTGCTGCTTTTTTTCTATTTGGTTCTTTTTGGCTGCTTACAATAAAAAGAGCGTTACTTAGATGGCCAGGCATCTCAGGCCTGTGAGAGTGACTGACTGGAAAAGCCCTTTTTGGGTTTCTCCGCTGACCTGATAGGTGCTGGGATTCCCTTGCTGGGGTTCCTCTTTTGCCATGGCTTTTGCTTCTGTTTTTTTGGCAGCATGGAGCTCTGCTGTGATATCGGTGCACAGTGCTGTGCCCCTTGAGACTTCCCAGTAGACTCCTTTTGCTCAGATTGCAATGTGGATGCCTTTAGGCCTAGGTGTGGTTTTTGGAACTCTTGGGACTGCCTCATGGGAGGTCTGGGGCCTAGTGCTGATTTGATTGCCTCAGTTCCATGGGTTTCTTTCCCCTGTGCGTGGTGGCCATCTTGGCTGGCAGCTTGGTAAAGTGATTGCAAGCTCAAGGTAGCATGTCCCTCTGGGCTATTTCTTGGCCTGTTTTAAGCAGCAGTTGCTGAAACAGCTCACAGGCTGTTCTCATTTTATGCTAGCTGCATGGAAGCTTCCCCATGGGAGTCCGAGGTCCTGACCTCTCCTATGAAGTACTTGGAGCCCTTAGCACCCTTGCCACCAGTGAGAGAGATGCCAAACTGCCCCCATTCAGCCCTTTTGCCTGGCCATTCCTCCAGCAGTCCCTTTTTATCCCCTATGGGGGTTTGTTGGGATGAAGAGAAGGATTTCCTTTCTCCCATGGATGAGTCAGCAGAGAAGGAGGGAGGATCTCTTTACTCTTATTCAGGATGTTATGGTGTCCTTCAGCCTTTTAGGACCTGCTGCTATGAAGACTTTGCAAGTGGATCCTATTCTGCAGGGTCTGTGTCATCGTCCAGGTTTTTCCCCCTCCCTGCGCCCTTGAAGTCCTGACTTAGCTTTACGCACTGCTTTGGATTAATTGAATCAGTTTTTTGGGTTCCTTCATGTGGATGCCTTAGTCAGGCAGTAATAAAGTGCTAAAGGAGTCTCATGATAGGAGGGTGGAAGTCCTTCTCAAAAATGCCTTTACAGTCTCAGCCTTAGGTACTCAAGTGGCATTGTGTCCTCTTATGCTGGGTCCAGCAGTTACTGGACAGTCCAGAGATGAGACTAGAGGCTGGAGCTTTGTATGTAGCAGATGTTCTATATGACTCGATCAGAATTTCCTCCAGGTCCATGGTGGTGGCTTTGGCTCCAAAATTGGTTGGCTGATACTGCCTCCAAGTTTCATCTCAGCAGGTGCCCCTTTAAGGTCAGATTTGCTGTTTAGGGAGGACCTGGAGAAGCTGGTGAAAGACCTTGGAGAAGCTCACCTACAGAGGCTTCCAGAAGACAGGCCTAATGGTCCCAGGAGTCTGAGCTCCCTTGACCCATCCTCCCCTTCTAACTGGCGTCCCATTTCCAACCTTCCTTTCCCCTCCAAGCTCCTCGAAAAACTTGTCTTCTCCCAGCTATCCTCACATCTCGAAGCTTCACTTGCCCTGCACCCTCTCCAATCTGGTTTCCGCCCCGGTTATAGCACTGAAACTGTTCTTCTTTCCCTCCTTAATGAGCTTCACTCTGCCCATGACCGCGGTCCTTTCACTATTGCTGTCTCACTTGATCTCTCCGCTGCGTTTGTCCTTGTCAATCACCGCACCCTCCTTTCACGCCTACTTGATGCGGGTCTTTCTGGCACTGTCCTCCGCTGGTTTCAGTCCTTTCTCTCGGGCCGTTCTTTCTGTGTGTCCACTGGTCCCCTTTCCTCACCATCCACCCCCCTTCCTTGTGGTGTCCCACAGGGGTCTGTTCTTGCCCCCCTCTTGTTCAATGTCTTTCTGGCCCCTCTTAGTACAACAACAGGGTATATCTGCACATTACTATGCCGATGATATTTTCCTACTCCATCACACAAACTCTGCCTCCCCTGACATTTCGCCTCTCAACAACTGTCTCTCCACTGTGGCTTCCTGGCTCTCCTCTAACTTCTTACATGTTAACCTCACCAAGACCTCAGCTATATGGTTCACCGCTGGTAGTCCTACTCCTTCTCTTCTCCCTGTGCTTTCCTCTTCTCCTGTCCCTCTTGTCTCATCCTTACGATACCTAGGCGTTACCCTTGATTCCTCCTTGTCCTTCAAAGCTCATATTTCCTCTGTCGTCCAACGTTGCTTCTCTACTCTGCGCCAACTTCGTTCCGTTCGCCCTTTCCTCTCTTTCTCGTCCATGACCACTCTCCTCCTCTCGCTCGTTGTCACTCGCCTCGATTATTGCAATGCTCCCTTGGCCGGTCTTCCTCAGTCCCAATTGCAACGCCTTCAGAGAGTCCATCACACTGCAGCTCGCATCCTCACCTGCTCTTCTCGTTTTGATCATGTCACTCCTCTTCTCATACGACTGCACTGGCTTCCTGTCCCCTTCCGTATTCAATATAAGGTCCTCATTTTTGTTCACAAATCTATTCACTCAGGTACCCCTCTCTATCTTGCAGATCAGATCCACCTCCACACTCCCCACCGTTCTCTCCGTTCTATTCACGCTAACCGTTTGCTCCTACCTTCCCCCTCACAGGCTCACCTTGAATCCACCCGCTCTTCCGCCTTTTACTTCCTTGGGCCCCGCCTCTGTAATTCGCTTCCCCCGGACCTCCGCCTGGAACTCTCCCTGAAAACCTTTAAGACCTGTTTGAAGACCTACCTCTTTTGTCTCGCATTTGATCTTCCCCCACCTCCCTCCCCTCTTCCCCCCCCCCACTGATTTTTTGTAAGTCCCTATTCCTGTTACCCTATCTTTCTCTTTAGCCTTCTCCTTTTTCTCCTAATCTATCCTATCATATATTTGGCGTTCTTTTCTTTCTTCCCTGCAGCTGTTTTGCACATTGTACACCGCTCTGGCGCAATTTGCCTGAGCGGTATATTAAATCTCAAATAAAGATAAAGATAAAGGAGTTCCTTATGTAATGCTCCACATGGAGACACTCTTGGTCTGGTAGGAGTCTGGATGGGGCCTTTTCCTTTTATGGGTCTAAATCCAAAAGAGGGCAGCCCTTTCAGAGTTCTCAGCATTCTAGAGAATCAGCAGGGGCTCCCACAGGAGCTAGTAAGCCCCCCTCCCCCCCAAACGAGATCTCATGGGTTCCTTCCGAGGCTCAGCCAGTCAGGAGGTGACTGTCTGTTTTACTTGGAATGGATCTATATCATATCAGGCTAATGGGTCCTTGAGGTCCTAAGTCAGGGTTCTGTGCTAGAGTTCAGAGCCTTTCTGGGATGCCTTTGTGGAGTCTCCTGTGGTTTTCTGTTCAAGCAGATGGCAATTGAGGAAACTTCAGAACTCTTTGCAGTTGCAGGCTATTATACCTGTGCACTCTGCAGAGTCAGATCAAGGGCAGTATTTTTTATTTACTTCATGGTACCCAAGAAAGGAGGATCCTTCCAACCTATTCTGGACTTCAAGGTGGTCAACGACAAACTTCCAGTGCCTCACTTCTGCATGGAAACCATCTTTACATTGGTCCTGCAAGGGGAGTTTCTTACATCTCTGGACTTTGCCAAAGTATACTTTGATAATTCTTATCTGAAACAGCATTGGTTATTCCTCTATTTCCATGTAATGGGCTGCCATTTCCAGTTTGGCCTGGCCATGACACATCACACCTTCTCCAAAGGTCATGGTGGTAGTGGTGGCAGCAGCATTCCTATGCAAGCAGGGAATCTGGGTTCACCTGGTTGATTTGGCCCGACTCCTTGATGTGATCTAGAGATGATACAGCTCTAGTGATTTGCTGGCTAAAACTGCTTGGGGTGGTAATGAACTACATCCCAAGATTGCAGTCTCACCTTCTGATGGACAGGATGCATCAGGAAGCATCAGACATGGATGTCAGCATGACGGGCTGGGAGTTCACTGGCTGGATCAGTTTGTTCAGGGATGCTCTTCCCCACCGGAAGCCTCATGGCTGATCAACTGGCTGGAAGCCAGAGTAATCTGTCTGGCCCTGGTCTCTCCTGGTAGTCGAACTGTTTGAGTATTCTCAGACAGTGTCACAACTGTGGCAGTCTCAGTGCTGTGGTGGCTTTGAGATGTCAACTGATTGCTCTATCAGTGGCCTATATATATCAGACATCGACAATGTACAGGCTGACTTCTTGAGTTAGAACACCATGGATCCTGGCAAGTGAGAGTTCAACTTTCATACATTTTGATTTCATAGTAAATAGGTGGAGCTTGCCAATATTTGACTTGATGGCTACTCAGAAGAATGCCTAATGGGAACATTTTTTGCCGCAGGAAGAATCTGAATGTGGTGGGCTTGGATGCCCTGCTTCAGCTGTGGCTCGGGGGTGGGGGGAGCGTCTGTATGTCTGCCCCTCCCCCCCCCGGTCCTTCGTAGATTTGTCTTCTGTGCAGAATTCTGTCTCAGCTGGCCTTGGTGATTCTAGTGGCACCTTGAGCCTGTTGCCAGGCTCCCCTCTGTTGCTTCTTCAAGAAGGGGGACTTTCTGCAGCAAGGTTCCCTGGTGATAGAGGATCCATTTCTCTTCTCTTACCTGCCACTTAAAAGGAGTAGGGTGCCCAAGAAGGGCTATTTTGCAACAGCAGTGGACACCCTTCTCAAGACCTTGAGGGCCTATACTTCTTGACCTATTTGAGAGTCTGTAGGATCTTCGGGAGGTGGTGTTTGCTCTCCTGGTCACTGGATGTCAAAAGGACCCGTTTCATTTATGTCTCACTCTGTGTTTCTTGGTAGTACACCCCGATATTTGTCGCTTCCTCAAGAGAGTGAAGCAGATCTGTTTGGTGTGTCTGGTTGTTGTTTAATGAAGTCTTTATCTGGTGTTTGAAGGTGCTGAAAGGCTCTCTTTTGTAAGACCTCTCAAGTATTTGACCCTCAAGGTCATTTTCCTTGTGGCCATTGTGTCTGCCAAGTGAGTGTCAGAGTTGCAAGCTTTGTCCTGCATGGAACATTTTTTGGTCATCTTGATGGCACTACTTTCTTTATGGACTATTGTCATTTCTCCCAAAAGTGCTGTTTCTCTTTCATATTAACTAGGCTGTCATCCTGACTTTCTTAGAGGAGGACCTCCAGGCAAGCCTCTCTGCATTTAGTAAATGTGAGGAGCACATTAGGTACCTGGAAATTACTAATTCCTTCTGTTGGTTGGACCTTCTCATCCTTTTCAGTGGTCCGAGAAAGAGACAGGCAGCAGTCAAGTCCTCAGTTGCTTGCTAGATTAAGGCTATTAGTTCAGTCTATCTCCTGTCTTGAAGGCGTGTGCCATAGGGCATCATGTCTTGCTCCACTAGAGTGCAGGTATCCTGGGCAGAGTCCACCTCTGTATCCTCAGAGGACATTTGTAAGGTGACTGTTCATATCTGAGCACCTTTGTGAAGCACTATAGGTTGCATGTGAGAGCCAGAGTAAATGGTGTCTCCAGTGCATGCACATCTCTCATGCATATTCATTATGGTTATCCTGAAAACCTGACTGGCTAGGTGTGTTCCAAGGACTGGGTTGAGAATCCCTGATCTAGAGCATTGTCTTTCTCCCATCCTGGGTCCTGTCTGCTTGGGTATGTCTCACTTATCTGGACTGGTCTAGCAGGATGATATGGAAGGAGAAATTTACATACTAATAACTTTTTTTTTCCTTGCTTCTACATGGGAAGCATCACACTGGCTTCTTTCAGTGCTGCAGCAGTGAATATGCTAGTGATGACATCATTGAAAGTTGCTGTAGTTTGCCTCCACATGCTGGATGACGAAAATAAGCCACTCATCTGGACTGGTCTAGTTAGATTCAAGGAAAGACAATGATCAGATATGTAGATGTCTCCACAGACCTGAAAAATCAAGTACAATAACTGAAATGTTTTGTAGTGTTCTGCACAAATTCCATAAATAGAACATAAATAATAAAATATCATTTTTATTTTTTGCAGGGTCAACTTTCAGTATTGCAAGAGAAGATAGACCATTTAGAGCGCCTTTTGGCAGAAAACAATGAAATCATTTCTAACATAAGAGACTCTGTAATCAATCTGAGTGAATCGGTAAAAGATGGCCAAAAGAGCCTGGACAAAGTTAATTTTAGCCAAGAATCCCTTTCCCATATCTTACCATCTGTGCCAGCTTTGCTTCCAGTTCACCCCAAGGACTGTGTGTTTGCTGGGAAAAGTAGTAATCAGGCTTCAGATGTGCAGGTAAGTGTTAGTAAATGTCTCCTAACATGCAAATTGAAAACCAGTATTGTATATAATTAATGGTTGCCTGAATCCTTTGACTTCTGCAATTGGTCGTTTTGCACATATGGTGCATTTTGTTTTGTGGCTTAGATAAGCATTTTTAGGGGCTTGTTTACAAAGCTGCGGTAGCGGTTTCCGATCATTATCTGAGCCACAGTCCCATTGATTTCAATGGGGCTGCGGCTCCGAAAATGATCGGAAACCACTACCGCGGCTTTGTAAACAAGCCCCTTAGTATCTTTCATATGCCACTGAATTGTAAAGGTAAACAGTTTTATATGATAGCTGTGTTTCCAAATTTATTTTTAAAGTGTAAATGCATGAGGAAAGTGCTGTTCAACTTTGAGAATTCTGTATCTCCAGGAACAAGCAGGAATGTAGTCTTCACATATGGGTATTGTCGGTACCAATGGAGCCTGCGCGGGAACGCTCCCCAGCGTCCGTCCAAAAGGAAAGCTTTTGGGAGCATCCCACAGTGCATGCGTGCTGCCTTCCCGCCTCACTGCCTCTCTCACTTCAGTTCTTCGTTTTCTGCGGAGCCGACAGGACGTCTCTCCTGTCACCACAGAAAAATGTATCTTCTTTCTTGTTTTTTTTGGTCGCGTCTGCCTTCATTCGACGCCTACCGGTACCGCCGGTTCTCTTTTCTTATTTTCTTTAAAAAAAAAAAATAAAAATAATCTTTTCTTCTTTTCTTCGGTGCCTCACCCCTCCTGGGGTTAGGTGCCATTTTGGGCACTAGGCCCAAAAATCTCCAGACATGGAGAAGTCAACTAGTGGTTTTAAAAAAAAAAAAAATGTTCAAACTGTGGCGGTACTATTTCTGTCACCGACACCCACGAATGGTGTCTCAAATGTTGAGGTCCTGAACATTGTCCAGCGGAGTGCCTCTCCTGTAGAAAGATGACCAAAAGGGGCCTGCAGAACAGAGCTGCAAAGGCCGGTTCTCTTTTCACGGTTGATACGATGTCAGTTGCATCGACGTCCTCCAGGGCTTCATCCTCCTCTCATGGATCTCAGGTAACTAAACAAAAGTCTGTAAAGACTAGCTGGTCCTTGAAGGGTAAATCTCCTGCAAAGCATCGAGATGCCACTGGCACTACCTTCGAGGAAAGTACACTGGCAAAATTGCCCCGGCGGGAGTCTTCGGTCTCCAAAGCACAAACGGGGTCTCAGAATGTTCCAGAGGCCTCCACCTCTGCAGAACCTTTGTTGCTATGTTCTGGGGTCATAGCCGCTTCCACCGGTACTGACCAGGCATCGGCATTAGCAATGGATAAGAGAATCCTTGCTATTGAACGCAGTCTAGTGTCCCTCTTAGCTGCCTCAGTACTGCTAAGACCGCTACAGACGGTTCAAATGAGCTCGGTACCGGCTCCAGTGGCACCCACTCAGGTGGGACGGCTTCCTCCCATGCCGAACCTTGAGAGTTTTTTCGGCATTGAGGGGTTGGAACCGAAACGCCACAGTACTGATATTCATCAGTACCAGCATCGATCGATGCAAAGCTCCGATGGGTCTTCTGATTCCGATGACTCTATCGATACAAGAGCAGTGCTGTTGAAGGATCCATCTCCTTCTCCTGAGCGCAGAATGTTGTCTCCAGAAGACATGTCTTTTCAGGATTTTATACGTGATGTAGCTAAAGGACTTTCAATCACGGTTACTCCTGAGAAGGAACCTAGGGCAGAAGAACTAAGAATTCTGCAATACCCTTTGGCTCCTAAAGAGGCAGCGATGCTTCCCATTCATCAGATCCTTCAAGATCTTATGTTCAGAATGTGGGAAACTCCCTTAATGGTATCACCGCATTCTCAACACTTCGATACCATGTACGGAGTCCCACCTTCTCCAGGGTTTCAGAAGACTCAGTTATCACACCATTCCATGGTAGTGGAATCAGCCATGCAGAAAATAAAGAGTGCTAAAATGCATTCTTCCAACCCGCCAGGCCGTGAATCGAGGACAGTCGATGCCTTTGGGCGTCGATGTTTTCAATCCTCCATGCTAGCAGCTAGGATTAGCTCATATTTCCTTTACATGGGAATGTTTCTAGAGGAGGTTACAGCGGATCTGGAATGCATGAGCCCTCTTCTTCCCGAAGATAAACGGGTTTAGTACCTCACTCTGCTCAAGCACGCTCAAAATGTCTCCAAATTTGTGAACCGTGCAGCTTTTGACTGCTTTGAAGCCATTAGCAGAACCTCTGCTATTGCTATCGGAGCATGGCGCATTGCCTGGCTCCAAGCATCAGATCTAGAGGAGTGGGTGCTAGAGAAGTTAGGAAACATTCCTTACACAGGTGAAAACGTATTTGGGAAGGATTGGCAGACCAAGGCTATTCAGATTGAATCTGACAATACTACCTTGAATAGGCTATCAAAGTCTACTGCCAACTCATCAAAGAATAAAACAGGCAAGAAGTTTTTACTTTAACAAAAAGAAAAAAATCTTACCATCCTTATTCCCATCCAATTCATTGTCCAGTTCATGCTCCCCAGAAGGGGCAGCAATCTAGATGACAAAGGAAGCCGCAAGCTCAAAGAGCTCAACTGGCTCAGCAGGTACAGCCTCCGCAGGGGCTTTGACTTCTACCTAGAGAACTTAACCATTTTGCCTCTGAAGGGTCCAGAACCTTTGACCATTCTGGGCAGATTATGCCATTTTGCCAAAAGATGGCAACAAATAATATCAGAAAACTGGACTCTGTACCCCTGTCCTACAATGGACAAACTTCACTTTCTCAGCATGCCCCGCCTACAGTCATAAAACAATTCAATTCTCAAGGCCCTGTCACCGACATTCTGTGTCAGGTGGTCTCTTCACTCCTTGCTCAAGGAGCAATAGAAGAGGTACCCATATCCCAACAGGGAAGGGGGATCTACTCCCCCCTATTTTCTTATCCCAAAGAAGACAGGGGGATACAGACCTATCCTGGACCTCAGAGAATTGAACAAATATCTGTTCCGAGAAAAGTTCAAGATGATCACCCTCGGAACACTTTTGCCATACCTTCAGGATCAGGATTGGTTATGTTCTCTAGATCTAAGAGATGCGTACACACATATCCTCATCCATGTAAATCACAGGAAGTACCTTCGATTTCTCTTTCAAGGAAACCACTTCCAATACAGTCCTTCCATTCAGGCTGGCCTCTGCCCCAAGAGTCTTCACAAAATGCATGGCTGTAGTAGCAGCATTCCTGAGAACTCTGGGGATATTCGTCTTCCCCTATTTAGACGACTGGCTCATCAGAGCACCAACAGCTCCAGAAACAGAACGGGTGGTTTCTCGTGCCATGAGAATTCTTCAATATTTGGGTCTGGTAATCAACCACCCAAAGTCCCACCTCACCCCTTCTCAATCCCTAGAGTTCATAGGGGCTCGCTTAGACATGCAGCAATCAAGGGCATTCCTGCCACAGCCGCGCTGTCTACGAATAATAGATTTGGCCTCCCAAGCAGTAAAGAAAACCCTCCTAACTGCTCGGGAAATGCTTCAACTGCTGGGGCATATGGCATCCACTGTACATGTGGTCCCTTATGCCCGCCTACATATGCATGCGGCTCAGTGGACCCTCTCTTCACAGTGGACACAAGCCACAGGTCGCTTAACGGACAAAATCAAGAATTCGACACGTCTCATTTTGTCCCTGCAGTGGTGGAAGTCCCTCAAACCTCCTGGTAGGTTCCCCCTTCCAGCAACCACTGCCCCAAATCACCCTGATGACAGATGCATCCAAGCTGGGTTGGGGAGCCCACTTGCACGATCTTTCCACTCAAGGTCTCTGGACCTCACAAGAGGCCTCTCTTCAAATAAACCTCTTAGAGCTAAGAGCCATCTACAATGCTATAATAGCATTTTAGGCCCAGCTCAGTCAAAAGACAGTTCTGGTCCAAACCAACAATCAGGTTGCCATGTTTTACATAAACAAGCAAGGCGGAACGGGCTCTCTGTCGCTATGCAACGAAGCTTTGCGACTATGGGCCCTCACCAGAGAGCTCCAAATTCACCTTCTAGCGGTATACCTTCCAGGCATTCAAAACTTGTGGGCAGACAAGCTCAGTCGAATACTGCTGCCACACAAGTGGTCTCTCTAGTCAGACCAACTGGCTCGAGTGTTCCAAACCTGGGGAACACCAGATATAGACCTCTTTGCAGGTCCACAGAAATGCCAAACTTCCCCGGTTCTGTTCCAGAATTCCGGCTCACTACTGTCTAGCAAACAATGCTTTCTAGCTTCATTGGGGTCAAGACTTCCTCTATGCCTTCCCACCTTCTTCCCTAATTCCCAAAACTCTCTTCAAGCTTCAGAGAGACAGGGGTTATAGCTCCACGTTGGCCAAGGCAATCGTGGTACCCTCTGCTTCTGCGTCTCTCTCAAGCAACTCCTCTAGAGTTGGGATATGCTCCAGATCTCCTTTCTCAGGAGAACGGGAAGCTTCTACATCCCAATCCTCAGTCCCTGCTCCTCTGGGCTTGGCTGCTGAAGGCGTAGAATTTTTAGATATCCACCTCTCTCAGCAAGTGAAGGATATCCTTCAAACTTCGAGAAAACCGTCCACAAGACATTCCTATGCTTTCAAATGAAAAAGGTTTTCTATATGGTGTTCAAAAAGGGAACTTAGCCCCCTTTCCGTGCCCATGGAGTCGCTTTTGGAGTATCTCCTCCATCTTTCAAATTCTGGTCTTAAGACAAATTCAGTGCGAGTCCATCTCAGTGCTATTGTGGCTTTTCACAGGCCCCAAGATGGACAACCAATCTCTTCTCATGCACTTGTGTCAAGATTCATGAGAGGTCTACTATTGACACAGCCCCCATAAAGCCGCCACCGGTGGCATGGGACCTGAATCTTGTTCTTGGGCAGCTTATGAAGCCGTCTTTTGAACCTTTAGCCACTACAACTTTAAAGTTCCTTTCCTAGAAGTCATTTTCCTAATTGCAATAACTTCTGCTAGGCGCATTAGTGAACTGCAAGCTTTAGTGGCTGACCCTCCTTATACAAGATTCCACCATGATAAAGTAGTCCTCGGGACTCATCCACACTTTATGCCAAAGGTGGTTTTGTCTTTCTATTTAAACCAGTCGATTTACCTTCCTGTATTCTTCCCTAGGCCTCATGCCTCCAGTGCAGAATGGAACCTTCATACCTTAGATTGTAAAAGAGCTTTAGCCTTTTACCTTCAAGAACAAAGTCGTCTTAACTATTTGTTGCTTTTGATTTTAGTCATTTGGGACCTCCAGTTTCCAAACAAACCCTATCTAAGTGGATTGCAAACTGCATATCCTTCACTTATGATAGTACAGGTCTTTCCCTCGAGGGCTATGTTACAGCTCATAATGTCAGAGCAATGGCAGCCTCGGTTGCTAATCTCCACTCTGTGTCTATAGATGATATCTGTAGAGCGGCTACTTGGGCTTCGGTACATACCTTCACAGCCCACTACTGTCTGGACAAGGACTCCCGTCGGGATGTCTCATTTGGCCAGGCTATCCTACAGCATCTCTTTCAGATTTAATGCAATTCCTATCCTCCATCCCGGTAGGATGCCAGGGATCCATGGGAGGAAGTATGACCCTGTTCACATGGGTTCACTGCTCGCTGGGGTCATTCCTCTGGCATCTTTCAGCTGAGGAGTTCCCATATGTGAAGACTACATTCCTGCTTGTTCCTGGAGATAGCGTAGTTACTCACCTGTAACAGGTGATCTCCGGGAACAGCAGGAATTAAGTCTTCACAACCAAAGGAGTTGTCTCTCTCTCTATCCCTCTCTCTCCTTGGCTCAGCTTTAAACTCAACTGAAGTGAGAGAGGCAGTGAGGCGGGAAGGCAGCACGCATGCGCTGTGGGATGCTCCCAAAAGCTTTCCTTTTGGACGCTGGGGAGCGTTCCCATGCAGGCTCCGTCGGTACCGACGATACCCATATGTGTAGACTTAATTCCTGCTGTTTCTGGAGATCACCTGTTACAGGTGAGTAACTACGCTTTTTTGGATGTTCCACCACTAATAGCATAGATCAATAAGTGGAAGCAAACCGTGGATTGACAAAATTCTCCTGATGATTTGACTGGTTGGAATTCCTCTGGTTTAATATAGTACTGTTTATGAAAGGGGAAGACAAGTTATTCAGGTCTGCAGCTTTTTGCAGAAACCTCAACAAAAAGAAGTTGAATGTACACATGCAGTGTGACACAATGGCACATTGCCCACATTTTGCAAAATCAGACATGTGGGAAGTATGTGTGTTTGTTTCATGAGAGGTGTTGGGGAGTTCAACTGTGTGTCATGGGGTGGGGGTGCTGTCGGATATACACATGTCCATGTCATGGGAATGTGCTTGTGTATCTCCAGGAGCAAGCAGGAATGTAGTCTTCGCATATGGGGGATGTCGATACTGATGGAGCCTGCACAGTAATGCTCCCCAGCATCCAAATGGAAAGCTTTTGGGAGCACTCCACTGCTCCTGCGTGACTGCCTTCCCATCTTCCCATCTCCCTCTCTTCAGTCTTCGTTTTTCATGGCGCCAACAGGAAGCAAATCCTGTTACCGCAGAAAAACATTTTTTTGTGGATAACGTCTCTATCTTCCTGTTGACACAGCACTGTCGAAGACATTGCTGGTTTCCTTATTCTTTTCTTTACTTCTCTCTTTATCTTTAAAAAAACAAACAAACAAACTCTTGGGCGTCAATGCCTTTTTTTTAGGCCTTAAGCCTACCATGCCTTTTATATCCTTGAAGGTATGGAGAAACCAACTAGTGGTTTCAAAAACTGTTCATAATTGTGCCAGCACCATTTTGGTGACTGACACACATAACTGGTGTTTAAAATGCCTCGGCCCAGACCACCAGCCAAAAGACTGTTCCCTCTCTCAGAAAATGACATGGAGAGGTCTACAAAACCGGGCTTCTAAATTTGGAACATTCTTTGCTTTGGACCCGGTATCGATGGCATCCACTTTGTCTAGGGCCTCATCATCCTCCCATGGATCTCTGTTATCTTCGAAGTCCAAGCACAAGGCCACATAGAAGTCTGACAATGCCTCTAGGGGAAGATCTCATTCAAACCATCAAGATCCCTTGGGTGTTGCCTTGGAGGCGGATCGGCATGCTAAACAGTCCCGGCGGGAGGCCGTGGCCCCAAGATGCTACCGAGGCTTCAACCTCCGGAGAGCTGCTGGTGCCATGCTCTGGGGTGGTAGCACAAATACCCATCACTGGAGGAGTAGCCTAATGGTTAAGAACACTGGCTTGGGATACCGTGTATTGGGTACTAGAGTGTCCCGGCTTCCAAAAGTCACAGCTTCCCCACCACTCCATGGCGGTTGAATCAGCAGTGCACCAAATCAAAAGCTCAAAGACTCTCACCCCTCTAATCCTCCAGGTAGATACATTGAGAACTCTTGATGCCTTTGGGTGTCGATGCTGGCAAGCATCCATGCTCTTGATGAGGATTAACTCCTATATCCTCTAAATGGAAATGTTCCTCAAAAAGGTCTCCAGGGATCTTGAAGCCTTTGCTCCTCTCCTCCCAGATGACAAAAGGGCAGATTATCTTGCCCTAGTTAAGCATAGCCAAAAAGTCTCAAATTTTGTCAATAGGGCTACCTTTGATGCTTTTGAATGCACAAGCAAAGCCTCAGCATATGCACTGGTACCTGTTAAATTGCATGGCTTCAGGCCTCTGATCTTGAATGGTGAGTTCAAGATAAGCTGGGCAACAAAACCTTGCACAGAGGAAAACCTCTTTGGCAAAGACTGGCAAGATAAGGCTGCTCAATTAGAGTCAGAAAATACTATTCTAAAGAGACAGCTGACCCTGCTAGGAAGAAGACACCTGCAAAGAAATCTTTCTACAATAAGATTTTTTTTTCTCTTTTTATCCTCCTTCTCAGTTCCAGGGTCAGGCCCCACAGAAGAGGCAGCAGCTTCCTAAGCAATAAAAGAAGCTGCAGGTGGCTAAATCTCAACCATCTCCACAGCCAAAGTCTGCACTTGGTTTTTGACTCTTTCCTAAAGAACATTACCATTTTGCCTCTGGAGGATCCTCACCCCCTCCACATAGGCTGACTGTGTCACTACACCCACAGATAACACCTCATCACTTCAGAGTAGTGGACACTCAACATAGTCCAAGAAGGGTACAGACTTCATCTACAAACTCTGCCCACTTCCACTTTTCATGGGGGAATATCAAACACAACCCCCACTACAAGGTGTCCTCTCTTCTGTCTCAGGGCGTCATAGATGTCTCAATATCCCAACAAGGGATGGGCTTCTACTTTCTGTACTTTCTCATTCCAAAGAAAACCGGAGGGTACAGACCCATTCTGGACCTCAGAATCCTCAAGAAGTTTCTGGTCCATGAAAGGTTCAAGATGATCACTCTCGGGGCTCTTCTTCCTTACCTCCAGAGTCAAGAATGGCTCTGTTCTCTAGATCAAAAAGAAGTGTGTACACATATCCTCATCCATCCGATACACAGGAAATATCTATGCTTCACCTTTCAAGGAAAACATTATCAATACAGAGTCCTTTCCTTCAGATTTGCCTCTGCCCCAAGAATCTTCACAAAGTGCATGGCTGTCATAGCCGCTTTTCTAAGATCTCTGGGAATATTTGTCTTCCCTTACTTAGATGACTGGCTAATAAAAGCAGACTCCTCACAAGAGGTACTGCTTTCCTTACAAAATACTATCACAGTACTGCAACACTTGGGATTTTTGATAAACTTCCCAAAATCCCAGCTTACTCCAACTCAAAAACTAGAGTTCATCGGAACCCTACTAGACACCCAACAGTCCAGGGCATTTCTGCCCCAGCTTTGTTGTGTCTGTCTAGTCGAACTAGTATTCCAGACACACTTATGAGACCAGCTGACTGCCAGAGAGATGCTGCGGCACCTGGGGCACATGACCTCTACAGTACATGTCATTCCATATGCCCATCTACATATGTGGACAGTCCAGTGGACTCTTGCCTCCCAGTGAAGCAGCCCTCGGGCTGTCTATGGGACAAGATCCAAGTTACTGTCCATCTAACCTCATCCCTTCAGTGGTGGTGCTCTCCAGAAAATCTGCTCATAGGGTCACCTTTTCAGATGCCTCCACTTCAATTTACCCTGACGGATGTCTCCAAACTGGGTTGGGGAGCCCATCTGTGCAACCTGACTATGTAGGGGCTCTGGACAACGCAAAAGTCACAAATCCAGAAGAATCTCCTGGAACTTCATGCTATCTCGAATGCCCTCCAGGTGTTTCAACACCATCACATACCACAAGAAGTCCTTGTCAGGACGGACAATCAGGTTGCTATGTTCTATATGAACAAGCAGGGTGGAACAGGCTCTTGGGCCCTCTGCGAGGAGGCACTACACCTGTGTCCTTTGCCATTGCTCATCAAATATACCTCCAAGCAGTGTACCGCCCGGGGGAGTCCAATGTCTTGGCAGACAGAGTCGCATCCTTCTTACCCATGAATGATCTCTCCATCCGGACACAATGCCCTACATCTTCCAGACCTGGGGAACTCCAGACATAGATCTGTGCGCAACTCCCCAAAATGCTAAGCATCCTCACTTCTGCACAAGAACTCAGACATCCACCAACCCACAGGTGGATGCCTTCAACCTACACTGTGGTCAGTTACATTTGGAACCCAGCAGAGAGCTTGTAGTATACATTTAATAGTCACTCAGGGCCTAGCATCAGAAAAGTACTTTGTTTTAAAACACAGAAGAGAGCTTTCTGGTTAAATTTAGAACCCAGCAGAGAGCTTGTAGTTTAAATTTCATAAGAAGTTAGAGCCTAGCAGCAGCTAAGAGCTATAATTTAAATCAAATCAGAATTTAGCTTACCTCAGCAGCACAAGACAGGGTACTGTGTAGCAGCCCTCTTTTAATAAGTGTTATTTCCCTCCCTCCCCTGGGATAATCGTAGCTTTATAGGTACTTACACATCTTAAAAGACAGGAGGTGCTTTCAGGTGAAGCTCATTACCCAAATCGGTCATACACTAAGGACATGAGATTAATTAAGCTTCAGGTGAACAAGGTATATTAAACGTATTAGGTACAGTTTTATTGGTATAAATACCCATAGCAACCCCTAGTAAGTAAGAACTTAAAGATCTAGACACAAACTTAAAACTAAGATGCAGACAGCAGTCCAGCAGCGGGATGGGGCTTTCCAGTCTTTTGCATTGAGTGTCACATGTATGATTTTCTCCCAGTTGGTGAGAGGTCTTACGTGTGCACTAGGTGCAAGGAGCTCTTTTCTCTCAGGGAACAAGTCCGTTCTCTAGAGGCTAAAGTAGCAGACTTGGAAAACATAAGACAGACAGAGAGGTACATAGACGAGACCTACAGTGATATAGTCCTGAAGTCCCACCTCCAGTCTGGCAGCATCCCTGTTGCCATGGAGGAGAGAGGTCACGTGACAGGAGAGCATCACCCTGGTGTGGCAGGAAGTGATCCTGTAACTAGGACCTGTCCTCCAGGGGATGTAAAACCCTCTCGCACCGAGGAAGTTTCTCCAGGGCCATGTGCCCATGAGGGAAGGGTTAGGACAGCCGTTATAGTTGGTGATTCGATCATTAGGCATGTAGATAGCTGGGTGGCTGGTGGACGTGAGGATCGCCTGGTAACATGCCTGCCTGGTGCGAAGGTAGCAGACCTTACGCGCCACCTAGATAAGGTCTTAGATAGTGCTGGGGAGGAGTCTGCTGTCTTGGTAGATGTCGGTACCAATGACATAGGAAAATGTGGTAGGGAGGTTCTGGAGGCAAAATTTAGGCTTTTAGGTAGGAAGTTGAAATCCAGAAATTCCATGGTAGCATTCTCCGAAATGCTTCCTGTTCCACGCGCAGGACCCAAAAGGCAGGCAGAGCTCCGGAGTCTCAATGTGTGGATGCGACAATGGTGCAGAGATGAGGGTTTTGGATTTGTTAGGAACTGGGGAACATTCTGGGGAAAGGAGGGGCTCTTCCGAAGGGATGGGCTTCACCTTAACCGGGATGGAATCAGGCTGCTGGCATTAACTTTTAAAAAGGAGATAGAGCAGCTTTTAAACTAGATATTAGGGGAAAGCCGACAGTCGCCCAAGAGCGGATGGTTCGGAAGAATGTATCCTTGGAGGATACTACCAAAAGCAGAGAGGTTCCACAAAAGAGTAAAGTAGCCCAAATGCCCTCAAGTATGGAGCAGACAGAGCTAAAAAAGATTCCAATTTACCCATGTCTAACAATAGCCAAATTAACATGAATAAAATACATTCTCTAAAATGCTTGTATGCAAATGCTAGAAGTCTAAAGAATAAGATGGGAGAGTTAGAATATATAGCACTAAATGAAAGGTTAGATATGATTGGAATATCAGAGACATGGTGGAAGGAGGACAACCAGTGGGACACTGATACCTGGGTACAAACTATATCGTAATGATAGAGCTGATCAAATTGGTGGAGGGGTTGTGCTCTGTTAGAGAGGGCATTGACTCAGAAAGGATTAAAGTTTTGCAGGAAACAAAATCTGCTGTAGAATCTATATGGATTGAAATTCCATATAAAAGGGGGAAGGGAATGGCAGTGGGGGTGTACTATCGAGCACCTGGCCAGAATGACCAAATGGATGATGAAATGCTCAAAGAAATCAAGGAAGCTAACAAAAGTTACAGCGCAATAATAATAATGGGTGATTTCAATTACCCCGGTATCGACTGGGTCAGTGTCACGTCAGGACATGCTAGGGAGATAAAGTTCCTAGATGAAATAAATGACTGCTTCTTGGAGCAGCTGGTTCATGAACCGACCAGAGGGGAAGCCATATTAGACCTAGTCCTTAGTGGAACACCAGATCTAGTGCAAGAGATAAGGGTGTTGGGGCCACTTGGCAATAGTGATCATAGCATGATCACCTTTGATTTAATTAGTGGAGGAGGGATAGTAAGGAAATCCACAGTGTTACCTTTTAACTTTTGAAAGGGAGACTATGATAAAATGAGGAAAGCAGTTAAGAAAAAACTAAAAGGAGCAGTTGCAAAGGTTAAAGACGTACATCAAGCTTGGGTGTTGTTGAAAAATACTATCTTGGAAGCCCAGACCAGCTGTATTCCACGCTTTAAGAAAAGTGGAAGGAAGTCCAAAAAACTGCTAGCATGGTTTAAAGGTGAGGTCAGAGAGGCTGTTGCCAAAAAAGCATCTTTCAGGAAATGGAAAAAAGAGCCAAACGGCAAAACCTGGAAACAGCACAAGCACTGGCAAGTCAAATGCAAGGCATTGATAAGGCAGGCAAAGAGAGAATTTGAGAAGAAGCTTGCTGCGGAAGCAAAAACGCGAAATAAAGACCTTTTCAAGTACATTCGTAGCAAAAAACCTGTGAGAGAGTCAGTTGGTCCATTAGATGATATAGGGGTTAAAGGAGCACTAAGAGGCGACAAGGCGATATCGGAGAGACTGAATGAGTTCTTTGCTTCGGTCTTTACTGAGGAAGATGTAGGGATGTTACCCATGACTGAAGTGGTATTTAAAGGTGCGGAAGAATTGAAGGAAATATCGATACATCAGGAAGATGTCTTACAACTATTAGATAAACTGAAGAGTAGCAAATCACCTGGGCCAGATGGTATACATCCAAGGGTGTTGAAAGAACTGAAATATGAGCTTGCAGACCTGCTATCAGTAATCTGTGAACTATCATTAAAATCATCTCTAATACCTGAAGATTGGAGGATTGCCAATGTAACACCAATTTTTAAAAAGGGTTCCAGGGGTGATCCGGGAAACTACAGACCGGTGAGCCTGACGTCAGTACCAGGAAAACTGGTAGAAACCATCATAAAGAATAAAATTACTCAGCATGTAGATAGTCACAACCTAATGGGAGACAGCCAACATGGCTTTAGACAAGGAAGATCTTGTCTTACTAATCTGTTATGTTTTTTGAAGGAGTGAATAAACAGGTGGACAAAGGTGAGTCGGTTGATATTGTGTATCTGGACTTTCAGAAAGCCTTTGACAAGGTCCCTCATGAGAGACTTTTGGCAAAACTAAAGAGTCATGGGATAGGAGGCAGTGTACTATTGTGGATCAGGAACTGGTTAAAAGATAGAAAGCAGAGGGTAGGGCTAAATGGTCAATTTTCCCAATGGAGAAAGGTGAATAGTGGTATACCCCAGGGATCTGTGTTGGGTCCGCTGCTTTTTGACATATTCATAAATGACCTGGAAAGTGGAATAACGAGTGAGGTTATCAAACTTGCAGATGACACAAAACTATTTAAAGTTGTTAAAACCCAAGAGGATTGTGAAAAATTGCAAGAGGATCTTGATAAATTGGAAGACTGGGCATCAAAATGGCAGATGAAATTTAATGTGGACAAGTGCAAAGTTATGCACCTAGGGAAGAACAACCCAAACTATGGTTACACAATGCAAGGTTCCACATTAGGAACCACCACCCAGGAAAAAGATTTAGGCGTCATTGTGGATACCATGTTAAAACCCTCGGCCCAGTGTGCAGCGGCGGCCAAGAGAGCAAATAGAATGCTAGGTATGATAAGGAAAGGAATGGAAAATAAAACAAAAGATATTATAATGCCTCTATATCGTTCCATGGTGAGACCGCACCTTGAATATTGTGTGCAATTCTGGTCGCCGTATCTTAAAAAGGATATAGCGATTTTAGAAAAGGTTCAGAGAAGAGCCACCAAAATGGTAAAGGGGATGGAAGGATACTCCTATGAAGAAACGCTAAAAAGGTTAGGGCTCTTTAACCTGGAAAAGAGACGGCTGAGGGGAGATATGATAGAAGTCTATAAATTTAATGAATGGAGTGGAACAGGTAAACGTAGATCGATTGTTTACGTTATCAGAATATAGAAAGACTAGGGGACATGCAATGAAGCTACAGGGTAAACTATTTAAGACTAATAAAAGAAAATATTTTTTCACTCAACGTGTAATCAAACTCTGGAATTTGTTACCGGAGGATGTAGTAAAGGCTGTTAGTGTAGCTGGGTTTAAAAGAGGTTTGGACAAGTTCCTGGAGGAAAGGTCCATAAACCATTATTAAGAAGTGACCGAAGATATCAATGCTTGACCCAGTACAAGCATTGCAGAACCTGTGTCTTTTGGGGAAACTGCTAGGTACATATGACCTAGATTGGCCACTGTTGGAAACAGAATACTGGGCTTGATGGACCTTGGTCTGACCCAGTATGGCATGTCTTATGTTCTTATGTTCTTAGGGTATGCTTTATGCTTTCCCTCCTATACCCCTCATTACCAAGATGCTTTTCAAGCTTCAGTCCGACAAGGGCTCCGTGATTCTCATAGCCCCTCACTTGCTGCAGCAACCGTGGTTTCTGCTGCTACTATGTCTGACTCGGACTTATCCTCTGTGATTGGGAAATTCACCGGATCTCCTCTCTCAGCACGATGGCTCACTGCTACATCCCAATCCACAGTCTCTCCACCTCACAGCTTGGCTGCTGAGAGCATAGCTTTATAAGACTTTGACCTTATTCAAGAGGTTAAGGAGATCCTTTTAGCTTCTAGAAAGCCCTCCACCAGGCATTCATACACTTTTAAGTGGCGTAGATTCTCTGTCTGGTGTTCCCAGAAAGATCTCAATTCCTTTTCTGCTCCAGTGGAATCACTCCTCCAGTATCTCCTCCACCTGTCCTCGACAGGTCTAGAGACAAACTTGGCGAGAGTCCATCTCGGTGCCATTGCAGCCTCTCACCACCTATTGGATGAACAGCCCATCTCCATGCAACCGCTAATAGCACATTTCATGAGAGGTCTCCTACTCTCCAAACCACCCATTAAGCCACCTCAATGGGTGGTAGCTTGGGACCTCAATGCTGTTCTAGCGCAGCTTCTCGAGCCACCCTTTGAACTATTAGCCATGACCTCACTTAAGTTCCTTTCTTGGAAGGTAATCTTCCTAATTGCCCTCACTTCAGCTAGACATATTAGTGAGCTTCAGACTTTGGTGGTGGATCCTCCCTTTACCAGCTTCCACCATGACAAAGTAGTCCTTTGGACTCGCCCCCACTTTATGCCAAAGGTGGTATCTCCCTTCCATTTGAACCAGTCAATTTACTTTCCAGTTTTCTTTCCTAAACCACATGAATCTAGAGCAGAAGGAGCTCTGCACACCCTTGACTACAAATGTGCCTTGGCTTTCTATCTCCAAAGGACTAGACATAAACAACTGCAAGGCTTTATGATGATCTCATTTGATCACAGTCACCTGGGATTACCTGTTTCTAAGCGTACGCTCTCTAGAGGGATAGCGGACTGCATTTCATTTGCCTATAACAAAGCAGGGCTCTCCCTGGAAGGGCATGTAAATGCTCGCAACATTTGTGCCATGGCTACTTTGATTGCAAACCTATGTTCAGTAGCCATCGATGAAATTTGCAAAGCAGCAAGTTGGTCTTCCATCCATTCCTGTGCTGCCCATTATGGTCTGGACAAGAACTCCCATTGGGATGCTATGTTTGATCAAGCTGTACGCCAGCACCTCTTTCAGATTTAGATGCAACTCCTATCCTCCGTCCAGGATTTTAAAGATACCAGAAATCCATGTCTGATCCATGACCTCATCATGCCTACTCAGAGGCAAACCTCTACTGGTTCTGAGGATGCTTCATCTGGGAGCTAGGAAGTCCCATATGTGAAGACTACATTCCTGCTTGTTTCTGAAGATGGAGTAGTTACTCACCTGTAACAGGTTATCTCCGGGAACAGCAGGAATTTAGTCTTCACAACCTGCCCTCCTCCCCTAGGAGTTATAGGGTTTCATTTACTGTTTTCTCAGCTTCAAATTCAACTCAAGAGAAGGAGATGAGAAGGCAGTGATGTAGGCATAGCGGAGTGCTCCCAAAAGCTTTCCAATTGCATGCTGGGGAGTGATCTCCAGGAACAAGCCAGGAATGAGTCTTCACATATGGGTACGTCGGTACCGACGGAGCCTGCACGGGAATGCTGCCCAGCTTTCAATTAGAAAGCTTTTGGCAGCATCCCTCGCGCCTGCGCAGTGACTTACCGCCTTCTCCACAGCCTCTCTTCAGTTTTCGTTTTTCCGCGGAGCCGGCAGGATGTCCTCCTGTCACCGCAGAAACTTTTCTCTTTAATTGCTTTAATTATTTTAATTTTTTGTTTTCTTGTGGTCGCGGCTGTTTCTCCCGCTACCACCGGTACCGCCGGTGGTTTTTAGGCTAAAATCTGTAAAACTTTTCTTCAGTTTTTTTGCCTTAACTCTTAGGCCTACTAGGCCTTTTTCATTATGGAGCCTTCTTTTCCTAAAAAGTGCCTCCGCTGTGGAAACACCTGTTTCTTTTTAGACACCAATAGTTGGTGTCTCAACTGTGTGGGTCCTGACCCTTTTTCCCCTGACTTGTCAGGAGATAATTTTGTGAGACAACCTTCAGTATTTAGAGTTTCCCTCGATACCGTTTTTTCTTCGGCATTGAGGGTACCCGGTTTCTCTACTTCACAGGATCAGGTAACCCAAAAACAGTCTGTTAAGACTAGTCAATGCTTGACTGGTGACGGCTCCGGCCTTACCCTCAAGAATCCATTGGCATTACCCCTGCGGGAGTCTTCGGGCTCCAAAGCATTAAAGGGGTTTCAGGATGTTCCTGGGGCTCACCCCTCACAGAACATACTTGAGCCATGCGTGGAGGTGGTATCCGCTTCGAGCGGTACCGAGCCTCCGGCATCGGCACCGGTGTCGAGCACTCCACTCTTCACCAGGGATCGTCATCGGGCGTCCTCGGTACCTTCGGGACCGATCGATACGCACCGCATTGACTTCCCTCAGCCATGCTTCGGGACGGTACTGACGTCGATCGGTTTCGATACCCTAGCATCGGCATCGACATGGACCTCGGTACCGTCGATATCGATCGATGTCACCCAGGCTGCCTTAGTGGTATCGGCATCGCCGATACTACCACTGGCATTGGAACTGTTGAGACATGCATCGCTAGTCTCGCTCTCTTTGATGCCGAGTCTTGAGTCGATATCGAGTCTCGAGGACTGCGTCCCGGAACTGACTCCGGTCGTTTCCCCATAGGTAGTTCCGAAGATCTTAGCCATAACTCCCTCATGATCTCGGTACCACGACAGCAGTTCCCGATGACTACTTCACCTGCTAGTCCTTTATCACTAGCAAGGTTGTTGCCTGTTCTTGCACCGCTGCCTAGTTTGGAACCGATACCTGGCATTGCTGCAGTACCTTGTACGTCCTCTGATACTCAGGCTCTTTCTTTAGCCTCACCAGGAATACTTCCATAGGAGATCAATCTTTTCAGACTTTTCTCCTGGATATGGCAACCTTTCTTAATATTTCTATCCCTGGTTGTGATCCTACACATGGCTCACCGGCACAAAAGCAACAAATACAGTTTCCTTTACATCCTGCTCTGCAGGATCTCCTTCTTAGGGTATGGAAATCACCCTTACGACTTCCTCAAGTTTCTAATGATGTTGAGGTTAGGTACCGTGTACCACCCTCTCCAGGGTTCCAAACACCTCAACTTTCTCATCGTTCCCTGGTAGTGGAATCAGCACTGAGGAAGGTTAAGAGCAAAAAGAAGCATTCTTCTTTTCCACCAGGTCGTTCTTCAAGAACACTTGATGCTTTTGGCCGTCAAGCCTTCCAAAACTCTATGCTGGCTTCCAGAGTTCTCTCATATATTTTTCACATGAGTTTAACACTCCAGGAAGTCACAGAGAAATTGTCTCTTTTGACCCCTTTTTTACCAGAGCCCAAGGCTACTGATTATACCTTGCTCATCAATCACAGCCGGAATATATCCTGGTTTCTGTCTCGTGCTTCTATAGATTCTTTTGAGTCCATTAGCAGATCCTCTGCTATTGCCATTGCAGCACGTCGCAGAGCCTGGCTTGAGGCTTCAGACTTGAGCAAATGGGCACAAACTATACTAGCTCATTCTCCTTGTACAGGAGGTCTTTTTAATAAGGAGGCTTTACGTCGGGTTGCTCAATGCTCCCCTGACTCTTCTTCCATTAGAAACCATTCTAAGCCACCTCCTTCTTCAAATAGTAGGAAATGTCCTACCAAACCTTCTTTTCCTAAGAAAAGGAAGTTTCATTCCTCTCCTGCCCATCATTCGGCTGTACCTAAACCAGGGACGCCTCAGCCTAGTCTGAAGTCCTCCAGTTCTGGCCAGTCTCAACATCCCCAGCAACCATAGGTGCCTGGAATTGTAACTTACATATTAAAAGATTATTCACTGTGCTTTTCTTTTTCAGTGTACTAACCTGTCAAAAAAAAAAATATTTTGTTCAGGTACTACACACTCCAGAAGAGCAGTTGCAACTCTCACCTGATAGTTTCTTTCCCAACTGAACATTTTTCCTTCAGTTGACTTCCCCATGGGTACGTCCCCTCCAACTACTTGAGGGCTACCATACTGAACTACTTCTCTGGTCGTTCCCCAGACAGTGAGAAGAGATATCCCCTCTCTTTTCTTGTCTGTTTTCTTTATTCAGCACAGCACACTCTCTCTGCTGTTTCTGTCAACAGCTCTGCCTGCAGGAGTTGTAGTAATTGTATTACTGGGACTTTTCCAAGTTCCAGTCCCTTGTTAAAATTTTTTTGTCTAGCCTCAGTAGTGATTCCAAACTATCTTGGATCCTCCTACTCGTTAGGCTTTCTCACATTATTCTAACCATCTCCTTTTCTAGGATATGGCAACGTAACTGATTTTCAGTCAGTTTCTCTCATAGCTCTCCTGCACAATGCTCTCTGCAGTCTTCAGAGAAGCTTTCTACTATGAGGGCTTTGCTATAGAGCATTGTCCTTGTCTCTGAAGTTCCTCTATTATTAGAGAGAAACTTCTCAACCCTTCCTATGCCTGTGAGGGTTCTCCACACCCCCTCTAACCTGGGGTGTTCACACGAGATAGCAGTTCTTCTGCTTGAAAATCCACGGCATCTACCATGTCAGTGTTCTGTAGAACTCCCTGCCTTGTTCCCTACAGATTCATATCTTCATCTGTTCTCACGCGAACATCACGGTTATCTCACTGGGTTGCTTTCCTGCATCCCTCAACCCACGAAAATAGATTCTCTATGCATATCCCAAGTGGGCTCACCCTCTCGCAGAACGCAGATTCTTTTTCATTTACATTCCCCATGTACAATTATGGGGCTGGGTGGTAGACATGTATCTCAATCTGTTGTCTTGTATGTAGCATCTCCATATATGTCTACATACTTATATCATTTCTCTGGTGGTGCTAAACCATGCCCCACAAATTTCCATATATCTAGGTGTATCATATATCTATCTATATCTATATATCTATATATCTATATATCTATATTTGATAAATTTCACCACCCATATCCTAATATACAACTCTGGACATATGTATATTTATCTATCTATATATATCTATGAATATATACATATCTATTCCAGCCACATATATATATCTCCCTATATGTATGTGTTTGATGGGGGGCTTCTTAAGGGTTGGTCAATCTTATTCACTATCACCCTTACTGTCTATACTACATGATTTACCTCTTAGAGGTTTTAGACAGATTGTTGCCCCACGTCCCATACCAAATTATGATACAGGACCTGTTCAGCACCAACAACCACTTTGGTGCTAACATCTTATAAATTTTGTAAATAGTTTTCCCCTGTTATCCAAGTTTTGTGCCCTGTTACCTGTAAAACTCATACGCTTTCAACTGTACTGAGCATTTTTGTTACATGTAAACCGCGCTGATGCTGAATAGTGCGGTATATAAGAGACTATAAATAAATAAATAAATCTTCTATTTTTTCTTTATGTCCTTGAAGCATCCAGCTTCAATATTTTTCCTATCTCTCGCCAGCTAGGAAAAACAGTGTACATCTTTATCTTCGAGTACACAACTGTTTTCCGTAGGAATAGGGGTTTTCCATCCCCCCTTTCCTGCCAGGACTGGGCTAGTTCTTCAACTCCGTCAGTCTTCTTCCTTTAGTCCTCAATGTTCATGATGCCTAAAGGACTTTTCAGCTTTTCCCATAAAGCTTTCCATTGAAGACCAGACGTCTACTCCTACCCAGTTGACACCTGGATCATCTACTACCTCCAAGTCTGGACCTTCATCCTCACTACTGAGAGGTCAACTTGACGATTCCGCCACTACTTATCCAGTAGACTCCATCATGCTTTCTACTTCCTACCATACAGTAGGTAAGCTGCATATTTTAAGTGTACATTAAATGTGTTTTAATGCTACGCATCATATCTACCAAGGACTCCTGTAGTCTGTAGAACATCTAGTCCTTGGCTATGCTGTTTCTTTCCTCACAGCTCCTTTATTGTCAACTCCTACCCTCCATCCCACATTAGATGCCGGGGATTCCTGGAGACAAAATGCGCCCCTGACCCGGGCACTTGAATTTTTATGGGATCTCCCCCTGGCATCTCCAGCTAGGGAGTCCCCATATGTGAAGACTCATTCCTGCTTGTTCCTGGAGATAGCACAGTTCTCCAGGACCAAGCAGGAAGTCAGTCCTCACTTATGGGTGACGTCGGCGCCGACGGAGCCCTCGCGGAGCAATTTTCCCCAGCTTTCAAAGAAAGCCTTTGGGAATTGCAGCGCGCATGCGCGGTCCTCTTCCCGCCCAAGGGTGCCATCTTAGACAGTCTTCTTTTTTCCGCGGAGCCCTACAGACGTCCCCGTCTTGTCCCCGTGAAAAAGTTGATATTTCTTCATAATTTTATTCTTTTTCCTTCGGTTCGACGCCGGTCTTTTTCCCGCCCGGACTCGCGACGCCGGTCACGAGTCCTCTTCTTCTTTTCGGTTTTTCTGACTTAGTCAGTTTTCGTTTTCGGTTTTTCCCTGGCAGCCGGGTCCTTTGACCTCGCCGGGGCCCTTTTTCCCCCGATGGCTGCCAGTGGTTTCAAGCGGTGTAGTCAGTGTGACCGAAATATGTCACTAACTGACACACACGACTTTTGCCTCCGCTGCCTGGGCCGGATCATGAAGAAATGATCTGTGGGCCCTGCGGCAAAATGTCCTCCAAAGTGTTGAGAAGTCGGCGGCATCAGCGGGATAGGATCTTCGCTGACCCCAGCCGTACCCGGACCTCGTCGGAGGCCTCCGCGTCCAAAGGTTCCAGCTCGGACCGTCGCCGGAGTTCCTCCGACAGGGGTTCTCCCTCCGGGGACCATCGACGTAAGGTGAAACCCGCGAGGGCGGCGTCGGTGGACGCTCCTGGCTCCGCGAGGGCCGGGTCGCATAGCCCCGATAGCTGCCCCGGGTCCTTGGAGAAGGAGCACCTCCTGAAGCGACCTCGCCTGGAGTCGGAGCTGCCTGCTCGGGTAAGTCCTGTGGTCCTCCTGGACTCGCCTCCGCGACAGCCGACGTCGGGCCCGACGCCGTCGGGGCCCGAGTCGGGGGCTGCTGGGTCACCTGAGCTCGGACTCAGGTTGACGGCCTTGGAGAGCAGACTGTCTGCCTTCATGGACCAGCAGCGGGCACTGCTCGCTGGCGTCGCTGCCCCGACCGCCGGGACGTCGACGTCCAAGTCGACCCCGGAGACCGAGCCGATCCTCGAGTTGATGCGAACTCGAGTCGATCCTCGGTCGAGGTCACCCTCGGCCTCCCGTTCGGGACCGAGGTCGCCGACGCCGACTCCCTCGGCGTCGGGGTGGCAGGCACCGCGCCCTGCCCGGGCCGACCCCACCGAGTCCTCGTCGGAGTCGGTCTGGGAGTCTGAAGAGGAAGAGTCGCCTGATTCTTTCCGGACTCGGTGTGTCCCCTCGGACTCACCGGAGTCCGAACCTCGGAAGCAGTCCCCCCCGGAGGATGCCCGGTTCTCGGACTTCGTCAGGGATATGGCCAAGGCTTTGGCCTTCCCTGCGGACCCCGAGGAGGAGCCTCGAGCCGAAGAGCTCGACGCCCTCCAGTATGACTCTCCCGCAAGGGAACACTTTACTGTACCGGTTCCTCCTATGCTGGAACGACTACTCTTCCGCATGTGGGAGAGTCCGGCCACCTCGCCGGTCCTGAGCAAGCGGGTCGATTCTATCTATCGAGTCCGCAAGAGCCCTGGCTTCCAAAAAGCACAGCTACCACACCATTCCATGGTAGTGGAATCGGCCATGCATCGTCTTAAGAGCCAGAAGATGCACTCCTCGGTGCCTCCTGGCAGGGAGGCCCGTAACCTGGATGGCCTTGGTAAGAAGTGTTTCCAGGGCTCTATGCTTGCGTGTCGTGTCCAGACCTACCAGCTATACATGGGCATGTATCTCCGAGACCTGGCTAAAGAGCTAGCCGGATTCTCCGCTGGTTTGTCCGAGGAACCCTTGCGGAGGTTCCTGGCCTTGTCCACTGGCATTCGGGAATGCTCAAAATTCATATCCCGAGCAGCCTATGATGGCTTTGAAGCATCGGCTCGAGTGGCCGCAGCCGGCATCGGTGCCCGCCGACAGGCTTGGCTTCAGTCGTCTGACCTTGAGCCCTGGGTGCAGGACAAGTTGGTCGATGTCTCCTGCCGAGGCGAAAACCTCTTTGGCAAGCCCATGGCTGAAAAGGCTGCACAAATTGAGACGGAGACTCTCACCAGGACCAGGCTTTCTAGGAAGACCTCCGCCCCTTCCCAGAAAAAGAAGGGCTCGGGAAAAAAGTCCTTTTACCCGAGGAAGACGGCTGCCTACAAACAATACCCCCATTATCAGGCCCCTGCAGCTCCCCAACAGGGCCAGCAGGCCAAGGGACGGGGTAACGGGTCCCGTAGGCAGCAAGCCCCCAAGCCTGCACCACCAGCCCCTGCTCAGCAGGGTGGGGGTTTTTGACTCCTTAAGCATAGCCTCTCCCCCCGCTGGTTCCTCCCAGCACCGGAGGCCGGCTGGTTCACTTCGCCCACAGGTGGTCCAGCATCACCTCAGATGCCTGGGTGCTTCAAGTCGTGCGAGAAGGCTATCTTCTCCACTTCCACCAGGTCCCTCCCTCCTATTTTCCGGGAGAACCTCCACGACCCCCCCTGCACAGGGAATTACTCCTTCAGGAGTTAGCAGGTCTTCTACAGGAACAGGCGGTGGAACCGGTGCCCCACCACCTAAAAGGTCAAGGCTTTTATTCCAGGTATTTTCTAATACCAAAGAGAACAGGAGGCCTCCGACCCATCCTGGACTTGTGCAACCTCAACAAGTTCCTTGTGCGGGAGAAGTTCAAAATGCTTACCCTTGGAATCCTTCTGCCCTACCTCCAGCAGGGAGATTGGCTATGCTTCTTGGATCTAAAGGATGCCTACACGCACATCCTCATCCACCCAAGCCACCGCCAATACCTAAGGTTTGTGGTGGCAGGAAATCATTACCAGTACAGAGTACTGCCTTTTGGCCTGTCCTCCGCGCCGCGAGTCTTCACAAAATGTCTCGCGGTGGTGGCGGCCCATCTCCGGCTTCACGGCCTATATGTCTTTCCGTACCTCGACGACTGGCTCATCAGAGCAGCGTTCGCTCCGGAGGTCACCAACGCCACACGCCGCACGGTGACTCTTCTGCAGTACTTGGGCTTTGTTATAAACTTCGCAAAGTCCACTTTGCTCCCCTCACAGGATCTCGAGTTCATCGGCGCAAGGCTGCACACTCCTCAGGCACGAGCGTACCTACCGCTCGACAGGGCTCAACGGCTCATGGACCTAGCCGACCGTTTTCGCAGCCAGCCCCTGGTCTCCGCCAGGCGCTTCCTGAGACTACTCGGCCATATGGCTTCCACTGTCCATGTGACCCCCAATGCCCGCCTGAATATGCGGCCTGCTCAATGGTGTCTCCGCCAGCAGTGGCGACAAGCCACAGGCGGCCTAGCAGACCTAGTGCGCGTCTCCGAGCCGCTGATCTCGTCTCTCCGGTGGTGGCTTCAGCAGCCGAACCTGATATTCGGAATGCCTTTCCAGTCACCTCAGCCGGCCCGGGTGCTGACCACAGATGCATCCCTCCTGGGCTGGGGAGCACATTGCCAAGGGGCACGTACTCAGGGCCTCTGGACCGCGTGGGAGTCTGCTCAGCAGATCAACTTCCTGGAGCTCAGGGCGATCCGCCTGGCTCTCAAGGCCTTCTCCCACCTGACTTCTCACCAGTCTGTCCTTGTCCAGACGGACAATCAAGTTGCCATGTTCTACGTGAACAAGCAGGGGGGCACGGGCTCCTTCCTCCTCTGCCGGGAGGCACAGAAGCTCTGCTCCTGGGCCGTCAGTCACGGCATTCTCCTCAAGGCAGTTTATCTCCCAGGCCAAGAGAATTACCTGGCGGACAAACTCAGCAGGATCCTCCAGCTGCACGAGTGGCGTCTGGATCCCTTGGTAGTTCAGAAGCTCTTCCTAAAGTGGGGCCTCCCCACGGTGGATCTCTTTGCCAGTCCTCACAACCAGCAACTTCCTCGCTTCTGCTCTCGTCAGCCACACCCCCTTCGGGTTGCGGCGGACGCTTTTCTACTATCATGGTCGGGGAGCCTTCTGTACGCTTTCCCTCCCATCCCGCTAGTCTCTCGGACTCTTTTCAAGGTTCTCCGAGACAAAGCCTTCATGATCCTGGTGGCCCCTCGCTGGCCCAGACAGCCGTGGTTTCTGCTCCTGCTGCAATTAGCGGTGGAGGATCCATTCCCTCTGGGGTTACAACCGGATCTCCTCACTCAAGATCAGGGGTCTCTGCTACACCCCAACCTCAGGTCTCTCAACCTCATGGCCTGGCTGCTGAGAGGGTAGTCCTCGCTCCCCTTCTCCTGCCGGCAGAGGTGGAGGAAGTCGTCCTAGCTTCGCGACGACTTTCTACCCGCAAATGCTACGCCCTTAAATGGCGTCGGTTTTCCGTTTGGTGTACCCGACAGTCTCAGGATCCCTTCTCCTGCCCGGTGTCGGTGGTCTTGCAGTACTTGCTTTACCTCTCTAATCTGGGACTTAAGTCCAACTCCATCAAGGTTCACCTCAGTGCTCTTTCAGCACATCATGTGCCGGTGGACGGCAGACCTCTCTCTCCAACGACCCTCTCGTAGCGAGGTTTCTCAGAGGTCTCCTTCTACTTAAACCACCTCTGCGCCCGCCAGCGCCTGACTGGGACCTGAATGTGGTTTTACAGCGGATCACCTGTCCGCCTTTTGAACCTATGGCTACCTGTTCTCTCCGTTTTCTTTCTTGGAAAACACTGTTCTTGATAGCCCTCACTTCCGCTAGACGCGTAAGTGAATTGCAGGCCCTCGTGTCTGATCCCCCTTACACTCGGTTCTACAAAAATAGGGTAGTCCTACGGACTCACCCAAAATTTCTTCCAAAGGTGGTCTCCCCTTTTCATATCAATCAGGAGGTGGTACTTCCAACCTTCTTTCCCAGACCACACTCCAGCCGAGCTGAAACGGTCCTCCATACCCTGGACTGTAGAAGGGCTTTGAACTTCTACCTTGACCGTACGCGGGAGCACCGTAAAGCTGCTCAGCTTTTTGTGTCTTTTGACCCCAATAAATTGGGGCTCCCGGTCTCCAAGCGTACTCTGTCCATCTGGGTTGCGGACTGTATCACTTGGGCTTATGGGGCAGCTGGACTCTCCTTGGAAGGTCGAGTCACGGCTCATTGCGTTCGGGCAAAGGCCACGTCAGTGGCTTACCTCCACTCTGTTCCGCTGGCAGACATCTGCCGGGCCGCTACTTGGTCTTCGAGCCAGACTTTTGCGGTCCATTACTGTCTCGAGAGGGAGTCCCGCAGGGACAGTGCTTTCGGACAGGCAGTCCTCCGTAATCTCTTTGAGGTCTGAGCAACTCCTACCCTCCATCCCGGATGTGGCTACCGGTGGGTAATAATTCAGCGAAGATTCTTTCCTTCTGTGCTGCTGAGCTAGAGGGAGCTCATTTTTGTGCTTAGGGTCTCCGGTAGCCTTAAGCTTGGGAGTCCCATAAGTGAGGACTGACTTCCTGCTTGGTCCTGGAGAAAGCGTAGTTACTCACCTGTAACAGGTGTTCTCCAGGAGCAGCAGGAATCAGTCCTCACAACCCTCCCTCCTCCCCTTGGAGTTGCAATCGTCTGCTTTACTTTTTTTTTTTTTTTTTTTGCAAATTTTTATGCTGTCTTTTTTGGCTATGTCATCTGACTGGCTAAGATGGCACCCTTGGGCGGGAAGAGGACCGCGCATGCGCGCTGCAATTCCCAAAGGCTTTCTTTGAAAGCTGGGGAAAATTGCTCCGCGAGGGCTCCGTCGGCGCCGACGTCACCCATAAGTGAGGACTGATTCCTGCTGCTCCTGGAGAACACCTGTTACAGGTGAGTAACTACGCTTTACTTACCTGTAACAGGTGATCTCTGGGAACAGCAGGAATTAGTCTTCACAACCCTCCCACCTCCCCTAGGAGTTGCATCTTTTTTATTTTTTCCCTTTTCTCTCCTCGCCTTTGTCTCAGCTCTGAAACTCAACTGAAGAGAGGCTGTGGAGAAGGCGGGAAGTCACTGCGCAGGCGCGAGGGATGCTGCCAAAAGCTTTCTAATTGAAAGCTGGGCAGCATTCCCATGCAGGCTCCGTTGGTACCGACGTACCCATATATGAAGATTAATTCCTGCTGTTCCCAGAGATCACCTGTTACAGGTAAGTAACTCTGCTTTACTGCATGGGCTCCATTGGTACTGATGTCATCCAAATGTGAAGACTAAATTCCTGTTCCCAGAGATCACCTGTTACAGGTGAGTAACTACGTTGTGTGTGTGTGTGTTATGGTGGGTTGCAGAGTGTGTGTGTGCCATGGGGAGTGTGTAGGGCTGTTTATGGGTATTTCCCATTCCTATTCTTCATATACTCTCCCTCCTGCAGACTCTCTCCTTCCTTTCACCCAGCTGTGCACTTTTCCCCTCCCCTACCAAACAACTTAGTACTCTCTCTTCTTTCCTTGCCTTTTACTCCCTCGCTTGCACACACTTTCAAGTCTCAGTCCTTCCTGTTCCCCCTGATGCTCCACCTCTCTTCTCGCTCCTTTTTCTCTAGCTCTACCCATTCCCTCTTGCTGTTATGCCTTCCTCCTCTAACCCTGCCTCTTATATTAATGCTTCACCCCTTTCCCTCTTCTCAAGCATACAGGCTGAAGCTCCATTCTTTAGGCTGGTTGGGATCTGGAATCTCCTGCCAGCCTTTTCAGCCCTGCAGCTATACTCTTTAGGCTGATGGGACCCATGAAACTCCCACCAGCTTTTCATGCTGCAGGTTTGTTGTGAAGGGGAGAGGGAGGGACTTGTTATGCCATACGCATCTATTTGCACATATGCAAAACGATATGTATGGACAGACAACTTTCCAGCTGGAGACTCCCCAATAGACGCTATAATTTTCTGTAAAATGCGCCTAAAAAAGTGTATGTGTATATTTACAACAATGTGAATTGTTCTTGGATATTTTAACTAAAATGCTATGCTTTTTTGGACTTAACTGATTTTATTCTTTCCAACCCAACAAAAGGTGGAAAGAATTATACAAAAGGGGTCAGGAATGTCTGCCTGGGGCCAAATAACTTTGAAAATTTAATAGAATGAGATGTGACTTGTGACATGAGCAAAACCTGGTAAAAAGATGAATCAAGTTAGATAATGGGCCAAATTTGAGGGAGCGATTCCAGAAAAATAAGCTGATTTAAAAAATTGGAGAGAGATTTCTAGCTTCTATAGCCTAGAAACTTATTTATAGGGAAACAGCAGTTAGGGAATTCTTCCTTTTAAACTGCCTCTTCGTATTCTCTACTGTCACACCCTGCAACTGCCACAATTCCCAAAATATCTTCCTCTTGCAACTGCCTCCACTCTTGCAAACTGCATCACCTCCCCAAAACTACCCCCATAAATGACCTACTATTGTACAAGCTGTCTCACCCTCAAAATCTACCTCCTGGCAAATCCCGCTCCACTTCAATAACTATCCCTTGCACTGCACATTCCATGAGATGTGCTCGCATGTTTTCCACACTTGCTTTACAAATACAATGGGAAGCTTGACAGAGAAGGAAAATTTTTATCTCAAAAGTGATGACCATGCTAGTTTTTTTTTCTTTATTGGTCCAGATGGTATGGTTTATTTTGCTGAAGTTGCCAGGAGCTTTTTCTTCAAATATTTCTAGCTCGGCTTCAGGAACCTAACCTGTACAAATAGTAATCACTTGGCTCTAATTTGTTGGCTTTCTGGGGGGAAGTCTATTTTTCAACATTGCCCTTCTCAAACATTATGTACATAGTTTCCCCCGTTATCCAAGTTGATTGCTCCTGTTCATTGTAATGACCTGACTCTTGTTCATTGTCGGATTCTGTTTTGTTTTATGTAAACCGCGCTGATCGTAAATAGTGCGGTATATAAGAAATGTAAAATAAATAAATAAATAAATAAATACTCTACATTTGTGGACAACTAGTAATTTCAATTTATTTGAGAAGTCTTCCACTTTGGTGGCAAATAGTGGCTCTCAAGAAACCATCAGCATCATCTCTTCGAGGAGCTTGCCTAGAAGAGATGACATGCTGGCTAACGCAACACAACCTAAGGATAAACTACAAGACTGACGCTCTCATCACGAGAAGCGCTGGATTTATACCTTCTCCCACACTTAGCCTAAACCACAGTACGATACCCATTAAACCCAAAGTGAAATACTTTGGAGTCACTCTAGACAGCAAACTGAACCGCCAAACCCACATCAGCAAAACCACCAAGAAAGCCTATCACCAAATGCGGATCATCAGACGACTTAAACCGCTACTATGTCAAGATCCCTTTTGCACTGTTTGTCAAGTCCTAATTATTCCAGTCCTTGATTACTGCAACCCCATATACCTTGGACTGCCTAAAATGTTGCTATGCTCTCTTCAGATGGCACAAAACACTTCTGCTTGAATTATAACAGGATCGTCAAAGCACGACCACATCACCCCTATCTTGAACCACCTCCACTGGTTCCCCATTAACTCCTGCACCAAGTATAAAACACTATTAAACATCTTTAAAATCAAACACAACACCTCTACACAGAGCCTGAAGACCCTTACCACCAATGACAATAGCACAAGACCCAGGAGGCGTCGAACCACAAATATGATCACTACCCCCAGCACCTACTCCAAGGCTAGTCAATCCACATCCGTAAGAGCTATACCTCTTGCTGCTCCTGCTCTTTGGAACTCTCTCCCGGACTGTCTAAGAGACACTTCTGATATCAAGGACTTTTGGAAGATGCTTAAAACTTCACTCTACATAGAACACTATGGGAACATTACATAACCTTAGCCGCCCACAGAAAATTTATTTATTTAGCTGTATTTAGCTGTATTTATTTTATTTAGCTGTATTTATATCCCGCTTTTCACCGGGTCAAAGCGGTCAATTGGGGGATACATTTAACACGAGGGGATATGAGACACATACACTAATACTTACAGGGAACATGGGCAATGGAGGGTTAAGTGGCTTGCCCAAGACCACAAGGAGTGCCTACAGGACTAGAAATCCCAGTCCCTCCGTCCTGAGATTGCTGTCCACAGGTGGGGCTTGAACCCCCGGCTCTCCGGCCTGAAGTACCTTGTCCTAACCACTAGACCACTCCATCATTCAAAAATGATCCCCCTTACCATGTACTGTGGTTAGTCATTAGCTTGCGTGCAGTACTTCACTCTGTACAGCTCATGTTAAACAGGTCACTATGTATATAGTTTTGTTGCAACATCTCTTATTCTGACATATTTATATAAAGTTAAATTGCAACATCCCCCACATGCTACCTTATCCTTGTTGCATATAAACTTTGTAGTTCCATTGTTAACCGCTTTGATTTAAGGAGAAAGCGGTATAAAAATCAGGTTAAATAAATAAAAATAAATAAATAAATAAAATCTAACTATGACTAGCTCTTGTTCTTACCTGACACAGGCATTGAAAAAATTGGAAGATCATTTGCTATCTTTTGAGACTTATTTGGGATTACCCCAGTAAGCTGCTTGTAAGAACATAAAATGTGCTATGCTGGATCAGACAAAAGGACCACCAAGCACAACATCCTTTTCTGATAGTTACCAAGCTTAAGTCATTAGGACATATCTTATACAATAAACTAAATAGCTCTACTCACTAACCATCACGTAATAATGTATCAACTCAGCATAAAAATAATGGAATGGCAAACCTCAGAAACCTCAAACACCTACCATAATTCACTTTTTATAGTGAGCTTCGGTGTTCATTAAGAGATTACATACATCAACGGTTTGCATATTTCCATATACAAAATACCATTGGTTATATACATACAAACAGATGTGAAAGTGTATCCATAAATTATCAAATACAATATATCCACATGTCACAACATGTCAACAACACTTCAAAACATCACAACTTATAACTCCTGGTATGTTGATTAACTCCATTCAGAAAACGGATTGGATTCCAAAGGTTTGGATCCTGGATTAGGACTATCTGACACATTCCAGAAAAAGGATCCATTCTTTATTTATTTTAAAACATTTTAGCCCACCATATTCAAGGCATTTTAAGATGGTTTACAATTTATTTATTTATTTATTTATTTTATTTTATTTAGTAAACACTTATATACCGCTACTTCCAGCGATCAGAAGCGGTTTGATTACAACTTTGGGATTTGTCAAAAATCAAGACAGAAAAGTTAGGGCATAGCTAAAAAGTACAGAGGTAATACACGGCACACAGCATAATAGGGTCTAAATATAGACCTTAATGTAATTACATAAATTTACAAAAGAGATTGTCCTTCACCTATTTACATTTTTACATACAGCCATCCGCTTCTTCTTTTTTCCCTCTTGGATTTACATCTGGTTGTAGTGACAATTGAACAGATGTGTTTTTAATTTCTTCCTGAAGTCAATTATGTCTTTAATTGCTCTCAGCTCCTGCGGTAGGTGGTTCCATAATGTGGGGGCAGAGAAGGAGAATGCTCTGTGGCTAGTACTGACTTTTACATGTCTGATGCTGTTTGGAACTTGTAGTGTGTCTGAGTTGATAGTTCTCCTGTTTCTGGTTGTTGGTTGCGTGCAGATAAGGGTGGAGAGGAATGATGGGGCTAGGTTATGTATTAGTTTGAACGTAGTTACCAAAGTTTTGTATTGAATCCTGGCAACGATGGGTAGCCAGTGCAGCTCAATCAATACAGGTGTGATATGTTCAGTGACGCTTGATCGCATGATGATCCTCGCCGCCACATTTTGTGCCAATTGTAATATATTGGTCGTTTTCTTTGGCAGACCCTGTAAGATGGAGTTACAGTAGTCTAGGTGAGGCATGATGAGCGCTTGCGCAACCGACCGGAAGTCACATGGTTCAAGTATATTCCGCAGGGGTCGTAGTACTCTAAGCTTGTGAAGATGGCCTTGTTGGTGTTGCTGAGGTGTTTTTTCCATCTTTAGTTTGCTGTCGATTGTGACTCCCAGATATTTGATTTCATTTTTAGTGTTGTAAGTGTTGTTGCACAATGTGATTGTTGGAGGCGGTTCGAAGTCAGGTTTACTGGATATAAACATTACTTCCGTTTTCTTGTGGTTAATCGACATATTGTTTTTGTTTTAGCCATCCCAACATCTCTCCCATGCAGGTTTCAAGCTGAGTATAGTTAGGGTTTGCGGCATCTAATTGATTGTACAGCATAATATCGTCTGCGTATATGTGGTAGTTAATGCCATATTTCCTGAAAATTCCACTGAGGGGTTGCATGTAAATGTTAAAAAGTAGTGCCGAGAGTGCCGAACCCTGCGGTATGCCTTGAGTTTGAGTGAAGGCTTCAGCTTTTTCGCCGTTGAATTGGACCTGCGGCTTTCTGTTCGTTATGTAGGAGGAGAACCATTTCAAGGTGGTTCCTAAGATTCCAATCGATGCCAGCTTGTTAAGGAGGGTTACATGATGGACAGTGTCGAAAGCGGCAGAGATGTCGATGAAAATGAGAATAAACATTTTCTTTCTGTCTTCCAGGCCCTTGAGGAGGTTGTTAAGCAGGGCCAAAAGCAGAGTTTCAACCCCATGATTTTTTCTGAAACCGTATTGCTGCTTGTCCAGGGTTTCATGGTCATCGAGGTGGTCTTGCAGTTGGATAAGGGCTGCTTTTTCAATGATCTTTGCTAGGAAAGATATGCTAGAGATTGGGCGGTAAGATGATGGGTCCTCTTTGTTGAGTGAGTTGTTTTTTAGAATCGGTCTAATTATAGACTTTTTGAGCTGGTTGGGCATGATTCCTTGACACAGTGATTGGTTCACAATGTGTGAGACCTGGTGGACGATATCCTTTTTTGCCGCTTTGATCCATGTAGCTGGGCAGGGATCAAGCGGGGAGGTGGTGGTATTGATACTGGTTATTATTTCAATAGTTTGCTTATCAATTTTGTGAAATTCGTTCCATGCCTGTTCTTGCTTCACTACAGTTTTCAAATGTGGTGTGTCAACACAGAGAGTGGGTGAGGTTGTTGTCAGCTTGCTTGCGTAGTGGTTTGCAAGGGTTTGAGGATGAATAGTGTCGCCCTGCTGTTCCGGCTGGACTGTTTTGGTTAGTGTTTTTACTAGATGAAATAGTTCACGTGGTTTGTTGATGGCTTTGTTCAGCAGGTTGGAGTGGTGCTTCCTTTTTGCAGCATCTACCTCTTCTTTGTATCTTGCGAGGAGGTTGAGGTACTCAGCTCTGCGTTCCAAAGTTTTGCTATGTCTCCACTTTTTTTCACACTTTCTAAGCTCTCTCTTCCTTTTGGTTAGCGTTGTTGTGTACCAGTGTTCCGACTGTTGTTTACCTGGGATTGCTGTGTTTTTCCATTTAGGGTTCGCTGTAGCCTGAATTCCTGTGTCCCAGCTATTTGTTAGTGCATCGAGGTCTGTAGTTTCCAGGTCAATGTGCGCCTTGATGTTACTTGTAAGACCTTCCAGGTCAAGTTTGTTGAAACTTCTCTGTTGGATTTCTCGTTGTGCTTTCACGTCTTTTGGTAACAAAGGGAGTTTTATCCGTATGTCGATTTGGCGATGGTCAGACCAAGGTACTGCTTTGATTTTGATCAGGGGTTTAACATCGTTGCACTGCTTGTTTGTAGGAGTGAAGACCATGTCCAGGGTGTGTCCCTTTTCGTGGGTTGGTTCGTTTATTATCTGATGATACCCAAGTTGGGACATAGCTTCCAGGAAGGTGTTGGCGTACGCTGCTGTTGTTGACGCTAGGTTTAGGTCACCTAGGATGACTTGGAATTTCTTCGGTTGTGTTGATGAAATGTTTTCTAAAGCTGCAGCAAGTATTTCATGATTCGGCGAGGGGGATCTGTATATTAGACAGATGGATATTGCTAAGTTCTCCCCTTTGAGCAGGTCTATGTCTGGGTTTGAGTCCAGGGACGTGCATGAGAGTTTCAAGTTTGATCTAGCAATTATGAGAACTCCTCCACCTCTTTTGTTGGATCGCGGACAGTTATACAGGTTGTATCCGGGCCTGCTTAACTGATTCAATAAGGCTGTATCGGTGTTCGTGATCCAGGTTTCTGTTATACAGAGGATGTCAGGTTGCTCGTCTTTGATTATGTCATAGATAATGTGGGTCTTGTTTCTGATTGATCGGGCATTGATGAGTGTGATGCTACAGACCACAAATGGTGTTGGCGGAGCCTGGTTGTGTGTAGCAAGGGGCCGTAAGGGCTTGCTCATCCGTGGCCTTTTTGATTTTGACTTGCGGTGCTTCTGTGCTCCATTGTGACTCCCACTTGAGTATCCTGGATAAGTCATGTGTGTCGATACTATACTGGTGGTGTGGTAGAGTGTGGGAAGGGGTGTTTGAGGAGTGTGGATGGCGTAGAGGATGTAGAGTGGACCACATATAAGTGGTGTAGATTGGTACATGTTAGTGTTGATTGTGTATGCTGAGATTAGGGTGATCAGACAAACTCCAAGGCAAAGTTTTAGTAGATTCATGTCTAAGTGTGTGTGTGTCAATACAATAAAATAGAATCCAATGCTAAACTTAGGAGAGCGGTAAGAGTAACAATATCAGCAGGTATCATTAACAGTCAAAGTGGTTCTATCAGAATAAACATCAGGTATCAGCGGTTTAGCAATAGGTAAACAAGATTGATAAGTAGTATCATGAAGTAACGGTAACAGTACCAGTGGTGACAACAATCGAAGCAGCATGTAACAGTAGCTAGCGATAAGTAACACAGTTATCAAGTATAGTTAGCAGAGGGATAATTTAATTTCTTTGTAATTCCTTTGTATTTTTATGTCCCCCTCCAACACTCACACGCATAAAAACAACAATAAACAACTGTTGAGTACAAAGTTTAGTACGTACATTGCTACTGCCACTAACTACAAACACACTGCTGGCCTTTATCAATTACTGCACTAAGGCGGGAACAAAAAAGTCTCCCAAAAGGCAAGCAGGTCCGTCTCCTTCCGCAAAGTCTCTGGCAATTTGTTCCACCAAACTAGAGTTGCCACTGAGAACACATGCGCCCGCCACTGCAAAGGATGTACCTGGGGGAAACCCTGGCACGATCAGCAGTTGCACTTGCGACAACCACGGGGACCTGTTAAGCTGATACCACATCACAGAGCCATGCAAATAACTAGACCTTAATCCCCGCAGCACCTTAAAGGCCAAAACTAACAACTTGAAAATGCACCACTGCCAAATTGGCAGCCAGTGCAATTGCTGAAGTACACTGGACACCAATTCCTGCCTACCTATCCCCCAAACCACCCTTGCAGCTGAGTTCCGAACTACTTGCAGCTTCTGTAGCAAGTAAGCCTGCAAACCCACATAAAGGGCATTACAGTAGTCCAAAACTGAGAGCACAAGCACCTGAACCAAAAGCACAAAGCCTCCCTGTCCAAGAATAGACAGAGCTGCTGCACCAATCATAACTTTCCATAAGCAGTGTACACTACCTGAGACACCTGTACCTGCAGGGACAAGTCTGCATCAAGCATGACCCCCCCCCCCACCCCAGGTCCTGGATTTTGTTTTTGTGGTTCATTTCCAGTTGTAAGTAGTAGTTTTCCCAAGTCTACCTGTATAATAGAGTTTCCTCCAGGAACTTCTACATACACTGCTCAAATCCAGCTATGCCTGATGCCTTCTCCACATCCTCCAGCACTAAATTCCACAGTCTGATTTATGTAGAGAAAATAAAAATACTTTATTCATTTTGTTTTAAATCTCCGTCTGTTAGTTTCATGGAGTGTCCCCTAGTCTTGAAAGACAAGTAAACATAACCTATTTTGTCTGTGTACCCTACTCATCTGCTCATCCACTCATGGCTTTATATACCCCTTAATCATTGTTTCCTCTTCTCCAGATGGCTGACTAAACTGTGCAGTCTTCATGCACCAAGACCTTTATTATAATCTCCATTTTATTCTCCATCCTTTTCTGAATAATTTGTAACAATCTGCTTTTTTTTTTGTCTTTACTGCTGTAGCACGTTGAGTTGAGAATTTCAAAGTATTGTCCACAGTAACTCCCAAGATGTCTTTCCAGGGTGGTGTTTTGTAATATGGAATTTGGCATAGTATGCCTGTAGTTAGGATTCATTTTCCTTATGTAAGTCACTTTGCAGTTGTTCGTTTTAAGTTTCATCTGCCAGTTAAATGCCCAGACCCTCGAGCCACTTTGATGCGGAAAAAACCCACTAGTGGTAAAGGAACTTTTAATAGTATACAAAAATTATAAGAAAAATATGAGCAAAAAAGAAAAAAAAAGTAGCTATTTGATAAATTTAATAGCTTTAAGAGTGAAATTGAGCTGAATGATTGATAAGCAAGGACTATGGGTGGAATGCGACAGCCACAGGAATGTGTTTATATATTTGTCCCCCTGCTCCATTCTGATGTTTTTTTCACCTCTATATTTTTGTAGGTTTATATGTGTGTTGACATTTGTAATAAATATTCCTTTATGTAAGGGGGGTTTATTTTTATCTTTTGGACAGACCCTCAAGCTGACCTTCTGCTGTTCCTTTCAGTCCACTTGTATTTTAATAATGTTTAATAATTTTGTGCTATTTTCAGATTTAATCATTTGTTGCTCTTTTCTGATCATTTATGTCAGTGTTTAAATAGCACTGGTCCCAGTACAGATTCTGAGGGCACTTTGCTATTTATCTCTGCCCAATGGAAAAACGGCTTCTGAACATAAGAACATAAGATATGCCATACTGGGTCAGACCAAGATCCATCAAGCCCAGTATTCTGTTTCCAACAGTGGCCAATCTAGGTCATATAAACCTAGCAGTTTCACCAAGGGACACAGGTTCCACAATGCTTGTATTGGTTCAAGCATTGATATCCTGGGTCCCTTCTTAATAATGGTTTATGGACCTTTCCTCCAGGAACTTGTCCAAACCTTTTTTAAACCCAGCTACACTAACAGCCTTTTTTAAACCCAGCTACACTAACAGAGTCTGATTACACGTTGAGTGAAAAAATATTTTCTTTTATTAGTCTTAAATAGTTTACCCTGTAGCTTCATTGCATGTCCCCTAGTCTTTCTATATTCTGATAAGGTAAACAATCGATCTACGTTTACCCGTTCCACTCCGTTCATTAATTTATAGACTTCTATCATATCTCCCCTCAGCCGTCTCTTTTCCAGGTTAAAGAGCCCTAACCTTTTTAGCCTTTCTTCATAGGAGTATCCTTCCATCCCCTTTACCATTTTGGTGGCTCTTCTCTGAACCTTTTCTAAAATCGCTATATCCTTTTTAAGATATGGCGACCAGAATTGCACACAATATTCAAGGTGCGGTCTCACCATGGAACGATATAGAGGCATTATAATATCTTTTGTTTTATTTTCCATTCCTTTCCTTATCATACCTAGCATTCTATTTACTCTCTTGGCCGCTGCTGCACACTGGGCCGAGGGTTTTAACATGGTATCCACAATGACGCCTAAATCTTTTTCCTGGGTGGTAGTTCCTAATGTGGAACCTTGCATCGTGTAACCATAGTTTGGGTTGTTCTTCCCTAGGTGCATAACCTTGCACTTGTCCACATTAAATTTCATCTGCCATTTTGATGCCCAGTCTTCCAATTTATCAAGATCTTCTTGCAATTTTCCACAATCCTCTTGGGTTTTAACAACTTTAAATAGTTTTGTGTCATCTGCAAATTTGATAACCTCACTCGTTATTCCACTTTCCAGGTCATTTATGAATATGTCAAAAAGCAGCGGACCCAGCACAGATCCCTGGGGTACACCACTATTCACCTTTCTCCATTGGGAAAATTGGCCATTTAGCCCTTCCCTCTGCTTTCTAGCTTTTAACTAGTTCCTGATCCACAATAGTACACTGCCTCCTATCCCATGACTCTTTAGTTTTGCCAAAAGTCTCTCATGAGGGGCCTTGTCAAAGGTTTTCTGAAAGTCCAGATACACAATATCAACCGACTCACCTTTGTCCACCTGATTATTCACTCCTTCAAAAAACATAACAGATTAGTAAGACAAGATCTTCCTTGTCTAAAGCCATGTTGGCTGTCTCCCATTAGGTCATTCTTATCTTTTAACCATTTATCAAACCATGATAGGATATAGCTTGCTATCCTGTTACTTTTTTTTTGTAATTGAAATTTTTTATTTAACTTGAAGATACATACATAGCCTTTATACATCCAGTATCTACAGATTACATATATACCAAACTTTTACTGCTTTATATGACAAGTGCACTTCAATGAGATACTTAATTGAGACCCATACCTCAACCCCTTAACCCTTATTAATACTTTTATAACCTTCCGTCTTTATACGTCACATCATATGTACTTCCATCTTAACCTGTCTAGTACTTTTTTCTCCTTTATTGTTCCCCCACATATTATGATTGAACTTTATACAGTCAAACCTCGGTTTTCGTATGCCCTGGTTTTCGTACGATTCGGTTTTCGTTGACTTTTTTCATCAAGATTTTGTTCCGGTTTTCGTACGTTGTCTCGGTTTTCGTACAGTTGAAAATGGAGCACCATCTTGTGGCCAGAAGTGGGATTTTCTTTATTTTGATTTTCTTGCTGATTGACTGTCTTCCATATTTATTGGCGCTTCTCTTTTACAAGGCAGGCTGGAGCCCCAATTGGGCAGCCGGCCAAGATGGCTGTTCCCACCTCCGCTGCTGGTGGTGATTGCTCGATCCCCGGAGGGGAGAGCAGCTGGAGCTGGCTGGAGTGCGTCCCATATGCCAACAAAAGTCTTCAATAAAGGTAAAAGTGATGTTACATGCTCATTTATCCATTTCATTAGTCATTTATATGTATTTCTCATTGTTTTCTGTATGTAAAAATATAGTTATTCTCTATAAAATGTATTTTTTGTCAATATTTTTGGGTGTCTGGAACGGATTAATTGAATTTACATTATTTCTTATGGGAAATCTTGCTTCGGTTTTAGTCCGTTTCGGTTTTAGTCAGACTTTTTTGAACGGATTAATCATGAAAACCGAGGTTTGACTGTATTAACTTTTAACATATTGTTACAACTGCTCCTTATCTCACCGAGGATACACACAACCGATAGTTCCCTTTACTCTTTAAAATAGGCTTTATCCCCTCCCTTATCTATGAAGATTACCCTTTACTTTTCCAAAGACTATTTCTAATACCCCTCCCTCCCCCTTGTCCCCTCCCCTTCATCCCTTTCCCCCTTCACCTCCTCCTCCCCCTCCTCCTCCTCCTCCCTTATTTCTCATTACCTTTCCCTGCATCTCTCCATTCCTCATATTGCCCCAAATCTCCCGAAATACTTTTATTTTGTGTTGCTTATACGCTGCTATTTCACACACATTCCACAATCTTTTCATGTGTTTCATTATATCTTGTACTGTAGGTGCCTCATGCCTCCAATGGGCCATAATCTCTCCTCTCGCTGCCCCAATAAAATATCCTATCATTGTTTCTATATTTCTATCCCCTTCCTCTTGCATTTCATTTAGTATAACCATGGAAGGTGTCAATATTACCTTTACTTTAACCATTTCATGTATTCTCCCTTCCAGTGCTTTCCACATCCTCTGTATTCCAGGACAATCCCATATTATATGTTTCAAGTCCCCTCTTTCTCCACACCCCCTCCAACACTCTCCCGATTCCTGTTTATTGAATACCCTTAATTTCCAGGGTGTCCAGTACACCTGATACCACACTTTCAAACTATTTTCTAAATATGCCGTTCCTGGTGCCAGCCTTTTAGACCATTTATAGATGTTTTGCCACCGCTTTTTATCCCATTCTCCTCCCAATACCCGTTCCCACCCTATTTCCCCCTTAATCTCCCCCTGTATTCCCCCCTTTTCCTGTGAAATTAGGTCTGCATAAAATTTTGCTATCACCCCTGTCCTAGTTCCTGTATGCTTCACTACTGCCTCAAAATTGGTGTCTTCCCCCCTCAAGTCCTCATGAGCCCCTTTCTTGCTTATATAGGATACCAGCTGCAAATATGCATAATAATCTGTTCCCTGGACCCTGTACTCCTCTTGAAGCTTTATAAAACTACAAATCTCTCCTTTTTTATTGACTATTTGCCCTAACGTCCTCAGCCCGTTATTCCTCCATTCCTTATATATCCCCCTTCCTTACCTGGCTGAAAATCCCCCATACTCATAATTTGCGTTTCCCTCGAATATCTCTTCCCATTCATAAATTGCCCTTTAACTCTCATCCATATCGCCTTAGTAAACTCCCTGTAGGGATTACCCTCCTTCTCCTCCTCCTTCTTTGCTACCGGATTCCATATCCAAGCTTCCAAACTATTACCCCTCTGTCTCTCCTGTTCTAATTTTACCCATAATGGTATCTCTCCTGACCCCTGCCAGCTCTTCAAAGCTCTTAATTGCGCTGCCAAATAGTATTTCTCCAACCATGGAATCCCCAACCCCCCCTCCCCTTTATCCTGGAACATCGTGTACCTAGACACCCGCGGAGCCCTTCCTGCCCATATAAAGTTCAACATTAAATTTTGAACCTGCTTCAGGTATGTACATGGGACTCTACATGGGATTGAGCTAAACAAAAAAAAGAAATATTGGCATTACATTCATCTTTATGACTGCTATTCTCCCGAGCCATGTTAGGAATAATCCTCTCCATTTCTGCAAATCCTTCTTCACCTCTTTCAACAACAGAACATAGTTCCATCTCCATAGATTTTGAGTGCTTCTCCCCATTTGAATTCCTAAATACCTATAAGTTCCCTCAACCCATTTAAATGCAAACCCCTCCTTTAAGCTATTCACCAACTCCTCATTAAGATTGAAACCTAATAACTCCATTTTACTACAGTTTATTTTATATCCCGCCACACCGCTATATCTCTCTATTTCCTGCATTAGGACCGGTAGAGAAATCAACTGTTCTCTTATTGTAAAAATGTCATCCGCAAAAAGCGCAATCTTCGATTCCCATGCATTCATTGTCACCCCTTTAATATCCTCCCTCGTCCGTACCTTTTCTGCAAGGGGCTCTATCACTAGTGCAAATAACAAGGGTGATAATGGGCATCCCTGTCTAGTGCTCCTCTTCAAACTGATAGCATCTGAGTAACTCCCATTTATCCTTATCCTAGCCTTAGGTGCCTCATAGAATGCCTTTACCCATCTTACAAAATTCGTCCCCAACCCCATCTTTTCCCATACTTGTATCATGAACGGCCACTCAACTCTATCGAAGGCCTTTTCTGCGTCCACTGTTATAAACACTGCCTTTGATCTGTCTGTTGTACCTCCCATGTTAAATTACAAATTTTCCAAATATTGTCCCCCCCCCCTTGTCTTCCCGCTACAAATCCCATTTGGTCTGGAGTCACTAACTTTTGCATTACCCTTTGCAATCTATTTGCCAATATTTTAGCCAGCAATTTCACATCTACATTCAGTAATGATATTGGCCTATAAGACCCGCAAACCATGGGGTCCTTCCCAGGCTTCGGCAGCACGGTGATCCCTGCCTCTGCCATCGAGCATGGTAACCCTCCCTCCGCCATTACCCCATTAAACACCTCCACCAATAAGGGTCTGATAGAAAGCTGAAATACTTTATAGAATTTCCCCGTTAGACCGTACAACCCCGGTGCTTTGCCCACTTTCAGAGACTTAATGGCCTCCTCTACCTCCCCCTCCACAATAGGCCTATCTATCCATTCTGCCTCCTCCTGGGTTATTGTTGGTAGCTTACAATCAGCCAGATATTCCTCACTTTTCTCCTTCCCTTCCTTAACCTCACTGCTGTATAGTTTTTTATAGTATTCCTTAAACGTCTTTGTAATTTCATTATTGCCATGGACCAGCTACCCTGCCCCATTTCTTATACTACATATGCAATTTTGCGATGCTCTCACTTTGTCTATGGGCCAAGATGCACCCCGCCCTATTCCCCCCCTTCAAACATAGCTTGCTTCATTACATTTAACTCGTGGGCCATCTTATTTGCTCTCAGTTGCCCTAACCTCCCCCTCAGTCGTTGCAGCTCTCATAACACCTCTGGCCTTCTATCACATTGACTACACTCCAGTTTCTTAATCTCTCCCAAGATTTGCCTCTCCGTCTCCCCTTCATTCTACTTATCCTCGCCGCCTCCCCGATCAAATGCCCTCTTACCACCACTTTGAGCCCGTCCCACACCATTCCTATACCCACCTCCCTGTTCAAGTTAAACACCAGGTATTCCTTTTATTCCTTTTGTTATTTTCTCTGCTATTTCTGGTTCCTCCAGTAGAGACTCATTAAGTCTCCAAAACTTTATCCCTTCATCTATATATCCCATATTGAACTTCACACTCGCTGGAGCATGATCAGTCTACGTTATGGACCCCTGTTCCTCCACCCTATTCATCCACCTACCTCCCGCCCATATCATATCAATACGACTATACGTATCGTGCAGTGCTGAATAAAATATGTACTGCTTTCTCCCTGGGTTTTTACATCTCCAAACATCTATTACCCCTAGGCCTTCTTTCATTTTCATCATTTTCTCTCTATCTGTTCTCTTCCCCAAACCCCTTCCTCCCCCATTATGTAATCTTGGATTAATCGTTAAATTGAAATCCCCACCTAGGATTATCGGTGTCTCCCCCAATGCCTCCAAATCCCCCCTTATTCGCTCAAAAAATTCCCCTTGTTTCTCATTGGGCCTATACATACTAATAATCCAAACCTGTTCTTTTCCCACTTGAATTTTTACTCCTACCCACCCTTCCCTTTTTATCCCCGGTATTCCCCCACCACTTTCTCCTCCATTCCTGCCCCCACCATTATACCCCCCCCCCCTTTCCTAGCCTCTGCTCTTTGCCCTGCTAATATTATCTTTGGGTATTTCTTTGTTTGCAGCATTCTCTCCTGTACCACTTTTAGATGTGTTTCTTGAAGGCATATAAAATCTGCCTGCAATCTGCATCTTTCTTTTTCCACCAGCCTTCTTTTCCTCCACGTTCTCAATCCCTTCACATTTAATGTGGCAACACACATTTTTTGTTCTCCCACTTTGGATCTCCCCTGTGCCCTCTCTCTACCCCCTCCCTCCCCATATCCTTTTCTTCCCTTCTCTCCTCCCTCCCCCTCATCCACCCCTCCCCCCCCCTCCTGAGACCTCCTTTGGAGTAGTGCTCATCAGCCTGGAACAACCCCCCTCGCCCTATTCCCCCAATCCCCTTTGTTTTACTTTGGATCCCTTCCCCTCTCCCCCCTTCATCTTTATATATTCCCCCCTCTACCCTCCCCACCACCCCTCCCCTTCCCGCCTCATCGTCTTCTCGGCATTAATAGAGCAATAACTTTTAACTTTCAACATCCCCGCATCTTGCACCCCCTCCTCCCTCCACCCCCTTCTCTCCCTCTTTTTCAATTATACAATTATCATTCAATTAAACTTTAATCATTTCTATCAGCAAACCCTCAATGTCCTTTGTTCTTTTGAGTTCCAACTCTTTCTTGCTTGCCTCCCCTCAGGTTGGGGCTACCCTGGTTGTCTTTTCCTTCAACTTCTTGGAGCTGCTCAGAATGTTCCCTCCGCCTTTTCCCATCAGCTGCTTCTTAGCCTCTGGTCCTCTTTTCAACACCTCTGATTGCTGATGTTCTTTCAGAGTTTCCTTAAACCCTGCATCCTCCATTGCCTTTTCTGCTTCCACATAGTTGCGCACTCTCCAGCTCTTATTCCCCACACTAAAGAACAAACCAAATGGGTACAACCAACGATACCTTACATTCTCTTTCCGCAGAGTACTTGTAATAGGCTGCATTTCTCTTCTACTTTGAAAAGTCCCCGCAGTCAAATCTGCAAAAATTTCTATTTTGTATCCTTGCCATGTGAACTCTTGCAGCCTGCGCATCCGCGTGGCTATCTTTTCTTTGACTCCAATATCTTGGACACAAATTACTGTGTCTCTAGGTCTGTTTGGCCTGCTTGGGCCCAAAGCCCTGTGTGCTCTGTCCAATTTTACCTTGTCCACCTCCTCCTCATTACCGTCTTCCTGCAGGATTGCTTTGCACACTGCCTCAGCTACTTTCCCGCTATCGCTGAACTCTGGGTCTTCCGGGATTCCCCTTATTCTTAGATTATTTCTCCATGTGCGATTTTCCAGGTCTTCTATTTTATATAGCAATTGTTCTTTCCATTGTTCCACATCTCTTATGGATCTCTCAACTACAGTTTGCTTGGTCATTAATTGATCCAATTGCTGATCATGCTCTTCCGTTTTTCGTGCTAACTCCCCCACTTCTTCTCTGAGCTCTCCACAAACGTCTCATACTTCCGATTTCACCGCAGCCAGTTCTGTTTTGATTTCCTCAAACCATGCTTTCAATTCTTCTCTGATCACTTCTTGTACCACCATTTCTCCGGCCTCCATCTCCGCGTTCTTTCCTCCCCTTCGCTCTGCTGATTCGCCACCCGCGGAGCTCACCGCCGCCATCTTGTTCTCTGCTCCGTCCGCACATCCTCTTGCATATGCAAACTCCTTGAGATCTGCCACCTTTTTTCTTGTAGTCATCCTGTCTCCCCTTCTTTTCCGCTAAGGCTTGCCGCTCTCTGCCTGCTTTTTGTAAGCTGTCTGGGGGGGATTTTTCAGCGATCACCGGGTTTAACTGCAGAGCTCTCAACTCACGCTGCCATCCAGACCAATGATGTCACTTCCTCCATCCTGTGAGTTTTTAAAATTTTTCTGATGACTCTGTCATGAGGGACTTCTTCAGATGTCTTCTGAAAATCCAGTTAGAGCCAGTTAGAGCACACCAATTGATTTACCTTTATGTGCTTGTTTATGCTTTCAAAAAATTGATGAGAAAAAACTTTGCTTTGTATGACTGTAATTACCACAGTGTGTGAAGTAAGGGTTTTTTAAAAAAAATCACTAGTAAAATTTTAAGCTTGTGTGCTACTGGAAACTGTTTTAAGCTCCAAATGAGTATAGAAATAGAAATGTGATGACAGAAAAAGACCACATGGCCTATCTAGTCTGTCCTTCCATATCAGCAACTACAATAGTCCACTTTTTACCTTTAGAAATCCTCTGTGTTTGTCCCATGCTTTTTTGAATTCAGTTACTGTCCTCATCTCTACCACCTCCACTGGGAGACTATTCCGCGGATCCACTACTCTTTCCGTAAAGAAATATTTCCACATATCACTCCTGAATCTATCTCTCTTCACCCTCATCCCATGTCCCCTCGTAGCAGAACTTGCTTTCAATTGAAAGAGGCTCTCTCCCTGAACATTAATGACACGGAGGTATTTAAACATCTCAATCATATCACCTCTATCCTGCCTTTCCTCTAAGGTGTACATATTAAAATCCTTCAGTTTATCCTCATATGCTTTATAATGAAGACCACTAATCATTTTAGTAGCCACTCTCTGCACCAACTCCATCCTGTTCACATCCTTTTGAAGGTGCGGTCTCCAGAATTGCACACTATATTCCAAATGAGGTCACACCAAAGACTTATACAGAGGCATTATCACCTCCCTTTTTTCTGCTAGCCATTCCTCTCCGTATGCACCCAAGCATCCTTCTAGCTTTTGCCATCGCCTTTTCTACCTGTTTAGCTACTTTAAGATCATCAGACACAACCACGTCTAGGTCCCGCTCTTCTTTAGTGGACAAAAGTACTTCACCCCTATACTATATTGCTCCCTTGGATTGCTGCAGCCCAAATGCATGACCTTACATTTTTTAACATTAAATCCCAGCTGCCAAATTCTAGACCATTCTTCAAGCTTAGCTAGATCCCCCCTCATGTTATCTACACCTTCCTGGGTGTCTACTCTATTGCAGATTTTGGTGTTATCTGCAAAGAGGCAAACCTTACTCGACAGCCCTTCCGCTATATCACTAACAAAGATGTTAAAAAGAATCGGACCAAGGACAGATCCCTGGGGCACACCACTGGTAAACATCCTTCTCCTCAGAGTGAGCTCCATTTACTTGTACTCTTTGCCGCCTCCCACCCAACCAATTTTTAACCCAAGCAGTAACTTCAGGGTCCATCCCTAGGGTGCTCAGTTTGTTTATAAGTCGCCTGTGAGGAACAGTGTCAAAGGCTTTACTGAAATCTAAATACACCACATCTAGAGCTCTCCCTCGGTCCAACTCCCTGGTCACCCAGTCAAAGAAATCAATCAGATTTGTCTGACAAGACCTGCCTCTGGTGAATCCATGCTGCCTCGGATCCTGTAATCTGCTGGACTCCAGAAACCTCACTATTTTCTCTTTCAGCAGCGTTTCCAATAATTTGCTCACCACGGAAGTTAAACTAACCGGCCTGTAGTTTTCAACCACATCCTTACTTCCGCTTTTGTGTAAAAGGCACCACATGAGCCTCTCTCCAGTCCTTTGGCACCACTCCTGACTCCGAAGCATTGAAAAGGTCCGTCAGTGGAGTTGCTAGAACGTCCCCAAGTTCCCTCAGTATTCTAGGGTGTATCCCATCCGGTCCCATCGCTTTGTCTACTTTAAGTTGAGCTAGTTTCTCATGAACACAGTCTTTTGAAAATTATTCAAAATGTCCCTCGCCTCTGTTCTTATTTGTGGGTGTTTTCTGAGGTCCTGCTCCTGGTTCTTCATCTGTGAACACGGAACAAAAATATTTGTTAAGCAATTCCGCTTTATCCTTATCAGCTTCTACATATTCCTCGACCCTGCACCCTTGAGTCTGACAATACCACTTTTGCCCTTCCTCTTCTCACTAATATATCTGAAAAATGTCTTATCCCCCCATTTTATTGCACTGGCTATTTCCTCTTTCTTCTGAATCTTTGCCTTCTTGACTACTTTGCTAGCTTCTCTAAGTTTTTCCAAATACAGATGCCTGTCTTCCTCTCTCTGTGATCTCTTGTATTTCATGAAGGCCTCCCTCTTTTTCTTCACTTTTTTAGCTACTTCTTTTGAAAACCATAGTGGTCTCCTTTTCCTTTTACCTTTATTTACCATTTTAACAAAAAGGTTGGTTGCCCTTAAAATATCCCCTTTCAGTTTTGCCCACTGTTTTTCTACATCCCCCAGCTGTTCCCATCCCACTAACGACTCCCTGAGGTATTGGCCCATCTTCGCAAAGTTAGTCTTCCTAAAGTCTAAGATCCTCACCTTTGAATGGATTCTAACAGCCCTTGTCCTAATACTGAACCACACCATCTGGTGATCACTGGATGCAAAATGATCTCCCACTACAACATCAGAAACACTTTCACCATTGGTGAGCACCAAGTCCAGTATGGCCCCTTCACGTGTGGGGTCTGTTACCAATTGCCTGAATAGTTCTCCCTGTAGAGAATCCAGGATCTCCTTACTTCTAGATGATACTGCAGCAGGAATGTGCCAGTCAACATCTGGCATATTGAAATCTCCTATCAGTAGCACTTCCCCTTTCCTAGAAATGATGCGCATGTCTTCAATTAACTCTCTGCCCACCTCTTCCTCTTGTGAGGGAGGTCTGTATATCACACCAATGTAAATAGATTTCTCTTTCCCTCTTTCTTGTTTAACCCACAATGCCTCCCCTCTCCCTTTTAAGCTCTGTAATTCCAAAGCTTTAATAGTAGTTTTTACATATAGTGCCACTCCTCCTCCCCTACTTCCTACCCTGTCCTTTCTGAATAAAGTATAGCCAGGTATAGTTACATCCCAATCATGGTTTTCTGTGAACCATGTTTCTGTAACTGCCACTAAATCCAAGTCAGCCACTCCCACCAAAGCTTCAACATCAGGGATCTTATTTCCCTTGCTAAGGGCATTTATACACACTGCTTTCCATATGTGTTACCCCTGTTATTTATTTATTTATTATTTTTATTTTATTTTTTTATTTTAGCTGTATTTATATCCCGCTTTTCACCGGGTCAAAGCGGTCAATTGGGAGATACATTTAACACGAGGGGATATGACACACATACGCTAATACTTACAGGGAACATGGGCAATGGAGGGTTAAGTGGCTTGCCCAAGACCACAAGGAGTACCTATAGGACTAGAAATCCCAGTCCCTCTGGCCTGAGATTGCTGTCCCCAGGTGGGACTTGAACCCCGGCCCTCCGGCCTGAAGTACCTTGTCCTAACCACTAGGCCACTCCTCCCATAACTTTATGGAAATGGGTATCACCTACCTGGGGGCTTTCACTTACCTGGAGGCTTTCTTCACCCATCCCCAACAAATCTAGTTTAAAACCCTCTTCAGTAGATTAGCCGGTCTACTACTGAAGACGCGTTGACCTTTCTTGGACAGATGGATGCCATCTCTGCTCTGCAACCCTTGGAACAGCATCCCATGGTCTAGGAAACCAAAACGCTCTCGATGACACCAATCACGCAGCCATGAATTCATCTCCAGGATGCGAGCCTCTCTGCCTTGGCCTTTACCCTCAACAGGGAGGATTGAAGAGAACACCACCTGTGCACCTAACTGCTTCACCCTCTGTCCCAGAGCCATGAAGTCACTTTTAATATGTTCCGAGGTTTACCTGGCAGTATCATTTGTTCCAACATGGATTAGCAACATTGGGTAATAGTCAGTGGGCTTGATGAGTCTCGGCAAACTCTCCATAACATCTTGGATTTTGGCACCAGGCAGATAGCATACCTCTCTGGACATCAAGTCTGGTCGGCAGATGGACGCCTCAGTACCCCTCAGAAGAGAGTCTCCAACCACCACTACCCTTCATTTCCTTCTGGTCACTGATTCTGCAACTTTGGGGTACGTGAGATCTGGTTCTTCCCTTTCCAGGGATGCTTTCACCTCCTCCACTTCCAGGGTTGCATAATGGTTCTTCAAGTCAAGGGCTGGAGAAGTTGGATTGGTGATTTTGCAGGCCCTGGTGACATGTGTCCAACCATCGACATTCTGTTGACACCCATCTTCTCCTGTGCTGGAGAGCTTGGTTGTTGCAAGAAGCATCTCATCAATGTACTTCTCACTGTCTTGAATGCTCCTCAGCCTCGCCACCTCCTCTCTGAGTTCCTTCACTTGTTTCCTCAGAGCTTCAGCATGCAGGCACCCTGCACATGGAACCGGTCCTTCAACTGGCATTAGGACCTCTGTCTGGACTGAGGCAGAGGCTGTAATGGGGGCAACAGCTTTAGCGATACGATTTTTCCCAGCCATTGTTCTGTTCGTGGAGCTTAGGTATCTGTTAAAGCAAAAGAGAGAGATCTACTACCAAGTACCAGCCGGTTTCCCAGCTGTCCTTTTGGAGAAAAAGCAGTTAAATCTCTTTAATTATATTCAAAATGTGCTGGTCCAATTCTCTGTGATTTGTTAAATGGGGAGGTGCCCTATAAAGCAAGACTGCTCACTACGGGTGGGTGGGAGTCGGGGTGGGTAGGGAGGGAACTAACACCTAATTAGGTGTTAGCAGTTTCCAAAACTGAGGAGGTTACTAGAGTTCAGCAACATACTGTGCTCAAGGAAAGTTCCACTAAAGCACCAAAAAGAAAGTAACCTTTAAAAATATACAAAAGCCCTTTTAAGAGCTCCCAGTCAGAGAGCCAGCAATTCAATACAATAAAATAAACCCTCAAATCTTTACTGTTGGTTGATCTGTAGAGCCCTTGTTAGGAAAGCTTCAACAGGGCGAGGCACTGGAGCCTTTTATGCAGGCCTCAGTTGCTCTCAGGTAATCAGGCCCATTAACTCCTGATTAGGTGCTAGCAAGTATGATGGGAGATAGCATAAACAAATGAGGTAGATTTTCTTTTTAGAGAGGTTGCAAGCTATTTCACAGAATCTTTGAGAGCTCCTTGTCAAGATTTCCTTTATTTTAAATGTGTAAATAAATCAGGATTTACTGACTTTATCTTCTGGCAGAACCTCTGGCAAAGTATGATATCATTAATCAGCCATCTGTGGGCACAGGAGTCTGTTTTGCAGAATTGGAAGCCTAAGGGATTCAGAACCCAGACAACTGGCTTCAAGAGCATGTGTGTTTCTACTCGATCATCTTGGCCCATTTGTACCAGCTTGTTGGCATGGAAATGAGAATGAATTCTCTCCCTGCCAAATATCAGTCAGTTTCTGAGAAAGCCCTCAAGCAACAGATAATAAAATCATGGATTTATGCATTTAAAGTTCCGATAGAAGAGTGTTTTGCTGCCCTAAAAGCGTTCATATCCAGAAGGTCAAGAAAAACCAAGTTTTTTGTTAGCCTTCCAGAAACAATAATTTGGATTATTAAGAAAAAAAGAAAAAAAAAAGAAAAATAATCTCTTTAGAGAAAGCCCTTCATGGTATTTACTTAATATTGGGGAAAAGAGAAAATGAGAACATCTGAAAGAACTGAAATTTGTTTCTAATATCTTTATTGAGCATACATATTGATAATTTACAGGATTAGTCCATTAAGAAGGATCCACATTCAGATTTAGAAGAAGAGGTGTGTAGATCCAATGAACAAGGCCTTCAGGGTAAGGCCTTAAACTCCTAGATGAGAAGATGTGGATTGGATTGTTTGCTCAAAAAGATGACATCTAGGAATAGCCTCGGGTTCAAATCCCACCGCTGTTCCTTGTGATCTTGGGCAAGTCACTTAGCCCTCCATTGCCTCTGGTACTAACTTAGATTGTAAATTCTCTGGAGATAGGAAAATACCTACTGAACCTTCTGAAAAAAGTATGAACTAAATCTTTTCGTTAAGCTTAAAAAAAACAAAAACAAAACAAAGGAACAGTTAATATCTAAAAGACCTGATCCTGTCTGAGAATCTTATAGGTCAGGTAGCCATAATTTTGCTCACCTTTTGAAGAAACATATTTTATAATCTTTTTGGTTAAGGATTTTTTTTCTACATAACTAGATAAGTTAGTGCAAATATTCCAAATTATTAAATGAAGGTCAAATTGAGCATGGTTTTGATAAGTATGTTTTCTTGAAGATGTACGTTCAGGGCCGGCCCGTCCATTGATCAAGAATGTTGTTTGCACAGGGCCCCGCGTTTCAGGGGGCCCCTTGCAAATAGCATTCTGCATTAAAAAGGTGAATTTAAAAAAAAACCTGGCTGCTGCCACAGCAGCAGCAGCAGCAGAATTAAGTGTCTCGTGGCCCCCCCCCGCCTGCCCAGCAGAGCCCTCCCTGATTCAGTCCCCTCAGCGCCTGCTTTCAGAGCTGCAAAGGGAGAGTTTCTCTCTCGCGGCTCTGTTAAGCCCGCCGGCACTGATGGGAAATAGGCATTTCCCATCACTGTTTGTGCCTTGAAGCAGGTCTATAAAGTTAGACGTGACGCCGGATGTCCATGACATTTCTGTGATCAGGTGGGGATGTTCAGGTTCCTGGGAACGTCCTGGCCATGTCTCCATGTTCCTGAGAACACGCTGGCCATGCCTCCTTGATGCCCCCATTCAGATTTGGATGTCCCCAGAGCAATTTCTCTGTGCTTTGGATGTCTCTATGCCCATTTTTGGACATCCAAAGCACAAATAGTGCTTCTAAATGACCCCCTTAATTTTCTAGCCCTTATGGTTTACATTTGTGGTCAACATTATTGGCACCCTTGCATTTTATGTGTGTTGTGTATAATATCTTAAGAAATAATTGGAAATATTCCAACTGTACATAAGAACATAACATAAGATATGCCATACTGGGTCAGACCAAGGTCAGTCAAGCCCAGTATCCTGTTTCCAACAGTGGCCAATCTAGGTCACAAGTACCTAGCGGTTTCCCCAAAAGATACAAGTTCCGTAATTCTTGTATTGGGGCAAGCAGTGGATATGCCAGGTCCCCTTTAATAATAGTTTATGGACCTTTCCTCCAGGAACGTGTCCAAACCTTTTTTTAAACTAGCAACGTTTACTGCATCCTCCGGTAATGAATTCCAGCGTTTGATTACACTTTGAGTGAAAAAATATTCTCTCTTCTTAGTCTTAAGTAGGTTGCCCTAGTCTTTCTATATTGTGATAGCATAAACAATCGATCTATGTTTACTCATTCTACTCCATTCATAATTTATAGACCTCTATCATATCTCCCCTCAGTCGTCTCTTTTCCAGGTTGAAGAGCATCTCTTCATAGGGGTATCATCCCCATCCCCTTTACTGTTTTGGTGGCTCTTTTCTGTACCTTTTTTAATAACGCTATATCTTTTTTTTTTTTAAGTTACGGCGACCAGAATTGCACACAGTATTCAAAGTGCGTTCGCACCATGGAACAATACAGAGGCATTATAATATCCTTTGTTTTTTTCTCCATTCCTTTCCTTATGATACCTAGCATTTTATTTGCTCTCTTGGCCGCCACTGCACACTGGGTGGAGGGTTTCAACATATTATCCACAATGACGCCTAAATCTTTTTCCTGGGTGATGGTTCCTAAGGAGCCTTGCATCGTGTAACCATAGTTTGGATTTTTCTTTCCTAGGTGTATAACGTTTGCACTTGTCCAGTCTTTCAATTTATCAGAGTCCTCTTGCAATTTTTCACAATCCTCATGGCTTTTAACAACATTAAATAGTTTTGTGTCATCTGCATATTTGATTGCTTCACTCATTATTCCCATTTCCAGGTCATTTACAAATATGTTAAAAAGCAGTGGATCAAGCACAGATCCCTGGGGTACTTCACTATTCACCTTCCTCCATTGGGAAAATTGGCCATTTAGCCCTACCCTCTGTTTTTTTTTAAACCAGTTCCTGATCCAAATAATACACTGCCTCCTATCCCATGACTTTTTAATTTTGCCAAAAGTCTCTCATGAGGGACCTTGTCAAAGGCTTTCTAAAAATCCAGATACCCTGTATCAACCGACTCACCTTTGTCTACCTGTTTATTCACACTTTTGAAAAAACATAAAAAATTAGTAAAACAAGACCTTCCTTGGCTAAAGCCATGATGGCTGTCTCCCATTATGCCATTATTGTCTACATATTCAATAATTTTGTTCTTGATAATGGTTTCTACCATTTTTCACTGTACTGACGTTGGGCTCACCGGTCTGTAGTTTCCCGGATCACCCATGGAATCCTTTTTAAAAATTGGCGTTACATTGGCCTTCATCCAGTCTTCAGATATTAAAGATGATTTTAATGATAATAGGTCTGCAATCTCATTTTTCAGTTCTTTCAACACCCTTGGATGTATACCATCCATCCGGTCCAGGTGATTTGCTACCGTTCAGTTTATCAAATAGCTGTTATACATCTTCATGGTGTATCAATATTTCAATTCTTCTGCGGCATCACCTTAAATACAATTTCGGTCATGGGTAACATCCCTACATCTTCCTCAGTAAAAACAAAAGCAAAGAATTCATTCAGTCTCTTCACTATGGCCTTGTCTTCTCTTAGTGCTCCGTTTATCCCTCCTATCATCTAATGATCCAACTACTCTCTCACAGATTTTTTTGCTACGATTGTACTTGAAAAAGTCTTTATTACACGTTTTTGCTTCCACAGCAAGCTTCTTCTCTAATTCTCTTTGCCTGACTTATTAATGCCTTGGATCTAACTTGCCAGTGCTTGTTTCCAGTTTTCTTCATTTCGCTCCTTTTTCCATTTCCTGAAAGATGCTTTTTTGGCAACAGCTTCTTTGAACTCTCCTTTAAACCATGCTGGCAGTTTTTTGGACTTCCTTCTACTTTTCAAGACAACAAAAAGGGCATCTGGTTAAAATGGAGCTCATCCCTTCGGAAAAGTCCCCCCTTTCCCCAGAATGTTCCTTAGTTCCTAACAATTCCAAAAACTCTTTTCCTTGCACCATTGTCTCATCCACGCATTGAGACTCTGGAGCTCTGCCTGCCATTTGGGTCCTGCACATAATATTTTAATAGTTATGTTCAAAGATATAGACAAAAAAATGTCTATGTAACTTAGATGTAGTAATTTCTGAGAAAAGAAAAATATGGCCTGGACAGGATTGATGGGACCTTTCACTAATATTTGGTTACACAACCCTTGGCAGTGATGACAGCCTCCAAACGTTTCTTGTAGACATCTAAGTTTTATACACCTGTCTACTGGTAGTTTCTCCCACTCTTCAACTGCAATTTGTTCCAGCTCATGAATGTTTCCAGGATTCCTTTTACAAATGGAGATTTTAGCTCTTTTTCAAAGGTTCTCGATTGGATTGAGATCAGGACTCATTGCAGGTCCATTCTTTCCTTTTTAACCATTCTTTTGTATTTTTAGATGTATGTTTTGAGTCACTGTCCTGCTGGAGGACCCATTACCTTTGACCCAGACCTAGCTTTCTGACACTAGGTAGCACATTTCGCTCCAAAAGATATCTTGGCTGTCCTCTGACTTTGATTCCTTTAATACGTTCCAGGGCTGCAGTTCCTGAGCAGCAAAACAGCCCCATAACATTATGAAACCACTATATTTAATGATAGGAAGGGTGTATTTTTCCTTATAAGCTTCATTTCACCTGTAAATATGTCACTGGTTTGCATTGCCAAAGAACTCGAGTTTTGTTTTATCAGTCCACAGAACATTTTCCCAGAAGAACTGTGTTTTCTCAAGGTGGGTTTGTGCAAAGATTAGGTGTGCCTTTTTATGTCTGTCTTTAAGTAGTGGGATCCTCCTTGTCCTTTGCCCATAAAGTCCTTCTTTGTTTAGTGCGTGGCGTATGGTGTGGGTTCAACTACCACTCCAGATTGCTCCAGGTCAGCCTTAAGGTCTTCGGATGTTGTACGTGGTGGTGTTCCAACAGTCCACATTAACTTTCAAAGACTTCTTGGATTAATGTTCCTCTTCCACATCCTGGGAAGTTCTTGATGGTTAATAACATTGTGAGCTGTAGACACAGGAATCCCAAAGTTTTTGGAGATGGTCTTGTACCCCTTTGAAGTTTGGTGATAATGGCTTTTCTGATGGTATCAGGCAGCTTTCTTGTCTTCACCATTGCAAAATTAGGAATGAATGTGGCCATTGTAAACATTAGAGCTATCGATTGATTGATTGATTGATTCAAGTCTTGTGAGTACTGACAATTGATCACAGGTGCATCTAATTTTATTGCATTGGAAATGTGGTTCTTCTGTCCAAACTGATTTGAATGTTGATAAGATTGCTAATACTCATGTCCTCACGAGCACCATAAGAGATATTCCAGAAAAGAAATAAAGAATTTTTTGTCAGAACCGCTGCCGTGAAAACTTACGTCCTCTTGAAGCAGAATGTTTCTTTTAATAAAAATTTGAAATAGGGAATAGAAACCCTAATTTATACCCCCAAAAAGGTACTAGAAACCCATAGGGTAAGAATTAATGTAATGCAAAAGGTGAAACCACAAAAGGACTGCCAAATCTCCCCCCACAAGGATTTTAAGAGGACCCATATTCCAAGTCACCAGGCACAACAGCCATAAAAATGTGATGAAGATAACCCTTAGCTGGGAAAGCAATCCTCCGTCTACATCAAATCTTCTCAAGCAGGGGGGGAGAAATGTCCTCGCAATCACAACCAATGTCCCGCAACTTTCATACAAGTATTGTTGTTGACTCAACGTTGTGTTTCGGGCTTGTGAAATTCCTAGCCCTTTCTCAAAACTCCATTGCTCATGTCCTGGCAATGTCCCAGTTTTTGTACTGTTTCCTTTTTTATTTGGTCTTTTTTTATTTGTTTCTTTTATGTGTCAAATATGTGTGCATATATAGTCCAAAGCCATTTCACTGGCCACTTTTTTTTTTTAGGAGATATTGGACATTAAGGGGTTGAACTGCAAGGTTGCCAATAATGTTGACCACAACTGTACATGCTCTTCATGCAGCATTTTTCATGTCCTATCCATATTTTGTTTACAGTCCTCCAGTTTTTAAACATATATCTTTAGTATTCAGGTGGCTGTTTCTGAAAGACTGCTGTCAACTGCAGTCATTCGAATAATAACAATCTTCAGTTTCTTCAGTTTTCTACCCTCACTGATCTGTGTTGCCACCATCTATCCCCAGATAGTCATGCCTGAGCATTCAAGATTTTCTTGTCAGCATTGTAGCCAAGTCACGCATTTGGCGTTCTTCCTATTTCACTGATTGTGAATCCACTTTTGTGGTATATTTATTAATATGCCCTTGTGGTTTAAAATATGTTGGATGTACTTCTCGCCCCTTTAAGAAGCGATTGGCTGAACATGCCTCTCGTTTTCGTACAAAGACTCTAGGGGCTCCAATTGTGCCTCATGCTTTGCAATATAATCATCTGTTTACGCAGTTCACTTGGCAGGTTGTTGATTGGATTCCCCCCTTTACTGTGGGGGGTGATCGCCTATCCCGTCTGCATCGGATTGAACAGCAATGGATTTATCGTTTGGATACTGTCACACCAAGCGGCTTGAATTTGGAAGTTGAGTGGCATAACCTTTTGTGATTCTATAGGTTTTCAACCAGCCGAGTGGTGTTTGTATGTTTGTTGCTCTCCACCACGGGTTGGTTGGGCAGTTCACGTGGAGCTTAGGTGACATCAGACGCCGGTATTTAAAAACCTCCTTTCTTTGGGGATTCCCTTGTTGTGCATTTGGAGATTATCGGTGGTTGCAAAGAACCTGAAGCAGGGTCTTATAAATGTATTGACCCGAAACACAGGACTGTGTCGTCTCACCACTGAATATTTTTGATGCTGCGATGACTTGGAAACTTAGCTAAGTACTTCTAGCTTTTGAATTTTTTTGACGCAGTTTTTAAATGTGTACTGCAATTTGATTAAAATGGACTTGCCTTCCAGTTGAGGTGTTCTTGCCTGGGGGTAATTATGCCCGATAAAAAGATGTATTTTGGAGGTATTTCATGTTTTTAGGATCTGCCTTTTTGGAGTTATTGTGTTGTGGGGCTGGCAGTATTCTCAAGCCCCTTTTTGGGAATTTTTTGATTGCTCTTAGCTATCAGCAACTGATACATGCCCCTACCCCTCAAAGGTAACACATTGGACCTTATCTTTGCACCGCCCTATACTTATGGTACAATCAACTTTATACAACCACAAGTCTTCCCAGTACCCTGGTCAGACCACAAAGCTATCCTATTTCATATCCCATTCAACATACCAATACCGAAGGTTCCTGTTAATACTGACTTACCACCTTCTTGTCATTATAAGCCATTCAACAGAGAGTTATTCCTTGTAGAAATTCTACCTGACCTTAACTCCGACTCTGAATCCACTGACTTAACTGAAGTAATACACACTTGGGATGCTACCCTAAGAAAAGCTGCACTTTTAACCCAGCGTAAACACACAAAGAAAAGGATGCATACAGCTATCTGGTATACAGCTGATCTGCACAAATCACTAAAGAATCTCAGGAAGCTTGAGCATAAATGGCGCAACTCCAGGCTCCCCAATGACCAAGAATTAGACATGAAGACCTTGCAAGAACACCACCATACCATTATGCAAAGGAAGAAGGAATACCATACAAATCTCCTTATGCGCTCGCTCAACAAGCCCCGTGAGCTCTTTAGATTAATTCAGTCCCTTACAAATGAGTCATCTCTGCTTCAAACAAATAATTTAATCCACCCTCAAGACATTTGCCAATCACTTTCACAATAAGACCAAAGTGACCCTCAACAAATGGAAGACATCTGCATAGACACTCCATCGCCTGAAAGCATCAACATCCCTGCCCTAAGTCATTTTTACCCATACTCCCCCAAACAAATCAAAAATGTAATAAAAGGTCTTAATTCTACTGCCTCGCCCACTGATCCATGCCCTTTTCATTGGATCAAATCTACCTACCCTGAATTAAGCTCCCACATTGCCAAGATTATCCATCTTTCCTTCAACAAGAGTATTGTACCAGCATCACTTGAAACTGCCACAATCAAACCGCTCCTAAAAAATCCCAAGCTAGATCCCAAGGACCCAAACTCCTATAGCCCCATATCTAGTCTTCCTTTCTTGTCTAAAATAATGGAGAAGATAGTACAGCAACAAATACAAGACCATATTGATTGCCACGCACCACTTGATCCTCAACAGCATGGTTTTCAGCAACATCATGGTGTCGAGACTTTACTCACATCCTTATTTGACAACCTGATTTTAGGCTTAAATAATCCGAAATAAGGCTTTATCTTGATATTCATTGGTATTGCTTCAGCCTTCGATACACTCTGTCACAGCCATTTGATTAACCTGCTTAAGCTTAAGGGCATTCAGAGCTCAGCTCTAGATTGGTGTCGCTCATACCTAACAGATCGGCAACAACAAGTCTGTATGGGGCAATCAAACATCAGATATGTATCTGCAAACACAAGGCTCTTCCCTATCCGCTTTAATATTTAACATATATTTAGAACCAATTTGTACAATCATACAGCCCTTTGGCATCCTTTATCACATCTATGCAGATGATGTGCTTCTCTACATTCCTTTCTCAACAGAAAACCCAAGTTTCACCAGAATCATTGACTGTTTCAATGCTGTCTCCGACTGGCTAGCTGTGCACAACCTGAAAGTAAATTATAAAAAGACAGAAGTCCTTTTTGTCACAAAAGTCCTAACATTCATACCCCCCCAACAACTTTGTAGGTTAAGAATGCTGAATTGAAGCCTAATTATGAGGTTAGATATCTGGGCGTCACGCTTGACCAGTTCCTAAACATGGAGCCCCATATATTTTATTTATTTATTTATTTATTTAATACACACTTATATACCGCTACTTCCAGCGATCAGCAGCGGTTCGATTCATCTTTGGGGTTGTCAAATCAAGACTGGGAGGGGATATTTTATACATAGATCTAAGGGTAGGTCACAGCACACAGGGTTAGTGTCTTGGGGAGTAGATTACACATTTTTACATTTTTACATTTATACATACATATTTACATATTTATACATATAGCGGTTTCAAAAGCATATAATTATCTGATTGTTTTGCTACGACTCTATCGAACTTGAGGGTCATAGCTGATTGTAGTGACATTTGAATAGGTGAGTTTTTAGCTCCTTCCTGAATTCAGTAATGTCCTTGATTAAACGCAGCTCAAAAGGGAGTTGATTCCAGATAGTTGGCGCAGAGAATGAGAAAGCTCTGCGACACGTACTTGTTTTCACAGTTCTGATGTTGGTGGGGACTTGCAGGGTGCCCGAGTTGGTGGTTCTTCTGGCCCTATTTGTAGGTTGCGTGCTGATAAGTGAGGAAAGGAAAGAGGGGGATATGTTATTTATAAGTTTGAACGTGGTTACTAACATTTTGTATTGTATCCTGGCTGCAATTGGAAGCCAATGTAGCTCGATTAAAATGGGGGTAATGTGTTCAGCAATGCTTGTTCCCATTATGATCCTGGCTGTCGCATTTTGGGCCATCTGAAGGATATTTAGTGATTTTTTAGGCAGACCTTGTAAGATGGCATTACAGTAGTCTAGGTGTGGCATAATGAGTGCTTGTGCCACAGACCGAAAATCACAGGGTTCTATTATTTTCCTTAGAGGTTGTATCACCCTAAGTTTATGGAAGATGGCTTTGTTTGTTTTACGTAGGTGTGTATCCATTTTTAGGTTGCAGTCGAGTGTGACTCCTAGATATTTGATTTCATTCTTCGTGTTGTACGTGTTGTTGCACAGGGTGATAGTAGGAGGGGGCTTGAAGTTCGGTTTACTGGATATATACATGACTTCTGTTTTCTTGTGGTTAATTGTCATGTTGTTTTTCTGTAGCCATCTTAACATCTCGTCCAGGCAGGTTTCGAGTTGTGTATATTTAGGGTCCGCGGCGTCCAATATATATGCAATATCACAAAGTACGTCTGTCATAAAATACGTTCCCTCAGTCATCTCTGACCCTTACTGGAGCCTACTGACTTCCACATTGTCTTCCATGCCCTGATCACTCCGCTCTTTGACTACGCAAATATCATCCTGCAAGGGCTTCCTGGATATTCTATCCATCCTTTACAATTAGCATTGAATACTGTGGCACGAGCCTTCTACAGAGCATCCAGAGATGAGCATGTAACTCCTCTTCTAATCCAACTTCACTGACTCCCAATGAGCAGTCGACTCGAGAACAAAACTCTCCTGATAACATTCAAAATTCTCCACCACCTATCAGCATCCTCACTGGAAGATCTCCTACACTGGACTCCTGACAAGAGAGCGAGATGGACAAATATAGTAAACACTCTTACCATCCCATCCATAGCCAGAAAAAGCTCCCAATTTGCCATGAACAGAGCCTTTTTCCTCTTCGCCCCTCTACTATGGAACTCCTTACCTGCTCCTATTCATCTCATATCAGAGCTAAACATTCTCTGCTGACTGCAACCCAATCGGGGCTCTGAGAGGGGAGGAGCAGTGGCGTTTTAAATCCCAACTGCCAGCTGCAGACAGGTCAGCGATTCTACCATCAATCTCCTGTAATCAGAGCTAAACATTCTCTGCTGACTGCAACCCAATCGGGGCTCTGAGAGGGGAGGAGCAGTGGCGTTTTAAATCCCAACTGCCAGCTGCAGACAGGTCAGCGATTCTACCATCAATCTCCTGTAATCAGAGCTAAACATTCTCTGCTGACTGCAACCCAATCGGGGCTCTGAGAGGGGAGGAGCAGTGGCGTTTTAAATCCCAACTGCCAGCTGCAGACATCTACAGAGTTAAGCACTATTATTTGTTATATGTACTTATTCAACCTGTCAACTGTAATTATCCTGTTATCACTGAAACACTGTTAAGTATGTCATAGTTCCTCATTCATCCTATAAGCTTCAGTTAACCTCCTGTTACCACATATCACTGTAATACTGTAATAGTGTTTTAGCTTTTCATCCATCCTGTACGCTCCAATCAGCCTGCTATCACTGTAATACTGGTAATAGTGTGTTAGCTTTCCATCCATCCTGTAAGCTCCAATCAGCCTGCTATCACTGTATTCACTAATTTTACATTTAAATTTCACTTACACATACAATATGGCCTTACTCTACATTATAACATTTACCTTCTACCTTATCACTATAGGAATATGTAATGTTACCAGCCTACACACTAGCTATAATAGAATACCAACAATCCATAATCACAGAAGAAAGTGGTCTGATACTCCCTTCTACAATTCTAGAGTATCTACCCAAAATTCCCACCATCATCTGTTACTCATCTCATTACAAAACACCACAAAAAAGAAACAAGTAGGAAATCCAATTCCCCAATATCTGAAATGTGCATTAATAAATGCCCGATCCATACGCAAGAAATGGCCTATCATCTCTGACATAATTTCATTACATAGCCTTGACCTTCTCCTAATCACTGAGACATGGCTTTCTTGTGCTGACAATGTATTAATCAACCAATTTTTGCCTTCTAATTTTTCTATACATACATGTCATAGAAGTGGCAAGAGGGGAGGTGGTGTTCTAGCCATCACCAAATCTGACCTTCATTTCAACCTTAAAGAAGCAACAAGCTCATCACTCCTAGATACTTTTACAATAGCAAATAAATGTTGTTCTTTCACTTTACTATACCGCTCTCCTTCTTCCAATTCTGATTCTCTATCTATGATAATTGACTTGGCCTCCAATACACAAAACCCCCACATAGCAAGTTGGGTGCTAGGAGACTTTAATCTCCCTTCTCTCCAAGACTCCCATGTAACAGCTTTTCTTGAAGCTCTACAAGTTTTGGGGTATAATCAATTAATTAAAGATCCAACCCATATTAAAGGTGGTATATTAGATCTAATATTTACAACTGAAACAACCGCCAATTTACCATCTATCTTGGATCTATCAATCAACCCAGTTCCATGGTCAGATCACAAACTAATTATATTCAAGGCTAGATGTAACCAAAAGGATGAAAGAGGAATAAACGACCATCCTAGTACCCCTCTGAGAAGATTCAAGCCATTTGACAAAGACCTAATCCTAAAAACAACACTTCCACTAACCAATTTACCAGAGTGCAGCATTGATGATTTAGTTTCTAATTGGAATAGTACTCTCAGTTCGATTGCCACATGTCCGTCGACCAACAAACTACAAAGCAAGCGACACTCTGCTATATGGTACTCATCTGAGCTGAAGGCCTCGCGCACAACCCTAAGGAAACTTGAAAGACGATGGCGACACTCACACTCTGAAGTTGACAGAGCTGTATATATCCAACATCTCACATCTCATCGCATGGCAGTTACTGAATCAATGAGACGTCACCATGCAGTCACTTTAAAAAGATCTCTGAACAAACCTCATGACCTGTTTGCCATAGTTAAGCGTTTGACAAATGAACCTGCCTCACAACTTAAATATGAAATCCACCCTCAAATATTTGCTAACTATCTACAATCCAAACTCTGCCAAATTGACAATAACTCGGCTCCTAACATAGTCCTAGATCCAGTAGATCAAACTCTACTCACTATCTTTTCAATACCATCTAAACGACAAATCGAAGACACCATTGCTTGCATAAACATGATCACCGCTCATACTGATCCTTGCCCTGCGTTCTGGATCAAAGATCTACGAGCTGATCTCAGTCCCATCATATCCAGACTCATGATTCAATCCTTTACAACAGGAACTTTCCCTCGTACCCTTAAGCAAACATCCATAAGGCCATTACTAAAAAACAACAAACTTGACCCTCTTAAACCAGAATCATATAGACCTATTTCAAGTATTCCATTACTAGCAAAAATTTTGGTAAAAGAAGTACAAAAACAAATTCAGGATCATATAGATCTTAACGCCCCACTGGACTCATGCCAGCATGGTTTCAGAGAATTCCACGGTGTGGAAACGCTTCTAACTACTCTGTTCAGCAGCTTATTATCAGGAATTGATAACATCCGCCAAGGGTTTGTCCTTGTTTTTCTTGATATCGCAGCCGCTTTTGATTCTGTTAGCCATGAACGCCTCCTTGAGCGTCTCAAAGGGAAGGGAATTACTGATAAAGCACTTGAGTGGTGTAGATCCTACCTTTCTGACAGATGGCAACAAGTACGATCCAACGATACTTCATCAGATCAGTTTCATCAAAAACAAGGGGTCCCTCAAGGCTCATCCCTTTCCGCCCTTATGTTTAATATATACATGCAGCCTATCTGTAACCTGAGTCTCCTTCTCCTCCCCTCACTCCTTTAATTTTTATTGTTTTTAAGTTTTTAAGTTTTATTATTAGTATTATGGTTTTAAATTCCGTTGCTCTGCTGCTTTCTGTTGCCCCTCTTTATCTTTTGCTGTTTCTTTTACTGTCCTATTATTATTTGGCGTTCTTTTCTTCTCTTCCTTTCTCTGCAGCTGTCACTTTTTTATGATTGTACACCGCCCTGATGCTTTGGCCTGGGCGGTTTATCAAATGTTTTAATAAAGATAAAGATAAAGATATAAAGAACTGCATGATATACGCGGATGATGTACTTTTATATTTTCCTTTTACAACTGAGAACCCTGATCTCAATCCATTAACTAACTGCATAAATGAAGTATCCAACTGGCTACAATCCCAAAATCTAAGGATCCAACACAAGAAAACGGAGGTGTTATTTATTACACGTAACCAAAATTTTACTGCTCCATCCTTTTTGAAAGTGAATGATGCTAACCTCCAGACCAAGACCACCATCAGATACCTCGGTGTCACTTTAGACCAGAAATTAGATATGAAAGCACATATTAGTAATATTGTAAGAGCGGTATATCACAAAATACGCTCCCTTAGACACCTTCGATCCTTGCTAGAGCCAGACGATTTTAGAACCATCTATCAGGCGCTAATCATACCTCCATTTTGATTATGCAAACTCAATTTTACAAGGTCTTCCACAAACCACCTTACACCCACTTCAAATGGCTATGAATGCTGCAGCTAGAGTCCTTCATGGAGCTTCCCGGAAAGACCATATCTCACCTATTCTAAAACATCTTCATTGGCTCCCAATTCAAAGTAGACTCACTTTCAAAATTTTACTAATTACATTCAAAGCCTTCAAAGAACTCTCATCTTCATCAATATCAGACTTGATCCAAACACCACCCCTCAATAGAGACAGAAGGTCAGTAACACTCAATACTCTGTTAGTCCCTAAATCAATATCACAGTGTACCAAAACTACTTCAGACAGGGCCTTTTTATTCTGTGCACCAAGGTGTTGGAATAGCCTTCCTCAAAACATCCGAGCAATACCAGACCTTTTGCAGTTTCACAAAGCTTTGAAACACTACCTCTTCCTTTTATCTTATCCAGTAAACAATAAAGACATCTCAACCAACCCACAGACCTTCCACTCATACACATACAATACAGATACCCCACAGACCACATACACACAAAACTGAAGCCATGATGATATTATGACTATGTTTATTAATTATATACCCTGTTATCCGAGTTATATTCTCCTGTTTTCTGTAAACACAAAGTACTGTTGAATTGTGTATCTCACTGTTTTTTGTGAACCGCGCTGATGCTTAATAGTGCGGTATATAAGAGTCTATAAATAAATAAATAAAAATAAATAAATATCAGATTTGGCCACCTTTCGCAAAGCAATCAAAACACACCTATTCCACCTTGCTTTCGACCATGTAACTTAGTGTTTCCATCAATCTCCAGGAACAAGCAGGAATGTAGTCTTCACATATGGGTATCGTCGGTACTGACAGAGCCCGTGCGGGAACGCTCCCCAGCATCCAATAGGAAAGCTTTTGGGAGCATCCCACAGTGCCTGCGTGCTGCTTTCCCACCTTTCCAACTGTCCCTCTCCAGTTCTTCATTTTCCGCCGAGCTGACAGGTCGCATACCCTGTCACTGCAGAAAATTTTGTCTTTAATCTTTGTTTTTGGGTTCACGTCTGCCATCCCTCGACGCTATACCGGTACCGCCGGTTCTTTCTTTCTTTCTTCTAAAAAATAAACAAACTATAGTTTCTGAGGTGATTTACTTCAGGAACATTTTTTCCTTGGTGTTAGGTGCCATTTTGGGCACTTTGGCCCAATTTTTCCTTAAAAATGGAAAAACCTACTTCAGGTTTTAAGACATGTTCTAAATGTGGCAGTACCATTTCCGTCACCGACACCCATGATTGGTGTCTCAAATGTTTAGGTCCTGACCATTCTATTTCAGAGTGCCTCTCCTGTGGAATGGTGTCAAAAAGGGGCCGGCAGAAGTGAGCTGCTAAACTTAGCACCCCTTTTCCCTCAGACGCAGCGTCTGTTGCATCGACGTCCTCCAGGGCTTCATTTTCCTCCCATGGATCTCAGGTACCTAAACATAAATCTAGCCGGTCCTCAAAGGCTAGATCTCCTAAGTATCGAGATGCCCCTGGCATTGCCCTTGAGGAATTTTCACCGGCAAAACTGCCCCACCGGGAGGCTTTAGCTTCCAAAGCATTAACAGGGCTCCAGGATGTTCTCGAGGCCTCAAACTCTGCAGAACTACTGGCACCATGCTCTGGGATTCTGGCTGCTTCTACCAGTACCGACACCCAAGCATCGGCAGTGTCGATAGACCAGAGATTCCTTGCTATCGAACGCAGTCTAGCGGCTCTTAAGGCTTTGGTACCGTTGAAACCGCTTCAGACACCTCAACTGATACCGGAACCTACTGCATCGACATCGGTGGGTATGCCACCCGTACCGAGTCATGCGTCTCTCTCCAACATCGACAGATTGGTACCTGAAAAACCAGATACCGACTTTGATCGATACTGGTACCGTGCTTTGCATGATCACCAGGATCGGCGATATTTTGAATCCTCAGATGAGTCTGAAGACTCTGCTGATACCAGAGTACTTTTCCCCGAGGATTCCTCTTCTCCTCAGCACTAAATGTCTCTGCCAGAGGATATGTCCTTTCAGGACTTTATCCGTGATGTGGCCTGAGGCCTTTCCATCACAGTAGCTCCTGAAAAAGAGCCTAGGGCAAAGGAGTTGGAAATCCTGCAATACCCTAAGGCTCCCAAAGAGGCAGCTTTTCATGAGATCTTACATGATCTTATACTAAGGATGTGGGAAACACCTTTAACCACATCTCCTCATTCTCGAAGACTCGATACCATGTATCGAGTTCCACCTTGTCTTGGCTTTCAAAAAACTCAATTACCACACCATTCAATGGTGGTGGAATCAGCCATGAGAAGGATGAAAAGTGCAAAGAGACATGCATCCAATCCTCCAGTTTGTGAATGTAGGACTCTCAATGCCTTTGGGCGTCGATGCTTCCAAGCTTCCATGCTCTCAGCTAGGATCAGTTCCTATATCTTGTATATGGGAATGTTCCTTAAAGAGGTCATAGGGGACTTGGAGCTTATGAGCCCCCTTCTTCCTGATGACAAAAGACAAGACTATCTCACTCTTGTCAAACATGCTCAGGATGTTTCCAAGTTTGTTAATTGTGCAGCCTTTGACTGTTTTGAGTGCATAAGCAGAACCTCTGCTATTGCCATTGGTGCACGTTGGATCACCTGGCTTCAGGCATCTGACTTGGAAATGTGGGTACAGGATAAATTAGGAAACATTCCTTGCACAGGAGAAAATCTCTTTGGCAAGAATTGGTAGGAGAAGGCTAATGAAATAGATGCTGACAATATCACATTGGATAGATTGTCCAAACCTACAGCCGATCCTGCAAAGAAAAGATCCCCTAAGAAACCATTTTTCAATAAGAAAAGAAGTTTTATCCTTCCTATACCCAGCAGGGACATTGTTCAGGTCAGTCTGCCCAAAAGGGACAGCAGCAACAAGCTAGGCAACAAAGAAAGCCAAAAACAGCTAAACTTCAACCGGCTCAGCAGACTCGGCCTCCACAGGGGCTTTGACTTCTATCTAGAGAACTTTGCCTTCATGGCCCTGAATGGCCCAGAACCCTCCACCATCCCAGGAAGGTTATGCCATTTTGCCCCCAGATGGGGTCAAATAACAGCAGAAAATTGGACTCTGCTGTCTATTGTACGAGAGGGGTACAGGCTTTATTTCCTCAGCATGCCCCCTCCTACAGTAGTAAGACAGTTCAATTCTCAAACCTCTCCCAATGACCGGTTAGGTCAAGAAGTCACAATGTTCCTTGCTCAAGGAGCAATAGACGAGGTGCCCATTCCCCAATGGGGTACAGGGTTTTACTCCCCCTATTTCCTTATTCCAAAGAAAACATGAGGACACATGAATGTTTCCAGGATTCCTTTTTACCAATAACAGATTTCAGCCCTTTCCAAAGGTTCTCAATTGGATTGAGATCAGGACTCATTGCTGGCCAGTTTAACAAGTCAATTGTTTTCCTTTTTAATCATTCTTTTGTACTTTTGGATGTATATTTTAGGTCATTGTCCTGCTGGAGGACCCATAACCTTCAGCCTAGACTGCACACTGCATTGACTTCCATGTACCTCTCAGCCAAGCTCTGAGATGGACAGCACATGTTGAACACCAAATGTGAGGAGCCCAGGATTTGTCTTGTTCACCAACTTGACAACCAATGTAGAGCTCATACGCTTCCTTAATAAGTGCAGTCATTCTGCATCTTTGAGGCTTAAGTGCATATTCACCACAAATGTAATAGAATGTATCGCAACTTTTGCGACATTGACAAGATATTTCTGCTGTAATGAATTGTTTAGACAAGAAGCTTCATGTAAATGCTATTAAGTACACAAACTGATATCAACGTCATGTATAACATTTGTGTAGAAAAGCTGCTTTTATAGCCTGTACTGGCAGAATCTATCCTGATTAAGCATGCCCACACATTCCTGAGCAGTAGCATTTCCATTGTACGTTGTGAGCCTGCACTGAGTGTATGCCCAGGCATGCCTGGACTAAACAAAACAGCTTACTTTCTAGGCAACATATGAATAGACTTAAAATATGTGAGGAAATTACAAAAATAAGTGACTGCAAAAAAATGGTGTGTGATAGGAAAAATTTCAAGGTAATTTTCATGATCAGCAACCCAAATTCCATAGGATACACCCAAAAGTGTTCAGGAAGCAAAATCTTCATTTTCCAGTGAAATTAGGATTTAAGCTGTGCACTTTCCATTGGCCATAATTTGGGCTAGCAGTGAATCATACAGGATCTAGGCCCATTGTAAGAACACTACCCTGATATTAAATTTCTCCAATATCCAAAAGATATAATTTCAAAGCACCTTATCAAACACTTTTTCAGCATCCAGACTCACTATTGCTGCTTCATTTGCACCATTCCTACTCACTTGTATTGTGGCTATTGATTTTACTATATTTACTGAGGCTCTCCAAACCATTTACAATGCGCACCTGGTCCCCATGGACTAAATGTGGAAAAAAATTCTGCATCCCTTATGACTAGTACAGAGGTTAATATTTCCATATCTTAGCTGAGTAGAGAGAGAGAGAGAGAGGCCTGTAAGATCCCACCACAATTGTCTTTCCCAGGTTTGGGAAATACAACAAATGTAGGATCTGTTTTGCTCTGGTCTGTCTCCCCTCATCCAGAATTGCCTTATACGTTTTCATAACAGGTTCCCCCACCAAGTCTGGCATTATTTTATAAAATTATTTGCCGAAACCTTCTTGGCTTTTAGCTAACTTTAATTCTTTTATAAGCTCTTTACTTTCCACTCTGTTATTGGTCTTTTTAAGGCATGCACCTCCTCATCTTTTAGTTTGTTTATTAAAATATTGATGTACTGCCTTTTCCCTTGCTAGCAGCAAAGCTGTTACAATTTAAAATTCCAATTAAAAGTAAGAGTAGAAAGGAACTCCAAAATATCGGTAGGGCAGGTAAGAGGAGACAAAGAAAATTAAAATGTGAGTTAAATAAGTGGGTGACGACATCCTCCGATGCTGGGATGAACAGTGCTCCCAGGGCTCAGAACCAAGTGTAAAGCTTTGAGCATGCAAGGCCCTTTATTTTATTTATTTATAAAGCTTTTATATACCGCCTCTTCCAGAGATCAGGGGTGGTTTACATTGATCATAATCAGTTACAGAGAACACATGCTATATACATGCTAACTATATACATGCTAACTATATACAGAGTATAATGGATCTGTGTGGTTGATCTACTTCAACTATATACATTTAATTACTTTTTAACTATATACATTTAAGATGGTTGGGTTAGTTTTGCTAAAAATGCAGATTTTTATGTTTCGCCGTTGTAGTGTTCAGCAAACAGTAGCGTCTTTAGTTGTTTCCTGAATGTTTGGAGGTCTCTAATAGATCTCATGTGGTCTGGTAGGTGGTTCCGTAGTTTAGGTGCATTGTAGGTGAAGGCTGTATTGCTGGTTACTTGTTTTGTACTACGGATAGAGGAAGGTACTGCGAGCGTGTTTAGGTTGCTGTTTCTTCTGTTTCTTCTGTTCCTGGTTTCTGTTTGTGTATGTATCTTAGTTGTGAGGAATGATGGCGATATGTTCTGTAGTAACTTGAATGTGGTAATTATTACTTTATATTTTATTCTACTTGATAGTGGGAGCCAGTGTAGGTCTTTAAGGATTGGTGTAATGTGGTCCGTCAAGCGTGCTTTGGTTATTATTCAAACAGTTATGTTTTGAGTTATTTGGAGGGTGTTGATTGTTTGTTTGTTTTTTTTTGGGGAGCCCCTGTAGTAGGCTGTTGCAATAGTCCCAATGTGGAGTTATGAGCGCTTGGACTACCTTTCTGAAGTTGTTGGGTTCTAGGAGTGGTCTTAGGTTCTGGATTAATCTTAGCTTAAAGAATATGGTTCTGGCTGTTCGTTTTACCTGGGATGTCCTATTAGGTTGAAGGTATTTGTCCAAGATGATTCCCAAATATTTTACCTCCTGTTTTACTTGGATGACAGTGTTTTGTATCTTAATTTCAGTAGGAAGTGTGAAGTTTTGGTTTTTTGTGGTGAACATTATTTCATTTTTTTAGGTTGATCTGGAGGTTATCACTGAACCAGGCCTGTGCTTCTAGGATGCATTTGATGATGTTGTGGTAGTGTGTTTTTTTTTGTGTCTACTGGGGAGAACAACATAATATCATCGGCATAGATGAGGTACCTTATTTGATGTTTTTGAAGATTGAGCATACTGGTTGGAGATAAAGGTTCAACAGGAGAGCTGATAAAGCTGAGCCCTGTGGGATTCCCTATTCTTGTGGGAAGGTCATGGAGGATTCTTGATCAATTCTTACGTATTGGTGTCTGTTGGTGATGTATGACTTGAACCATTGATGGGCGATACCTGTTGTTCCTAGATTTGTTAGTCTGTCAAGGAGTATTTTATGATAAACGCTGTCAAAGGCTGATGCGATGTCTATGAATACCAGTATGTAAGCATGTTTGATATTACCCATGCCGCAAATTAGGGTGTCAAACAGGACTGTTAGTAGGGTTTCCACTCCATGGTATGCGCGGAAACCATACTGGTGCTCAACAAAGGGATAGTTTGCATCTATGTGGTCTTGCAGTTGAGTTAGAACTGTTTTTACAATGATTTTTGCTAAAAATGGGATGCTTGCAATTGGTCTGTAGAAGGCGGGATCATCTTTATTTAGGCAGTTGTTCTTGAGTATGGGGCGAATTGTGCTTAGTTTGAGATTGTTTGGTATAGTTCCTAGTAGTAGAGATTGATTTACTATGTTGAGTATGTAGGGGGTTAGTTCAGATTTTGTTGCTTTTATCCATGCGACCGGGCATGGATAAAGGTTGGGAGGTGGTTTTGTTGATTTTAGTAATGGTGTCAAGTAACTGTTTTTCGTTTATAGAGTGAAGTGTGTCCCATTTGTTAGGGTGGTATAGCGTTGAGTAGTAATATCTGTAGTGGTATTTTTGCTTTTTAATTTTGATGCAAAGTGAATTGCAAGTGTTTGTGGGTTGACTTGTTGTCTTAGGTTCTTCATTCTGGTGTGTGTTTGTTAGGTGACAATTTTGAAAAGTTGTCTAGGGCGGTTTCTTTTTGCGGTTTGTATGGCCTCTTTATAGAGGTTTAGATTTGTTATATAGAGAGTTCTTAGGTCTGGATTTTTTTTGTTTCTCCATTTTTTTCTCAAGCTTGTGGAGTTCTTTTTTGAGAGAATGTAACTTGGTAGTATACCATTTTTCGGTGGGCCTGTGTGCTATTTTTTGTATGTGGTTTTGGGTGAGGCTGCTCTATGTATTGTTGTGTGTCAGTTCTTTACTGCCTCATCTATGTTTTGAGAGGGGGTGTGAGCTGTGGAAGTACATTATTCAGGAAGTCTGCTTTGTTAAAGTGCTTGAAGTGGGTGTTGCATTGTGCTATGTTGGGGTTTTATTGAGTGTGAGTGGGAGCTCAAACCTTAGAATATGGTGGACTGACCAGGGTACCTGTGTTGAACTGGGTGGTGTCAGGCTGGGGTGTCTCGTGATTTGTTTTGGGAGGAATATTAGGTTGAGGGTAATTACCCTTGTTATGGGTAGGGGCGTTTATAATTTGTTGAAACCCTAAGTCATCCATGAGTTCTAGGAATTCTTGTGATTGGTGTGTTGGGAGTGAGGCAAGATTAAAATCTCCCAGGATGATGTGTGGCTTCTTTGTGTGGGATGCACAGGCTGAGTCTAGAATTGTTGTGAGGTTAGAATGACTAGAGGAGCGTGGTCTATAAAGGAGACATATTGCAAGGCCTTTGTTTTCTATTTTGAGCAGATCTATGTCGCCCTTCCTGTTGTAAGTTCAGCCCTTTAAAGAACTCCTCCCTGTTATCCAGGCTCTCTTTTCCTCTGCTGTACAGGGGTTGATAAAAATCAACAAAGCTCGGCACTATCTCCTGTGCCTCTGTATTCACTTCTCATTTGCTGTCTTTTATCTTAGGGATGACATTTTTGCTCTGTGGACTATGCGTAAGATGAGCCAGCAGTTTTCCTGCCTTGCTTCCCCACCTATGTAGCTGATATGTTTGAATCTGTTTTTGTTAGCACTTCATTGATCTGTCTTTTAAGCTCTACTACCTTTTTGTCTATCATTATTCTGTAAATGAGAGAAGTGGGGCTTGTGATATTCCCCAATTCCGTTGTGAGTTGTTTTAACCTCTCCTTTCTCTCTTTTTTTTTTTTTTTTTTAAATTGGCAGAGACATATGCCATTATTTGTCCTCTTCATCAGAGCCTTGGCTGCCTCCCAGTACATTACTGCTGACTGAACAGTCCCTTTATTAGCCTTTGCATACTTTTACCATACTTTGTGGACAAATTCCTTAAAGCCCTTATCAGGATAGTACATGGGCTTCATTCTCCAAATGAAATCTTTCTCTTCCTTAATTAATTTTATCACTGTTTTGACAACAGAGTTCACTGTGCTCTATCTGGGCATTTTTCAATTTATACATAAGATGCTGAGGTACTAGCCAAGAATCTAGCCAGGGATACTTCTTATGGGGAGCTGACTAAAATGTAAAGATTAGAAGAAGCACTGGTAATAATAGAATACCAGCTTGCTCGATCCCTTTTCTGTATTTGTCTGACAAAAAAGCACTTGGAGCATAACTCTAGTTCATAAAAGGTTTACTGTGGCTTTTTAAAGCCCCAATGGTCATGCAGTACAATAACAAATTTTACTTTCATTTTCATACGAAACAGCTACTGTTTAAAGAAAAATTCTTTAGGCAAGGTTTATAGATGTCATTACATCCCTTTAGTTACACTTGCTTGTTACACAGAGAAAATCTGTACCACCTAACTGACCCTGAGAGAATTAATGAAACCGCAGTCTTGTGTGTTCCTTACAGAATGCTCTGAGGGTCAGTGGCTCAGGAGACAGCACTTCCTTGCACACATAAGGCATTTTGGTTGTGGGATGTAAGCAGAGAATAATTTTATATAGCCACTCTCCAGCTGTCCATGATATTATTCTTAGACAGTGAGCAGGCAAAGGGAAACTTTTACTTAGCATGTAGTAAGAATATTTTAAGGTGGGTGCAGGGCTAGCCCCAGAGCTGGTTCAAGGTGTTAGTGCTTTAGGCAAACCTTAAGCCTTATGCCTCCCCCTCCCTCCTTGGCTGTCAGAATCTATTTAGCTTTGAATACCCTAATCTTCGCTACCTTTTATGGTGGCTGCCTAGTTTGCCTAATAGTTGGGCCATCCCTGGTTGGGTGCCTGATGTTGGGACAGATTGCTTACAGGATGAATTTTTCAAGAACGTGTTAGGGTAGCTGCTGTTCCTTTTATCTTGAAGAATCTCTTAAATCCATTTTCTGACCTTAATAGTTCTATATGCAGATGAAAGTATTTAGAATGTGTTCCGAGTGACTGGCTATAACAGAGCATAGTGGCACATCACGGGAAAAATGTGAGTGAAAATTCCTTTCTAACAAGGTTGGCCTCTCTCAATTGGTACGAGTTGTTTTCCAGGGTCACTGAGCCAGTGTTTTATGGAGATCTACAACTCTTCAGTATTGGGCTTTAAACAAAGGAGCAGTATGGCCCTCTCCTTAATGTGGGCTTAGTCTTAGTATGACATGTCCCAAAATTCTTGATTTCCAGTACTCCATTTTCTTTGGTTAATATAGCACACAACTCAATAGGAAAATGTCTCTGCTATAGTTCCTACAGACTCCAATGACTGTAGCAAGTGCCTAATAGGCGTAGAAACAGATTGAAAAGAAGAGGGGACTAAAGTGACCCCCATAGCACACCACAAACTATTAGCCTGTATTAAGGTAATGCCATCCATTCTTACTGTGAAGAAATAGAAACAAAATAAAATATCCTGCTGAATAATGTTCCCCTTTTAACCCTGCTCTATCAGCCACTTCAGGGACTCTCTGGGCAACCCATGGCACCCTCACCTTAGGTTTAGGTTAGGTTTATTTATTTGATAAAACCGCCTTTCTATGTCAATCAAGGCGGTGTACAATAATAAAATACATAAAATACATAAAAATTGTGTCCGAAGCCGGTAAAAGAAAGGAAATGCACAAAATTAAAAAGGATAGAAAGCAAAAGAATAATAGAGACAAGACAAGATACAGGAGGCAGACAAAACATGCAAGAGAACGAACTCATACAAAAGGGGAAGGGACATTAAATGCTAGGGAGAATAGATGGGTTTTGAGGTTTTGTTTGAAGATGACATATTGTGATTCTAGACGGAGAGAGGAGGGGAGAGAGTTCCAATGAGCAGGACCAGCGAAATAGAATGCAGAAAGACGTGTGAGCTGTAGATGGACACGGGAAGGGGAAGTAAGGGCAAGACGGTTAAGGTGAAAAGAGCGAGGTGTATACCGAGGAGTATGAAAAGAAAGATCGATCAGATACGACGGAGTGCTAGTGTGATAGACTTTGTGAAGCAAGATCAATAGCTTAAATTGAAAACGAAACGAAACTGGCAGCCAGTGAAGACGGAAAAGTAAAGGAGTGACATGATCCCGAAGAGTAGAGTGTGTGACAAGGCGTGCAGCAGTGTTCTGTATTCTTTGAAGTCTAACTACCTGATTCTTGGGAAGACCAAGAAATAGTGAGTTAGAGAAGTCCACCCGTGACATAACTAAAGATAGCACTAATGTGGTTAGAGCGGAAGTAGAAAGGAAGGGACGAATCGAACGAATCTGACGAACCAATCTCTATCAGAGAAATTCAACTACCACTCAGGGAACCCCTCTGCACATGTGGTAAGCTCTGCCCTGTGCCAACATCACATAACCTGGCTCTCTCTACTGCTACATAAAGTAATATGATGCAGGCATGCCCATGCTTAAGGGCCCTTAGACATGGCACTTCGATGGGACCTCCATGGAAACACTCCGGAAGAACTGAGGGCAACTCAATACAGCTCATCATACCAGGTAACAATCTGGCAATAATAACTGAAGCACCCACCTGTCCTACTATACTCTGAGATACCACAACCCACGCTGACCATAGCAAAGCCAACACTGAATCTCCAGGAACAAGCAGGAATGAGTCTTCACATATGGGTACGTCGGTACCGACGGAGTCTGCGCGGGAACGCTTCCCAGCATCCAATCAGAATGCTTTTAGAAGCATCCCAACATGCCTGCGTGCTGCCTTCGTGCCTTCCCAACTGCCTCTCCTTAGTTTTCGTTTTTCCGCGGAGCCAGCAGGACATCTTCCTGTCACCGCAGAAAATTCTTCTTCTATTTTTTAGTTTTCTTGTGGTTGCAGCTGCCTTCCCCGACGCCACCGGTACCGCCGGTGTTTCTTTTCTCTTTTCTTGTAAAATTTTTCCTTTATCTCCAGGAACAAGCAGGAATGAGTCTTCATATGTGGGTACGTCGGCGCCGACGGAGCCCGCACGGGAATGCTCCCCAGCATCCAATCAGAAAGCCTTTGGGAGCATCCCTCGCACCTGCATGGTGACTTCCCGCCTTTCCCACTGCCTCTCCCCAGTTTTCTTTTTTCTGCGGAGCCGGCAGGACGTACCTCCTGTCACCGCAGAAACGTTTTTCTCTAAATCCGTATTTTCTTGTTTTCTTGTGGTCGCGGCCGTTTTCCCGCCGATACCGGCACCGCCGGTGCCTTATTCTTTTCTTTTCCAACTTAGAGGTTTTTTTTTTTTTTTCTCCTCAAGTTCCTTTATCCTTCTGAGGCCTACCAGGCCTTTCCAGCATGGAGCCTTCTTCCCCTAAGAAGTGCCTTCACTGTGGAAACTTAGTTTTCTTTTTAGACTCCAATGCCTGGTGTCTAACCTGTTTGGATCCTGACCCTTTTTCCCCTGGTCCATCGGGCTTTAGTATTGGGAGAAGACCCTCTCTTTTTCGGGTATCCCTCGATGCCGTTTTTCCTCCTGAGGTGAGGATACCGGTTTATTCTTCTCTCCAGGATCAGGTAACCCAGAAACAGTCTGTTAAGACTAGCCAATCCTTGAAGGGTAAGACTCATGCCCAGCATGATGACGGCTCCGGCCTTCCCCTCAAGACCCCTTTGGCAATAAAACCCCGGCGGGAGTCTTCGGGCTCCAAAGCATTCACGGGGTTTCAGGTTGTTCCTGGGGTTCACTCCTCACAGAACATACCTGAGCCATGCTCGGGGGTGATATCCGCTTCGAGCGGTACCGATCCCCTGGCATCGGCACCGGTGTCGAGTGCTCCACTCTTCACCAGGGATCGTCATCTGGTGTCCTCGGTACCTTCGGGGCCAATTTATCCGACCCGGACTGGCTTTCCTGCACCCCAGCCATGCGCGGGGTTGGTGCCGGCTTCGGACGGTGCCGATTCCCCGGCATCGATGCCGGTGTCGAGTGCTCCGCTCGTCACTAGGGATCGTCATCTGGGGTCCTTGGTGCCTTCGATCGATACGACCCAGACTGGATTTACTCTGTCCCAGCCAGCCGCGGGGTTGGTTCCGGCTTCGAGCGGCGCCGATGCCCCGGCGTCGGTGTCGAGTGTTCCACTCTCCACTGGGGATCATCGTCGGGTATCCTGGGTACCCTCGGGGCCGATCGATACGCCCCAGATGACCGTTCCTCTTTCTACGCCATGCTCGGAGGAGGTACCGGCTTCGAGCGGTACCGATACCCCGACATCGGTGCCGGTGTCGAGTGTTCCTCTCTTCACCGAGCGTCGTCTTCGGACGTCCTCGGTGCCTTCGGCACCGATCGATGAGATTCCGATGGACGTTCACATATCGACATCGCTGATACCACCACCGACGTCGGTGCCCTCTAGACGGGCATCGATAACCTCGTTCGGTTCGATGCCCAGTCTCTAATCGATATCCAGTCTAGATGACTTGGTTCCAACACGTTTTGGAACCGATCCATGTCCCTTCCGGCTACGCAGTACCAAGGATAATCACCAAAGCTCCCTGGTGGCCTCGGTACCGCTTCGGCAACCTCCGCTGCCTGCTCCGAGGGCATTACCGTCCCCGATGCCGGTATCGATGTCGATTCCTGCGGTTCCATCGGTGCCATCGATCCTTTCTATGCCTAGCTTGGAATCGATAACGGGAACCGACGATGCAGTGATAACTGCCTCGAATCGGAACTGTTGGTATCATTCTCCATCTAGCAGGATTCCTTTTGTACACAGTCCAGTAGGTCTCCTGGTGTTCAAGCTGCTCATTCAACCTCAGCCTACCCAGGAATAGTTCCTCTGGGCGATCCTTCTTTTCAGAAATTTCTCCTTGACATGGCAGCCTTTCTGGCCATTCCTATTCCTGGTCCTACTCTTAACCAAGGTCCTGCAGAAAAAGCAACCGTAATGCTTCCTTTACATCATTCTTTGCAGGACCACCTTCTGGGGTTTTGGCAGTCACCTTTACAGGTTTCTGCGCCTTCTACAGCCATGCATGTGCTGTATCAGGTGCCCCCCTCTCCGGGGTTTCAGAAAAACCAACTTCTGCATCATTCCATTGTAGTGGAATCAGCAATGAGGAAGGTCAGAAGCAGGAAGAAGCATTCTTCTTATCCACCAGGTCGTGCATCTAAAGCACTTGACGCCTTTGGGCGTCAAACCTTCCAGACTTCCATGTTGGCTTCTAGAATTATTTTATATATTTTTTATATGAGTCTAACACTTCAGGAGGTCACAGAGAAATTATCTCTTTTGTCTCCTTTTTTGTCAGAAACTAAGGCCTCTGACTATTCCTTGCTTCTTAACCATAGCAGGAATATCTCTTGGTTTCTTTCTCGTGCGTCTCTAGACTCTTTTGAGTCTGTTAGCAGGTCCTCTGCTATTGCCATTGGAGCCCGTCGTACAGCCTGGCTGCAGGCTTCAGACTTGAGCAGATGGGCACAACATACCCTGGGTAATTCTCCGTGTACTGGAGAACATCTTTTCAATAGCGAGGCTTTAAGTCAGGTTGCTCAGTGCTCCACTGGCTTTCCTAGTTCTGGAAACCATCCTACGCCTTCTTTTTCCCCAGGATGTAGGAAATATCCTGCCAAACCTTCTTTCCTTAGGAAAAGAAAGTTTCATCCTCCTTCTGCCCATCCTCCAGATGTACCCAAGCAAGGGACATCTCATCCTGGTCTGAAGTTTCCAGACTCTCACCAGGCTAATCATAACCAGCAGCCGTAGGCTCCTGTATGCTGCAATCTACAATTAACTACTTCTTACCAGAAGTTTATTCTTCCAACTCTACACTGGGTTTTTCTTTTCAGTATGCCAAGTAGTTAGGCTACTTTTGTCCATGGGTTACAGAATTCTCCCTTTCTTATTACTATAAAGGGAGATCACCACTATCCCATGATAGTTTCTGTCCCCACATGGACATTCTTTCCTTCAGCTGACTTACTATATGGTACGTCACCTCCAATCCCCTGCTTGAGTTGGTACCATACTGAAACATCTCTCTCTCCTTACAGTGTAGACTTCCTGTTATCCTTCAACGCATGTTCTGGACAACTCATCAGACAGGGCCGGAATATCTCCGCTCCCTTTGTTTTCTCCCTGTTTTCATACCTTTTCATACTGCCTTTTTGTTCAGTTGCTGTGCGTGCAGGAGTTCCAGTGAGTACTTTAATGCTTCTGCAAACTGCTTTCAACTATCTTGCGTGCTGACACTCACTGCAGGTTATCTTCTTCTAGCCTTATCCTTATCCAGGATGTGGCAACATGTCTGACTTCTGTCAGTTTTAGCTCATACTTCTCCTGCACAATGCTCTCTGCAATCGTCAGAGAAGCTTCCCACTATGGGCCCTTGCCATGAAGCATTGGACTTTGTCTCTGAGGGTCTTCCATATAATAGAAGAGGCTTATATAGTCATTCCTTGGCTATATAGATAATTATTCCCTCTTGTCTCCCATTGTGATACAGAAGACAAGTTTTTTTCTGCGTGAATGTCAAAGGAGCTCCCAATCCGGCAGGAATCTACCCCTTTTTTCCTTACAGCTTGGCATTGGACAACGCATACTCCTTTACTTTACAAGATACCCCTGAGTCCCTTGGCTGGGTCATCCTGGTATCTTGGTCTATGCGTTTCTTGTCCTTGGGACACATCAGAAGCCTAAAGTACTCCTGACGTGCTCTTACCAGACTGATATTCTCCTCTGTTCTTCACGCACCAATACTGCTAATTCCGCTGATCTGCATTCCTGCACCACAGAAATAGATTCTCTATACTTCTTCAGGTGGTTTTCACCCCCTATTATTAGATGAATCTTTTCACTCCACATTCCCCATGTGGATGTTTCTTCTGTGGCCCAGTAGCAGGCATGGATTCTCAGTATTTCATGTAAGTATGTGTCCTATGCATACATGTTTTTGTACCCTGGGTGGGCATAAGCCATGCCCATCTATATCTTATATATATATATCTACCTTCTATATATAGATGTATATGTCACACTCGTCTAGACATATATTCTCACATCTGTATAGATATGTGTGTAGTTCCATGTATATGTATATATGTATATATCTATATATATCTATATCTATATATCTATATAGGTATGTTCATAGCACCCTGTGTATTACCTACTATCTCCCTGACTGTCGGTACTAAAGTTTTTACTTTCTTAAGGGGTACAGATAGTCCGCTTGCCTATTATCTTACGGCTCGGTAACTGGGACCGGTTATACTCACACTTACTGCTGTGGCGTCAACAGCTTCTGTTTTTGTTATACACCTCCCTATCTATGAGGTATCAAACTTCAATGTCTTCCTATCTCTTACAAGCTAGGAAAGACAGTGTACATCTTCAGTATTCCGGAGTACACTTCTGTTCTCTCTGGGAAAAGGGGTTTTTTCCATACCCTCTCTTCCCTTCCGGACTGGGCTAATTTCCAGATCGGTCAGTCTTCCTCTTTTAGTTCTCAATGTTAATGACTCTGTACCTAAAAGAGTTCTCAGCTTTTTCACATAAAGCTTTCCATTGAAGACCTGCCGTTCTTCTCCTGCACCAGTTGACACCTGGGTTGCCTGCCCATTCCGGATTTGGAACTTCATCCTCACTGCTGTGAAGTTCCCTTGAAGATTCCGCTACTGCATCTACAGTACCCTCCATAACAGTTCTACTTCCTACAGTCCAGTAGGTAAGCTCTATATTGTACTAGTTCATTAAATACTTTAATGATACTTGACATGCATTCTAAAGACTCATCTCCCCTGTAGTCTTTAGTTTTTGCTGTTCCTCTGCAACTCTTCTCTTCTCAACTCCTACCCCCATCCCTCAGGGGATGCCGGGGATCCAGGTTGGGAAAATGCCGTCCTGTCCAGGGATACGCATTTTATGGGATCTCCCCTGGCACCCTCAGCTAGGGAGTCCCCACATGTGAAGACTCATTCCTGCTTGTTCCTGGAGATAGCACAGTTACTTACCTGTAACAGGTGATCTCAGGGAACAGCAGGAATTAGTCTTCACAACCCTCCCACCTCCCCTAGGAGTTGTATCTATCTATTTCCTTTCCTCTTCCTCTCCTTCTGTCTCAACTATGAAACTCAACTGGGGAGAGGCAGTGGGAAAGGCGGGAAGTCACCGCGCAGGCGCGAGGGATGCTCCCAAAGGCTTTCTGATTGGATGCTGGGGAGCATTCCCGTGCGGGCTCCGTCGGCGCCAACGTACCCACATGTGAAGACTAATTCCTGCTGTTCCCCGAGATCACCTGTTACAGGTAAGTAACTGTGCTTTAAGGAATACTTTTCCTTCTTAGTGCCTCACGGTTTTTTAGGCCTGCTAGGCCTATTCACTTTCCTTCATGGAACCACCAGCCACTATTCACAAGAAATGTACAAACTGTGGCGGTACAAACTTAATTTTAGACACTCATAATTGGTGTCTAACCTGCTTGGGTCCTGACCATTTTCCTCCGGAGTGTCCCTCCTGCAATAGTTTTGTGGGAAGAGGTTTTCAGCATCGAGTTCGCCTTGATACGCGGTCCCCATCCAACTTCAGAACACTGACCATCTCTTCTTCTACACAGGATCAGGTAACCCAAAAACAGTCTGTTAAGACTAGCCAGTCCTCGAGTGGCAGATCTCATGCACAGCATAGAGATGCCTCTGGCCTTGCCCTCGAATACACTGGTTTCGAAACCCCGGTGGGAGTCTTCGGCCTCCAAAACCTGTGTGGGGTTTCATGTTGTTTCTGAGGTTCACCCCTCACAGAACATACCTGAGCCATGCTCGGTGGTGGCATCCGCTTTGAGCGGTACCGATACCCCAGCATCGGCAATGGTGTTGGATGAAACATTCCTCACCAAGGATCGTAGTCTGGCGTCCTTGGTACCTACGGGGCCGTTGGATACGCTGCAGACTGACCTTCCAGTATCGGTATCGATCCCGGTACCGATACTAGTACCGACGTCAGTACCCTCCAGATGTGAATCGATATACTCGCTTCCTTCGATGCCGAGTCTGGACTCGATCTCCAGTGTGGAGGATTGGGTACCAACTCGCCTTGGTACCGACACCAGACAGTACCGAAGGCACAGTTCCGATGATCCAGGTCCGGCACTCTCGGTTTCTTCGATACCGTTAGTGTTGTCACCGGCTGGCCTTCGTCCACCGGTATCGGATACGGTACCGAGGTCGGTACCGGTATCCACATTACCATTGCTGTTGGTGCCTTCCATGTTTCTCTCATCAGGCTCGCTTCCCTCGATACCGAGTTTGGAATCGATCCCTAGCATGGACAATGTGCTACCGACTGTCGCTGGTCCCGACCTCCTGTGGTACCGGCGACCATCCTCTAAGGATCCCATATTTCACCATTCAGGATCTTCTATTCCTATAAAGTTGGATAGATCCCTCAGTGCCAACGCTAGTTCTTCAACAGATCTAGCCTCTCCAAAAGAATTTCCCTCTGGGGATTCTTCTTTTCAGGCTTTTCTCCTGGATATGGCAAAATCACTTGTCATTTCTATTCCTGGACAGGATCCTACACAAGGGAATACAGGATCTCTGTATATTCCTGGGAGAGCAAAAGAGAACATCATGCTTCCTTTGCATCATTCCTTGCAGGATCTCCTTCTACAAATGTGGGAAGCTTCTTTAAAGGTACCCCCACCTTCCAGAGCAACTGATCTTCTATATCAGGTGCCCCCCTCTCCAGGGTTTCAAAAGACTCAACTTCCTCATCATTCCATTGTTGTAGAAACAGCAATGAGGCGGGTGAAGAATACTAAAAAACACTCTAATTATCCGCCAGGTCGTGAGTCTACGACTTTAGATGCCTTTGGATGCCAAACCTTCCAGGCATCCATGCTTTCAGCAAGAATTCTCTCATATATTTTCTATATGGGTTTATCTCTTGAGGAGGTCACAAAGAAATTACTTTTTTTGACTCCTTTTCTTCAAGAGCCCAAAACTGCAGACTATTCCTTACTGATTAGTCATGCTCAAAATATCTCTTGGTTTCTTACTCGTGCTTCCCTAGACTCCTTTGAGTCTGTTAGCAGGACTTCTGCTATAGCTATAGGGGCACGACGTAAAGCCTGGCTCCAGGCTTCAGATTTGGCAAATGGGCACAAGAAAGACTGGGAAATACTCCTTGCACTGGAGAAAATCTCTTTAACAAGGAGTCTTTACTCCAGGTTGCTCAGTTAACCACTGACATTCCTGTTTCCAGAGGCTGTTCTACGCCGCCGCCTTTCCCAGTTGGTAGGAAATTTCCTGCCAAACTTTCTTCCCCTAGGGGGAGGAAGTTTTATCCATCTTCTGCCCATCATACAGATGTTCCCAAACAGGGGAAACATAGCCCTGGTCTGAAGAATCCACAACCTCAACAGGGTCAACAAACCCAGCAGTCGCAGGGTTTCAAATAGATCATCATTGCCCTCTTGGTTGGTGGTTAGGGTGGCAGTCTGCTTCTTTTCACTTGAAGTATCTGCACTAATTTTATCAGTATCTGCACTAATTTTATCCTAACCTTCCTAGATATCTCTTCATGCGACATCTTTTCTTTAACTCTAAGAGTCTTTATGATGATCATGCCCATACTTAACAGGGTTTTCTCTTCCTCTTTGGGGAAAAGAGAAGTGACAACTATCAATAAGACAGTTGTTTCCCCTGTACTGGCATGTATCAACTCACCTATCAGAGACTTCCTACATAGTCAGTCTCCTTCAACTCTGTCTTACCTCCCTCTTACTACAACATTTGGTTTGTAAGAGTGGCTCTTTTACACTGGTAAGCCCCTATGGTCCTCTACCTGTTCCACAGGGGGATTCTCCCTTCCAGAGTTGTCTCCCCCTTTATTACCTTAGGGCAGCTCATCAGACAATAGGAGATCCTACTATGTCTGTTTCTTTTTCCCAATCTAAAAAAGGGGAGGGGAAAATAATTTTTCTCCGCTGCCCTGGTAGTTGCTGCAGATACAGCAATTCCTAGTGGTTAAGCCACTGGTTCTGTTCACCACACAACCAGGGGTTCCCCTCCACTAGCAATCCTTCTGGTCTCAGTGCTAAGCCCCAAAGAGCTTATCAACCTCGTTTGGGAAACCCTATTATCACAGTCTGGTGGGTTAACTTCTATTCTTCGCCCCCTTGTCCTTGGCAGAATAGTTTGTTACCTACTGGCTTTACACAGCCAGTTTTTTCTTCTCGCCAACCTGCAGCATGTTCTCTGCAACTCTACAGAGTAGCTTTGCACTATGGGCCCTTGCTAGAGAGCATTAATATCTTGCCTAGCAGATAACCCCAGATGGTTAGGGGGGGTTCCCCCAGTCATGGTTCATGACTGGTAGGTATTCCTTACCCTTACCATCTCATCTTAAATCTCTTTTGAGACATAAGACTCAGGCCTTTCATCACGTGAAAACCTAAAGAATGGCCAATTTCCTGGCTTGGCCCATATCTCCTTTGGTCTTCTCGTCAGAGATAATTTTCTTTCAGTGGTAGCTAAAGGACGACTGATACCCATTTTGCCCTCATAGGCGGGTCACTATGGTATCTTCCTCCAGTGGCGTCCTCTATCCATTCTCCATACTGCAGTCCTGGAGAGATCTGGACTTGCTGCCTGCAGACTGAAGTTATCCTCTGCATTTTTCATGTAGGCCATCCTGGTTATTCAAGAGCTCAAATTCTGAAAGGAATCTAGACTCCTTCTTGTCAGGGAGACCATTCCTCTGACTCTGCCAGTCATAACCAGGGAAAGAGGATTCTCTATGCATCTATTCAAGCAGGTATCAACCTTCTTGCTATCAGATGAATCTTCCTCTCTCCCCATATCCCTAGGGGGGATCTGGTTCTATAGACATCTCTCCATCCACATACCTGGAGACCAATGTTCCCTCTAATTTTCTGTAGGCTGTGTGCGCATAAAATATCAGCTGTGCAGCTTTTGAAGGAAGGTTAAATTTTTGTGCGCCACATAACACTTGGAGTTATATACTTTAAAATTTGACTACATGTCAGAATACAGCATGTACACCACATTGATTGCACTAGAAAATATTGTAGAACTTGTGAAAACTATAAATACACAACAATTTTTCAATTTTAAGAATGTCTGTGTTGTTTTCTATCAGAATCAGAACCGTAATTTTTGTGCGCTCTGTTGTAAAGTATGTGCGCTCACTCAGCGAGGTGTGTGCGCGCGCACACGCGCACAGCTTAGAGGGAACAGTGCTGGAGACATGTGTCTATATGCCTACATATTCATATATCTATATCTATCGGTGTGTCTTCTGCCCATACATATCTCTCTATATATATTGTGATAAGGAAGCTTATCATAGCTCAGGAAGGAGCTATAGAAAAGGTGAAGTGACTCTGAACAAGCAACCTGTCTGTTCTGGTAGAAATAAGAAAACAGAATTTTCCCATAAAAGACTACCAGTCCCAGAATGCACCAGGTTTCCAACAGCCATTAGAGGAGCTGAAGTGGGGAAACGTGTGTTCAATCAGGAGGGCTATGAGGTAATCCCTAAGCACTCATCTCAAAGGGCAGGGCCTGATTCAGCACAGCTGCGCTGTGTTAGGGAGGAGCACTCATCTAAGCAGAATAAGAGTAGAGTTTATTCTACAGATGACCATCTTCATGATCACCTTGGATATCCAGACAATTGTCCTCAGTATCCTGAGAATCAGCTTGAGTTTGATCATCAGTTTCATCTGAAGGATCATCAGAAGCAGAAGCCAAACCGGACGGACAGAAAGGGAAAGAGACCCTTTGGGAAGAAGGAAGAGAAAAGCCTTTGAGAGGTCTAGTACTTATACTGGGAGGTATTCCAAGGGCCAGCATACACCATTGGCCTGGGGAAAGCCAGAGGAATGGTGCTGCAGAGCTAGGAATCACCAGAGGCTACCTGTGAGGGAGACGGCTGCACGTGGAAGGGACCCTAAGACCTATGCCAGAAGAGAAGGTATGTGAAGAGAGATCCAGTGTCCAGGGATCTAGATTGGAAGGCTGGACATAAGAACTGGACTACATACTGGCCAGGCTATATAGAGAGGAACTCTAGCAGCAATGGAAGCTCAGGTATGAACACTGATCTATGCCCTAGCTATGACCTTGAAAGACAGCAGGGAAACAAGTATTCTCCTGAAAATGCTCCATTGAGAGATTCATCTGTGCCAATCCATGATATTGAACCCATGCTTGTTGAACAAGGGGGAATAATAGCAGATGAGGATCCTGTTTATATGGACTGCTCTCTTTCTAAACTCCGTTGGTAACTTTCTGTTATAAAGTACAGCAACCATCACAAAGAAATACAAATTTGTTCTTTAACCTACTCAGAAAATCTCCTGAAGCAGGATTTGACCCACACAGTGGAAGGCAAGCCAGCTAAGGGGTTTCAGCTGGTGACTGCTAGCAATTAAGCCTTACCTAATTGCTTGTGAGCTAGGAGAGAATCATTTCTGAATTTATGTGGGAAGTAATCAGAAGTTAACCTGAAAAGAACAGTTTGTTTCTTGCTTTGTAGCTTTTCATTTGTTGTTTTCCTGATTTTGACTTTGTTTTTTCCAAGTTAACACTGAAAGCAAGTTACCTAATTTATGTGCTACCAAGCATATCTGTGTTGGGAGAAATAACCCCATAAATAAATATCTTATTGGCTTTACCCAAGAGCACAACTAAATTATTGTCAGCAGCTGTGTCTGGTGTGAATGAACTACATTGCCCACAATACCTTGCAAATCATATAGATATATGCACTTGACAAGACTGTGAAGATTCTCACCCAGGCAGCCGTCTGACAATATGCTTATATATTCTATATGTGTTTATATTTAGCTGTGTGTGTATATGTATATGTGTATATGTGTGTTTATATATATATATATATATATAGATAGATAGATATATTTATAGATCTAGTGAGATATATTGTTTTTTAGGTAGATATGTATCCACATACTTATCTATCTGTCTGTTTAGGTTCAGATATCCTTACATTCCTATATGATCCTGACAGATGGGCACTACCCCTATCAATGCTGTGCCAGCATACTTAGGGTTCTACACTTATAACCACTTCCTGTGGTAACACAGGTACACTAAAAAAAATTTTTTTTAAACTGCCTCTGATGTTTCGATTGATTTTTACGTTTTTTGGTGCGCTGAATCCAAATCTGGTAACCAATTTGCTCCATCACGTACAGATGTTTTGCTACATTGGGTTAGCAGTTTGAGGTGAACGTTTCAGATTGAGTGCGATCGAGATAAAAGTTTCTTGGATGAATTCTTTATACTAATTGTTTAGTAGTTATTCAAATAAGAATAAAGAAAATTGTAACAAGGCAGCACATAAGAATAGAGTAATGTCAACAAAACACACTGTGATGGTAGCAAAATTGTCTGCACTTAAAACAGCCACATACATGTGCACAAACATTGAGCATATAAGAGCGAGGTTAGACACAAAGCAAAGCAAAGAAATGTGCAAAAAATGTTGTACAGGTATGTATGTAAGAATAGAAAACGCAAACCGCACCATTGCAATACATGAAGACAAACACCCGATGGTGTGAAAATAAAATTCTAATAAATGAGATCCGACACTGTGGTAATAACTAGCAAATTTTTATTTCAAAGTTTAGTAAAAACACGATATTTGTCAACACAGTTTAGATTTTAAAGTCATTCTTGGGTCAATCAATCTCCTGGTGGGCCCGTTTCTTCTTCCCCCGAATGCTTCTCTTGGTGCGCTGCTTGGCGTATTTTTCATCTGGGGTTTCCCGCAGCAGCAACCAGCAGAAATCAGCCATCATAGTGGTGTTCCATCTTCCTTGGTACCTTCTCTCTGCGTCCTTGATGTCCTGGTGAAACCTTTCACCTTGTTCTTCACTGTACGCCCCCAGGTTTTCGGGAAAGTAGTTCACATGGGAGTGCAAGAAATGGACTTTCAGGCTCATGTTACAGCCTTGTTCTTTGAAGGCATTGAGCATCCTGGCAACAATATCCTTATAGTTCTCATCCCGCCTGTTCCCCAAGAATTTGAGAACAACATCCTTGAAGGAATCCCAGGCTTCTTTTTCCTTCTCAGACATTGTTTCAGCGAATGCTCCATCTGAAATGAGTTTCCTTATATCAGGGCCAACAAACACTCCTTCCTTTAGCTTTGCTTCAGAAAGTCGGGGGAACTTTGAGCAAAGGTACCGAAAGCACTCACCATCTTTTGGAAGGGACTTGATGAATTGCTTAATGAGACCCAACTTAATGTGGAGAGGTGGTAATAGAATTTTATCACGAGGTACCAAGCTCTCATGAAGAACATTTTTCTCACTGGGTCTCAAATACTCCCGAATTGGCCAGTCTTTTTTCCCCCAGTGTAGGTCGTGGGCCCGGCTATCCCACAAGCAAAGGAAGCAGGGATATTTGGTGAAACCGGATTGCTGCCCTAATAGCATGGATAGAATTTTAAAGTCTCCACAAATCATCCACTTATGCTCATCATAACGAATCTTCTGAAGAATCAGGGCCAAATTCTCGTATTTTTCTTGGAGAATAACAGAGTGAGCAATAGGAACTGAAGCGAATGTGTTGCCATTATGAAGAAGAACACCTTTTATGCTGTCTTTTGACGAATCAATGAACAGCCGCCATTCAGCAGGATCATACTTGAGTTTAAACTTTTCCATCACTCCGTATATATCGTTGCAAAATACCAAATCTTCCTCTTTGCTGAAATACTTCAAAAATTGTGTCTCGCGGTTGCGGTACCAATAAAAAGTTGTTCCTGGTGACAATAGATTTTTCTGTTTAAGCCGAGAACCTAGCAGTTGGGCAGCATCTTTTGGGAGTCCTAAATCCCGGACTAAATCATTCAATTCAGCTTGAGAGAAAAGTTCAGGTTTCGGATCTGGTTCAGTTTCAAACTCGGAAGTACTGGACTCATCGGGAAAAGCCATCTGATGAGTCTCATCATGATCAGAACCGTCCACACAAATATGATCCAAAGATTTTGGTGGTTCAGGCACAGGTACTTCGTTGCTATGTGGCATAGGCCTAATTGCTGAGGGAAGGTTGGGGTAACTTATTACGTTCTTATTTTTTAAGTTGTATCCCTTCACAATGCAAGAGCAAAAATAGCAGTCACTGCTGTGGTCTCTTTGTTCACGCCACATCATAGGTATTCCGAAACGAAATGCTTGTTTTTTACCTTTCATCCATAAGCGTAGATCTTCCTCACATGAAGAAATGTTCCTCTGCCGCTTTTTCACGGTATATTCCCCACAAATAAAACAAAAACTGTCCGGAGAGTTGACGCAACCTCTGGCTCTGTGAGCCATCACAAATACACAGCACTGCAAACTACAACTGTAGTGAACCACCTCGGAATAAAGCTGGATTACGACTGAGCAAACAAAAGGTAATAATGAACTTGCAAGAAACTGAAATTTGACAGGAACGTTCATGTCGCAACCACCGTGTTTGAGCGAGCGAACGAGGCGAGGCGAACAGGAAAGAACATGCGCCAGCGCGAGTACTGGATTTAGCCCCCTGCCTCCCAATTGTCCTGTTAATGTATAAAATGAATACAAAACACTCTAAAATATCATGAGGGAGTGTTTCTAGTTAGTTAACCATTACAACCTCTATTTTGGGCCAAGAAAATAAACTGCAGTCGGCTAAAAAGAAATTATGTGAACATTCCTTATATGAGTAAGAAATCTAATTTTGCAAGAAAACGTGACGTGATGGAACATTTTGGCTATTTTTCCTGGATTCAGCACCCCAAAATCTATAGGAATCAGTTGCAAAACTGGAGGCAGTTTTTTGGTAGTGTACCTGTGTAATTAACAAATTTTTTCTTTACCATAACCTTTTAGGGTTAGGTACTCCTGAAGCTCTCCATGTAACTTTTTCTTTCCTAATTGACCCCATTTAGGAAAGACATTGCTGAGCTTCAGTTAATCTAAAGCTTAGCGCTCCTGAGTCTGTCCTTACTTTCTTATCAGATACAAGGGTCTCCATACCCTTTCTCTCCTACATGGACCGATTCCATTGCCAGTCCAGTTGGGTCAGACTCATTTTTTCTTTTGGTCCTGGGTTTGTACTGTTTTTGGACCAAATCAGCTTAAGCTTTCGTTAATAGTACCTTCTGCGTCTTCCGCTGAAGCTCTACCTCTTATACTACCCCAGTTTTTCCCCTGGGGCTATTTCTCACCCTGAAGGGTTCTGACCTCCACTTGTTTTTTCTACTTTTATTACCTCTACTTCTCAGTGAGGTACTCCTTGAGGTTCTTCACTGGCTCTTCTAACAGATCCATATGAACCATAGTAGACTTTTGCAATGCCAACAAGGGAGGCCCATATTACAGTATTTTACTACTAGATGCCCTCTATACGGGGTCTTCCCCTTTAGAAGCCCTGTTCTAACCCAGCTGTTCCACAGCTCCTTTTCTGTATTCAACTCCTACCCTCCATCCCCAGGATGCATGAGGTCCTGAGGAATAGCATGGCTCTTTCTAGACTCGCAACATGCTAGGACTCCCTCTGGGCATCTCAGCTTGGGCCTCCCCATATGTGAAGACTCATTCCTGCTTGTTCCTGGAGATAGCACAGTTACTTATCTGTAACAGGTGATCTCTGGGAACAGCAGGAATAAGTCTTCACAACCCACCCACCTCCCCTAGGAGTTGCATTTCTCTATCTTTCCCTTCCTTGCTCTCTCTCTCTCTTTGTCTCAGCTTTAAAACTTAACTGAGGAGAGGCAGTTGGGAAGGCAGCACGCAGGCATGTTGGGGTGCTTCCAAAAGCATTCTGATTGGACACTGGGAAGCGTTCCCGTGCAGACTCCGTCGGTACCAACGTACCCATATGTGAAGACTTATTCCTGCTGTTCCCAGAGATCACCTGTTACAGGTAAGTAACTGTGCTTTCTTACCACACACACACACACACACACACACACACACACACACACACACACACACTTGAACTCCCACTCATCACCAAACAAATCTATCAATCCACACATCCCCAAAAATGGTTCCACTCGCAATCTACCTCACTCTACAATACCTCTCGTCATTAATATCTGACTCGCACCCCCCCATAGGGCTCATACCCCTGCTATGTTCATACTCCTCACCTGGCCTCTACATACCACACCACCAATACAGACATCAAGCCCTTGTGCACTCATCAGAATCAAAACACAGACACCAACATTTACACCCCACAACAGACTCATGTATGTGCAGCAGAACATCAAATGTGCCCTAATCAATGCACAGTCAACCCGTAACAAAATACAAATCTTATCTAATCACCTAACCAGCTATAACATAGACATCATGTTTGTCACAGAATCCTGGTTCTCTAACTCATTGTCCTCATAAATCTTCCCCCAACACCCACACATGATTTATTCAACTGCTCCAGAAACAACCAAAGAGGAGGAGGTGTCTTCATCCTAGCCAGAAATGAAATTGACTTCCAGACGTCCACATCATATTGAAATAGTGGCATGGACACAATAACAATCACCTATAAACATCACACTCTGTCTGATATACAGATCTCCCAACGCCAGGGTAGAATTCCCAACCCTATTTGATGTGGTTTGTACCCACAACAGGCATAACAACCAACTCATTCTTCTAGGATACTTAAATCTTACCTATGTATTGATCTGTTCTATGTAAACCACCTTGACTGTAAGATTAGGTGGTACATAAACTATGCAAATTAATAAGAATAAATAAGTAATGCCTACTTCAGAACACCAAGCCAAGAGAAAAGGGAAGGGGAAATGGATTTAGCTCAAGCCTTTTCTCAGAAATTCAAGCCAAGTTCCATTCAAGTAGGTATTTCCTGTTCCTGGAGAGTTTACAATCTAAACTTGTACCAGAGGCAGTGGAGGATGACGTGACTTGCCCAAAATCACAAGGAATATTTATTTATTTAACAAGTTTTTTTTTTTATACCACTTTATCATTTTAGTCAAAGTGGTTTACATTGTTTCTTAAACTTGGTAATGAACATTAAACAGGGACATTGACAACTTGGATTCTTCTGAGGCAAAGGAGTAGCAGTGCTGCTCTAACTATTAGGCTACTATCTCTTCCAAGAGAAATATGGTAGCCACCAGGTTAAATGCACATGAAATATGCAAGAAGACCAGATGTGACTTTTGAGTGACAGGTGACCAGCATGAAAGTGACAAGTATTGTCTCCATACAATATCCTGTCCTAAGACCTACCTGATACTTTCCCAAAATGTCAAATTCATTGATAAAATAAAAAAGCTGTGCTTAAACTTCTCTTTTGGTAACCTCTGGCAGGAAAAGAAAAGAATCGCTGCCACTGGTCTATGGTTGTCACCTAAGGAGCCGTCTAATGAAGGCTTCTTCAGCACAGTATAATAAGTGTTCTAACACCAAAGGCAAATACCTTTTCCTTAGTGAACTGTTGGCAATTTTAAATAAATGTCCAAAACTGCAAGTAGAAGGGACTATAAAAACATAGAAGAATAGAGGTTGGAAGCAAATTGGGTTGGATGCATTACATAAGTCTAGATAACTCAAATTTACCTACCATTAAAAGTTTACTTTGCTGCTAATCTACAAAGCTTCAAGGCTGGGTTCCTCTGAGAAACATGCCCATAACATCCTGCTGCGACCACCATGCTTCACAGTAAAGGCTCATGTTCACTGGATGATGCAGCGTGGTGTTTGTAAACTAGGCAGTCATCTAAGGTGACAGCTTCTGAGGGGTGGCAAAAAGCGAGGCATGCAAAACCAATCAATAGAATCTGTCAGCCGGGGTAGTGGGGGGGGGGGGGGGAGGAGTGTAAGGTTTAACATTTGCGTGGTGCCCCCAACACCTTGAACCAAATCTGAGGCCTGCCCTCAGTTTGCATCATGCAATATTTTGTTATTAATCCCATTAAGTTATATTTTAGTTTTGTCAAACTACATTTGAAAGTTTCTGTGCCTTCTAAGTAAAATTCTAACTAGCTTCATTTGGTCATGCAGCTTGACTCTATGGAAAGAGTATCGGTTCAATCACCTCCAGTGACCAGTTTACATATTTTCTGGGAAAGTGGTCCATTCCTGGCAGGGTCTTCATAACAAAGCATTTAGGATTAGGAAATAACCATGGGGGAAGAAGTCCATTTTCCTTCCAGGTGTGTCAGCTTGTAGTCCTAAGAACAACTAAAGAATTGCAAAATGAAAGGAAGCCTGAATCTCACTATACGCATTAGTACACATGTGTGTGAACCTAAGAATATAAGATATGCCATACAATGTCAGACAAAGAGTTTATCAAACCCAATATCCTGTTTCCAACAGTTGGCCAATCTAAGTCACAAGTGCCTGTCAGGTTCCCAAAAGGTATACAGATTCAATGCTGCTTGTCCCTTGGGTAAGCAGTGGATCTCCCCAGTCCTGTTTAATAATGGTTTATGGACTTTTTTTTTTTTTTTTTCAGGAACTTGTCCAAACCTCTCTTAAATCCAGCTACACTAACATCTTCTACTACATGTAATGAATTCCAGAGTTTGATTACATGTTGAGTGAAAAAAATATTTTCTCAGATTAGTCTTAAATGTGCTACATTGTAACTTTGTGTATCCCCTAATCTTTCTGCTTTTTGAAGGAGTAAACAACTGATGTATATTTACTGATTTAATCTACTCCATTCGTTATTTTATAGACCTCTCTCATATCTCCCCTCAGCCGTCTCTTTTCCAAGTTGAAGAACCCTAACCTTTTAAGTCTTTCCTTATAGAGATATCCTTCCATCCCCTTTCCCATTTTTGTCACTCTTCTCTGTCCTTTTTTCTAATTCTGTTATATCCTTTTATGATAATCAGAATTGCACACACTATTCAAGGTGTGGTCGCATCATGGAGCAATACAGCAGCATTATAATATTCTTCATTTATTCTCCATTCCTATCTCCAGGAACAAGCAGGAATGTAGTCTTCACATATGGGTATCATCGGTACCGATGGAGCCTGTGCGGGAGCGCTCCCCAGCGTCCAATTAGAAAGCTTTTGGGAGCATCCCACAGAGCCTGCATGCTGCCTTCCTGCCTTTCCCAACTGCCTCTCTCCAGTTCTTCTTTTTCCGCGGAGCCAGCAGGTCGTTGTTCCTGTCACTGCAGAAAATCTTTCCTTATTCCCTTCTTTTTTGTGGTCGCGTCTGCCTTCCTCGACGCTTTACCTGTACCGCCGGTTCTTATTTCTTTTTTTTTTTCTTTTCTTTAAAAAAAAAAAATATATACTTAGTTATTTTTTCCACGTGCACGCGCCATTTTGGGCCCTAGGCCCAAAATTCCTCCACAATGGAAAAACCCGCTTCAGGTTTCAAAAAGTGCACCAAGTGTGGCGGTACCATCTCTGTCACCGACACCCATGAGTGGTGTCTTAAATGTTTAGGTCTTGTGCCATGATGTCCAAAAGAGGTCGGCAGAACCAAGCTGCTAAGCTCAGTACCCTGTTTCCCTCTGATGCAGCCTCGGTGGCATCGACGTCTTCCAGGGCTTCCTCTTCCTCCCGTGGATCTCAGGTAACTAAACACAAGTCTAGCTGGTCCTCAAAGGGTAGATCTCCTTCTAAGCATCGAGATGCCTCTGGCGTTGCCCTTGAGGAATCTGCACCGGAAAAATTGCCCCGGCGGGAGGCTTCGGCTTCCAAAGCATTATTGGGGCTCCAGGACGTTTGAGGCCTCAACCTCGGTAGAACTACTGGTGCCATGCTCTGGGGTACCGGCTGTTTTCTCCGGTACCGACATCCAGGCATCGGCAGCGTCGATAGACCAGAGGTTTCTGGCTATTGAACGCAGTCTGGCAGCTCTCCTTGCGGCATCGACACCCTCGGAACTGCGTCAGACAGTTCAACGAGCACCGACTCTGGCACCGGTATCGGTACCGGTACCGACAGCATCGGCATCGACATCGGTGTCAGCATTGCCGGCACCCAGTCTTGCGATGCCCTCCGGTACTGGTACCGATTCCCCCCGGTACCAACTTCGGTCGGTACGGGTATCGGGCTCTTCAAGAGCATCCGGACAGAAGGTACTAAGAGTCCTCAGAGGAATCTGAGGATTCTGACAGTTCTGTCGGTACAGGAATACTTCTCCTAGAGGAGCCTTCCTCCCCTAAACGCAGGATGTCTCCTCCAGAGGATATTTCCTTTCAGGACTTCATCAGGGAGGTGGCTCGAGGTCTGTCCATTACTGTGGCTCCTGAAAGAGACCCCAGAGCAAAGGAGTTGGAAATTTTACAATATCTCAAAGCTCCTAAGGAGGCAGCTTTCTTACCCATCCATGAGATCTTGCATGATCTCATGCTAAGAATGTGGGAGACGCCTCTTACCACCTCTCCTCACTCTCGTAGACTGGATACTATGTATCAAGTCCCTCCTTGTCCTGGTTTCCAGAAGACTCAGCTTCCTCACCACTCTATTGTAGTGGAATCAGCTATGAGAAGGATCAGGAGTGCAAAGAGGCATGCCTCTAATCCTCCAGGACGTTGAGTGCAGATCTTTGGATGCTTTTGGACGTCATAATTTCCAAGCTTCCATGCTTTCTGCCAGGATCAGTTCCTATATTTTATATATGGGAATGTTCCTGAGGGAAATCACAGGAGATTTAGAGGTTTTGAGCCCTCTTCTTCCTGAGGATAGAAGGCAGGATTTTCTCACATTGGTCAAATATGCCCAGGATGTTTCTAAATTTGTCAACCGTGCAGCTTTTGACTGTTTTGAGTGCATAAGCAGAACCTCTGCCATTGCCATAGGTGCACGTAGAATTGCCTGGCTCCAGGCATCTGATTTAGAGCTCTGGGTACAAGACAAACTGGGCAATATTCCTTGTACTGCTGAGAACCTGTTTGGCAAAGATTGGCAAGAAAAAGCCAATGAGTTGGATGCTGACGACTCCACCTTGGATAGATTATCCAAGGCCACAGCTGATCCTGCAAGAAATAAATCTTTCAAAAAGCCATTCTTTTCCAAAAAGAAGAGGTTTTATCCTGCTTATTCCCAGCAGGGACGCTCTGCAGGTCAACCTGTCTGGGAAAAGTCAGCAAGCACCCAAACAAAGGAAAGCAAAGACTGCTAAGCCTCAACCGTCTCAGCAGTCTCAGCCTCCACAAGGCCTTTGACTTTTTCATCTAGAGAACTTAGCCTTCCTGGCTCTCAATTGACCAGAGCCTTCCGCCATTCCAGGAAGGTTGTGTCACTTTGCCCCCAGATGGGGGCAGATAACAGCAAAGCATTGGACACTCTCCATCATAAAAGAGGGGTACAAGCTCTATTTTTCGAGTATGCCCCCTCCCACAATGGTAAGACAGTTCAATTCTTAGACCTCTTATCAACCTATTAGATCAAGAGGTCACTATACTTCTTCTATTGCCCCTTGGGCAAGTACCACCCATTCCTCAACAAGGTTTTACTCCCCCTATTTCCTTATCCCAAAGAAAACAGGAGGAGACAGACCTATTTTAGACCTCAAAGAATTGAACAAATTCCTGTTCAAGGAGAAATTCAAGATGGTTTCTCTAGGAACTCTGCTGCCATACCTTCAGAGTCAGGATTAGCTATGTTCTCTAGATCTCACGGATGCGTACACTCATGTTCTCATCCATCCATCTCACAGAAAGTTCCTTTTTCAGGGAAAGCACTACCAATACAGGGTGCTTCCTTTTGGCCTGGCCTCAGCACCAAGAGTGTTCACGAAATGCATGGCTGTGGTAGCAGCATTTCTCTGCACTCTAGGGATATTCGTCTTATTTATTTATTTTTATTTCTTATATACCGCGCTATTCAGCATCAGCGCGGTTTACATGTAACAACTGTTCAGTGAAGACAATCTACACTGAACTTACAATATAACAGAAATGTACAATTTTAACTTACAATATAACAGGAATATACAATTTTAACAGAATAGCTACTTTACACATAACTTATGTTGAGGAGAAGTTAACTATTTACATGTTAGCTTATCTGGGAATTGCAGTCTGGGAATTGCAGTCTTCTCCTACTTAGACGACTGGCTCATTTGAGCCCCATCACAGTCAGAGGCCAGGACCTCCCTATCTTGCACAATGCGTATCCTTCAGTATTTGGGTCTTCTCATAAACGTCCCAAAATCCAGTCTAACTCCCACTCAGTCTCTAGAATTCAAAGGAGCTTTGCTGGATACCAAAAGGGCAAGGGCCTATCTTCCCCAGGCCCGTTGCCTTCGCATAGTGCAGTTAGCTTCTCAAGCAGTACTAAAGCCTCATCTCACTGCCCGAGAAATGCTACAACTACTAGGCCACATGGCATCTACCGTGCATGTGATTCCTTATGCTCGCCTCCATATGAGAGCAGCCCAGTGGACTTTATCCACTCAGTGGACCCAGGCATCAGGGTGCCTGTCAGACAAAATAGCAAACACAAATCACCTTATTTTGTCCCTCCAATGGTTGCAGTCCACTCACAACCTGTTGCTGGGGTCCCCATTTCAGCAACCCTTACCCCAGGCAACTCTCACAACAGATGCTTCACCAATGGGTTGGGGAGCTCATCTGCAAGACCCCTCCACCCAAGGCACTTGGACTCCACAGGAGACTCATCTACATATCAATTTCTTGGAGCTCAGAGCAATCTTCCTTGCTCTTTGAGTGTTCCACACTCTGCTCAGCTGCAAGACAGTCCTTATTCACATGGACAACTAAGTAGCCATGTTCTATGTGAACAAGCAGGGAGGAACAGGCTCTCTGTCGCTTTGCAACGAAGCTTTGCGACTTTGGGCCCTCGCCAGAGAGCATCAGATTCATCTCCTGGCAGTGTATCTTCCAGGCATACAAAACTCTTGGGCAGACAGACTCAGTCGAGTTCTGCTTCCACACGAATGGTCTCTACATGTAGATCAGGTGACCAAGATTTTTCAAATTTGGGGAACCCCGGATATAGACCTCTTTGCAAGTCCGCTGAATGCCAAACTTCCCTGTTCTGTTCCAGAATCCTGGCTCAGGACTCTCGGGCCAAGGATGCTTTCTTCCTTCAATGTGGCCAAGACTTCCTGTATGCCTTTCCACCCATTCCCCTAATTCCCAGGACCCTATTCAAGCTTCAGAGAGACAGAGGCCGTATGATTCTCATAGCTCCACATTGGCCTCGGCAAGTGTGGTACCCTAGCTGCTTCTACATCTCTCTCAAGCTCCCTCCCTGGAGTTAGGGTCTGCTCCAGATCCCCTATCTCAGGAGAACAGAATGTTATGGCATCCCAAACCCCAGTCTCTGCATCTCAGGGATTGGTTGCTGAAGGCCTAGATGTCCATGGTCTTAACCTCCCTCAGCAAGTAAAGGATATCCTTTATGCTTCCTGGAAGCCTTCCAGAAGACGCTCTTATGCTTTCAAGTGGAAAAGGTTTACCATATGTTGTTTGCAGAAGGGTCTTAACCCCCTTGCAGTACCTCTGGAATCATTACTGGAGTATCTCCTGCATTTATCCACTGCAGGACTTAAGACTAACTCAGTGAGAGTCCATTTGAGTGCTATTGCAGCTTCTTTCAAGCCTCTAAATGGACAACCTATTTCCTCCCATCCTGTTATAGCAAGATTTATGAGAGGCCTTCTGCTAACTAAGCCTCCCATTAGGCCATCACCTGTGGCATGGGACTTAAACTTGGTTCTTGGTCAGCTCATGAAGCCACCTTTTGAACCCTTAGCTACTTCCTCATTGAAATTCCTTTCTTGGAAGGTTATCTTTCTCATTGCAATCACATCAGCACGTCGCATCAGTGAGTTGCAAGCACTAGTGGCTGATCCACCTTATATACAAGGTTCCATCATAACAAGGTAGTCCTTAGGACTCATCCACACTTTATGCCAAAGGTGGTCTCGCCTTTTCATCTAAACCAAGTGGTCTAGGGAGAATCTACCTGCTTGGGAGACAGACGCGGCATTTTCTGTGCCGCGGGAGCAGCTAGCAGGTGCCTGGAGGCCCTGCCCGGATTCGGCCAGGCAGTGTGAGGGCCGTCCCCGGCTGAGGTGGACCCCCTCTCCACTCCTCTATTTCCATCGGTGGCTTCTACACGCGTCCGCGTGGTGTGACCTAAGGGGCGTGACTCAAGGGGCAGGACACGCCCCTTTGGCGCCCCTTCGGCGCAACTGAGAAGCCGAGACTGCTTGTTTCACCATGGGTAAACGTAAAGGTAAAGGTTTGAAATCTGGAGATAAGGTACAAGGAGAGAAAGTCATGGGGCCCATGGATAAACACTTAGTCTCCCAGCTATCTGCTGTATCGTCGCCTGAGGGAGCTTCGTTGAGCCCCCATTTCAGGACACCACCTCCTCTTTCTCTGCCTCCTTTCTCATCAATGGTATTGGAGACATCGCCGGAGCATACTCCACCTATGCCACAACCAGTTCTACCGGGGAAGCCAGAAGGAATATCCAAGAGTCATGGCTCCGGTGAGGTAACTCTAACAGACATTTGGACAGCTATTAATGGCATTGATAAACGTTTAACTGCCACAGTGTCTTTCCTTTGTATGTTTACCTCTGATGTGGTCAGTAAAATGCAAAGTACTGATAAACAATTGGGAGCTATAACTAGTTCGTTGGCAAAGACTGATTCTCAACTTCATGTTTGTTCAGATAACAATTATGCTTTGATACGGGATCTTTCATCCCTAAATTATCGTTTAGAGATGCTTGAGAATCAATCGAGGGCCAAAAATTTGCGTTTCCTTAATTTCCCAGTCACCCACCTGTTGTCTCCTGCCATTTTACTTAAGAAATACTTTACTGATGTTTTAAAATTAGATGGAAACATTGAGGCTATGTATTTGTACTATTTGCCTACGCGATCTCCCTCTCCTGTGAATCAGGGTGAGGCGGACGCCTCTTCTTTAGATGCTACAGCTGACCAGGACTTAACTGCCTTCTTAGAAGACTCAGCTGATATTATCTCCAAACGTAGCACATTGGTGGCTACCTTTGGTTCTGAGCTTATTAAATTGAATGTTCTTCGTGCCTATTTTAAAAATCGGGAATCCCTTTTTTGTGGTCAAAAGCTGCAGGTTTTCCCGGATGTGAGTAGGGCTACCCAGGTCCGGCGCAGGCAGTTCCTGGTATTAAAACCATCTGTGTTGGCTATTGGCGCATGCTTCTATCTAAAATTTCCTATAGATGTGTAGTTACCTTTGAGGGTCAGTCCTCTGTGTTTACGGACGTGACCCAACTTAAGTCTTTTTTGAATCAGAAAAAGGAGGTAAAGGATCTTGGTGGTGAGATTTCTGGTCCCTAATAGTGGAGTTTGATACTTCTGATTTCCTTATTTTTTTTTTTGTATTGTATAATAGGTAAATGTTCTCCCTTGATGTGGTATGCTTATGTGATCTATATTTTTTTCTCTTGAGTATTGTTAAAATGTGAAGGATTCTATTGTATTGCCGTATTATTTTGTTGTTATTCAGGAAACTTAAATAAAAAAAAAATTTAAACCAAGCGGTCTATCTACCTGTGTTCTTTCCAAGGCCTCATGCATCAAATGCAGAAAGGAATCTTCATACTTTGGACTATAAAGGAGCTTTTGCCTTTTACTTACAAAGAACACAGCAACATAGAAAGTCCTCTCAACGTTTTGTTGCTTTTGATCCTTCTCATTTGGGGCTTCCAGTCTCCAAGAGAACACTGTCAAACTGGATTGCTCAGTGTATTTCCTTTGCCTGTCAGAGTAAGAATCTTCCTCTGGAGGGCCATGTCACAGCTCACAATGTGAGAGCCATGGCAACTTCAATGGCTCATCTGCCCTCTGTGTCTATCGACGACATCTGTCGAGCAGCCACCTGAGCCTCCATTCATACCTTCACAGCCCATTACTTCTTGGACAAGGACTCCCGCTGGGATGCCTTGTTTGGTCAGGCTGTTCTCCAACACCTGTTCCATACCTAATCAACTCCTACCCCCCATCCCTGGTTGGATGCCAGAGATCCATGGGGGGAAGTGGAGCCCTTTCTCAGGGACACACAACTTCTGGGGTTTCTCCCTGGCATCTAAAGCTAGGGAGTCCCCATATGTGAAGACTACATTCCTGCTTGTTTCTGGAGATAGCATAGTTACTCACCTGTAACAGGTGATCTCCGGAAACAGCAGGAATTTAGTCTTCACAACCCACCCACCTCCCCTAGGAGTTGTATCTCTCTATCTCTTTCTCTTTCCCTCTCTCTCTTTGTCTCAGCTTTAAAACTCAACTGGAGAGAGGCAGTTGGGAAAGGCGGGAAGGGAGCATGCAGGCACTGTGGGATGCTCCCAAAAGCTTTCTAATTGGACGCTGGGGAGCGTTCCCACGCAGGCTCCGTCGGTACCGACGATACCCATATGTGAAGACTAAATTCCTGCTGTTCCCGGAGATCACCTGTTACAGGTGAGTAACTATGCTTTCTTTATGATTCCCAGCAATCTATTTGATTCCTTGGTCGCCACTGCACACTGGGCAGAGGGTTTCAATGTACTATCCATGATGCCCAGATCCTTTTCCTGGGTGGTGATTCCTTTTTTTTTTTTGATTTTCAATTTTATTTTTATTGAAATTTCAAAAATGTAACTAGCATACACTCATAATAAGAAACATGAGCTCCGTTGGTACAAGATTTTTATTTTAATTATCATGAATCAAACCATAGGAAAAAGGAAATCACCCTAACAATTCTGGAAGGGAGAAAACACAAAAACCCACTAGCAATCCATTAGTCCACAAATAACCAGTGGGAATACCAGAAAATGGTGGAAAGAAAAACATCAGGAAAAATACTAATAAAGGAAAAATGTAATAGGTATCTAACTGCTGACATACATGCATCAGGCTGCAGGGCCGTGGTCCCAGGGCTGTCAGTAACCAGGTTCCTGATACCGCGGCCTGCAGGACCAGTTGCATTTGCAGCCGGGGAGGGACGGTGACAAGGTTTGCCAGGAAGGCTGTCTTTGAAATTGCCCCACATCCAGCTGCGTGGGGCGATTTCATTGGCTGGCGGGTGTCAGATGAGGCATGGGGGAGGCTGAGCGGGAGGAGGACTGGCTCCGCTGCTCAGTCTTCTTTTCTTACCCTGCTGGACAGGCAGCGAATTTGGTTCCTGCCCTCCCACCCCTACTAGGGTGCTTTGGGTATGGTGGTCGCAGCTGGGGGGGGGGGGAGGAGGCCGGTGGGGTCCCGAGCCAGCGCTTGCCGAGCCAGCGGGGCCTAATGGCTGGTGTACGGATTCAAGGGAGCGAAGTGCTTCCTGGGGTGGGGGGGGGGGGGGCGGGGCGGGAGATCTCGGTTGGGGTCTCTGCCTGGTGCAAGGAAAGGGGAACTGGTCTTTGCTACTAATATGGCAAGATTGGTGGTGGCAGGGGGTGGTGAGGATGATGCACCACCTTGCTGCTAATATTGCTGGTGACTGGCATTGTCCAGAAAGGGGGGGGGGGCATCTGTTGACATCATGCAGGTTATGTTGGCCCGGGTCTGGCTGGTGTTAAAATCTTTGTTAATAAAGCTGCAACCAAAGTTTGTTACCAAGTTTTGTGTGTGCTGTGTTTTGTTTTGAGCATGGGGGGATAAGGGTATTGGATGTTTGGGGGGGGGGGTGGGGGTGGAAGTCAGTGGAGGTTAGGAGTGCAGAGCCCAGGCGTCCAGGATACTCTGATTATTACAAAGTACTTGATACGATTGGAAAGGCAGGAACGTCAAGTTTTTGAGGTCCAAAAAACCTCTCAACTGTTCAGGCAAAATGAACACATACTTCACATTCAAATATTTAACAAGATATTTACAAGGGGTGTCTATGAAAGTAGCACCCAAGGATAGCGCCTCAGATCTTAAAGGCAGGGGGTTTTCCTGGATAGTGGTTCCTAATAGGGAACCTTGCATCATTTAACCATAGTTTGGATAGTAAGTGCATAACTTTGCACTTGTCCACATTAAATTTTGTCTGCCATTTGGATGCCCAGTCTCCCAATTTATCAAGGTCCTCTTGCAATTTTTTGCAATATTCTTGTATTTTAACAACTTTGAATAATTCTGTGTCATCTATAGATTTGATCACCTCACTCATTATTCCTATTTCCAAGTCATTTATAAATATGTTAAAAAGCAGCTGGCCCAGCACAGATCCCTGGGGTACTCCACTATTCACCTTTCTCCTTTGTGAAAATTGGCCATTTAGCCCTACTCTTTGTTTACCTTCTAATCGTTTCCTGATCCACAATAATATACTACTTCCTTATCCCATGGCTTTCTAATTCCCCCTAGTCTCTCTCATGAGGAATTTTGTCAAAGGCTTTTTGAAAATCAAGATACACTGTCAACTGACTCACCTTATTCCACCAGTTTATTTACACCTTCAAAAAATATAAGTGATTAGTGAGATAAGACTTTCCTTGGCTAAATCCATGTTAGCTTTCTGCTATTAAACTGTGATAATCTCTATGTTCAGTAATTTTGTTTTTTTATAGTGGTTTCTACCATTTTGCCTGGTCCTGACATCAGGCTTACCGGTCTGTAGTATCTCTAGGAAGAAGCAGGAATGTAGTCTTCACATATGGGTATCGTCGGTACCGACGGAGCCTGCGCGGGAACGCTCCCCAGCGTCCAATAGGAACGCTTTTGGGAGCATCCTTCAGCACATGCCCGCTGCCTTCCCGCCTTTCCAACTGTCCCTCTTCAGTTCTTCGTTTTCCGCGGAGCCGACAGGACTCATATCCTGTCACCGCAGAAAAAAAATTCTTCTTTAAAATTGTTTTCTTGTGGTCGCATTTGTCTCCGCACGACACCTACCGGTACCGCCGGTTCTTTTCTTTTTCTTTTCTTAAAAAAAAAAAAAAAAAATTATACTCTGAACTGTTTCTCTTCAGAAACGTTTCTTTTTTCGGTGTTAGGCGCCATTTTGGGCATTAGGCCTCATATTCCTAAAACATGGAAAAAACAACTAGTGGTTTTAAAAAGTGTACTAAGTGTGGCGGTACCATTACCGTCACCGACACCCATGACTGGTGTCCTAAATGTTTAGGGCCTAAACATTCTCCATCTGAATGTCTCTCCTGTATGTGGATGACTAAAAGAGGAAGACAGAACGGGGTTGCAAAGCTCGGTACCCTCTTTTCTTCGGATGCCAGATCCATTGCATCGACATCTTCAAGAGCCTCCTCTTCCTCCCATGGATCTCAGGTAACTAAACATAAAAGCCAGTCCTCAAAGGGTAGCTGTCCTGCTAAGCATCGAGAGGCCATTGGCAGTGCCCTTGAGGGAACCACACCGGCAAAACAGCCCCGGCGGGAGGCTTCAGCTTCCAAAGCATCAACAGGGCTCCAGGATGTTCTCGAGGCCTCGACCTCGCAAGAACTACTGGTGCCATGCTCAGGGGTCCCGGCCGTCTTCACCGGTACCGACAACCAGGCATCGGCAGCGTTGATAGACCTGAGATTCCTCGCTATCGAACACAGTATTGCAGCTCTCCTCACAGCTGCGGTACCGTTGACACCTATGGTTCAACGTGCACCGGTACCGATGTCGGTACCTACACCAGTACAGACACCGGTACCAGTACCAACGGTACCGGCCCCAGTGGGAACTTTTCCCATGCCATCTTTGGCTGACATCAGCAGATCGGTACCGGATCAACTCGGTACTGACTTTGATAGATACCGGGACCGTGCTTTGCATGAGCATCGTGATTAGGAATATTTTGAATCCTCCGATTCCGAAGACTCTGACAATTCTGCTGGTACCAGAGTGTTTCTCCTGGAAGATTCCTCTTCTCCCCAATGCAGAATGTCACCTCCAGAGGACATGTCTTTTCGGGATTTTATTCGTGATGTTGCCAAAGGCCTTTCAATCATGGTAGCTCCTGAAAAGGAACCCAGAGCAAAGGAAATAGAAATTCTCCAATATCCTAAAGCTCTAAAGGATGCAGTCACTCTGCCCATCCATGAAATTCTTCATGACTTGATGCTCAGAATGTGGGAGACACCTCTGACTACATCTCCTCATTCTAGGAGGCTTGATGCTATGTATAGAGTTCCGCCATGTCCTGGATTTCAAAAGACTCAGCTGCAACACCATTCAATGGTGGTGGAGTCAGCCATGCTTAGGATGAAAAGTGTAAAGAGGCATGCATCCAATCCTCCAGGTCGTGAATGCAGGACCGTGGATGCTTTTTGGCGCCAAACCTTTCAGGCTTCCATGCTTTCAGCTAGGATCAGTTCATATATGCTATATATGGGCATGTTCCTCAAAGAAGTTACAGGAGACTTGGAGCTTATGAGCCCACTTCTCGCAGTTGACAGGAGACATGACTTTCTTGCTCTAGTTAAGCATGCTCAAGATGTCTCCAAGTTTGTGAATCGTGCAGTCTTTGACCGCTTTGAATGCATCAGCAGAACTTCTGCTATTGCCATTGGAGCACGATGGATTGCCTGGCTTCAGGCATCAGACTTGGAGACTTGGGCACAGGACAAATTAGGCAACATCCCTTGCACAGGAGAGAATCTCTGGCGAGAATTGGCAGGAAAAGGCTAATGAAATAGATGATTAGAAGATAAGTCTATACGGTGTGTCTGGAAAAGACATAGGAATCTGAAGGACATTTTAAGTCCGACAATATTAAGACCTTTACAGATTCAACCATCAAAATTAGATAAAGGCCATTTTAAATGTGGCGAGTGCAAGGTGCGTCAGATCACGTTAGAAATTACAACTTTTGAATATCTCAGTAAAACATATTTTTTAAAGCATAAAACAACTTGCAAATCAACATATGTGGTAGACTGTATTTTGTGCCCCTGTCAGCTATTATATGTGGGGAAAATCCAATCGCCCTTTTTATATTTGTATGAGGGAACACCGCAGTAGAATAAACTGCAGAAGGAAGGAAGCCCGATTGTGGAGCATTGCTTACAATTTAACCATAGTTTTGAAGATTTACGCTGCTTCTGCATAGACCAAGTATTCACGGGGTTCGGGGCGAAATCAAAAGCTCAGCTGTTGATATTCAAAGAACAGAAGTGGATTTTTGATCTGCAGGCTGTGAATCCCACAGGTCTTAATTTACAAATTGACTGGAATGCCTGCGTGTTTTAGAGTGTACATTTAAAAGCTATGCTCTTCAGTAGTTCAGGCAAGGATTAACATCACAGGTGCAGCATCATGCTTTAATTACCCCTATTTAAACCCAGCAGTAACATCAGCACGCATGCGCAGCGTCTCTGTGACAAAACTGTTAGAACTGCCTAACCTACTGCTTCGGTGAGTGAATCTTTGCCGGTATTAATATGTAAATAGTTGGTAACGTTAGTCAAAGAACTATGAGAATGTGCTTTATACAGAAATTGGATCTTTGTGCTTTACTTTAGTTTGGCTATATGAAGAGTGAAAATAGATACTTTTGAACAAAACCCCTTTAAGAAACGTTCAGCAATGTGAAACGCGACAGCGCTGAAGTTTGGCGTTGGGGAAGATTAAAGTTTTCAGATGAGCATTGCCTTTGAGTAGTTAAAAAAGCAAATACTTCAAGAAATGAATTAACATATCAATGCAACAGTATGAGGTCATTGATGCAATACAAAGCACTCGATCTAAACAATTGAAGTTTAGACAAAAAGCTTTAAGTCTGAGACCTCGTTGCATATGGAAAGTTGTTACCCAGTTGCAAGCATCATAAACAATCTCTTAGTTAAAGTAATAGAGCTGAAAAGTCTTGTAGTTACTTTGCAATGAAATAGATGCTGACAATATCACGTTAGATTGTCAAAATCTACAGCCACTCCAGCTAAAAAGAAACCTTATAAAAAACCCTCTTTTAGCAAAAAGAGGAAGTTTTATCCTTCCTATACCCAACAGAGCCAAAGTCAGGGTCAAGTTGTCCAAAAGGGACAAACTAGACAACAAAAGAAGCCATAAGGCCTGAGAGCTCAACCAGCTCCGCAGGTTCAGCCCCCTCAAGGGCTTTGACTCCTTCCTAGAGCTTAGCCGTCCTGCCCTTAAGGGTTCCTCAACCCCTAAATATTCCAGGCAGGTTATGCCATTTTATCAACAGGTTGCATCAGATAACAGCAGAAGATTGGACTCTTTCCATTGTAGGAGAGGGGTATAAGCTCCATTTTCACAGCATGCCCCCTCCTACAATCCTAAGGCAGTTCAATTCGCAGACCTCTGCAGGCAATCTGCTAGGTCACGAAGTCTCAACACTTCTTGCCCAAGGGACAATAGAGGAGGTACCCATTCTCCAACAGGGTACAGGGTTCTACTCCCCCTATTTTCTTATTCCAAAGAAAACAAGTGGACACAGACCCATTCTAGACCTCAGAGAATTGAACAAATATCTGTTCAGAGAAAAGTTCAAAATGATTTCTCTAGGAACTCTTCTGCCATACCTTCAAAGTCAGGATTGGCTTTGCTCTCTAGACTTAAAGGATGCATATACTCACATTCTGATCCATCCAGATCACAGGAAATTCTTACGATTCCTTTTCAAGGGAAAACACTTCCAGTACAGGGTTCGTGAATCCTCTTGGTGCCGAAGCCAGACCAAAGGGATGCTTCCCTTTGGTCTGGCTCCGGCACCAAGAGGATTCACGAAATGCATGGTTGTAGTAGCTGCATTCCTGCGAACCCTAGGGATATTTGTCTTCCCTTACTTGGACGACTGGCTCATTCGAGCCCCAACGGTTGCAGAAGCTAGCGCTGCACTGTCTCGCACAATGCGAATCCTCCAATACTTGGGATTGGTAATAAACTTCCCAAAATCCGAACTTGTTCCTTCCCAGTGCCTGAAGTTCATAGGAGCCTGGTTAGACACCAGACAGTCAAGGGTTTTACTTCCACAGGCCCGGTGTCTTCGCACAGTGCAACTAGCTTCTCAAGCAGCAGGGAAATCCTCCCTAACTGCTCGAGAACTCCTACAGTTACTGGGACATATGGCATCCACAGTTCATGTAGTTCCCTACGCTTGCCTCCACATGCGAGCAGCCCAGTGGACCCTATCCACTCAGTGGTCACAGGCCACGGGTCATCTATCGGACAAGATAAACTCTCAACAACTGATTTTGTCCCTCCGATGGTGGCAATCACTAGAAAATCTGCAGTGGGGTCTCCCTTTCAACAACTCCTCTTCCAGGCCACCCTAACAGATGCATCACAGGTGGGTTGGGGAGCACACCTGAATCATCTCTCTACCCAGGGTACCTGGACTCCACAGGAGGCTGGTCTACACACAAACCTCCTGGAATTAAGAGCAATCTATTTAGCTCTTCGAGTATTCTATGCCCAGCTCAGCTACAATACAGTCCTAGTCCAAACAGACAATCAAGTAGCCATGTTCTACATCAGGGGTCTCAAACACACGGCCCGCGGGCCGCATGCGGCCCACGAGAGACCTTTGTGCGGCCCGCGATGCACAGGAAAAAAAAAAACCCGGCTTCTGCTGCTGCTGCCGCGGCAGCGGCAGAATCACCTGTCCCGCGGCCCCTTCCCATCTGCCCGGCAATAGCAGCAATATCGCAAGTCCCGCGGCCCCCCCCCTTCCTGCTTGCCTGCCTGCTTGCTTGTGAGTTCTTCTCCGCTTCGGCTTTCAGAGTCGCGAAGGGAGAGCTTCTCCCTCGCGACTCTGTTAAGCTCGCCGGGGCAGATGGGAAATTTCCCATAAGCCCCAGCGGGCTTAACAGAGTCACGAGGGAGAAGCTCTCACTTCTCGGCTCTGAAAGCCGAAGCGGAGAAGAACTCACAAGAATGAAGGCAAGCAGGAAGAGGGTGGGGGGGGAGGGAGGGAGGGGGGGCCGCGGGACTTGCGATATTGCTGCTACCGCCGCGGCAGCGGCAGCAGCCAGCTTTTTTCTAAAGTTTAATTTTCCCGGGGGGGGGGGGGGGAGGGAGCAGGACTTGATGTGGGCTGCGGGGGGGGGGGAGCAGGACGTGATGTGGGCGGCGGGGGGGGGAGCAGGACTTGATGTGGGCTGCTGGGGGGGGGGGAGCAGGACTTGATGTGGGCTGCTGGGGGGGGAGCAGGACTTGATGTGGGCTGCTGGGGGGGGGAGCAGGATTTGATGTGGGCTGCTGGGGGGGGAGCAGGACTTGATGTGGGCTGCTGGGGGGGTAGGACTGGAAATGGGGTGATGGGGGGATAGTACTGAAAATGGGGTGATGGGGGTTAGGACTGGTAATGGACAGATGGGGGTTAGGACTGGAGGTGGTCTGATTGGGGGGCTAAGACTGAAAATGGGGTTATGGGGGGGCTAAGAATGAAGATGGGGCGATGGAAGGGTTAGGCCTGGAAGTGGGCTGTTGGGGGGCTTAGGACCGATAATGGGCTATGGGGGGGGGGCTAGAACTGGTAATGGACTCTAGGGGGGGGTGCTATGACTGGAAATGGGCCGAGTAGAAGGGGGAGCTTGAACTGCAAATAGCTGATGGGGACAGGGTCTTGGAATGGTAATGGTAATGGGCTGAGTGGAAGGGGGATTGGAAAGGAAATGGGCTGTGAGGGGAGGGAGCTAGGACTGGAAATGGGCTGATGATGCGGGGACTAGAAGGGAGCGGATGCTGGTTGGGGCAGGAGCTAGAAGGGAGGTGATGTTGGGGGACGATTAGAATGGGATGGGGCTGGGAGAGTGAAATGGAGAGGGGAAATAATATTTTGTGTGGGAGGGAAGAAAAATCTACAATTGGCCGGGTATTGGGAGAGTAAGTGGGGATTGAGGATGGAGGGGTAAAATTTGAGTGGATGAAATAGGAATGAGGAAAGAGCAAAAGGAGAATGATTAGTATGTTAAAGCAGATGTAGAGAGAATGGAAAAAAACTAGGAAAGAAGAAAGGACAAATGGACAGCAGACGATGGAGAGTTAGCAGAAGACACAAAGAAACCAGAAGAAAGTGACTGGAACAATTGCAACTGAAAAAAAATGCACAAAAGGTAGAAAAATATCTCTTTATTTTGAATTTATTAACTGAAATATGTCAGCTCTTGGAAATGTGCATCTTTAACGTCTGCACTTTATTTAATACAAGAGGAAATCAATGTATAGTTTTATTTCTACAGTGTTGTACATTCTAAGTTTGGCTTTTGGGGTTCCCAGTTTAATTGTCTTCCTGTTTCTAAATTGTGATTCCTTGTTTGGTGATGGTGTATGTTCTGCATGTGTAACTGAGCTGAGGTATTCTGTTTATGTAATTCCAATTTGACATTGCCACTTGTTCTCTTTCCCGAGTAGGTCATGTATTGTTATTCTCTGAAATGTGTTGATTTAATATTTGCAGTGTTGCCTTTTGATAGTTAGGGTATGGTGCTTTGTGAGTCCTGGTAGTGCTGTTAGGACATGGCAGGTTTGCTATGGGTTCTAAATGGGCAGTGTTTCTAGTAGTTCCTAATGTGCCTGGCGGTTGGCACTGGTTTATAGTAATGTAGAAATCTTTTAGTCTTTCTTTATCCATACACTCATTAAGAGGCATGTTTACTAAAAGTTAGTGTATGGTAACATTATGCAAATATTTATGCAAATGATGCCCTTATGCAAATGATGTCCTTATGCAAATGATGTCCTTATGCAAATGAGGCCTGCATCTTGTGCGGCCCCCGGGTTACTCTACAAGTCTTCATTTGGCCCTCAAAGCAATTTTAGTTTGAGACCCCTGTTCTACATGAATAAGCAGGGCGGAACAGGCTCTCTGTCATTATTCAATGAAGCTTTACGACTGTGGGCCCTCGCCAGAGAGCACCAAATTCACCTTCTAGTGGTATATCTTCCAGGCATTCAAAACCTTTGGGCAGCCAAACTCAGTCGAGTACTGCTGCCTCACGAGTGGTCTCTCCACCTAGACCAGGTGGCAAAGATATTTCATTTCTGGAGTACTCCAGACATAGACCTCTTTGCAAGTCCACTGAATGCCTAACTTCCCCGGTTCTGTTCCAGGATTCCGGCTCACAATTGTCAGGCAAGGGATGCCTTCCTCCTTCACTGGGGTCAGGACTTCCTTTACGCCTTCCCACCCATTCCCCTCATCCCCAAAACACTCTTCAAGCTTCAGAGAGACAGGGGTCGTATGATCCTCATAGCGCCACGGTGGCCACGCCAAATATGGTATCCCCTGCTTCTACATCTCTCTCAAGCAATGTGTGTGCAATTCTGGTCGCCGTATCTTAAAAAGGATATAGCGTTATTAGAAAAGGTTCAGAGAAGAGCCACCATAATGGTAAAGGGGATGGAAGGATACTCCTATGAAGAAAGGCTAAAAAGGTTAGGGCTCTTTAACCTGGAAAAGAGATGGCTGAGGGGAGGTATGATAGAAGTCTATAAATTAATGAACGGAGTGGAACGGGTAAACGTAGATTGATTGTTTACGTTATCAGAATATAGCAAGACTAGGGGACATGCAATGAAGCTACAGGGTAAACCATTTAAGACTAATAAAAGAAAATATTTTTTCACTCAACGTGTAATCAAACTCTGGAATTTGTTATCGGAGGATGTAGTAAAGGCTGTTAGTGTAGCTGGGTTTAAAAAAGGTTTGGACAAGTTCCTGGAGGAAAGGTCCATAAACCATTATTAAGAAGGGACCCAGGATATCAATGCTTGACCCAGTACAAGCATTGCGGAAGCTGTGTCTATTGGGGAAACTGCTAGGTACGTATGACCTAGATTGGCCACTGTTGGAAACAGGATACTGGGCTTGATGAACCTTGGTCTGACCCAGTATGGCATATCTTATGTTCTTATGTTCTTATGTTATGTTCTTAAGCTGCACCTCTGGAGTTAGGGCATGCTCCATATCTCCTTTCCCAAGAGAACGGGATGCTATGGCACCCGAATCCCCAGTCCCTGCATCTCACGGCCTGGTTGCTGAAGGCTTAGACCTCCAGGATTTCAACCTGTCCCATCAGGTAAAGGATATCCTTCAGGCTTCTAGAAAACTTTCCACAAGAAGATCTTATGTCTTCAAGTGGAAACATTTTACTATATGGTGTTCCAAGAAGGGGTTAAACCCCCTTAGAATCGATACTAGAGTATCTCCTTCACTTATCGAATTCTGGTCTGAAGACCAATTTGGTAAGAGTCCATCTTAGTGCAATTGCAGCTTCTTATAAGCCTCTGAATGGACAACCAATTTCCTCTCATCCACTCATATCCAGATTTATGAGAGGTCTTCTATTAACAAAGCCTCCCATTAAACCACCACCGGTGGCATGGGATCTAAATCTAGTTCTCAGGCAGCTCATGAAGCCACCTTTTGAACCTTTAGCCACTACAACCCTTACGTTTTTGTCCTGGAAGGTCATCTTCCTAATTGCAATTACCTCTGCACGTATCATTAGTGAATTGCAAGCTTTAGTGGCTGATCCTCCTTATACTAGGTTTCATCATAAGGTTGTTCTTAGAACTCATCCACACTTTATGCCAAAGGTGGTTTTGCGTTTTCATTTAAATCAGTCTATTTTTCTTCCTGTATTTTTCCCGAGGCCTCACACCTCTAATGCAGAAAGAAATCTTCATACTTTGGATTGTAAAAGAGTCTTAGCCTTTTACCTACAGAGAACACAGCAACATAGAAAGTCCTCAAAACTTTTTATTGCTTTTGATTCTAGTCGTTTGGGACTTCCAGTCTCCAAAAGAACTTTATCCAAATGGATTGCCCAATGCATATCCTTTGCTTATGAGAGTAAGGGTCTTCCTCTTAAAGACCATGTCACAGCTCATAACGTGAGAGCCATGGCAACTTCTATGGCTAATCTCCACTCTGTGTTTATCGATGACATTTGTCAAGCAGCCACCTGGGCTTCGGTACACACCTTCACAGCCCACTACTGCCTGGATAAAGCCTCCCGTCGGGATGCCTTCTTTGGCCAAGCTGTTCTTCAAAATCTCTTTCAGGCCTAATTCAACTCCTACCCACCAACCCTGGTGGAATGCCAGAGATTCATGGGAGGAAGGATGCCTACCTTTCTAGGGACAAACAACATCTAGGGTTTCTCCCTAGCTTCTTCAGCTAGGGAGTCACCATATGTGAAGACTACATTCTTGTATGTTCCTGGAGATAGCGTAGTTATTCATCTGTAACAGGTGATCTCCGGGAACAGCAGGAATTTAGTCTTCACAACCCACCCACCTCCCCTAGGAGTTGTCTCTCTATTTCTTTGTCTCTTTCCTCTCTCCCTCTCTCTCTCTCTTTCACTCGGCTACAAACTTAACTGAAGAGGGACAGTTGGAAAGGCGGCACGCATGTGCTGAGGGATGCTCCCAAAAGTGTTCCTATTGGACGCTGGGGAGCGTTCCCGCGCAGGCTCCGTTGGTACTGACGATACCCATATGTGAAGACTAAATTCCTGCTGTTCCCGGAGATCACTTGTTACAGGTGAGTAACTATGCTTTCCTGGATCTACCCCCTAGAAACCTTTTTAAAAATTGGCATTACATTGGCCACTCTACAGTCTTCAAGTCACAGATTACTCATATTTCAGTTCTTTCAACACACTGGAATGTATGCCATCTGGTCCAGGTAATTTGCTGCTCTTTAGTTTATCAATTGGCTGTATTATGTCTTTTGGATTTAGTGAGATTTGTTTCAATTCCTCTGATAGCTCACCTTTAAATATCATTTCTGGCATGGGTAAGTTTCCTACATCTTCTTTAGTAAAGACTGAAGCAAAAAAAAAAATTCATCCATTCTCTTCACTATGGCCTTAAACAATTTATATCTGTGCTTTTACAGCTATCTCTTAATTTCCTGTGTGATTCTAACTGCCCTTGGTTTGATAGAAGGAGCCTTTCAAGTTGCCCTTTTATCTTTATTTGATTTCTTGATATACCATCCAGGCTGAAAGGCTAATGAGTGGTTTACGAATGCTACAAGCAGGTACTGGATATATTCCCTCATCCCCGAAGGGCTCACAATCTATCTGTGGCAACGGAGGGTTAAGTGTCTTGTTCAAGGCTACAAGGAGCACCTATAGGACTAGAAATTCCAGTCTCTCTGACCCGAAATTACTTTTCCTGAGTGGGAATCGAACCCCCAACCCTTTGACCTGAGGTAATTTGTCCCAACCACTAGGCCACTCCTCCTTTGATCTGTCTTTTGACTTTAACACGTATTTAAAACAATTTCACAGTACACTTGCCCCCTAACCGGAAGGCCTCTTTATAAAAGGTCTCTATTGCAGAAACTCCCTATATATTCAAAGAATATTTACTCTATTCTACTCAGTTGAGATATAGCCTAATTGCCTTTAATTGAACTGAAAGTTGGCTTGTAATATGCCCTGACTAGATTTACTTGAACTGAAAGCTGGCTAGTACTACTGCGCTATGCCCTAACTGACTTGTTAAAACATTGAATTTTAAAATACACAGATTTTATCAGTTTTAACCCAAATAATTCCCTTTTTGCCCAAGATTTGGAGAATATCTCAAGAGGTAAGTACTTATAAGTGCTGCAGATTTCTTCCAGCAGTGGCAGCTCTTTGGTATATATACACGTGTGTGTATGCATATATATGTATAATGTGTATGAAATTGTATGACTTTCAGAAGTGTTTCCTGTCTAGAAGCAGAAGAATTGTCTTCATGGTTGACAGATTCATCCAGGAAGTTTTAATACTTCTGTGACTGGAATTACTTGGGGGATAACCTTTACTATTGGATGGCTTATATCCATCTGAGAATGATATTAACCCATTATTCTAAGGTCTACTTAGACTGGTATTTAATCTAGGGGGAGTTGCAGATAGTTCCCTCCTTGGGAAAAAAGAGCTGCAGTAAACATGGTAGCCTTGAAGGGATAAAAACGTCAATAAATCATAAGAACATAACATAAGATATGCCATACTGGGTCAGACCAAGGTCCATCAAGCCCAGTATCCTGTTTCCAACAGTGGCCAATCTAGGTCATATGTACCTAGCAGTTTCCCCAAGAGACACAGGTTCCACAATGCTTGTACTGGGTCAAGCATTGATATCCTGGGTCCCTTCTTAATAATGGTTTATGGACCTTTCCTCCAGGAACTTGTCCAAACCTTTTTTAAACCCAGCTACACTAACAGCCTTTACTACATCCTCCGGTAACAAATTCCAGAGTTTGATTACACGTTGAGTGAAAAAATATTTTCTTTTATTAGTCTTAAATGGTTTACCCTGTAGCTTCATTGCATGTCCCCTAGTCTTTCTGTATTCTGATAAGGTAAACAAGCGATCTACGTTTACCTGTTCCACTCCGTTCATTAATTTATAGAGTTCTATCATATCTCCCCTCAGCCGTCTCTTTTCCAGATTAAAGAGCCCCAACTTTTTTAGCCTTTCTTCATAGGAGTATCCTTCCATCCCCTTTACCATTTTGGTGGCTCTTCTCTGAACCTTTTCTAATAACGCTATATCCTTTTTAAGATACGGCGACCAGAATTGCACACAATATTCAAGGTGTGGTCTCACCATGGAATGATATAGAGGCATTATAATATCTTTTGTTTTATTTTCCATTCCTTTCCTTATCATATCTAGCATTCTATTTGCTCTCTTGGCTGCCGCTGCACACTGGGCCGTGGGTTTTAACATGGTATCCACAATGACGCCTAAATCTTTTTTCTGGGTGGTGGTTCCTAATGTGGAACCTTGCATCGTGTAACCTTAGTTTGGGTTGTTCTTCCCTAGGTGCATAACCTTGCACTTGTCCACATTAAATTTCATCTGGCATTTTGATGCCAAGTCTTCCAATTTATCAAGATCCTCTTGCAATTTTCCACAAACCTCTTGGGTTTTAAGAACTTTAAATAGTTTTGTGTCATCTGCAAATTTGATAACCTCATTCGTTATTCCACTTTCCAGGTCATTTATGAATATGTCAAAAAGCAGCGGACCCAGCACAGATCCCTGGGGTACACCACTATTCACCTTTCTCCATTGGGAAAATTGGCCATTTAGCCCTACCCTCTGCTTTCTATCTTTTAACCAGTTCCTGATCCACAATAGTACACTGCCTCCTATCCCATGACTCTTTAGTTTTGCCAAAGGTCTCTGATGAGGGACCTTGTCAAAGGCTTTCTGAAAGTCCAGATACACAATATCAACCGACTCACCTTTGTCCACCTGTTTATTCACACCTTCAAAAAACATAACAGATTAGTAAGACAAGATCTTCCTTGTCTAAAGCCATGTTGACTGTCTCCCATTAGGCCATGACTATCTACATGCTGAGTAATTTTATTCTTTATGATGGTTTCTACCATTTTTCCCGGTACAGACGTCAGGCTCACCGGTCTGTAGTTTCCCGGATCACCCCTGGAACCCTTTTTAAAAATTGGTGTTACATTGGCGATCCTCCAATCTTTAGGTATTAGAGATGATTTTAAGGATAGTTCACAGATTACTAATAGCAGGTCTGCAATCTCATATTTCAGTTCTTTTAACACCCTTGGATGTATACCATCTGGCCCAGGTGATTTGCTACTCTTCAGTTTATCTAATAGTTGTAATACATCTTCCCGATGTATCGATATTTCCTTCAATTCTTCCACACCTTTAAATACCACTTCAGTCATGGGTAACATCCCTACATCTTCCTCAATAAAGACTGAAGCAAAGAATTCATTCAGTCTCTCTGCTATCGCCTTGTCACCTCTTAGTGCCCCTTTAACTCCTCTATCATCTAATGAACCAACTGACTCTCTCACAGGTTTTTTGCTATGAATGTACTTGACAAAAACTTTATTTCGCGTTTTTGCTTCTGCAGCAAGCTTCTTCTCAAATTCTCCCTTTGCCTGCTTTATCAATGCCTTGTATTTGACTTGCCAGTGCTTGTGCTGTTTCCAGGTTTCATCGTTTGACTCTTTTTTCCATTTTCTGAAAGATGCTTTTTTGGCAACAACAGCCTCTCTGACCTCACCTTTAAACCATGCTGGCAGTTTTTTGGACTTCCTTCCACTTTTCTTAAAGCGTGGAATACAGCTGGTCTGGGCTTCCAAGATAGTATTTTTCAACAACACCCAAGCTTGATGTGAGTCTTTAACCTTTGCAACTGCTCCTTTTAGTTTTTTCTTAACTATTTTCCTCATTTTATCATAGTCTCCCTGTCAAAAGTTAAAAGGTAGTACTGTGGATTTCCTTACTATCCCTCCTCCACTAATTAAATCAAAGGCGACCATGCTATGATCACTATTGCCAAGTGGCCCCAACACCCTTATCTCTTGCACTAGATCTGGTGTTCCACTAAGGACTAGGTCTAATATGGCTTCCCCTCTGGTCGGTTCATGAACCAGCTGCTCCAAGAAGCAGTCATTTATGTCATCTAGGAACTTTATCTCCCTAGCATGTCCTGCCGTGACACTGACCCAGTCGATATCGGGGTAATTGAAATCACCCATTATTATTACTGTGCTATAACGTTTGTTAGCTTCCTTGATTTCTTTGAGCATTTCATCATCCATTTGTTCATTCTGGCTAGGCGGTCGATAGTACACCCCCACTGCCATCACCTTCCTCTTTTTACATGGAATTTCAATCCATAGAGATTCTACAGCAAATTTTGTTTCCTGCAAAACTTTAATCCTTTCTGACTCAATGCTCTCTCTAACATAGAGCGCAACCCCTCCACCAATTTGATCAGCTCTATCATTACGATATAGTTTGTACCTAGGTATCGCAGTGTCCCACTGGTTGTCCTCCTTCCACCATGTCTCTGATATTCCAATCATATCTAACCTCTCGTTTAGTGCTATATATTCTAACTTTCCCATCTTATTCTTTAGACTTCTAGCATTTGCATACAAGCATTTTAGAGACTGTACTTTATTCATATTAATTTGGCTATTGTTAGACATGGGTAATTTGGGATCTTTAAGCTCTGTCTGCTCCGTACTAGAGGGCATTTGGGCTACTTTACTCTTTTTGGAACCTCTCAGCTTTTGGTAGTATCCTTCAAGGATACATTCTTCTGAACCATCCACTCTTGGGCGACTGTCGGCTTTCCCCTATTATCTAGTTTAAAAGCTGCTCTATCTCCTTTTTAAAGGTTAATGCCAGCAGCCTGGTTCCATCCCGGTTAAGGTGAAGCCCATCCCTTCGAAAGAACCCCTCATTTCCCCAGAATGTTCCCCAGTTCCTAACAAATACAAAACCCTCATCTCTGCACTATTGTCTCATCCACGCATTGAGACTCCGGAGCTCTGCCTGCCTTTTGGCTCCTGCACGTGGAATGGGAAGCATTTCGGAGTACGCTACCCTGGAAGTTCTGGATTTCAACTTCCTACCTAAAAGCCTAAATTTAGCCTCCAGAACCTCCCTACCACATTTTCCTATGTCATTGGTACCGACATGTACCAAGACAGCAGACTCTTCCCCAGCACTATCTAAGACCTTATCTAGGTGGCGCGTGAGGTCCGCTACCTTCGCACCAGGCAGGCATGTTACCAGGCAATCCTCACGTCCACCAGCCACCCAGCTATCTACATGTCGAATGATCGAATCACCAACTATAACGGCTGTCCTAACCCTTCCCTCATGGGCACATGGCCCTGGAGAAACTTCCTCGGTGCAAGAGGGTTTTACATCACTTGGAGGACAGGTCCTAGTTACAGGATCATTTCCTGCCACACCAGGGTGATGCTCTCCTGTCAAGTGACCTCTCTCCTCCATGGCAAAAGGGATGCTGCCAGACTGGCAGTGGGACTTCAGGGCTATATCCCTGTAGGTCTCGTCTATGTACCTCTCTGTCTTTCTTATGTTTTCCAAGTCTGCCACTCTAGCCTCTAGAGAATGGACTCGTTCCCTGAGAGCAAAGAGCTCCTTGCACCTAGTGCACACGTAAGACCTCTCACCAACTGGGAGAAAATCATACATGTGACACTCAATGCAAAAGACTGGAAAGCCCCCATCTCACTGCTGGACTGCTGTCTGTATCTTAGTTTTAATTTTTTGTTTAGATCTTTAAGTTCTTTACTTCCTAAGGGTTGCTATGGATATTTATACCAATAAAACTGTACCTAATACGTTTAATGTACCTTGTTCACCTGAAGCTTAATTAATCTCAGGTCCTTAGTGTATGACTGATTTGGGTAACAAGCTTCACCTAAGAGCACCCCCTGTCTTTTAAGATGTGTAAGTACCTATAAAGCTATGGTTATCCCAGGGGTGGGTGGGTGGGTGTGGGGAGGGAGGGAGGGAAACAACACCTATTAAAAGAGGGCTGCTACACAGTACCCTGTCCTGTGCTGCTGAGGTAAGCTATATTCTTATTTGATTTAAATTATAGCTCTTTGCTGCTGCTAGGCTCTAACGTATTATGAAACATAAACTACAAGCTCTCTGCTGGGTTATAAATTTAACCTGAAAGCTCTCTTCTGTGTTTTAAATTTAAACTAAAAGTACTTTGCTGATGCTAGGCCCTGAGTGACTATTAAATTAAAACTACAAGCTCTCTGCTGGGTATGAAATGTAACCAGAATGATGTTTTCTGTGTTTTAAATTTAAACTTCATCTGCTTTCTACTAGGCCCTGACTGATTAAACAAAAAATAGAGGGTTCACAGATTAATTAGCTTTAATACTAAGAATTCCTTTCAGAAAATTCCCAGAAGTATATACTCACAATTGCAGATATCCCTCCAGAAGTAACAGTTCCCTTTTGTAGTCTTTGAAGACTAGGATGCCCGAGGGTCTGGGAAATAACATGGCCCATCCTTCAGATTGGCAATATGATGGGACCTCCTCCAGGCATCTTAGCTTGGGAGTCCCCATATGTGAAGACTCATTCCTGCTTGTTCCTAGAGATAGCACAGTTACTTACCTGTAACAGGTGATCTCTGGGAACAGCAGGAATTAGTCTTCACAACCCACCCACCTCCCCTAGGAGTTGTATCTCTCTATCTCTATCTTTCCCTTTCTCTCTCTCTCCCTTGTCTCAGCTTAAAACTCAACTGGAGAGAGGCAGTTGGGAAAGGTGGGAAGGCAGCACGCAGGCATGGTGGGATGCTCCCAAAGGCTTTCTTATTGGATGCTGGGGAGTGTTCCCGCGCAGACTCAGTCGGTACCGACGTACCCATATGTGAAGACTAATTCCTGCTGTTCCCAGAGATCACTTGTTACAGGTAAGTAACTGTGCTTTATGGACTTTTAAAAAAATATGTGGGGACCAGGACTGCATACCATGGCGCGATACAGAGGCATTGTGATATCCTTTGTTTTGTTCTCCATTCCTTTCCTTACAATTTGTAGCATTCCACTAGCTTTAAAGGCTGCCACCACACACCAAGCAGAGGATGTCAAGATATTATCCATGATGATACTTAGATTCTTTTTCTGTATGTTGACTCCCTAATGTGGAACCTTGCATTGTGTAGCTATAGTTTGTGTTGTTGTTCCCTAAGTACATAACTTTGCACTTTTCATGTTAAATTTTGTCAGCCCTTTGGATGCTCAGTCTCCCAGTTTCTCAATGTCCTCTTGCAATCTTTCACAATCCTCTTGTGATTTAACTACTTGGAATAATTTTGTGGCTGCAAATTTGATCATTTCACTCATTGTTCCCATTTCCAGGTCATTTATAAATTTGTTAAAAAGTAGTAGGCCCAGCACAAATCCCTGGCATACTCCACTATTTACTCTTCTGCACTGAAAAAAATTGACCTTTTATCCCTACTCTGTTTTCTATCTTTTAACCAGTTCTCTGTCCACAATATGACACTGCCTCCATCCATGACTTTTTTATTTCCTGAATAGTTTTGAGTGACAAAGGCTGTCTGAAAATCTAGATACACTATATCCATTGGCTCATCTTTATCTACCTGTTTGTTCAAACCTTCAAAAATGTAGCAGATTGAGGAGACAAAATTTCCCTTTGCTAAACTCATGTTTGTTTTATCCCATTAAAACATTACTGTCTATGTTCAGTAATTTTGCTCTTTATAATGGTTTCTACCATTTTCCTACTACTGATGCCAGGCTGACTGGTCTGTATTTAATTGGCTCACCCCTGGAACCCTTTTTAAAAACTGGTGTTACAAGATGATGAGATTTCTAATTTATCTCAAAAGTTTGAGAAGATGGAGGTACAAGTAGGACTGCTGCAATCTATGAGTGTAGCAGGTATTAAAGATATTTTTGTGCTTCATAAGCAACTTGAATCTTTGAAGAATTCTTTCCAGAGTAAAAATTTAAGATTTTTTTTAATTTTCTGAAGATCTGGTTATTGACCCCAATGTTTCTTCTGAGGAAATATTTTAAAGAAATTTTGTCTTTACCTGTCTCTGCAAGTATTGTTGACTGTGCCTTCTCCTCCGTATCTCCACAGGCTCCTCTGCCATTCAGCACTAGTTCTTCTCCACCCAGAAGTGACTTGCCAGCAGTGTTTCCAAGGTACTTTGCATACAGTTAAAAGCAAGACTGCAGCGGCATTCAGCAGGGCATGCTTCATGGGTGTACTCCTTGGGGTGACTCCGCCAACATAGCCGCAAAGATCCCATTGCTTAAGGTGTCCTTTCTGATGGCTATTGCATCTATCAAATGAGTGTTGGAACTGCAGGCCTTATCTTGTCTCGTTGGGAGCCCTTTCTGGTCATTGCGATGTTTTTTGATCATTTGTGGACAGTACCGTCTTTTCTTCCAAAGGTTCTGTCTCATTTTCAACTCAGTCATGCTATTGTCCTGCCCTCCTCCTTGGAGGAGGGCTTCCATTTGGATCCCTTTCTGCATCTGGTAGTTGTGAGGAGAGCATTGCTCAGATACCCGAGTAACCAACCATTTTCACTGGTTGGACCATCTTTTGTTTTCTTTAGTGGACCAAGCAAAAGACAGGCAGCAGCTGTGCCAATGATTTGCTACTGGATCTAAAAGGCCATTAGCTCTGCATATCTCTTGGCTGGAAAGCGAGTACAAGAGGGGGTCATTATTAGGGAAGTCATCCTTGGTGTCTCTGAATGAAAGACATCTGTAAGCTGGCTACATGGTCATCATTGAGCACCTTTGTGAAATACTTTATGCTGCATGTGGGAAACAAGTTGTTTTGGCTAGAGCATAGTCTTCCTCCCACCCTGAGTCCTAATTGCTTGGGTACGTCTCACTCATCTGGACTCGTTTAGCAGTCTGGACTTCATCAGGGTTCACCTCAGTAAAACTGCAGCTTATCATAGAGATATAGAAGGGAAGGCCATCTCTGCACAGCCTTTAGTTATTCACTTTATGCAGGGGTTGTTTCTCTTGAAGCTTCCCTACAAACCTCCAGTAGTGGTTCTTGCACAGCTGATGACAGCTCCTTTTGAGCCACTCAATTCCTGCCATATGAGGTTTCTGACCAGGAAGGTTTTGTTTTTGGTGGCGGTCACTTAAGCACACAGTGAGCAAGCTTCAGGCTCTCATAATTCATCTACTTTACACCAAATTCCATCATAATAGAGTGGTTTTCCATACTCATCCTAAATTTCTTCCAATAGGGTATTGGATTTCCTTCTTAATTGGTCAGTTGTTCTACCAAAATGTTTCCCAAAACCACATGCCTGCAAGGGGTGATCTGTGTTGCACATAGTGAACTACAAACGAGTCTTTGCCTTCTACTTGGAGAAGACAAAAGCCCATAGAAAGTCCATCCATCTTTTTGTTTGTCTTTGACCCCAGAAAACTAGGGGCTGTCCTTTCCGAATGCTCTTTTTCAATTTGGCTAGCAGACTGCATCTCTTTTGCTTATGCTAAGGCAAACCTGAGCCTTGATAGTCATGTTACAGCTCACAGTGTCAGAGCCATGGCTGCGTGGGTGGCCCATTTGTGTTTGGTCTCCATGGAAGAAATCTGCAGGGTTGCAACGTGGTCTTCCATCCACACATTCACATCTCGCTACTGTCTAGAAGGGTATTCCTGTAATGACAGCAACTTTGGCCAATGAGTACTTTGGAATTTGCTTGGGGATTAGAATCCAACTCTATCCCCCCTAGGCCCATTCTTTTCTGTTTAGGCTACCTGAAAAAAAAGGGGGGGGGGGTGGAAAGGAGGATGACAAACTTTATTGTACATGGTTATGTATTTCAGAATACAAAGGTCTGTCACCAGCAAGCATACGGACTTAGTTGCCTTTGTTGGGCTTGTCTGCATTCTCATTGGCTTTCGGTAGCCTGTAGCAGGTGTTCTTTGTGGACAGCAGGAATAAGTCCTCACAAGCCTCCCACCTGCTCTGGGAATTGTATTCTAATATAGGTATGGTTTCAGACTGTCCTAAAATGGTGCAGCAGGCAGGAAAATGGCATGCATGTGCAATGGAACCTCCCAAACACTTTAAATAGCAGCTGGGGAGCATTCCCCCGTGGGCTTCATCAGATGATGTTACCCATATGTGAGGACTTATTTTTGCTGTCCACAGAGAACACCTGCTACAGGTGAGTAACTATCTTTTTAGAAACATTAGAAACCTGACGACAGAAAAATACCACATGGCTTATCTAGTCTGTCCTTCCATATCAACCACTACAACAGTCCCTTTTTTTCCTTTAGAGATCCTCTGTGTTTGTCCCATGCTTCTTTGAATTCAGATACTGTCCTCATCTCAACCACCTTCACTGGGAGACTATTCCACGGATCCACCACTCTTTCCATAAAGAAATATTTCCGCATATCACTTCTGAATCTATCCCCTTTCACACTCATCCCATGTCCCCCTGTAGCAGAGCTTGCTTTCAATCAAAAGAGGCTCTCCTCCTGTGCATTTATGCCATGGAGATATTTAAACATCTCAATCATATCACCTCTATCCCGCCTTTCCTCTAAGGTGTACATATTAAGATCCTTAAGTCTGTCCTCATATACTTTATAATGAAGACCACTAACCATTTTAGTAGCCACCCTCTGTACTGACTCCAGCCTGTTTATATCCTTTTGAAGGTGCGGTTTCCAGAATTGCATACAATACTCCAAATGAGGTCACACCAAAGACTTATACAGAGGCACTATCACCTCCTTTCTTTTTGCTGGCCATTCCTCTCCCTATGCACCCAAGCATCCTTCTAGCTTTTGCTGTCACCTTTTTCTATCTGTTTAGCTACTTTAAGATCATCAGACACAATCACGCCTAGGTCCCGCTCTTCTGTAGTGGACAAAAGTACTTCACCCCCCCTATACTTTATTGTTCCCTTGGATTGCTGCAGCTCAAATGCATGACCTTGCATTTTTTTAACATTAAATCTCATCTGCCAAATTCTAGAGCATTCTTCAAGCTCAGCTAGATCCCTCCTTATGCTATCTACACTTTCCTAGGATTCTTTTGCAGATTTTTACTGGTATTTTTTGTATGTTGATGTAATGCGAGTCTTGGTTATGTAATTTTTTTTTCTGTTTTATTGTAAGCTGCTCTAGGATCTTAATTGACTGAGGTTGATATAAAGAACCAGTACATGAATATGTAAATATTATGAGTTAAGCTGTTTAAGTGTCAGTGGTTGTGAACAAAAGTATAGTGAATTCAAACTATTGGCTTCATGCCTCATAACTTCATGGACACTGTAGGCTTGGGAATTGTCATTCTTTACTTCTGGCAGTGAACAAATATGGACTTCCCATTAGCTATTAGAATGGTCACTAACATAGAGAATGCAGTATTTGATGAGCCTTTGGTCTGAAGGAGCTTGGCACTTCCTACGTGCTTATGATTATTGCTTTTATTGTAATTATTTTGTTTCCTTGCGTACTCTGGAAAGTGGACTGTAGGAAGAGTACATTGCTATTTGTTCAACTGTGTGATTGGGTCTAATGTTTTCTTAAGAACATAAGATATGCCATACTGGTTCAGACCAAAGTCCATCAAGCTCAGTATCCTTTTTCCAATAGTGGTCACAAGTACCTAGCAGTTTTCCAAAAAGACACACAGGTTCCACAATGCTTGTAGTGGGGCAAGCAGTGGATTTGCTGGGCTCTCTGTAATAATGGTTTATGGACCTTTCCTGCAGGAACTTGTCCAAATCTTTTTTAAACCCAGCTACACTAACAGCTTTTACTACATCCTCCGGTAACAAATTCCAGTGTTTGATTACACCTTGAGTGAAAAAATATTTGCTCTTATTAGTCTTAAGCGGGTTACACTGTAGCTTCATTGCATGTTCCCTAGTCTTTCTACTTTTTGATGGCGTAAGCAATCCATCTACATTTACCCATTCCACCCCATTCATTAATTTATAGACTTCTATCATATCTCCCCTCAGTCATGTCTTTTCCAGGTTGAAGAGTCCTAACTTTTAAGCCTCTCCTAATAGGGGTACCCTTCCATCCCTTTTACCATTTTGGTGGCTCTTCTCTATAACATTTCTAATTTTGCTATATCGTTTTTAAGATACAGCAACCAGAATTAAACACAATATTCAAGGTGCAGTCGTACCATGGAACGATACAAAGGCATTGTAATAGCCTTTGTTTTTATTCTCCATTCCTTTCCTTATGATTCCTAGCATTCTATTGTCTTCTTAGCCACCGCTGCACAATGAGCGGAGGGTTTCAACCTGTTATCCGCGATGATTTCTAAATTTTTTTTCCTGGGTGGTGGTTCCTAATGTGGAACCTTGCATCGTGTAACCATAGTTTGGGTTGTTCTTTCCTAGGTGCATAACTTTGCACTTGTCCACATTAAATTTCATCAGCCATTTGGATGCCCAGTCTTCCAATTTATTGTATTGTGTATCTTATAAACTACAAATATGGCAGGAAAGGAAGAATTCAAAGGTATTTGCCATAATAAAGATTAATAAGCCATTTTTCACAAAGGAAAGTTAAAGGATATATGTACAATTATGTAATGTGCCATAGTATTATATGGAGTTTTAGAACATTTTGCAGGATGTGATGGGTACTTCTGTTTATTGCTGACTGTACATTGTCAAGTTTAAATTTGTTTGTTAACAGTGTAACTGATGTGGTTCAGTCCTGTATGTCTAGTTAACCTTGCCCCCCCCTCAACAAAAAAACAACAAAAAGACATCAGTTCTGGTTATGCCACTGCCTTACAAAAACATGCCTGCCTGCCCTGCACTGTTATCTTTTCTCTGCTGCTGGCATGGATGTGATATTTCAAGGGTGGCAGGAATGGCAGCAAATAGCATGACCCTGAGGGCTTTGGATACTCTCTCACACACACACACGTGTGCTTTCTTTTCCATATATGAGTTTTTTTCCTTTTATCATTCCAGATGCTGGATGTATATGACATTCTTCCCTTTGATAACCCAGATGGTGGTGTTTGGAAACAAGGATTTGATATCACATATGATGAGCGAGAGATGGAGAATGAGCTTCTTCAGGTCTTCATTGTACCTCACTCACATAATGACCCAGGTATTATGTTTTATTGTTCATTAAATGGTCAATGTTGCTATCGCTGTCTAATCACATAGCTGAAGACTTGAAATCTTCTATTACACTACGTTCGTCCCAGCAATGAGCAATCTTGTTTCTCAGTGTGTAAAGGCTAGATTCACCACTCAATTTCTATTCCTCTTGCATCATGGACAATCTTTTGTCCATTTCAAGTTTTGATTTTGACAGGCATCTGTGAATGCTTAGACAAAAGCAATTGGCATAAGATTTATTTACTTAACTGCATTTATATACTGCTTTTCACCGGGTCAAAGCGGTTTAACAAAGAGGGGGGGGGGGTGGACAGTAATCATTATAGAGAGAGGGGGGGGGAGAGCCATCACCAGGGGGCCTGTTTCTGGTCCAAGGTATTCATGAAAGAGGATGGTTTTTAGTTGTTTCCGGAACGCAGATAGATCACCAGTTTTTCTGATTTGGCTCGGTAATGAGTTCCAGAGGGAGGGTGCGTATCGTTCGAAAGCTCTGTTGCAGGTTCGTTGATTATATTTTGTTCGTTCATAGGGGATGGTAAGATAATGCATCTTTCTCTGTGCATTTCTGCAGATGCCAGCATTTTTGCCAGTAGGCATAGAGTGACCTGGTCCAAGATGAAACTGAGTTTCTATATGAAAAATTTTTAATAGAAACTGTGTTCTTGGCCTTGATAGCTTTTCATACTCCTTTGGTGGAAGGATGCTTGTATAAAGACAGACAGCTATGCGGTGGTAATTTACCTGGTAGTGGAGGTTCCTTAGTCCGTTCTTGCTGATGGCCCATGTTGGATGTTAGGGTCTCCAAGAAGGACTGCACTGGAGAGGTACCAGGACTTCTCTGAATGACTCAAAGGAAGCCTAATTTTAGGGTAAAAAGCATTTGAAAAACCTGTCAACAATTTGCATTTCTGTAGATCAGAAGGTACTATGTGAGTTTTTTATTTATTTATTTTTATTTAGAACACATTTATATACCGCTGCTTCCAGCGATCAGTAGCGGTTTGATTCTTCTTTTGGGGAAGTCGATCAGGACAGGGTGGGGGAGTATATACATAGATGACTTGGGGGTCACGGCACACATGGTTAAAGTTTTGGGGGTAAACATATTTACATTTATATAATACATATTTACAGATTGAGGAAATCACATTATACTTGTCTATACATGGTTACACAAGGCGGATTTACAATGTACGTATTTATCAGTTTACTTTGTTACGTTTTCCTGGATTCTGTGACTTATGGCTGGTTGTAATAGCATTTAAATAGGTGGGTTTTTAACTCTTTCCTGAAACTTTTCATGTCCTGGGTTAGCCGCAGGTCAACAGGGAGCTGATTCCATATAGTGGGTGCAGCGAAAGAGGAGGCTCTGCGACTTGTACTTGTTTTCACAGTTCGTATTGCGTTAGGGACCTGCAGGGTGCCCAAGTTGTTAGTTCTTCTATTCCTATTTGCTGGTTGTGTGTTGATAAGAGAGGACAGGAACGAGGGGGCTATGTCGTTGATCAGCTTGAACGTTGTTACTATCATCTTGTACTGTGCCCTAGCAGCAACTGGGAGCCAATGAAGGTCGATCAATATTGGGGTGATGTGGTCAGTTACTCTTGTTCCCATTATTATTCTAGCTGCGACATTCTGGGCCATTTGAAGGATACCCAGTGATTTTTTGGGTAGACCTTGGAGGATGGCATTACATGCCCCCACCACCATCCACAGCTCTCCCCTGCAAGGGGATAGAGCCTCCGGCAGAGAGGGCAGCAGCCGAGCATCTCCCGCCCAATCCGGGCGCACCGAGGACGATTTAAAGAGCGCGCCATCGGGCGCGTGTCCTTTCCTGCCCCCACCACCATCCACAGCTCTCCCCTGCAAGGGGATAGAGCCTCCGGCAGAGAGGGCAGCAGCCGAGCATCTCCCGCCCAATCCGGGCGCACCGAGGACGATTTAAAGAGCGCGCCATCGGGCGCGTGTCCTTTCCTGCCCCCACCACCATCCACAGCTCTCCCCTGCAAGGGGATAGAGCCTCCGGCAGAGAGGGCAGCAGCCGAGCATCTCCCGCCCAATCCGGGCGCACCGAGGACGATTTAAAGAGCGCGCCATCGGGCGCGTGTCCTTTCCTGCCCGCACCACCATCCACAGCTCTCCCCTGCAAGGGGATAGAGCCTCCGGCAGAGAGGGCAGCAGCCGAGCATCTCCCGCCCAATCCGGGCGCACCGAGGACGATTTAAAGAGCGCGCCATCGGGTGCGCCCGCGCCTTACGGGCCCGCGCCTGAGGGCCTCGCCAGAGGGCCCTTTGGCGTGGCCCTTAGGCGGAGACCTGGCGGAGGCCTAGAAACTCTCGATTACAGAAGCTGGAACATACAACAACAGTCTCTCTCCTGTCGTTTACAATAACGAAACTCTAAACGCATTGCAACTTTCATCTCCTACATTGATTTAAAACGCAAGACACCAGCAGCAACTAGGGTTCAACACGCAGACAGAAGAAATACCCTCACCGACCACCATCCTACACCAACAGAACTGTGATACCAACATACAGTCAACCAGCTGGAGCTCCCTTGAAGTAGAACCACATCCCTTCACAAAGGAAACAGACCATCCATCGATCTCAGCAAGTATAACTTTCCCTAATGATCTAGATATAACAGAGACTTCCAACATACCAAACTATAAAGATATACTGTTGTCAGTAGACCTTTACTGTTATTGATAGACCTCACTGTTGTCAGTAGACCTTACAGTACTATTTACAGCCACATTTACTGTTGTCAGTAACCCACGTAATATTACCTTTAATCTCATATACTGTCGTCAATAACTCTTGATATCAGTAACCCAAAGAACATAGTCAGTAGCCTCATATACTGTTTTACTACTGTCAGCAACTATATAACACTGTCAGAAGATCATATCACACTGTTAGTAACACATTTACTGTTGTCAGTAAACTACTAACTCTATTAGTCGCCTCATATACTGTTGCCAGTAGCTTAGTGTAATACTACTACTAGAAGACTCATATATTGTTGTCACTAACCTATATAGCATTGTTAGTAGCCTCTTTTACATCTCCTCAACCGCAAGTATACCTCCTACAACCATCTAAACAGCCTCTCCACACTAAAAACAAAAACTGAACTTTGTAACTAAATAGTTTTAAATCCATTGCATCAGGATAAGAAACAAGGCCAGCAAATAGCTCACTGCACCTTAAACGATATACTATCCCCAGTAGTCTACATTTAGATTGCTGTTAACCAGAGACCATTGTACTGTTACCTATACTCTATTGTTACTGTTGCCAGTATTATATACTAAGAAATACCTCACGGTAACCAGCCACACTACTATATCCAATGCTAACAAAAGCATCTAACAGGCCTCTTCCTACTTGTTACTGTTTAGCTACCTACTTACTATTGTTACCTATTCACTTGATACTGTTTAGTTTTGTAACACTGTACCAGTACCAGATCCAAACTGACACATACAACAAAAATGCTTCTAAAAGTGGCTTATATCTGCATCCTCCTAACAATCATAATTAACCTAACACTAAGTCTTAACATTAAAAACTACCAGACAATTCCAATCATACATACACCAAATCGGAACAACTTCCATATTGGTCATTATTCCCCACACAATCAGACTAAAATAAACTACCACAGACTCATCCAAATAAAACAAATTAATCTACAACATACCACACAGCTTAACCACCATCACAAGTCTACATCTTTATCATGCACCCTTATAAATGCCCGATCATTGAAAAATAAAATCCCTATAATTAATGATCTACTCGCTGACTCAAAACCAGATATTCTATGCATAACAGAGACTTGGCTCACAGATACAGATACAGTTCTCCTAAATCAACTGCACAACTCAAACTATGATATCTCCTACTCACATAGAACCAACAAAAAAGGAGGTGGTGTATTGATTATGACAAATAAAAACCTAAAAGCCAAAAAAATACTAGCTAATTCAAACAACAACATGGACACGCTCATAATAAAAATAGATCACCTCAGAATCTGTTTAATTTATAGACCCCCCAACCAAAATGCTGATAGCCTCCAATCATTAATTGAACTTCTCAACTTATCTTCAGAACAGAGTCCTCTAATTGTCCTAGGTGATTTCAACCTTCCCTCACTACCAACGAATGACTCTAACCTCTTTCTTGAAATAATTCAAGATCTCGAATACCATCAAGTAATAAACATACCTACCCACACCAAGGGTGGTACCCTTGATCTAGTACTACTACCTAACTTATGCTTTAAACTGTTTAATCCAGACTCTATAGAATGCTCTCAAATACCGTGGTCTGATCATCACCTTATCAAACTAAATCTCAATTACGATACCATCGACACCATAAAACAAAAAAGAAATGACCATACAATTAAATTTAAAAAATTTAACGAAACTGAATTTCTGGATGCCACAATCCCTCTCCTTGATCCTTCTCCAACAACCCTGGATGAAGCAGTCAAAAACTGGCATACTACCATAAACAATGCAGCCCAAATACATCAAACTAATAAAAAATCAACCCAATCAAAAACCAATGGCACCCCATGGTTTAATAGCACTTTAAAACAAATGAAAAGAGAGCTAAGAAAACTAGAACATAAATGGCGCAAAACCAAATCCACTATTGAGAAAGAAATATACTACAACCACCTCAAAAACTATAAAGATGCCATAGATAACTCAAAGAAAAATTACTATGCTACAATCCTATCAAAATCATATAACAGACCAAAAGAACTATTTTCCATAATTACCAACCTAACAACCAACCCTCAAGATTCTAACAAGGAAATCACTGACATCTCTGCACAAACTCTAGCCAATTATTATCAAAACAAATCAAAACACTCACCAATGACCTTAGATCCTATCTACAAACCTCTCCATATGCTAAATGAATGGCCAGAATTTTACCCTTTATCCAAAATATCATTAAAGAATATCATTATCAATCTTAACACCACAACATCCTATCTAGACCCTTGTCCAGTAACCTGGATAAAAAACACACTACCAACACTTCTTTCATTCATACTTCCTATGGTCAATTTATCACTACTCCAAGGTTACCTCCCACCCACCCTTAAACAAGTACAAATCAGACCAATCCTGAAGAATAATACACTTGACAAAACCTCCCCAAAATCTTACCGACCTATCTCAAGTATACCATTCTTAGCAAAAGTCATCGAAAAAACTGTACAAATACAAACACAAGAATTTCTTGACTCATCCTACCCGCTAGATGACCAACAATATGGATTTCGCCCCAAGCATGGAGTTGAAACACTCCTGACTGTTTTTACCGATACACTACTAAGAGGAATAGACAACCACAAAAAAGCTTTTATCCTCTTATTTATTGACATATCAGCCGCTTTCGATAGTGTTAACCATTCAATAATGCTTAACTACTTAAGACACATAGGAATATACTCTACAGTTCACAAATGGTTCACCTCTTATCTGAGCAATAGAACGCAAAATGTTAGAATAAGCAATCAAACTTCTGAATCATATAAATTTGAAACAGGATTACCACAAGGCTCAGCGCTTTCAGCTCTACTATTTAATATATACATAAAACCAGTTTGCAATATCTTTAAGAAATATGGTGTACTCTATCATCTATATGCAGATGATATTATGATGTACATCCCATTCACTATCCCTAACATACCGTTGCAACTCCTTTCGGATTGTTTTAATGAAATAACATTATGGCTAAATGCCCACAATCTCCTAATAAACCATTCAAAAACTGAAGTGCTAATAGTCACCAAAAACCAAGATTATACCCCACCAACACATATAACACTTCAAAACCAAGAAATTAAAATAAAGAATGAAGTGAGATACTTAGGAGTCATTTTAGACAAACATCTCACTCTAGATACCCATATCAGAAATACCACAAAGAAAATTTACTACAAACTTAAAATACTTAAACAACTTAGACCTCTTGTTTACATACATGATTTTATCAGTATAATCCAAGCCACTATAACCCCCCACTTTGATTTTGCGAACCTTATATTATTAGGTACATCAAAACAAAACATCAAAAGACTGCAACTCGCACAAAACTCAGCAGCTAGGATAATAACAAAAACACACTCTCATCAACATATAACACCAATTCTAGCATCCCTTCACTGGCTTCCAATTCAAAACCGAATAACATATAAAACACTAATAACAGTATTTAAATCACTATTTGATTTGACACCATCTACTTTAAGTAACTTAATTACCAAAGAACATCCAAAACCTACTCAAAGAAAAAATCAACTAAACAAACTTAAAACCCCCATAGATTTCATAAAAACAAATAAATCAACAAACAGAGCGTTCTCACATGCAGCCCCAACAGCCTGGAATTCCCTCCCTGTTGAACTAAGAATATTAACAGAGATTAATGAATTCCGAAAAAAACTGAAAACACACCTCTTTACAATGCACTACAACACTATAGAACAGCCATCAAAAGAATTAGACAAAGGCTAAACAGTTTTATCTACATCTCACTATAACAGAAAAGAAATCCTGCCCTATCTGCATCTGTACTACTCATAATGATTATATCCCACATAACTTGTATATGTATTTAATAATATAATGTTAATGTACATAATGTATATAGTGTTGCACTGTTCAGTGCTATCTGTTCAACATTTCTGTTTACTGTACATTGGTTATAGTTATATGACGTTATATGTAAAACAAATCCATGATTTGTTGCCTGTTGTTATTTGTGAACCGCAGCTGATCTTAGGAAGCTGCGGTATATAAGAGATTGTTAAATAAAAATAAATAAAGTAGTCGAGGTGCGGCATGACTAGTGCTTGAGCCACTGACCTGAAATCGCCTGGTGCTATTATTTTCCTTAGAGGTTGTATCACCCTAAGTTTATAGAAGATGGCTTTGTTTGTTTTACGCAGGTGTTTCTCCATTCTTAGGTTGCAGTCGAGTGTGACACCTAGATATTTGATTTCTTCTTTTGCTTTGTATGTGTTGTTGCACAGGGTGATTGAGTCAGGTGACTTGAAGTTGGGTTTGTTGGACATGTACATTACCTCCGTTTTTTTGTGGTTTATCGTCATGTTATTTTTCTGTAGCCATAGCAACATCTCGTTCAGGCAGTTTTCGAGCTGTGCGTATTTGGGGTCGGCGACGTCCAGTTGCGTGTAGAGCATAATATCATCTGCATAGATGTGGTAGTTGATGCTATGCTTTTTAAAGATGTCACAGAGGGGTCGCATGTAGATATTGAACAGCAGTGCTGAGAGTGCTGAGCCCTGTGGTATGCCCTGCATTTGAGTGAATGGAATAGCTTCTTCCCCATTAAATTGTACTTGAGGCCTTCTGTTAGATATATAGGATGAGAACCATTTGAGGGGGGTTCCCTCAACTCCTATGGATTCTAGTTTACTAAGGAGTATCTCATGATGTACCGTGTCAAAGGCGGTGGAGATGTCAATGAAAATGAGTATGAACATTTTCTTTGTGTCTTCTAGTCCTTTGAGTAGGTTGTTCATTAGTGCTATTAGAAGTGTTTCCACTCCATGGTTTCTTCTGAATCCGTATTGTTGTTTGTCTAGGGCATCCTGTTCGTCGAGGTGTTCTTGAAGTTGCAAGAGTACTGCCTTTTCTATGATTTTTGCCAGGAATGCGATGCTTGATATGGGGCGGTATGATGATGGGTCTTCTTTGTTGAGGGAATTATTCTTTAGGATCGGCCTTATTATAGATTGTTTTAGTTTCTCCGGCATTTCTCCTTGGCTTAGTGATTGATTAACAATGTGGGCTATTTGCTGGTTTATCTCATTTTTTGCCGCTTTGATCCAAGCAGTTGGGCAGGGGTCAAGTGGTGAGGTGGTGGTGTTTATGGAGGTTAAGATGTTGGTGGTTTGTTGTTTGTCAATGTTGCGGAATTTGCTCCATGTAGATTCTTGCTTCATCTTTGTTCGTTGGTGAGGGGTTTCTAGGGCAAATGTGGGGGTGGTAGTATTCAGTTTGCTCGCGTAGTGATCTGCTAGTGTTTGTGGATGTATTGAGCTATCCTGAGGTTCAGGGAGGGCTGTCTTTGTAAGTGATTTTACTAGGGCGAAAAGCTCCCGTGGTTTGTTAATGGCTTTGTTCAGTATGTTGGTATGATGTAACCTTTTTGCTGTGTTTATTTCCTCTTTGTAGTTTGCGAGGCGATTAAGGTACACTGTCCTGAGTTCAGTGGATTTGGTGTGTCTCCACTTTCTTTCATGCTTCCTGAGCTCTCTCTTCATTTTGGTCAACGTTCTGGTGTACCAAGGTTCATTTTGATGTTTCGATGCGTTTGGCGTCTGAGTCACTTTGAGAGTTGCTATGGTCCGGATTCCGGTGTCCCATTCATTTGCTAAGTCATCGAGGTTTGTTTTGTCGAGGTCTATATGTGATTTGATGGACTCAATCAGACCTTCCATGTTTGGTTTGTTGAACCGTCGTTGTTGTTGTGCTGTTCTTTTTGCTTTGGTGTCTTTAGACAGGTTCGGCAAGTTTAACTGTATATTGATTTGGTGGTGGTCTGACCAGGGTAGCGGGTTGATCCCTATCTTGGGCTTCTCGTCCTTGGCCTGAGCATTTTTGGGTGTAAAAACCATGTCTAGGGTATGACCTTTTTCATGGGTGGGTTCTGTGATTTGTTGTTTGTTTGTTTAGATTTGTTTATTTAGATTTGATTAACTGCTTTTCACAATTGCAGCAGAGTAGTGTAGTAGTATATGACGGCAGATAAAGATCAGCATGGGCCATCTAGTCTGCCCAGGAAAGTGGCAAAAGTAGTTGCACCTGCTGTTCCGTGAAGGTTGCTCCTCCCCATGTCTTTGTTTTAGTGGTGTACCCACCGCTCAGTGTAGGTTGCCCCTATTTGTTGAAATATAAGAGTTGTTAATTTTGATTTTATCCTGTTGCTATACAGGGATGTACTGTGTCTGTCCCATGCCATTTTGAATTCTGTCACTGTATTGCCCCTACCACTTCCATCGGGAGGACATTCCAAGCATCCACCACCCTTTCAGTGAAAAAATATTTCCTGATATTGCCTTTCAGTTTGCCCCCTTGCAGCTTCATGTTATGCCCTCTAGTTTTACAGCTTCCCTGTCTTTATAAGAGGTTTGTTTGTTCATTAATACTCTTTAAGTATTTAAAGAATCATATCTCCCCTGTCCCTCCTCTCCTCCAGAGTGTACATATTTAGGTCTTCAAGTCTCATCTCCAGGAACAAGCAGGAATGTAGTCTTCACATATGGGTATTGTCGGTACCGATGGAGCCTGCGCGGGAACGCTCCCCAGCGTCCAATTAGAAAGCCTTTGGGAGTATCCCACAGTGCCCGTGTGCTGCCTTCCCACCTTTCCCAACTGCCTCTCTCCAGTTCTTTGTTTTCCACGGAGCCAGCAGCTTGTTGTTCGTTTCACCGCAGAAACTTTTTTCCTTATTCCTTCTTTTTTGTTGTCGCGTCTGCCTTCCTCGACGCTATACCGGTACCGCCGGTTCTCTTTTCTTTCTTTCTTTAGTTTAAAAAAATATATATATATTCTATTTTTTTCCAGATTTTTCTTCCCAGGTGCACGTGCCCAAAATTTCCTTCACTATGGAAAAATACGCTTCGGGTTTCAAAAAGTGCACCAAGTGTGGCGGTACCATCTCCGTCATCGACACCCATGAGTGGTGTCTTAAATGTTTAGGTCCTGACCACTCCATCTCAGAGTGTATGGCTTGTGCCATGATGTCCAAGAGGGGTCGACAAAACTGAGCTGCTAAGCTCAGCGCCCTTTTTCCCTCCGATGCAGCTTCTGTGGCATCGACGTCTTCCAGGGCTTTGTCTTCCTCCCATGGATCTCAGGTAACTAAACATAAGTCTAGCCGGTCCTCAAAGGGTAGATCTCCTTCCAAGCATCGAGATGCCTCTGGCGTTGCCCTTGAGGGTTCTGTACCGGCAAAATTGCCCTGGCGGGAGGCTTCGGCTTCCAAAGCATTATCGGGGCTCCAGGATGTTCTCGAGGCCTCAACCTCGGCAGAACTACTGGTGCCATGCTCTGGGTACAGGCTGCTTCTGGTACCGATACCCAGGCATCGGCAGTGTCGATAGACCAGAGGTTCCTGGCTATTCATCGCAGTCTGGCGGCTCTCCTTGCGGCATCAACACCCTCGGAACCATGTCAGACACTTCAACCGGTACCGATGCCAGTACCTGTATCGGTACCGGTACTGATAGCATCGACATCGGTGTCTGCTTTGCCGGCACCCAGTCATGCAATGCCTTCCGGTGCCGATACACCGGTACCGATTCCCCCTGGTACCGACTTTGGTCAGTATGGGTATCGGGCTCTTCAAGAGCATCCGGACAGAAGGTACTTCGCATCCTCGGAGGACTCCGAGGATTCTGACAGTTCTGCCGGTACCGGGATACTTCTCCCGGAGGAGCCTTCCTCCCCTAAACGTAGGATGTCTCCTCCAGAAGATATCTCCTTTCAGGATTTTATCAGAGAGGTGGCTCGAGGTCTGTCCATTACTGTGGCTCCTGAAATGGAGCCCAGGGCTAAGGAGTTGGAGATTTTACATGATCTCATGTTGAGAATGTGGGAGGCACCTCTTACCACCTCTCCTCACTCTCACAAACTGGATACCATGTATTGAGTCCCTCCTTGTCCTGGTTTCCAGAAAACTCAGCTTCCTCACCACTCTATTGTAGTGGAATCAGCTATGAGAAGGATCAGGAGTGCAAAGAGGCATGCCTCTAATCCTCCAGGACGTGAGTGTAGAACTTTGGATGCCTTTGGACGTCATACTTTCCAGGCTTCCATGCTTTCTGCCAGGATCAGTTCCTATATTTTATATATGGGAATCTTCCTTAAAGAAGTCACAGGAGACTTGGAGATTTTAAGCCCTCTCCTTCCTGATGACAAGAGGCAGGACTTTCTCACACTGGTTAAACATGCTCAGGATGTTTCTAAGTTTGTCAATCGTGCAACGTTTGACTGTGCACGTAGAATTGCCTGGCTCCAGGCATCTGATTTGGAGCTCTGGGTGCAGGACAAACTGGGCAATATTCCTTGTACAGGTGAGAACCTATTCGGCAAAAATTGGCAAGAAAAAGCCAATGAGTTGGATGCTGACAACTCTACTTTGGATAGGTTATCCAAAACCACAGCTGATCCTGCAAGAAAAATATTTCAAGAAACCATTCTTCTCAAAAAAGAAGAGGTTTTATCCCTCTTATTCCCAGCAGGGCCATTCTGCAGGTCAGCCTGCCTGGAAAAGTAAGCAACCACCTAAACAAAGGAAAGCAAAGACTGCTAAGCCTCAACCGTCTCAGCAGTCTCAGCCTTCACAAGGCCTTTGAATTTCATCTAGAGAACTTAGCCTTCCTGGCCCTCAATGGACCAGAGCCTTCCACCATTCCAGAAAGGTAGTGTCACTTTGCCCCCAGGTGGGGGCAAATAACAGCAGAGCATTGGACACTCTCCATTATAGAATAGGGGTACAAGCTTCACTTTCTGTGCATGCCCCCTCCCACAATGGTAAGACAGTTCAATCCTCAAACCTCTCTCATCAACCTGTTAGATCAAGAGGTCACTATGCTTCTTGCCAAAGGGGCAATAGAAGAAGTACCCATTCATCAACAGGGTACGGGGTTTTACTCCCCCTATTTTCTTATCCCAAAGAAAACAGGGGGACACAGACCTATTTTACATCTCAGAGAATTGAACAAATTCCTGTTCAAAGAGAAATTCAAAATGATTTCTCTGGGAACTCTGCTGCCATACCTTCAGAGTCAGGATTGGCTTTGTTCTCTAGATTTCAAGGATGCGTACACTCATGTTCTCATCCATCCAACTCACAGAAAGTTCCTTCGGTTCCTTTTTCAAGGAAAGCACTACCAATACAGGGTGCTTCCTTTTGGCCTGGCCACAGCACCAAGAGTGTTCACGAAATGTCTGACTGTGGTATCAGCATTTCTCTGCACTCTGGGGATATTCGTCTTCCCCTACTGAGACGACTGGCTTATTCGAGCCCCATCAGAGTCAGAGGCCAGGACTTCCCTATCTTGCACAATGCGTATCCTTCAGTATTTGGGTCTGATCATAAACATCCCAAAATCCAGTCTAACTCCCAATCAGTCTCTAGAGTTCATAGGAGCTTTGCTGGATACCAAAAAAGCAAGGGCCTATCTCCCCCAGGCTCGTTGCCTTCGCATGGTACAGTTAGCGTCTCAAGCAGTGCTAAAACCTCATCTCACTGCTCGAGAAATGTTACAACTACTAGGCCACAGGGCATCTACAGTGCATGTGTTTTCTTATGCTCGCCTCCATATGAGAGCAGCCCAGTGGACTTTATCCACCCAATGGACCCAGGCATCAGGGTGCCTGTCAGAAAAAATAGCAAACACAAATCGCCTTATTTTGTCTCTCCAATGGTGGCAGTCCACTCAGAACCTGTTGTTGGGGTCCCCATTTAAACAACCTTTACCCCAGGCAACTCTCACAACAGATGCTTCACCAATGGGTTGGGGAGCTCATCTGCAAGACCTCTCCACCCAAGGCACTTCGACTCCACAGGAGACTCATCTACATATCAATCTCTTAGAGCTCAGAGCAATCTTCCTTGCTCTTCGAGTGTTCCACACCCTGCTCAGCTACAAGACAGTCCTCATTAATACAGACAATCAAGTAGCCATGTTCTACGTGAACAAGCAGGGGGGGAACAGGCTCTCTGTCGTTTTGCAACGAAGCTTTGCGACTATTGGCCCTCACCAGAGAGCATCAGATTCATCTCCTGGCAGTGTATCTTCCAGGCATACAAAACTCTTGGGCAGACAGACTCAGTCGAGTTCTGCTTCCACACGAATGGTCTCTACATGCAGACCAGGTGGCCAAGATTTTTCAAATTTGGGGAACCCCGGACATAGACCTCTTTGCAAGTCCGTTGAATGCCAAACTTCCCCGGTTCTGTTCCAGAATTCCGGCTCAGGGCTCTCAGGCCAGGGATGCTTTCCTCCTTCACTGGAGGCAAGACTTCCTTTATGCCTTTCCACCCATTCCCCTAATTCCCAAAACTCTGTTCAAGCTTCAGAGAGACAGAGGGCGTATGATTCTCATAACTCCACATTGGCCACGGCAAGTGTGGTACCCTCTGCTTCTACATCTCTCTCAAGCTCCCACCCTGGAGTTAGGATCTGCTCCAGATCTCCTGTCACAGGAGGACGAAATGTTATGGCATCCCAATCCCCAGTCTTTGCTTCTCAGAGATTGGTTGCTGAAGGCCTAGATCTTCATGATCTTAACCTCTCGCAGCAAGTAAAGGATGTCCTTTATGCTTCCAGGAAGCCTTCCACAAGATGCTCTTATGCTTTTAAGTGGAAGAGGTTTATCATATGGTGCTCGCAGAAGGGTCTTAACCCCCTTGCGATACCTCTGGAATCATTACTGGAGTATCTCCTTCATTTATCCAATGCAGGACTTAAGACTAACTCAGTAAGAGTCCATTTGAGTGCTATTGAGTCCTGTAAATGGACAACCTTTTTCCTCCCATCCTCTTATAGCAAGATTTATGAGAGGCATTCTTTTTACTAAGCCTCCCATTAGGCCACCACCGGTGGCATGGGACTTAAACCTGGTTCTTGGTCAGCTCATGAAGCCACCTTTCCGAACCCTTAGCTACTACCTCATTGAAATTCCTTTCTTGGAAAGTTATCTTTCTCATTGCAATCACATCAGCATGTCGCATCAGTGAGTTGTAGGCACTAGTGGCTGATCCACCTTATACAAGGTTCCATCATGACAAGGTTGTCCTTAGGACTCATCCACATTTTATGCCAAAGGTGGTCTCGCCTTTTCATCTTAACCAAGCGGTCTACCTGCCTGTGTTCTTTCCAAGGCCTCATGCATCAAATGCAGAAAGGAATCTTCATACTTTGGACTGTAAAAGAGCTTTAGCCTTATCTCCAGGAACAAGCAGGAATGAGTCTTCACATATGGGTACGTCGGTACTGACGGAGTCCACGCGGGAACGCTCCCCAGTGTCCAATCAGAACGCTTTTGGGAGCATCCCACCAGGCCTGCGTGCTGCCTTCCCGCCTTTCCCAACTGCCTCTCCTCAGTTTTCATTTTTCCGTGGAGCCAGCAGGACGTACTTCTGTCACCGCAGAAAATTCTTCTTTTATTTTTTTGTTTTCTTGTGGTCGGGTCTGCCTTCCCCGACGCCACCGGTACCTCCGGTGTGTGTTTCTTCTTTTTTCTTACAAAATTTCCTTCTGAGGAATATTTTTTCCCTGTTCCCTGACGTTTTTTCGGCCTGCTAGGCCTTCTCACTCTCCTTCATGGAAATACCAGCCACTAACCCTAAGAAATGTTTAAACTGTGGTGGTACCAAATTAATTGTAGACACTCATAATTGGTGTCTACCCTGTTTGGGTCCTGACTACCATCCGCTGGAGTGTTCCTTCTGCAGCGGTATATCCAGAAGAAGTCTTCAGCATCGAGCATGTCTCGATATGCGGTCCCCATTAAACTTCACGGTACCAGCCAACGCTGCTTCTTCACAGGATCAGGTAACCCAAAAACAGTCTGTTAAGACTAACCAGGCCTCGAGTGGTAGATCTCATGCTCAGCATAGAGATGCCTCCGGCGTTGCCCTCGAGAACACCTTGGCATTAAAACCCCGGTGGGCGTCTTCAGCCTCCAAGCCATTTATGGGGTTTCAGGTTGTTTCGGGGGTTCTCACCTCTATGAACATACCTGAGCCATGCTCGGTGGCGGCATCCGCTTGGTGCGGTACCGATATACCCCGGCATCGGCAATGGTGTTGGATGAAACATTCCTCACCAAAGATCACAGTCTAGCACGCTCGGTTCCTTTGGTGCCGACTGAGCCGCTGCTGACCGATCTTCCAGTATCGGTATCGATCCCGGTACTGGTACTGGTATCGACGTCGGTACCCTCCAGATATGCATTGATAGACTCGCCGAGTCTGGACTCGATCTCTAGTCTGGATGACTGGGTACCGACTCGTCTCGGTACTGACTTCAAACGGTACCGAAGACATTCTACCGATGATCAAGGTCTGCCACGTTCGGTTACTTCCGTACCGATAGAGCTATCACAGACTGATCTTCATGTATCGGTATCAACGACCGTACTGGTCTCGGTACCGGTATCGACATCAGCATCGGTGTCGGTACCTCCCATGCTCGTTTCAACTGGCTCGCTTCCTTCCATACCGAGTTTGGAATCGATCCCTAGCATGGACGATTTGCTACCGACGGGTTGCGGTACCGGCTTCCAGTAGTTCCGACAACTATCCTTCAAGGACAATCTGATGCTCCACCCCTTCAGATCTTCTATTCTGGAGAATCTGAATGAACTGGTGGGTGCTAGAGCTAGTTCTTCAACAGATCTAGTTCTTACTCCTCTTTCTAGAGGACTCCCTTCTGGGGAGATTTCTTTTCAAGCATTCCTGCTTGATATGGCAAAGTTACTTGCCATTTCTATACCTGGTCAATATCCTGCACCAGGAGATCCAGAGCCTCTGCAGATCCCCTGCAATCCAAAGGAAGTCATTATGTTTCTTTTGCATCAAACCTTGCAGGATCTCCTATTTAGAACGTGGGAAGCTCCTTTAACAGTATCCCCACCTTCTAGGGCAACTGATTTTCTATACATGGTGCCCCCTTCTCCAGGTTTTCAAAAGCCTCAGCTCCCTCATCATTCTATTGTTGTAGAATCAGCAATGAGGCGTGTTGGGAGTACTAAGAAGCACTCTTCTTATCCGCCAGGTCGTGAGGCTAAGACTTTAGATGCCTTTGGACACCAAACCTTCCAGGCATCCATGTTTTCAGCAAGAATTCTCTCATATATTTTCTATATGGGATTATCTCTTGAGGAGGTCACAAAGAATTTACTACTTTTGACCCCTTTTCTTCAAGAGCCTAAAAGAGCAGATTTTTCTATACTAGTCGATCATGCTCAAAATATTTCTAGGTTCCTTACTCGTGCTTCCCTGGACTCTTTTGAGTCTGTTAGCAGAACTTCTGCTATAGCCATAGGGGCACAACGTAGAGCCTGGCTCCAAGCTTCAGACTTGGACAAATGGATACAAGATAGACTGGGAAATACTCCTTGTACTGGAGAGAATCTCTTTAACAAGGAGGCTTTACGCCAAGCTGCTCAGTTAACTACTGACACTATTGCTTTTAGAGGCTTGTCTACGCCTTCCTCTATCCCAGTTTGTAGGAGATCTGGGCGGAGGTTCAGGCCTGTGAAACTCTGTGCTGCCTTTTTCCTGCCTGATTCTGATGCCCTGTTTTTTGGTAGTGTGGGCCTTTCAGTGGCTGCATACCTTGAGGCCTGTGGCGGATCAATGCCTGCTTCATTGCCAGATTGTCTTGGGTGAGGCAAGCAGCAGCTTGTTTATGGATAGATTATGCACCACTGGTCCTGGGGAGTCTTCTCACTGGTCTCTGGAGGGTTTTCCCAGTTCACTGCTGACATTGATATCTGGTGGACTCTCCCTCCCCCCCAGGTGCTCCTGCTCTTATACCTCTAGTGGGAGCTGTGCTTGTGACCAATATGGTGCCACTTGACGGGGACTCTGAGCCTCCTCTGCTCCTGCTTCCTTAGGCCCCAATCATAGGGGACCTGCCCGCACTGGTTGCGGTAGACTCTTCTGCAGCAATTTGCTGCACTTTTCCAGCATGCTTCAGCATTGTGGTAGTGGGGGGCTGTGGGGTTCAGCTCCCCCTTCAGGGTCCTATTCAATCTTCAGTGTGGTTGGAGCCTATTGCCACAGGGTCTTCTAAGGCAGCAAGGTCAGGAAGGAAGCGTTCTTGTTCAGGAAACAGTGTGTGCATCAGTGAGTGGCTTCTCAAAGAGTTTGCCTGGGGTCCTGGGGGATCTCAAATCCCAGGATGACAAGGAAGCAGGAAGACTCTACGAGGAGTGTTTCTAGTCATGAGGAGGTAGAGGTGTCATCCTTGGGTAGAGACGGTGATTCTCTAGTTGTCCATTTGTTCAGTAAAGATAAGTTTCTGTCCTTGATTTCCTAGATTATGCCAGTAGTTCATATTGATGGCATGTTGGAGGAGGAGAGAAGCAAGACATAGTCTGACCCCATTCTGGTGGTTCATTAGGAAGACCTCTAGGGCATTTTCCTTCCTACAGGAACTTCAGCAGATAGTGACGGCAAAGTGGGACTCCCCAAATTTACCTCTGAGGAGTGACAGGTAGCTGGGGAGGATCCTATGCTTGGTTTTAGGGTAACTTGATAAATGGTTGCAATTTGCCAGGGTGAATGTCCTGATCACGGCGGTGACAAAGCACACTACGATTCCTGTGCAGGGCATGGCGATTCTCTGGGATCAGCAAGACCAGAAGTTGAAAGTCCTCCTGAAGACAGCATTCTCGTCCTCTTACTCGGTGCTGCAAGTTTCAGCCTGTGGAGGCTTGGCAGAACATGTGCTTTTTTCATTGAATTTGGTTATTGCCAGAGGATACGGCTTCAGCTTGTCTAGAGTTGGAGGCGGCCTTTCTGGCAGATGCTATATACCATCTCCTGTACTTGGCTGCTGGGGAGGTTGCTGAAGCCACTGTTGCTTGTCATTGGCTGTGGCTTTGGCACTGGTGAGCTGATGTGGCCTCAAAGGCATAGTTAGCTAGGTTACCGGTAAGGATGGGCTTCTTCAGGGAGCAGCTGAAGAAACTGTTTAAGGATTTGGTAGAGGTCAAGCCTCATTGCCAGAGGATAAACCCAAGGTTTTCTTGAGGGTGAATTATCATTCATGCTTTCGAGACCTCCTGCACTATTAGCTGGGGAAGTAGGCAGCTTCTTTTCCTTATTCTGCACTGAATGTACAGTCCTTTCTCAGAGCCTGGTGGTAGAAGGATGCTGCCTCTTCAGTTGGTAAACCTGCCTCCTCTTCTCATCCCTTCCATTGACAGACAAGGGGTGCTGCAGGTTGGCAGTTATCTGCCTTTTCTGCTATGAATGGGCCTGAATAACATCAGATCACTGGATCCCAGACCACAGCTGACAAGGAGGCCTTCATGGTCTCCGTGTCACTGCACTGCAAAGAAGGGCTGTGGTGCATGCTACTCTTTAATGTCTTCTGTGCCTCCAGGCAAGTCTCCCTGTGCTGCCATCCTAGAGAGGAACAGGAAGGTACTTCACCTACTTTGTGGTGCCAAAGGAGACTGGTTCCTACTGGCCGATTCTTGATCTCAAAGGTGTCAACCTCTTATTGAGGGTTGCCCAGTTTTGGTTGGAGATGTTTAGGTTAGTTATCCAGTTAGTACAGCCAGGGGGATTTTCTAGCCTCCCTGGACCTGGCTGAGGTCTATTTCCATGTTCACATCAGAGAGGACTAACATTTCCTGCATTTTGCCATTCTGGGCGACCATTTCAAATTCTATGCCCTGCCCTTTGGTTGGCAACTGCACCCAAGTCCTCCTTTGAAAGCCAAGGTGGTAGTGGCGGTGGCGCTTTTTCGGGAGTGCATTTATGTGCATCCTTACCTGGACGACTGGCTCTTGTGAGCCAAATTCTGTGCTGAAGTTCTCTGGTCTGTGGGTCGGGTAGTACAGTTTTTTGAAGAGCTCATTTGGGTGGTCAGTCATAGCAAGAGCTGTCTAACCCCATATTAGGTGTTGGAGTTTCTTGGAGCCTGATTTGACACTCGAGTAGGGAAGGTCTTCCTTACCAGGGAGAGGTGTGACAGATTCTTCAGTCAGTTCCAAGCCTTTCAGAAGAGCTAGGCTCCAAGATCTTGGGATTATCTGTAGTTGCTTGGGGCCATGGCAGCTATGCTGGAATTGGTTCCCTGGGCTCTGGTGCACATGTGGCCACTACAATGAGCGCTGCTATCTCAGTGGTGCCCTTGTTTGCAGGATAACATTTGTCTGCCTCTTCCTTTGCATGTGCAGAGCAGTCTCTGTTCTTAGGCCTGCCCCAACAGAATGCTCCTGGGGATGCTACTCGAGACCACAGCCTGGGTGGTGGTGTCAACCATTGCCAGCCTAGAGGGGTGGGGGGCCCACTGTTTGGGCTGGATGGCCCAGGGGAAGTGGTCCTGTGTGGAAACCAAGTGGGCCATCAATTGTCTTGAGGTGAGAACTATCTGGATGCTGTTGGCAAGCTTTCTACAGTTACTCCGTGGTCGGGCGGTAAACATGCTGTCAGGCAATGCCATGGCTTTGGCATATGTCAGTCACCAAGGAGGACCCAAGCACCAGGGAGTGGTACTGGAGATGTGGCTCTTGTCTCCTTGGGCCGACCATCACTTGCAGGCTCCCTGCTCATCACATCAGAGGAGAGGGATATGCAGAGGTCAATTACTTCAGCCATCATGTTCTTGATTCCGGCAAATGGGAGTTGGCCCTGTTGGTGAATGGGCGTTCAGTTGCATAGTGAACTTTTGGGGTGTTCGGGGAGTGGACCTTATGGCCACAAGTTCCAATGCCAAGGTGCCAGAGTTCTTCAGTCATAGGTCTAAGGGGAGTCTGTGCCCTGCTGCTGTGGCCTGTATGTCTTCCCTGTGGGCCATGATTGGTCGTATTCTCCGTCGAGCTTCACCTCTGTCTGGTGATCCTAGTGGCGCTGGATTGGCCACATCACCCACGGTATACCAACCTGATGTGCCTTTTAATGGTGCAGCCTCTGGACCTGGGATCTTGCAGAATCTTGCTAAGGTAGAGGCCTATCCTGATAGACAATCTGGATCTCTTCTCACTTATGGCTTGGCCCTTGAGATGGTGCCATTTAGCTGTCAGGGCTATTTGGCAGCAGTGATCAATACACTGTTGAAGGCCAAATGCAGTTCCTCTTCATTGACCTACATTGTCGTCTGGTGTCTGAGGACTGGCATCGTCATCGTAGTCTCTCAATGGTGTGTGCAGGTGCCATCCTTGCTGGCATTCCTCCAGGATGGATTAAAAAAGGGTCTAGCCTTGAATTTCTCGAGAGTGCAGGTGGCAGCCCTCTTGTTTCCGGGGATCAGTGGCAGGGCTCTTGCTCTCTTCTCACCTAGATGTTGCTTGCTTTCTTTGGGGAGTGTATCTGTTACATTTTCTGGTCCTGCCTTGTGACCTTGCACTTGTTTTTGGGCACTCATGCAATCTCCCTTTGAACCCTTGAAAAGAACCACACTCGATCTATTGCTGATTGTCTTTTTGGTAGCTATTGCCTTAGCGTACTTGCATTTTGGAGTTGCAGGTGCTTTCTTGCTGGGATTCTTTCTTGTCCTTTTCAGTCAAAGGAGGTTACCTTGTGGCCTGTTCTTCCTGCCCAAATTGGTATCATCCTTCCATGTTAACCAGGTTATTTCTCTTTCGCCCTTTTCGTCCACATAGTGCTCTGGAAAAGCTGAGGGACTTTGGTTGACATCCATAGAGCTGTCCTCTGGTATTTGGAGATAACTAACTTCTTTTGTCACTCCAGACACCTTTTTGTCTTGTTTACAGGGCCTCAAAAGGTCATGCAGTCTCTAAGGCTATGCTGGCATGCTGGATTAAGGTGGCCATCATTTTGTCCTATCTGTTGTGGGTAAGCATGTTCTGAAGTGCTAAAGGCCCACTTTACCCAGGCCGAAGTGGCATCCTGGCAGAGTCTTCCTGGGTTTCCTCATTAGAAATCAGTTGGACACTGACCTTGTCTTTTGTCAACCTTCATGAAATATTACTGCCTCTACCTTCAAGCTCGGGCAGCAGCTCACTTTGCTCCAGGGTGCTTGCTGGGCAGTCTCATCCTGCCCAGTGGTGGAGTAGCTTTGGTGTCTCCCGTTTGTCTGGACTGGTCTAGCAAGATGATCTGGAAAGTAAAATTTTGTGTACCAATAATTTCTTTTCCTGGAATCCTGTTAAACCAGTCCAGGACTCACCCACCCTTTCGGCTTCTGTGTGATTATTGAGGCAGTTTGTTGATGGCAGAATTCATAAGTTTGGCTGTTTTCACAATTATCTGTATGTAGTTGCTATGTTGGCACCGGGGGCCCCTTGAGATGATTAGCGAGGGTTTTTCCATTGCTTTGTTAAGGAAATATTGGAGGGTGCCCTTGGCTGCAGTGGAATCTTCTGCTTTTTTTCTCTGCCTCCATATTCTGGCAGAGGGAGATAACCTACTTGTTTGTACTGGTCTAGCAGAATTCCAGGAAAGGAAATTTATTAGCAAGTAAAATTTCACCATATTCTACATTTTCTGTGTGAAAGCACAATTAATGAAATCATTTTAAATAATGCCATATTGGGTCAGATCTACGGTACATCAAACCAAGTATCCTATTTCCAGTGGTGGCCAGTCCAAGTTACAAGTACCTCGTAAGATTCCAAAAAGTAGATTGCTTCCATGTTACCTACCCTCGGGGATGAGCAGTGGCTTTATGCACATCTGACTTGTTAATAATAGTTTATGGACTTCCCCTAGGAGTGATACAGAAGAATTATGATATTCTCCATTAAATTCTCAATAAATTTCCTAATAAATTCTAACATTCTTTTCTGTTTTTTTTGGCCACCATCACCACACACACTAAGCAGAGAATTTCAGTATATTGTCTGTGATAATGCCTGAATCCTTTAGATATTGTTCGGTGGTTTTAGATTTCACTCCATTATTCACTTTTCTCCATTGAGAAGATTGATCATTTAGTCCTGCTTTTTTGTATCCTTTAAACAGTTTCCAATCCACGGTCCTATCCTTTGACATGAAAGACCTTGTCCAAATGCCTTGTGAAAATCCATATATATATATATATATATATATATATATATATATATATATATATATATATATACGGACTTACCTATTTCCATATGCGGCTGAACAAAAACGTATCCAAATAATAATTTTATTGTAGTAAAAGAAATCTAAAACTAGTCACCAATTTTTAAAAAGGGTTCCAGGGGTGATCCGGGAAACTACAGACCAGTGAGCCTGACGTCAGTACCGGGAAAAATGGTAGAAACCATCATAAAGAATAAAATTACTCAGCATGTAGATAGTCACGACCTAATGGGAGACAGCCAACATGGCTTTAGACAAGGAAGATCTTGTCTTACTAATCTGTTATGTTTTTTTGAAGGAGTGAATAAACAGGTGGACAAAGGTGAGTCGGTTGATATTGTGTATCTAGACTTTCAGAAAGCCTTTGACAAGGTCCCTCATCAGAGACTTTTGGCAAAACTAAAGAGTCATGGGATAGGAGGCAGTGTACTATTGTGGATCAGGAACTGGTTAAAAGATAGAAAGCAGAGGGTAGGGCTAAATGGCCAATTTTCCCAATGGAGAAAGGTGAATAGTGGTGTACCCCAGGGATCTGTGCTGGGTCCGCTGCTTTTTGACATATTCATAAATGACCTGGAAAGTGGAATAACGAGTGAGGTTATCAAATTTGCAGATGACACAAAACTATTTAAAGTTGTTAAAACCCAAGAGGATTGTGAAAAATTGCAAGAGGATCTTGTTAAATTGGAAGACTTGGCATCAAAATGGCAGATGAAATTTAATGTGGACAAGTGCAAGGTTATGCACCTAGGGAAGAACAACCCAAACTATGTTTACACGATGCAAGGTTCCACATTAGGAACCACCACCCAGGAAAAAGATATTGTGGATACCATGTTAAAACCCTCGGCCCAGTGTGCAGCGGCAGCCAAGAGAGCAAATAGAATGCTAGGTATGATAAGGAAAGGAATGGAAAATAAAACAAAAGATATTATAATGCCTCTATATCGTTCCATGGTGAGACCGCACCTTGAATATTGTGTGCAATTCTGGTCGCCGTATCTTAAAAAGGATATAGCGATTTTAGAAAAGGTTCAGAGAAGAGCCACCAAAATGGTAAAGGGGATGGAAGGATACTCCTATGAGGAAAGGCTAAAAAGGTTAGGGCTCTTTAACCTGGAAAAGAGACGGCTGAGGGGAGATATGATAGAAGTCTATAAATTAATGAACGGAGTGGAACGGGTAAACGTAGATCGATTGTTTACGTTATCAGAATATAGAAAGACTAGGGGACATGCAATGAAGCTACAGGGTAAACTATTTAAGACTAAGAAAAGAAAATATTTTTTCACTCAACGTGTAATCAAACTCTGGAATTTGTTACCGGAGGATGCAGTAAAGGCTGTTAGTGTAGCTGGGTTTAAAAAAGGTTTGGACAAGTTCCTGGAGGAAAGGTCCATAAACCATTATTAAGAAGTGACTGAAGATATCAATGCTTGACCCAGTACAAGCATTGTGGAACTTGTGTCTCTTGGGGAAACTGCTAGGTACATATGACCTAGATTGGCCACTGTTGGAAACAGAATACTGGGCTTGATGGACCTTGTTCTGACCCAGTATGGCATATCTTATGTTCTTATGTAGTCTGAAAAGATTTTACGCTTTATAAAGTGTTCTTGAAATCAAAGTTATTAAAAAAAAAAAATCCCACAAAGGTTTCGGGGCCTGAAATTCAGAAAAACTGAACAATTAAATTTAGGCTCCTAAATTTGTGTCCTATTTTTAACCATGCTTAGGATACTAGGTTTTCACCTGAAAAGTCATCGTAAGTTAGAAGCCTAAAATTAATGCTGCTTAATTTAGATTTGCTTAGATTTATGAGCCTAATTTAGGTGCCCAGTGCTGAAAATCACTGCTAAGTCCTACCCTTTTCCCCTCACCCTAATTCCACCCCCGTTGCCACTTGCCTTTTATGGTCCTAAATTTAAGAGTCTAGTGAAATTTTAGGGAAAAATTTAGGCACTCTGCCCTAGTAAATTTTAAAGGAGGCAATTTTAGGTGCCATACTGGGTCAGACCAAAGTCCATCAAGCCCAGTATCCTGTTTCCAACAGTGGGCAATCCAGGCCACAAGAACCTGGCAAGTTCCCAAAAAGGTACACAAATTCTGCAATGCTTATCCTGGGATAAGCAGTGGATTTCCCTGGTCCTCTTTAATGTTTTATAGGCTTTTCCTCCAGGAACATGTCTAAACCTTTTTTAAATCCAGCTACACTAACGGCTTTTATTACATCCTCCAGTAATGAATTCCAGAGTTTGATTACTTGTTGAGTGAAAAAAAAAATTTTTTATTAGTGGTAATGGGCTACATTGTCACTTAGGGGCATGTTTACTAAACATTCCTAACGTGCGGGGCCGCGGTAGTGTGCCTGTGCCATATAAGGAGTGGGCGGTTCAGGCCGAAAAAGGAAAACAAAAGACCGTATGTGTGCGCGTCGCGTTAATGTGCGGGGCCCACATTAGCGCGTGGGAAGGCTAAGTGGGGCGCAGCTGGACACATATAGGAACAGAGCCGTAGCACAACGGTGAAGACAATAACCAATGGTGCAGGGGCCACGAGTTCAATCCCCCAGTGTGTGCAGCCCAAAAAGGCTGGCTGAGGCACCACCTTGAATGTGGAAATGTGTGTCAGGAGGCAAAATAATTTTGGGGCGGCATAAGGCGGCGCACTGTTCATTGTGGGGCGGCATAAGGCGGCGCACTGTTCATTGTGGGGCGGCATAAGGCGGCGCACTGTTCATTTTGGGGCGGCATAAGGCGGCGCTCTGTTCATTGTGGGGCGGCATAAGGCGGCGCTCTGTTCATTGTGGGGCGGCATAAGGCGGCGCTCTGTTCATTGTGGGGCGGCATAAGGCGGCGCACTGTTCATTGTGGGGCGGCATAAGGCGGCGCACTGTTCATTGTGGGGCGGCATAAGGCGGCGCTCTGTTCATTGTGGGGCGGCATAAGGCGGCGCACTGTTCATTGTGGGGCGGCATAAGGCGGCGCACTGTTCATTGTGGGCAGCAGGATGCGGCGCACTGTTCATTGTGGGCAGCAGGATGCGGCGCACTGTTCATTGTGGGCAGCAGGATGCGGCGCACTGTTAGTTGTGGGCAGCAGGATGCGGTGCGCTGATGGCCACAAGGCGGCACGCTGATGCTAAAGCAAAGGAACACAGCCACAGCACAATGGTTAAGACACTGACCAATGGTGCAGGGACCAGGGGTTCAATCCCTCACAATGCCCATTGAAAAAGGCTAGCTGAGGCAGTATATTTTATGTTGTGGAGTGCTTTAGGAGGCTTTTTAATTCTATTTTGTGATAACTACTAGCAAACGCACTCTCACAGCATGTTAACATAAGGCGGACCATAAGGCACATGTTACATTGCACCGTCTGCCAAGGCACCCTAGAATGTCCCCTATAGGGCAGCATGTATGTTGCGACACAGGATAATGTATAGTGCACCCTATATGGATGCCAACCATAAAGTGTCCTATAGGGCGCCCAATAAAGCACCCTCAGAGGCACCTTATGGGTACAGTACGCTGAGGGTTTTATTGCAGGCATCAACATATGTACAGTAAATGTAAAAAATGCTTTGGAAAACCCTATCACAGAACCCCACTGTGGGTATGAACCCATGACCTCTGGCTGCACAGGCAGTGGCGTAACCATTGGGCTACACCTCTATAGCTGTAAGCAAGCTCCTGCCTGGCTGCAGATAGCCTGCACGTCACATCACAGACAGTCTGCTGGTGTAAACAGGATAGGGTTAGGCCACCCGTACCCATGATGCACTGCACATGCAAATCAGCTGTCCACAGATGCACACAAGATGGGAACTGCACCCCTAAAGCTACCCGGCCTGGTAGGGGGAGGTGTCCTTGTGCACCCACACAGCACCTCGGCCTGGTAGGGTGCCCTGAGTGGGTGGACAAACGGCAAAGAGTAGCTAAACACCATCACATTGTGCGGTTACTATGCCCACCCTGAGTGTGCGATGATGCGCCCAGGACCAGGTGCACAACACCTTGCATGGCTGAATGTGGCCATGCCAGAGCTCCAAAGCAGCAATAACCTGTGAAATAGGTAGGTGCTGCATAAACATCTTGGAGATCGCTGTCTGCCACAGTTAGTGGAACACCCCCCCCCCCTCCTGGTGGATAAAACAGGGTCTCCCACCAACAGATCCCCATACTATCTTCCCTTCCCCCCCCTGCACTGATGGCAGTAGAGTCAACCATCAACCCCAGTCCTGCTGGGGAAGTAGACCCCCCCCCCCCCACAGGGCAGTCCAAGCAGCTCCACACACATCCATAACACAATATCAGACAGACAGACAGACATTAGGCTTGGATATTCATAGAGGCACCCCACCACTATCTGATAGTCGCCTGCAGCAAGCCGTCAGCCACTGCACCCTGCAAGGCACTCCATCAAGACACATACCATCTGTGCTCAGTCTGCTGGTTGGTCCTGATGGAAGTGCATGCACCCACAACTGGGGTGGCAGCACACACAAGCAGATAAGTCAGTGAAAAGGCCCCAACAGGAAACCCATATATATCACATGAGAGAAACACAATACAGCACTATGGGTGTGCCTAGCCATGCTGCCATCACTGCACACTCAGGGTGAGAGTGATCCCCCAGCAGCACATACAGAGGTCCCCCTGTCTGTGTAGGTGGTGGCCGGGCACTACCATGTCCCTGCCAGTGCCCTATGCCCTGTGCAGCTGCATCCTGGTCAGCCCACCCTGTCTGAGATATACCCATGGTCCCTTGCTACTCATTATGCACATTAGCAGGCCAATACTGGCAACAGTGCTGGCAGTGTGGGCTGTGGAAGGGGCTTGCAGCCAGCACCCACTGTATAGACAGACACACACTTCCACACCTATGCCAGCATGGTGCTACTATTGAGGAGGTAATTAGCCTTGGCCACCAAACCTGTCCTAGGCACGGCAAGGCATGGATATGGTACGCAGTACTGCTGGGGGTCACTCCCCAGGGTGGTAAACACCGTCAGAGGCCAGTCCTGGAGCACGCCCCGCAAACACCTAACAGATTGTTCTGATGGGGTCAACTAGCAGTATGTGCGTAACGTATGGATATCTATCTGCCAGTACTCCTAGCAAACGTCTCAGAGCTGTGTACCGTATACCTCAGGTGTAGGGTGACATTGCTAAGGTATGCAGGTGCTAGTATTGGGAGATGCATGCAGGGTCCACTGTTCTGCCTCTCCAGGAGACATTGGCCAATGGGGCGTGTGGGTGTGTCTGCCCCTGTTGGCTGCTGCTTTACGGCAGAGATTCCCAACCCCAGTCCAGGTCTGCATCACACTGTTCGTGTTTTCCTGCTGTCCCTCATGAATATGCATGAGCTACATCTACATGCCATGGGGGTGGTGCATAGATATACAGCACAGGCATTTGTATGAGTGGCAGCATGGAACCTGACTGGTGTGTGGCACACCAGGAATGCACTTGGGAGAGTCTGCTCTAGGTACTGCCCCTGTTCATGGTGTCTGTGCTCAGTGGGGTAAAAGATAGACGTATTACCATTGCATATGTCCTCGACATGAAAGGTGTGTCCTTACTATCACTGTGTAGGTGTGGGAAAAATATGTGGCTAGGATTGGCAGAAGCCCCAGCTGGGCTTTGAACCTGTGACCTTCTGTTCTTGCATGCACTGTCTGTGTGCACTGCACCACTGTGTAGCCACAGATTGGCTGGTTTCCCTGGAACGTCCATGACTGTGGATCCAGCAGGGCCTGTCTGTTGCAGTGGACTGTGCCAGCCTGCACATGGCTAGGCCTCTGTCTTCTGTGGCTAGCAGCCACTGCCCCCTGCACCGCATGTACTCGTCCGCCAACATGCTGGCATGAGCTGCTCTCAGAAACAGCAGATGACCAGATTGCAATGTGGCAGTACGGGACTGCATTTGGGGGATTTGGCTGTAGGTAATGCCCATTGTTGTTGTGTTTTTGCAGTGTTGTGTAAAATATGGGTGTTTTCCCCATGCTTATGTTCCCTGCAATACAGGGGTGTCTGCGCTATCTTTGTTTAGTGGTGGGTAAAATATAGGGGCTGGGCTGGCATGTGCCCCAGCTGGGATTTGAACCTCTGACCCTCTGGTCCTAGAGGTACTGGCTCTGTCCGCTGCACCACACTATGGCCACAGAGACAATGCAGCCCCTTGAGGTAGTATACCTGGCAGGATGGAGTCACAAACCCTGCTCTACGCATTTTTACTGTGGGCACATGCACTCTGTCTGGTGACAAACGTGCACATAAACCCCGGAAATGACCACAGACACTGGGGGACAATATATCACCACGCTGGGAAAAAGTGATATTAATGGGCAACCATAGCAAACACTCACAGGAAAGCTCCAAAAAGGACATTTGTTTTGGATGAGTCTCCGCTCCGTAGACCCTTCCAATATTCATTTCTTCTTTCTGGAGCTTTCCTGGGTGTGTTTTCTATATTTGCCCATTACTATAACTGTTCCCCAGCTGCATTACTATTTGTGATATTTTTGTTGTGGTCACTTTCTATTTTTATTTTCACTTTTGTGCTGTGCACATGTATCACACTGCTCACGTTTTGCAGGTTTCCCCGATTTTGCTCTACATTGCTGACGGAAATGGTTTCTCTTCCCTTTAAATGCCCTCTACCGCGAGTGTTTCACTCGCGCTATTTTTACATGCAAATTCGGGCCCGATAATGTGCGGGGAGCCTCTCCCCTCCCACTCTCCACCCATTGACCACATCCCTCCGCCCCTCCGGAGCCTTCCTCCGTTAGCCGTTCCACGCCTCTATCGGACATTTGAGGGCCCGCACTTGTACGGGGCCCGTTAGTGTGCCGCGCACCTCTGCGGGGGTGACACGCACGATTGCGGGGCGTTTAAGCACTCTTAAGTACCGCTTTTAGTGCGCTATTTTGCGGCGTGCAAATTAGCGGTTTTTAGTAAACATGCCCCTTAGTCTTCCTACTTTTTGAAGGCGTAAACAACTGATCTACATCTACCCATTCCAACCCATTCGTTAAGTTATAGACCTCTATCATATCTCCCCTCAACCATCTCTTTTTCAAGTTGAAAAGCCCTAACCTTCTAAGCCTTTTCTCATAGGGGTATCTTTCCATCCCCTTTACCATTTTGGTGGCTCTTCTCTGTACCATTTCTAATTCTGCTATATCCTTTTTTTAAAATAATGGCGACCAGAATTGCACACAGTATTCAAGGTGCAATCACACCATGGAATGATACAGAGGCATTATAATAATCTTAGTTTTGATCTCCATTTCTTTCCTTATGATTCCTTGCATTCTATTTGCTTTCTAGCAAGCTTTTTTTCAAGTTCTTTACTTACCTTATTTATTTTATTTATTTATTTATCTAACAGGCTTTTTTAATACTACTTTATCATTTCTGTCAAAGCAGTTTACATTGTAACTTAAACTTGGTAATGTACATTAAACAGTGACGTTGATAACTTGGATTCTTCTGAGGCAATGGAGGGTTAAGTGACTTGCCCAAGGCCACAAAGAGTACTAGTGGGAATCAAACCCTGGTCTCTTGGTTATCAAGCTGGTACTCTAACCATTACACTACTCCACTGCCTTTCATCCAACTTGCCAGTGCTTATATTGTTTCCTATTTGTCATTTGGCTCCTTTTTCGTTTTCCTGAAAGATTTTTTTTTGACTATAAACAGTCTCTCTGACCTCGCCTTTAAACCATTCTGGCAGTTTTTTGGCCTTCCTTCCACTATTCTTAAAGCATGGAATATATCTGATGTGGGCTTCCAAGATAGTATTTTTAAACAACGTCCATGCTTGATGTAAATCTTTAACCTTTGCAACTGCTCCTTTTAATTTTTTCTTAACTACTTTCCTCATTTTATTGTGGTCTCCCTTTTGAAAGTTGAAAGTTATGATTTTTTACGATATACTTTCTAATTGGGGCACATTAGTTTGGATCTAGTATTTTATTACAATATTTCATTGTTTTATATTATCAATTAGTTTTGTACCCTTTTACTGTATTTTTAAGTATTTGTGATAGTATTTGTGCAAGCGCCGCCACTTTTTTGGTTTAGCGCCGCTTTTTATAATTGCCTTCCATAAGATAAGTTTTCTCTTTTTTTGAGCTCGTCCCTCGAGATTAAGCATCTTTTAAATTTTATGTCTGCTTTTAGTGATTGATTATCTCCAGGAACAAGCAGGAATGAGTCTTCACATATGGGTACGTCGGTACCGACGGAGTCCGCGCGGGAACGCTTCCCAGCGTCCAATCAGAAAGATTTTGGAAGCATCCCAACACGCCTGCGCGCTGCCTTCCCGCCTTCCCAACTGCCTCTCCTCAGTTTTCGTTTTTCCGCGGAGCCGGCAGGACGTTCTCCTGTCACCGCAGAAAATTCTTCTTTTATTTATTTATTTTTTAGTTTTCTTGTGGTCGCGGCTGCCTTCCCCGATGCCACCGGTACCGCCAGTGTTTCTTTCTTATTTTCTTGTAAAATTTTTTCCTTTAGGAATATAAAATTTCTTCTTAGTGTTCACGGTTCTCAGGCCTTCTAGGCCTCTCCATTTTTCCTCATGGAACCGCCAGTCATTTTCCCCAGGAAATGTACAAACTGTGGTGGTACAACTTTATTTTTAGACACTCACAATTGGTGTCTAACTTGCTTGGGTCCTGACCACTGTCCTCCGGAGCCTTCGGGCACCAGTGCTGTGAGAAGCAGTTTTCAACATCGAGTTCCCCTCGACACGTGGTCCCCTTCCAACTTCAGGGCACCGACTATATCTTCTTCTACACAGGATCAGGATCAGGTAACCCAAAAACAGTCTGTTAAGACTAGCCAGTCCTCGAGCGGCAGTTCTCATGCACAGCATAGAGATGCCTCCGGCCTTGCCCTCGAGAATCTACTGGTTTCAAAACCCCGGTGGGAGTCTTCGGCCTCCAAAGCCTGTGTGGGGTTTCAGGTTGTTCCTGAGGTTCACCCCTCACAGAACATACCTGAGCCATGTCCGGTGGTGGCATCCGTTTCAAGCGGTACCGATACCCCGGCATCGGCACCAGTGTTGGATGAAATATTCCTCACCAAGGATCATCGTCTGGCGTCCCCGGTACCTACGGGGCCGGTGGATGCGCTTCAGATCGATTCTACAGTATCGGTGTCGTCGCCGATACGAGTTCCGATGTCGGTACCCTCCAGACGTGCATCGATAGACTCGCTTCCTTCGATGCCGAGTCTAGAATCGATCTCCAGTCTGGAGGACTGGGTACCGACTCGCCTTGGTACCGACTCCCGATACCTTTGATCCGCAACCCTCGGTTCCACCGATACCGTTAGAGTTGCCACCGGCTGGTTTTCTTCCTCCGGCATCAGATTCGGTACAGAGTTCGGTACAGACATCCACAGTACCTTCCATGCTCCACTCATCAGGATCGCTTCCCTCGATGCCGAGTTTGGAATATATTCCAAGCATGGACGATATGTTACTGACTGTTGCTGGTCCTGTCCTGCCAGCGACCACTATCTAAGGATCCCATTCTGCACCATTCAGGATTTTCTATTCCTATATGCTGGAATAGATCCCTTGGTGCCAATGCTAGTTCTTCATCAGATCTAGCTTATCCAGGGGGAATTCCCTCCAGGGATCTTTCTTTCCAGACTTTCCTCCTGGATATGGCGAAATCACTTGCCATTCCTGTCCCTGGACAAGATCCTACACAAGGGAGTACAGAATACCTCTCTGTTCCTAACGAAGCAAAGGAAAATATAATGCTTCCTTTGCATCCTTCTTTGCAGGATCTCCTTCTATGAATGTGGGAATCTCCTTTAAAGGTACCCCCACTTTCCAGAGCAACTGATTTCCTATATCAGGTGCCCCCCTCTCCAGGGTTTCAAAGGACTCAGCTTCCTCATCATTCCATTGTAGTGGAATCAGCATTGAGGCGAGTGAAGAGTACCAAAAAGCACTCTTCTTGTCCGCCAGGTCGTGAGTCTAAGACACTAGATGCCTTTGGACGTCAAACCTTCCAGACATCCATGCTTTCAGCAAGGATTCTCTCATATATTTTTTATATGGGTCTGTCTCTTGAGGAGATCACAAAGCAATTACATCTTTTGACTCCTTTGCTTCAGGAGCCCAGACATACAGACTATTCCTCACTGGTTAGTCATATTCAGAATATCTCTAAGTTCCTTACTCGTGCTACCCTAGACTCCTTTGAGTCTGTTAGCAGGACTTCTGCTATAGCTATAGGGGCACAACGTAGAGCCTGGCTTCAGGCCTCAGACTTGGACAAATGGGCACAGGAAAGACTGGGAAATACTCCTTGTACTGGAGAGAATCTCTTCAACAGGGAGTCTTTACTTCAGGTTACTCAGTTCTCCACTGACTTTCCTTTTTCCAGAGGCTGCTCTGCGCCTTCTTCTTTCCCAGTAGGTAGGAAATGTCCTACCAAACTTTCAACACCTAAGGGGAGGAGGTTTTGCCCATCATTCAGATGTCCCTAAACAGGGGAAACATCGTTCTAGTCTGAGCAATCCACAACCTCAACAGGGTCTACAAATCCAGCAGTTGCAGGGCTTTAAATAGCTCATTGCCCCTTTGTTTGGGTGGTTGGGATGGCAGTCTGCTTCTTTTCACTTGAAGTATCTGCACTAATTTATCCTAACCTACTTAGATATCTCTTCATGAGACTTCTTTTCTTAAGAATCTTCATGATTATCATGCCCATACTTAACAGATTTTCCTCTTCCTTGTGGAGGAGAGGGAGAGGTGACAACTATCAATAGACAGTAGTTTCCATCTACTGGCATGTATCATCTCACCTGTCTGAGATTTCCTCCATAGTTGGTCTCCTGAAACTCTATCTTACCTCCCTCTTACTACAACATTTGCTTTGTAAGAGTGACTTTTTCTACATCTTCTACCGGGGGATTCTCCCTTCTGGAGTTCTCTCCCCCTTGTTACCTTAGGGCAGCTCCTCAGACAATAGGATGTCCTACCATGTCTGTTGGGTTTTCTTTTTCCCAATCTACAGAGTAGGGGAAAGAAATTCCCTATGCTGCCCTCATAGTTGCTGCAGATGCGAAACTTTCTAGTGGTTATGCCACAGGTTTTGTTTCACTACACAACCAGGGCTTTCTCTCCACTAGCAATCCTCCTAATCTCAGTACTAACTCCCAAGCAGGTTATCAACCTCGTTGGGAATTCCTGTTTTACAGTTTGGTTGGGTTATCTTCTATTCTTTGCCCTTTGTCCTTGGCAGAATAGTTGGTTACCTGCTGGTTGTCCACATTCCTCACCAGGGATTGTCCACAGCCAGTTTTGTCTTCTAACCAACCTGCAGCATGCTCTCTGCAACTCTACAGGGTAGCTTTGCACTATGGGCCCTTGCTAGAGAGCATCAATATCTTGCCTAGCAGATAACCCCAGATGGTTACAAGGGTTTCCCCCAGTCATATTCATGCCTGGCAGGTATTCTACCCTTTCCATCTTATCTTAAATCTCTGTTAAGGCATAAGCCTCAGGCTTTTCATTATGTGAAAGCCTAGAAGAGGGGCCAACTCCCTGGATTGGCCCATATTGCTTGGGATTTTTCCCATCAGGGATAAAAAGTTTTCTGGCAACTAGAGGACATCTAATACCCATCTCGCCCTCATAGGCGAATCACTAGGGTATCTTCCTCTAGTAGTCTTCTCTATCCAATCTCCATACCACAATTCTGGAGATATCTGGACTTCTGGTCTGCAGACTAATGTTATCCTCTGCCATCTTCAGGTAGGCCATCCTGGTTATTCAACAGCTCAAATTCTACAAAGAATTAAGCCACCCCTTTGTCAAGGACAACCTTCCTCTGACTATAACAGTCGTAACCAGGAGGAGAGGATTTTTTCCTGTTTATCTACTCAAGTAGGTGTCAACCTTCTTGTTGTCAGATGAATCTCCCTCTCTCCCTATAGGGTGATGAGGATCTTTGAACATCTCTCCATCCATATACCTGGAGACATGTCCTATTCTTATATATAGATATATAGATAGTATATATCTGTATCTGTATAATATCTGTGTGTGTATATATGTATATGTGTGTATATATGTATATATATATATATATATATATATCCTTTTACCTTTCCCAGCATTCGCGGCTTCACAGATACAGCCGCCAGCGTGAAGGAAAATGTTCTTCACGCTGGCGGCTGTACAGAGGGAGCCGGGGCCTCGCGCGAGCTTACCCGGCTCCCTCTGAAGCCTCTCAGACAGCCGCGGTGCTGGTCGGGGGGGCCAAGGACTGCATGGGCTGTGATGGGGGGGGGGGACCTGGACCAGAAAAGGGCTAGGGGTTGGGGGAGGACTTGGACTGGAAAGAAATGGGCTGTGAGGGGGGGGGGACCTGAACTGTAAAAGGGCTATGGGGAGGGACTTTGACTGGAAAAGGGTTTTGATGGGGGGGGGGACCTGGACCGGAAAAGGCATATGGGGGTGGGGGACTTGGACTGGAAAGAAATGGGCTGTGATGGGGGGGGGACCTGAACTGTAAAAGGGCTATGGGGGGGGGACATGGACTGGAAATGGGTTGTGATGGGGAGGGGGACCTGGACCGGAAAAGGGCTATGGGGGGGGGGGGACTTGGACTGGAAATGGGTTGTGATGGGGGGGGGGACCTGGACCAGAAAAGGGCTATTGGGGGGGAGGTAACTTGGACTGCAAATGGGCTGTGATGGTGGGGGGGGGACTAGGACTGCAAATGGGCTGTGATGGTGCAGGGGGACTCGGACTGCAAATGGGATGTGATGGTGGGGGCTAGGACTGGAAATAGGCTGTGATGGGGGGGGCTAGGACTGGAAATGGCCTGTGATGTGAAGGCTAGCACTGGAAATGGGCTGATGAAGAGCTAGAATAGGACTGGAAATGGGCTGATGTGGGGCATGGGAGAATGGGACTAGAATCGAGTGGATGCTGGGTGGGTCTAGAACTATATAAGGGAACTGATTTTGGGGGAGGACTAGAATGGATGGGGAATGAGAATGGAGAGGGGAAAAATATTTTGTGTGGAAGAAAAGTCTATGATGGGCTGGGTATTGGGAGAGTAAGAGGGGCTTGAAAATGGAAGGGTGAAATTTAAATGGATGATAAAGGAATAAGGAAAGAATTGGGGGAAAGAGCAAAAGGGAAACAATCAGTATGTTAAAGCAGAAATAGAGAGAGAATGGAAAACATCTAAAAGAGAAGAAAGGACAAATGGATAGCTAGCAGAAGACACGAAGAAACCAGAAGAAAGTGACTGGAGCAATTGCAACTGAAAAAATGCCCAAACAGAAGGTAGAAAAATACTTTTTATTTTGAATTTATTAACTGGAATATGTCTTTTTTTAATGTATTTCTTGAATTCCGATGCTGATTTTGTCCCTATTGCCTCTTTATGTCAGGCAATTCTATACATCTATTGCCATTTCTGTTTTGGTAAGTTGATCTTGTTTTTATTTTTTCTGGGGGCCCACAATTTTTGTTGGCGTAGGGCCTCACTCAAGGTAAATCCGGCCCTGGGTATGGGGGTGGTTTCTTGGGCCGGGTAGATGATTGAGAAAAATGGAGCAGAAAGAGGTGGTGTTTTATTGCTTTCCGGAATTGTAAGAGGTCTCTGATCGCTCTGATTTCTGGTGGGAGGTCGTTCCAGCATTTTGGTGCGTAGTGTGCAAAGGTTCTTCTCCTGGTTGTTTGTGAGCACTTTATGGAGTCTTTGGGGATGGTTAAAGTATTGTCTGTTGCTGTCCTTCTAGTTCCAATTTTTGGAGTAGGTGTGATAAGGACTTTGAGAGATTCGGGGGCGATGTCATTGATAATCTTAAATGTTGTTAGCAGAATCTTATAAGTTAGTCTGCAGTATATCGGTAACCAGTGGAGATCCTTAAGAATTGGGGTGATATAGTCTGATCTGGCTAGACCGCGGAGGACACGGGCTGCAGCATTCATAGCTTGTTGGAGAGGATTGAGGGTGTTCTTTGGTAGGCCATACAGGATTAAGTTTGCGTAATCTAAATGTGGTAGTATGAGGGCCTGGAAGATGGTTCAGAAGTCGTCCGCAGGTAGCATAGGTTTGAGGTGTCTCAGCATTCTGATTTTGTTGTAGATAGACCTGGTTATGTTTTTTATGTGTTCTTTGAAGTTGAGATGATGGTCCAGAGTGATGCCGAGATAGCGTATGGTACTTTGGATTGGAAGGGCTGCATCTCTTACTCTTAGGAAGGGAGGAGGGGAGAAGCTTTTGTTCCTTGATATGAAGAGAACCTCTGTTTTCTTAAAGTTTATGTGGAGGTTTTGGGAAGTTAGCCAGTCAGTGAGTACATTGAAGCAGTTGACTAGGTTGGTGAATTCCGGGTGTTTGATTTTGAACGGAGTGAATAGCAGGACATCATCAGCATAGATTAGGGTGGAGATATGCAACATCATCCGCTCTTTCAATATCAGCTGCATATAGATATTGAACAGCAGCGCCGATAGGTAGGAACCTTGTGGGACACCTTGCTGTTGGTGGAATGGCGCTGAAGCGTTGGAACCAACCCTGACTTGTTGCCAGCGATCCGATAGGTAAGATTTACACCACTCCCAAGCAAGGCCATGAACACCCTTTTCCAGGAGTCGGGGGAGGAGCAGGTTGTGATTGATGGAATCAAAGGCAGCTGAGATATCCAGGAAGATGAGGGTGAAGCCAGTTTCTGCGTTGTCGATTCCTCTGTTCAAGGTGTTGGAGAGGGTGGTAAGCAGTGTTTCTATTCCATGTGATTCTCTAAATCTGTGCTGGCAGGGGTCGAGAGGGGCTGCTATGTCTATATGTTGTTGGATTTGTCTGTAGACAACCTTCTTGATGAGGAATACTCGAGATGGGGCGGTAAGATTCTGTTTTTGATGGGTCGAGTCTGCCATTCTTTAGAAGGGGTCTTATTGAAGTTTGTTTGAGTAGAGAGGAGAAAGAGCCAGTTGCAAAGGATAGACGAATGATGTTTAGTAGAATTGGGCTGAGTTCAACTCGGAGGGTTCTGATCCAGTGTGCTGGGCATGGGTCGTTTGGGGCTGTTGAAGTGTTAATGCTAGCAATGAGGTCTTGAATATTTTTCTCAGCAGGAGGGGTAAATTGTGTGAGGGGTGGTCGTGAGGTGGGTATTTGGCAGGGAGAGGAGACAGTTGGTGCTGGTTGATTACTTGCTTTGAGGGATTTGGATTGGAGGAAGTCAGCATATGACTGGGGGGTAATTGGGGCAAATTGGGTAGGGGAGGGTTCCTTAATTAGGGATTTGCTAGGTTGAATAGGTCTCTAGGCTTATTGATTGAGCGTTGTAGGAGCAGGGCATGGTATTCGCTCATTTTGCGGTATATCGTTTCACGGTGAGACTTCAGGAGTTGAAGATAGGATGATTTGTGGGTCTGAGATCGGGAGCGTCTCCACTTCCTCTCATGCTTCCTGAGTTCGATGAGGGAGGCGTGGAGTTCTGCTGAGAACCATGGAGCATGTTGTCTTCTACTTTTGCATCTGTTGTGGGTCTCAGAGTTATCGTAGGATGTTGGGTGGGCGAAGTCTTTCAGTGTGTTGTTCCAGTTGGTAATAGCTTCTTCCAGGTTAACTGACTTTTGTTGTAGGGTCAGAAGAACCTTTTTGGAGAACTCTTCTATGGCAAGAGGTCTGGGGCGTGGTGTGAATGAGGGTCTAGTGGCATCATTGTGTGGTGTAGGGTAATGTTGAGTGCATTTGGAAGGTAATCAGATTGTGGTCCGACCAGGGGACTGGAGTGATTGATATGTTGAAATCCGGTTTGTGGCTTGCTGCGGAGATGGGGGCAAAGATTAGGTCTAGAAGGTTTCCTTTTTGGTGCGTTGGAGCCTTAACCAATTGTTTGAATTGTAAATCTTGCATTGCATCCAGGAAGGCAGCTGCTTGGTCAGATTGCAGGGATGGTAGGTTGAAGTCACCAAGTAGCCAGTTGGGATTGCGTGGGTTGGTTGGGTTGCAGGCGAGGTCAATAAAGGTGGAGATGTCATCTGGCGGTGAGGAGGGAGCTCTATCTACAAGGTTTATGGTGATGAATTTATTTGCTATGGAGACAATGTCTGTGTGTAGTACTCTTGGAGGATAATAGTTGAAATTTTAGCTCTGTTTTGGCGAGGATAAAGACCCCTCCTCCTTTGCGGTTGGATCTGTGGCAGGTGTAAATGGAGAAATTAGGAGGAATAAGTTGGTTTATGAGAGCAGCATCAGAATCAGACAGCCAGGATTCTGTCACCATGAGGAGGTCTAAGTTGTGGACAGCTATAAGGTCAGTGATGACGGGCCATTTCTTGCGGACAGAGCGGGAGTTTGAGTGCGCATTTGAGGACTTCATGGTAGGTTTCTTTGGTGTTTTTAGATTGAATGAGGTCTACATATAAGAGGTGCATATGACGAGACTGATGTGGTAGTCCTGTGGCTGAGTGGAAGGGGTTTTCCTGATTTTTTTTTTTTTTTTACCCAGATAGTGAATGGTAGGGATATGACTGTGTCTGTCTACTAGGGCGAGGGAGTTTTGTATGGCGTTTGCTAGGAGGAAGAGCATGGTAAAGTTAAATAGATTATGTATATAGTTAACCCAGTTATCCAAGTTTGTACTCCTGTTCAATGTAAAACCTGACAGTTTGTCGTAATGGTCGTTTTGTTATGATGTAAACCGCGCTGATTCTAAATAGCGCGGTATATAAGAAACTGTAATAAATAAATAAATAAATAAATAGTGGGTAGGCCATGGTGGTGTATAAGGGGCTAAGTAGTTGCAAGGTGAAAGAGTTACTGGGAGTAAAAGTGCAAACCACGTTACAGATTTACTGAGAATTGTAGGTTACAAAGTGACAGAGTTGCAGCATGCAATAATCAAGGGAGGGCATAGGTGAGGGTTGCTGAGAGAGAAACTGTTATAACGATACAGAATTGTTGCAAGTTACAGGTTAGGAGGTAACTAGGTTGCTAATCACATTATTCCTGAGAGAGAACATGAATGAGTTCTAATTCTTGAGAGTACCTTGTTCTTTCTGGTGAGAGACGCTCGGGTCAGTGTGTGAGTGAGCTCCGGCTTACTTGAGAGGGAGACAAGAGCTGAGTTCTTTCGCGCCACGTCAGCGCGCTACTTTAAATCTCATGTGGTTGCAACGATTGGGCAGGATGATCTCTTGCCGGCAGCAGCTCTTCCCATTACAGGAGGCTCGATCACCCGGAGAGAAGCTCTGATGATGGTAGCGGGAGGAGTTCTGGGGGTGGGAGCCTACAGGCGCGCTGTTTTAATTCTCACTTGGCTACCCCGATTGGGCAGGATGATCTCTGGTCGGCCGCAGCTCTTCACATTGCAGGAGGCTCTATCCGCCGGAAAGGAGGGCAGAGAATGGTATCGGGAGGAGTGGACACTTCACTCTTTTCTATATTCAACTCCTGCCCTCCATCCCCAGGATGCCTGAGGTTCTGAGGTATAGCATGGCTCGTTCTAGACTTGCAACATGCTAGGACTCCCTCCGGGCATATGAGCTGGGGAGTCCCCATATGTGAAGACCCATTCCTGCTTGTTCCTGGAGATAGCACAGTTACTTACCTGTAACAGGTGATCTCTGGGAACAGCAGGAATAAGTCTTCACAACCCACCCACCTCCCCTAGGAGTTGCCTTTCTCTATCTCTATCTTTCCCTTCCTTGCTTCGCTCTCTGTCTTTGTCTCAGCTGTGAAACTTAACTGAGGAGAGGCAGTTGGGAAGGCAGGAAGGCAGCACACAGGCGTGTTGGGATGCTTCCAAAAGCTTTCTGATTGGACGCTGGGAAGCGGTCCCGCACGGACTCCGTCAGTACCGACGTACCCATATGTGAAGACTTATTCCTGCTGTTCCCAGAGATCACCTGTTACAGGTAAGTAACTGTGCTTTCCCATCAGATCACTATTCTCATCTCCCGTTAAAAGGGGTTTAAAAAGTTCATGGCGCATGTGTAGGTGGTTTTCTGTTTAAGTTCATTTTTTAACAATGTTTGTTTTTAGCAGTTCTGTAGGTCAATTACGTATTTCGTTTCAGCAACTTTGAGGCTTTCGCGTTCTTCCATGTGTAGTTAACATTATTTTTTATGACGAGAGCTGCCAACTTTTTTACTACAATTATTTAAACCTGTTCATGATACTACATTTTTTCTGCGGCGGCAGTCTAGCAGTCTATAAGTTTAGTTGTTGAGACTTCTAATTGTTTCTACTGCCCATTAGTGTTTCCCTTCTGCCAATTATTTGCATTGCTCTTTATTTTTAGAATTTGTTGTGTTCAACAATATGTTAAGCGGTTGTGCGCAGAAATCCTCCATTTTCTATAAGGAATCCTTTGCTTTTTGATACAATTGCGGTCATTATATACAGTGTATACAATATTTACTGATTTATAAAAGGTTTTTTATAAAGGTTGCATTTATCCTGATATAAGGGTGACTCTTGTCAAATTAGACGCTGTGGTGGCTATCGTTTTTGTAAATAAGAGGGGATCGTCACTAAATACAATATCGGTACAGCGGTATGTTTTCTCTCTTTTAGTTTTGCCTCCCTTACACCTTTCATTCGTCTTTGGTGTCAGTTTTTATTAATAATTTTTATTTATTTATTATAATTAGATTTTTGTGTTTTTTTAGTTGACAGTTTGTTTTTTCTCTCAATTGTTCTTTGTTTCTCCGTTTGGGTTCATATTTATAGATAGATTGTTTTTCCTTGGGGTACCTGTTTTTCACTGATTCACTCCTGTTCCTAGGTCCCTTCATTCATTTAGGACACTTAACATTTGTTATACATATTTATATAACGCTTGATTTATATATGACATATGATTTATTAGAAAGGTTTTTACAAGCTTACCCTGCTTCTCCTGTTTATCCTCCTCTTTTTGTTTGTTTTGTTTTAGTATGTGTATATTTATTCAATATAGTATAATTTTGGATATTTATATGATATTTATGTTTATGTATATTTATGCGATTTGCATTTGTGGTCTTATGCATTTTTACATATATGATTATCATATTGTTTTTTTATAAGGTCATTTAATGTGATGATATATATGTATATACGTCATTTTAGGTGTTCCTAATGTTTACAGATATGTTTTTATTACTATTTTTATATTTAATTTTTATTTTTTGTGTTTTGCTCTATTTATGTATTTATTTATAGTGAGCTGTATACCCCTGAGGAAGTATTATACGAAACACAGCCAGTGTCGGGTTTATAGGCACACTCAATCCGTTTGGACTAATAAAGGCTGTCTTTTGACCCCCCCTGCCACGTTTCCAGACTGGTTTTTGGTTGCCCTCATGGCAGGTTGCTGTTTTTTTTGGTGGGACTGTGGATTTCCTTGCTATCCTCCCTCTATTTATTAAATCAAACACCCTTCTTGCAGCATATCCTGGTCCAAAATAGCTTCCCCTCTTGTCGGTTCATGAACCAGCTGCTCCAGGAAGCAGTCATTTATTTCATCTAGAAACATTATCTCCCTAGCATGTCCTGCAGTGATATTGACCCAGTTGATACCCGAGTAATTGAAATCACCATTATTACTGTGTTGTAACTTTTGTTAGCTTCCCTGATTTCTTTGAGCATTTCATAATCCATCTGTTCATTCTGGCCAGGCGGTCGGTAGTACACCCCCACTGCCATTGCCTTCCCCTTTTTACATGGAATTTCTACCCATAGAGATTCTACAGTGTATTTTGTTTCCTGCAAAACTTTAATCCTGTGTGACTCACTCCCCGCTCTAAGACAGAGCGCAACCCCTCTACCAATTTGGTCTTCCTTATCATTGCAATATAGTTTGTACCCAGTTATCACAGTGTCCCATTGGTTATCTTCCTTCTACCAAGTCTCTGAGATGCCAATTATATCTAATCTTTCATTTAGTGCTATATATTCTAACTCTCCCATCTTATTTTTTAGCCTTCTACCATTTGCATCCAGGCATTTTAGAGGTTGTATTTTATTTTTTATTAATCTGGTTATCAATTGATGGGGGTAATTTGGAATCTTTCAGTTCTGTCTGCTTTGTAAGTAAGGACATCTGGGTTACTTTTATCTTTATTGGAACCTCTCCTTTGGGATTCTCTAACTTACCTGCTTTGCTAGTATCCTTCAAAGACAATCACATTCTTGGGCAATTGTCAACTTTCTCCTATTATCTAGTTTAGTACTGCGCTATCTGCTTTTTAAAGGTTAATGCCAGCAGCCTGGTTCCATGCTGATTAAGGTGGAGCCCATCCTTTTGGAAAAGCCCATCCCTTCCCCAGAATGTTTCCCATTTCCTAACAAATCCAATCCTTTTTTCCTTGCACCATTGTCTCATCCATGCACTGAGACTCCAGAGCTCTGCCTGCCTTTTTGGTCCTGCGCATGGAAGGGAAACATTTCAGATAATGCTGCTCTGGAAGGTCTGGATTTCAACTGCCTACCTAAAATCCTAAAATGTGGCCTCCATAACCTTCTCTCCCACACTTCCCTATGTCATTGGTATCAACATGCTCTTCCCTAGCACTATCTAAAACCTTGTCTAGGTGGTGCATGAGGTCCGATACCTTTGCAGCAGGCAGGCATGTTACCAGTCAATCCCCATGTCCACCAGCCATCCAGCTATCTATATGCCTAATGATTGAATTGCCAACTATAAAGGCCATCCTAACCCTTACCTCATGGGTACATATCCCTGAGAAAACTCCACGTTGTGAGAGAGTTTATTCAATACAAAAGAATGGATAGCCCCTATCTCGCTGCTGGATTTCTGTCTGCATCTTAGTTTTAAGGTTTTGTTAAGATATTTAAGTTGTATGTCCAGGAACAAGCAGGAATGTAGTCTTCACATATGGGTGACGCCGGTACCGACTGAGCCTGTGTGGGAACGCTCCCCAGCGTCCAATAGGAAAGCCTTTGGGAGCATCCCACTGTGCCTGCGTAGCTGCCTTCCTGCCTTTCCAGCTCTCCCTCCTCTGTTCTTCATTTTCTGCGGAGCGGACAAGAAGCAATTCCTGTCACCTCAGAAAATTAGATTTTTCTTATTTTTTTGTGGTCACGTCTGTCTTCTTGTTGACGCTGGTACTGACCCTGTCTGTGCTCACTTTCTTTCCTTCTTCAAAAAACCAAAAACCCTTTTCTGAGGGGAGAATTTCTTCCCTCAGGGCACATCGACGCCATCTTAGGCTTAGGCCTTTTTTTCCAAGATGGACAAACCAGCTAGTGGTTTTAAGATGTGTTCCAAATGTGACAGTACAATTTCAGCCACGGACACCCATGACTGGTGTCTAAAATGTTTGGGACTGCATCATCAACTGTATGAATGTCCTCTCTGTAGGAAGATGACAAAGAGAGGCCTACAAAACAGAGGTGCGAAACTCGGCACCCTCTTTGCCACCGATGCAATGTCGGTAGCATCAATGTTGTCGAGAGCTTCATCTTCCTCCCAGGGATCTCAGGTATTGAAACCCAGGTCTTCATCGAAGACTAGCTGTCCCCTCCAAGGGTAGATCTCCTTCTAAGCATTGAGATGCCCTAGGCATTGCCCTGGAGGTGGCAACACACCGGCCAAACAACCTCAGCGGGAGGTCCTTGCCTCCAAAGCCTTAGTGGGGTCCCAGGATGCTCCCGAGGCCTCTACCTCCAGAGAGCTCTTGGTTCCATGCACAGGGATTATGGCCCACAACTCCGGTACTGATATCCAGGCATTGGCAAGCTCCATGGATCAATGTATCCTGGCTATTGAGCAGAGCTTAGCAGCCTTGCTAGCAGCTTCCATACTGGTAAAGCCTCTACAATCAATTCCTCAGCCATCGGTACAGACAACGGTACCGAAGATGCCTGCATCAACATTTTTGCCGCTTACCACGCTACCACCCATGCCGGCCATCGAGTCCATCTCTGGTACCATGATTCCAGCACCAAAACTTTCAGATACTGGTTTCGAGCAGTATCTAGTATGGGCAGAGCTTGAGCACCCTGCCCATCGATACCTCGAGTCTTCTGACTCAGATTCGTCGGATGACGAATCAGCCGGTACACAGAAAATGAGAATTCTCCTGGAGGATCCATCTCCGTCCCCACAACATCACACATGTCCCCTCAAGAGAACATGTCTTTCTAAGATTTTATCCACGATGTTGCTCGGGGCCTCTCCATTATGGTGACTTCGGAGAAGGAACCTAGGGCTGAGGAGCTTGAAATAATAATCCAATACCCTGCAGCCCCAAAGGAAGCTGCTACTCTCCCTATTCATTGACTACTTCGTGACCTTATGCTTCGAATGTAGGAGACACCCTTAACCATCTCCACATACTTGAAGGCTCGATACAATGTACCGGGTACTGGAGTGCCCCGGCTTCCCAAAAACGCAATTACCACGCCGTTCCATGGTGGTAGAATCAGCAGTGCATCAAATTAAAAGTACTAAAGTACATTCCTCGAACTCTCCGGGCAAGGAATCAAGAACCCTCAATGCTTTTGGTCGTCGATGTTTTCAGGTCTCCATGTTATCGGCCAAAATCAGTTCCTACATACTCTACATGGGTATGTTCCTTAGGGAGGTAGCTAGAGATTTGGAGTTGATGGCTCCTCTTCTCCCTGATGACAAGAGAGCTGATTATCTCACCCTTGTGAAGCATGCCCAAAATGTTTCTAAATTTGTTACTAGGGCAACTTTGAATGCATCAGCAGAACTTCAGCTATATGCATTGGTGCATGCAGGATTGCTTGGCTCCAAGCCTCTGATCTTGAACAGTGGGTTTAAGATAAGCTGGGTAATATACCTTGCATGGGTGAAAAACATTTTGGCAAGGACTGGCAGGATAAGGCTTCTCAGAATCTGAGAACACCACTCTTAATAGACTCTCTAGATCTACTGCTAACCCAGCTAAGAAAAAAGATATCAAAGAAACCATTTTTCAATAAGAAAAAGAAGTACTACCCTTCTTACACCCCTGCGGTGCACTGTCTAGTCCATGCTCCCCAAAAAGGGCAGCAACAACCAAAACAGCAAAGAAAGGCTCAGACACCCAGATCTCAGCCAACCTAGGAGACCCAACCCCCTCAGGGTCTTTGACTCCTTTCTGGAGAACATATCCGTCCTGCCTCTGGAGATTCCAGATCCCATCCGCATTCCCGGCAGACTATGTCACTTTGCCCACAGGTGGCATCTTGTAACATCAGAACATTGGACTCTCTCCATAATAAGGGAGGGGTACAAACTTCACTTCTGAAGTCTTACCCCCCCTCCCCCAGTCTCCTCCAAGAGAGTTCAGTTCTCAACCCCCTATCACCACTCTGTTATTGCAGGAGGTTACCTCCCTTCTCTCACAGGGTGTAATAGAGGAAGTGCCACTCTCCCAGCAAGGTCTGGGCTTCTATTCTCCTTACTTCCTCATTCCAAAGAAGACAGGGGGATACAGGCCCATCCTGGACCTCAGGAAACTGAACAAGTATCTACTCCAGGAGAAATTCACTATGATCTCCCTAGGTACTCTTCTCCCCTATCTCCAGAGTCAGGATTGGCTCTGTTCTCTAGATCTAAAGGACATATATACTCATGTTCTTATCACCGCAGAACACAGAAGGTTCCTGCATTTCCTGTTCCAGGGGAGACGACATCAGAACAGAGTCCTACCTTTTAGCCTCGCCTCTGCCCCAAGAGTCTTTACACAGTGCATGGCAGTTGTAGCTGCATTCCTAAGGACTCTAGGGATATTTATCTTCCCCTACTTAGACAACTGGCTCATTTGAGCACGCACATCTCTAGAAGCCAATCTTTCTATCTCGCGCACCATGCAAGTGCTGCAACACTTGGGATTTGTAATAAATATTCCAAAGTCCCATCTCGTTCCCTCTCAAACTGGAGTTTATAGGAGCCCTCCTAGACACTCAACAGTCAAGGGCTTTTCTGCCCCAAGCCCGCTGTGCTAGACTCATCCAGCTTTCATCCCAAGCAGGCCTCAAGACCTTTCTCACTGCTCAAGAAATACTGCAACTCCTGGGCCATATGGCATTGACTGTACAAGTAGTTCCATACGCTCGTCTATATATGCGTACAGCTCAATGGACCCTGGCTTCCTAATGGTCTCAAGCATCTGGTCATTTGGGAGACAGGATATATCTCCAGGAACAAGCAGGAATGAGTCTTCACATATGGGTACGTCGGTACCGACGGAGCCCGCGTGGGAACGCTCCCCAGCGTCCAATCAGAAAGCTTTTGGGAGCATATCTCAGCGCCTGCGTGCTGCCTTCCCGCCTTTCCAACTGTCTCTCCTCAGTTTTCATTTTTCCGTGGAGCTGGCAGGACGTCTTCCTGTCACCGCAGAAAATTGTTTTCTTAAATGCTTGTTTTCTTGTGGTCGCGGCTGTCTCCCCGACTCCACCGGTATCGCCGGTGTTTTTTCTTTTCTTTTTCTTTAATCCAGGGAATTTTTTTCCCTTAGTTTCAGTTTTAAACTTTTGGGCCTTTAAGGCCTCTACATTATGGAGCTGCCACCTTCTTTCCCTAAGAAGTGCCTTAACTGTGGCAGTACAGTATTATTTTTAGACTCCAAATCCTGGTGTCTAACCTGTTTGGGTCCTGACCATTTTCCTCCGGAGCCATTAGGCTACAATTTTATGAGAAGAGATTTTCCATTTCGAGTTTCCCTCGATACCGAGTTCCCTTCCAGTGGCAGGGCACCGACCGTTTCTTCTTCTCTACAGGATCAGGTAACCCACAAACAGTCTGTTAAGACTAGCCAATCCTTGAGTGGTAGGTCTCATGCACAGCATGATGACGGCTCCGGCCTTGCCCTCAAAGGTCCATTGGCTTCAAAACCCCGGCGGGAGTCTTCGGTCTCCAAAGCCTTTCAGGGGTTTCAGGTTGTTCCTGAGGCTCACCCCTCACAGAACATACCTGAGCCATGCTCGGTTGTGGCATCCGCTTCGAGCGGTACCGGTACCCCGGCATCAGCACTGGTGTTGAGCGATTCACTCCTCACCAGGGATCGTCATCTGGGTTTCTCGATACCTTCAGGACCGCTCGATACATACCAGATTGACTTTCCAGTATCGGCATCACCGCCGATACTACCACCGACGTCGGTACCTTCCAGATGTGCATCGATAGACTCGCTTCCTTCGATGCTGAGTCTGGAATTGATTTCCAGTCTGGAAGACTGGGTACCGACATGTCTCGGATCCGACGCCTATCGGTTCCGGATGCTCGGTACCGAGGGTAATTACCAAAGGTCTTCGGTTTCCTCGGTACCACTTGAGCAGCCTCTGATGACTGCTTCGATGTCGGTATCGTCTTCGATTCCGGCACAGCTACAGGTATCGGTATCGGTGCCGGTACCTGCAACATCATCGGGGCCAGCTCCTTCCATGCTTCTTTCACCAGGGTCGCTCCTTTCTATGCCTAGTTTGGAGTCGATACCTGGCATGGACGATGCAGTACTGACTGTCTCACGTCATGACCTCCAGTACCAGCATCCATCCCTTAGGGATTCCTTTCTGCACCGGGCAAGTAACTGCTCCGGTGCCCAGGCTAGTTCTTCGGATCTCGCCTGTCCAGGGACGGTTCCTGTTGGAGATCCTTCTTTTCAGAATTTTCTCCTGGATATAGCAACACCCCTTGCTATTCCTATCCCTGGCTATGATCCTGCACAAGGCTCTCTTTTTTTCTGGAGAAAAGGAAGATGTAATGCTTCCTTTACATCATTCCTTGCAGGATCTTCTTCTAAAAATGTGGGAAGCACCTTTAAGGGTTTCCTCACCTTCTAGAGCAACTGATCTGTTGTATCATGTGCCCCCCTCTCCAGGGTTTCAAAAGACTCAACTTCTCCATCATTCCATTGTGGTGGAATCAGCAATGAGGAAGGTGAAAAGTAAGAAGAAGCACTCTTCTTACCTACCAGGTCGTGAGTCTAGAACACTGGATGCCTTTGGACGTCAAACCTTCCAAACATCTATGCTGTCAACAAGGATTCTCTCATATATTTTTATATGAGTCTATCCCTTCAGGAGGTCACAAAGAAATTATCTCTTTTAACTCCTTTTCTATCAGAGCCCAAGACTGCAGACTATTCCTTACTACTTAGTCATAGTCAAAATATCTCTTGGTTTCTTACTCGTGCTTCCCTAGACTCCTTTGAGTCTGTTAGCAGAACCTCTGCTATAGCCATAGGAGCACGACGTAGAGCCTGGCTCCAAGCTTCAGACTTGAACAAATGGGCACAACACAGACTGGGTAATACTCCTTGCACTGGAGAAAATCTCTTCAATAAGGAGCCTTTACATCAGGTTGCTCAGTGCTCCACTGACTTCCCTGCTTCTGAAGGCTATCCTAAGCCTTCTCCTTCCCCAGTAGGTAGGAAATGCCCTACCAAACCTTCTTTCCCTAGGAGAAAGAGGTTTTATTCTTCTCCTGCCCATCATACAGATGTTCCCAAGCAGGGGAAACCTCGCCCTGGTCTGAAGAATCCAAACTCTAGCCAGGCTGAATAAACCCAGCAACCATAGGGTTCTGATTTATCTCTTTATAACCTACAGTTAACTTCTTTTCAGCAGAAGTTTTTCACTGTTTTTTCGTTCGAAACTCTATACAGAGATTCCTACTCTTAGGGCATCCATCTGCTCTTCGGTATGCTGAGCTGTCAGGATATTCATGTCTATGGGTCACAGGTTTTCCTCCCCTTCCTGACAAGAAGAGAGGTTTAACAACTATCATATGATAGTTTTTCTATACCCACATGAATTCTTTCCTTCCAGAGACTTACCATATGGTAAGTCATTCTTCAGCTCTTGTATCTCTACCCTCTTTTCCAGGTTTTCCCCTGTAAGAGTGGTACCATACCACTGAAAGACTTTCTTAGCCTTTCTTGTCTTTCTTTCCACTGTGGAGTTTTTTCTCTTGAGTAAACTCCCTTCTTTTGTCTGGGCAGCTCATCAGACAGGGACAGGATTTTCTCTCCTTGTTCAGTCTGTTCTCTCTGTTTGACACAGAAAGATTCTCTCTGCTATCCTGTTCAATAGCTGCCCATGCAGGAGTTCCAGTGATTTGACTACTGGTACTTTTCCACAAGTTCCAGTCTTGTCTTCCACTGCTTTCTATCTGGCCTTAGTAGTGATTCCAAGACAGTACTTACATCTTTCTTGGATAATCCTTATCACTACAGGCTTATCACACTATCTTCTATTCTTGCCATCTCCAATCCTGGGTTTGGCAGCATAGTTGACGTGGCTGCTGGTTTTCTCTAACAGCCAGTTCTCTCTCCCAATTCTCCTGCATAATGCTCTCTGCAATCCTACAGAGAAGCTTTCCACTATGGGCCCTTGCTAGAGAGCATGGAGTTTTTTCTCTAATGACTATCCATCATGGTTGAAAAAGGCTTCCTCAGTCATGCTCCATGACTGTGAGGGTTCTTCACACCCTACTATCTCCTTTTAAAACAAAGGACATGACCCTTCTCTACTTGAAAGTCTAAAGAGTTCTCCAATTCCTATAGGGAATATGCTCTTTTTTACTTATAGCTTGTCCTCATGGTATCCCAATCCTTCATGGAAAGCACATATTAGACTATAAAATGCATGTTACCCCTTTTTTGTCCCTCAAGTGGGTCAACTGGGTATCTCATCCTAAGCGTTTCTGTCCATTTACCATGCTAGAGTTCTGCAGAACTCAGGACTTGCTACTTACAGACTGATATTATCTCTGTTTTTTCACGTAACCATCCGGGTTATTTCACTGGATAGCATTCCTGCACCATTATGACCTTGAGGAATTGATTCTCTATATATCTTCTCAAGTAGGTTCTACCTTCTTGTTCTTAGATAAATCTTTCCTCTTCACATCTCCATGTGAATGTCCTCATATGCATAGATCTGTCTACTTACTTGCAGGCATCTATCTTAAACATATCTATCTATCTATATATCGATATTGATATAGATATATCTGTCTGTCAGCTAAGTGTGCATATGTTATGCCCTTTAGATCTCACTATATCTATCTATCTATCTATCTATCTATCTATCTATCTATCTATCTATCTATATATATATATATATATATATATATATATATATATATATATATATATGTATATATATATATATGTATCTGTTGAGATACTCTATTATAGGTAGATGTATTTACATACTTATCTCCCTAACTGTCTATGCTCATATAGGTTTTTCCCTTCCTATATGTTCCAGGCAGTGGACTTGCCCATGTTCATGCTGTTCCATAGTATCTTTGGGATATTATGCACACAACCGCTGCTGTCGTTCTGGAAGCTCCTACTATAACCCTAGGTTTAAGTATCCCTGAAGCTCCATGCTCCAATATTTTCCTACTTCTCACCAGTTAGGAAAGACTTGGTGGATCTTCAGTAGATCTGAGGTTTCAACTCCTCAGACCACCTGTCCTTTCTTTGGGAATACGAGGCTTTTTCCATATCCTGTCTTCCCTCAAGGACTAGACCAGTCTTGTCCAAATCGGTCAGTCTTCCTCTTTTGCTCCTTACTGTGAATAACTCTGTAGCCAAAAGAGTTTTCAGCTTTTTCCATAAAGCTTCCCACTAAAGACCTACCATTTTTGTACTACCCCAATTAACTCCTGGGGTCACCTGTCACTTCCAGATTTTACCTTCACATTCACTTCAGTGAGGTCACCTTGAAGATTCCTCTACTGGATCTCCAGTAGACTCCATCAGCCTCTCCACTTCCTGCAATCCAGTAGGTGAGCTTTATATTGCAATTGTTTATTTCAATATATTTCATGATAATTATCATACATACAAGGACTCCTTGCCTGTAGTCCTATCTCATGTCAGCTGTTTTCTACAGCTCCTCTCTTTTCAACTCCTACCCTCCATCCTCAGGATGCCTGGCCATATGAGGTATAGCATGTTTAAATCTCCAACATGCTAGGGCTCCAGGCATCTCAGCTTGGGAGTCCCCATATGTGAAGACTCATTCCTGCTTGTTCCTGGAGATAGCACAGTTACTTACCTGTAACAGGTGATCTCTGGGAACAGCAGGAATAAGTCTTCACAACCCACCCACCTCCCCTAGGAGTTGTATCTTTCTATCTTTCCTTTCCTCTTTCTCTCTCTTTGTCTCGGCTATAAAACTCAACTGAGGAGAGACAGTTGGAAAGGCGGGAAGGCAGCACGCAGGCGCTGAGGGATGCTCCCAAAAGCTTTCTGATTGGACGCTGGGGAGCGTTCCCGCGCGGGCTCCATCGGTACCGCCGTACCCATATGTGAAGACTTATTCCTGCTGTTCCCAGAGATCACCTGTTACAGGTAAGTAACTGTGCTTTCTCTCTACATGTCTCATCTCATCTCTCCAGTGGTGGCAATCCCCAGAACACCTTTTTGTAAGATCACCTTTTCAGAAGCCTATACATCAATGTACCCTGTAGATGGATGCATCCAAATTGGGCTGGGGGCTCATCTGGACAACCTCTCCACTCAGGGTCTTTGGTCTCGTCAAGAGTCACAAATCCACATAAATCTGCTGGAACTCAGAGCCATCCACAATGCTCTCAAGGTGTTCCACAACCACCTTCGCTTCCGCACAGTTCTAGTTCAGACGGACAATCAGGTAGCCATGTCCTACTTGAACAAGCAGGGCAGAACAGGCTTTTGGACACTTTGCAGTGAAGCCCTACACCTGTGGTCCTTCGCCATACAACATCATATTCACCTACTTGAGGTATATCTCCCAGACAAACAGAATCTCTTGGCGGACAAGCTCATTCGGGTACTACCACCCCACGAGATAAAGTTGCTCACATTTTTCAGATTCAGGGAACCCCAGACATAGGCCTGTTTGCAAGTCCTCAGAATGCTAAACTTCCCCGTTTTTGCTCCAGAATGCCTGCTCAGAACAACCAAGCAGTAGATGCCTTTCACCTTCACTGGGGTCAAGGCTTCTTATACGCCTTCCCTCCCCTTTCCCTTCTCCCCTCATCCCAAAAACTCTTTTGAAACTCCAGAGAGACAAGGGCTACATGATTCTTATAGTCCTGCATTGGCCACGACAACTGTGGTATCCTCTGCTTCTATGTCTCTCTCAAGTTTAACCAGTAGATTTGGGGTCTGCTCCAGATCCCCTTTCACAGGAGAACAGGACACTGCTTTATCCCAAGCTGTAGTCCCTACACCTCACAGAATGGCTGCTGAAGGCATAGATTTCCAGGGCATCAGCCTCTCGCAATAGGTGAATGCTATCCTTTTATCTTCTAGGAAACCTTCCACAAGTTGATCCTATGCCTTCAAGTGGCATAGATTCTCTCTCTGGTGTTTGAAAAGGGATCTTAACCCCTTTTCAGTTCCAGTGGAAACATTACTTGAATATCTTCTCCACCTCTCTTCGTCTGGACTCAAAACCAATTCGGTAAGAATCCACCTAAGTGCCATAGTGGCTTCCCACATGCCCTTGGATGGCATCCCATATCCTCTCAGCCACTTGTAGCACACTTCATGAGAGGTCTTCTATTAACTAAACCTCCCATTAAGCCACCCCCAGTGGCATGGGACCTGAATATTGTTTTAGGCTAGCTTATGAAGCCGCCCTTTGAACCCCTAGCCACTACTTCTCTGAAGTTTCTTACCTACCAGTATCCAAGCAGATTATATCTCCTTTGCCTACGACAGTACAGGACTCTCTCTTGAGGATCGCGTCACTGCACATAATGTTTGGGCAATGGCTGCCTTCATGGCGAATCTGTGCTCTGTAGCGATTGATGAGATATGCAAAGCAGCAACCTGGTCCTCTGTCCATACTTTTGCTGTTCACTCTTGCCTGGACAAGGACTCCCGCCAGGATGCCTTGTTTGGCCAAGCTGTTCTCCAGCATCTTTTTCAGACTTAGATCAACTCCTAACCCCCATCCCGCGTTTTGATACCAGACGTCCCTGGAGGATATATGACTTACTATTTAGCCCTGTGTTCCACAGCTCGCTCTGAAGTCATCTCTCTGGCACCTCACAGCTAGGGAGTCCCATATGTGAAGATTACATTCCTGCTTGTTCTTCGAGATAGCGTAGTTACTCACCTGTAAGAGGTGATCTCTGGAACAGCAGGAATTGAGCCTTCACAACCCACCCTCCTCCCCTAGGAGTTGTACTTTTCCTCTCCTTCTCTCCTTTTATCTTAGCTACAAACTAAACTGAGGAGGGAGAGCTGGAAATGCAAGAAGGCAGCTGTGCAGGCGCAGTGGGATGCTCCCAAAGGCTTTCCTATTGGACCCTGGGGAGCGTTCCCACACGGGCTCTGTTGGTACTGATGTCACCCATATGTGAAGACTCAATTCTTTCTGTTCCTGGAGATCACCTGTTACAGGTGAGTAACTACGCTTTACTTAAAGTTGCTAGGGTTAGGTATACAAACACAAGTATGCCTAATAGGTTTAAGGGACTTTGTTCATGTCAGGATTAATTTCAAGGCCTTAATTAATTAAGCTATGCCTAATGAGGATAACGAACTACAACTGAAAGTGAATTTGACTACCTTTGTTCCTGTAAAAGCCTATAAATTTAGAATTATGCCTGGGGTGGGTGGGAGTTGTGGTGAGCAGGAAGGAAGGAAGCACTTAATAGAAACTGGCTTTCTAAAACAGTGCGCCGTATAATGTTAAAACATAGAGAACTTTAAAATAGATTGAGATTTTATAAATTTAAACCAAAAGAATTCCCTTTAACTGAAGAGTCTGAGAAGTTACCAGCAGGTAAATACATACAAGTGCAGAATCATTCCTAGCAAGATAAGCTTTTATCAGTCATCATAACTAAAGAAATGTAAATCCCAAAAAGCTAGTCTCTGTAAGAAGTATAGTACGTAAGAAATACAATTGAATATACATTTCCTCTTGTACCGAGCAAAATAAAAATACTCTTAAATAAATAAATAAACTTAAGAAATGCACATTTCCAAAACTAATATGTTTCCAGTCACTAAAAACTGAAAATTTAATGATCGGAGTTGGCAGATGGAAAGAGTGCAGAGGGAGCTTTCTCAGGCCATCTCTTCTTCTGCAGTCAACAATGGCATTGTGTGGCTATAGGGGAGAGAACCGACTGTAGCATTTTCAGCTTAGGCTGGTAGTAGCAGTGATCCTGGTGGGAGCACAGGTAGGTTTAGGATGTTGTGGAGCTGATTGCTGGCGGGGCAGGAGAAGCTCTCTATAACATCTACAAAATATGCCCATTCCTTTCTGAACACAGTACTAAGACACTTATCCACTCTTGTCTCCTTCGGTCTTGACTATTGTAACCTACGCCTTGCTGCTCTCCCACTGAATCATCTATCTCCCTTCAATCTGTTCAACACTCTGCTGCACAGCTAATCTTCCGCCAGCCTCATCATGCTCATATTACCCTTCTCAGGTCACTTCATTGGCTCCCTATCCATTTCCACATCCAGTTCAAACTTCTCCTGCTGACCTATAATTGCATTCACTCTGCATCTCCTCACTAACTTTCCTCTCTTATTTCTCCCTTCACCCCTCTTGGGAATCTGCTCTTCTGGCAAATCTCCAGACTTTGCTCCTTTCACCTTGCTGCTCCTTATGCCTGGAATAAACTACCTGAGTCTGTATGTCGGGTGCCTTCTCTGGCCCTTTTCAAATCCAGGCTAAAAACTCACCTCTTCGCTGCCGCTTTCGGATGGTAATGGTTAATTATATTTGATATATCGCAATAGTGCAAGCAATCTATGCAGTTTAAAGTAGCTAAAAAAAAAATCAATAAAGAGTGACAAGAACTCCGTATACAAGACAGTATAGTGACAATAAAGGATAAGAGTGGAAACATCCAAAAAACATTCAAATAACCACAGACACCTGGTCTCCTTTGTGTTTCCTTACCAATCCCCCTAGATATATCCCATGTCTACAGCTACTGTGTTGTCTGTCCTGACTAGCCCATCTAATCCAGGGGCCTTCCCTCCACTTGGAGATTTTATTGCTGACATAATTTTCTCAGCAGTAATAGGGTTACCAATGCTGCTCTACCTTCAGCTGCTCCAGCGTGAGATATTCAGTATCCACCAAAAATCTCTCTACAGTGCTATCCTGTATAGTCACATCTTGTGTTTATAATTCCCCCCAAAATTCCCGAAAGTGCTCCCTTATATCAGATGGCCATGCCAAAATCTCTCCCTTTTTTGCTCTTAATACAAGCTATATATCTCTCAGCCCTTACCTTATGCATTCAAAAGGCTAGTAACTTGTCAGTTTTATCTCCTCTCTCATAATAATGCTGCTTAAGCAGCATTAAACAAAATTCCAGTTGGTTAGCCAACAAGCTATTAAGCTCCCCCGTACTTCCATTAAATTTTGATGTGTCTGACTGCTGTCAGACTTCTTATGTGATTGTTCATGTTACCCCCAAGTACCCCTCAAGTCTGTTATTTTAGTTTCATATGCACATTTAATCTACATGGCCTTCTCTATGAAAAATCTTCTGGTCACTGTCTTGAAGGTGTCCCAATAATATGGACTCCTGAACTTCAGATTATTATTTATATCAAAGCATTGTTTTATTTCCCTCTGAAATGCCTGTACTATTGAATCTTGCTGTAGTAGTCTGTTAATGGTCCAATGCTTATCTCCTCTCCTTCTGTCCCTCCTCTCCAGATTCACCAATACCGGAGCATGGTCCAACCATATAACATTGCCAGTTTGAGCATCTTGGATTTAGGAGGGCATTTGCTTCATCACAAAAATGTAGTCTATTCTGGAACAGGATTTGATTTGGTGCTGAATAAAAAGTGAAGTCCTCTACCATCTGGATAAGTCACTTCCTAGTTCTGTCAGACCAGCACATTGCTGGGGTGGACAGTGTTGAAGCAGACTTCCTCAGTCATTACTCTCTCAATCCCAGAGAGTGGGAATTAAATCAGGAGGCATTTCAGGTGATTCTTTGCTATTGGGGTCTCCCCGAGATGGATCGGATGATGACCCGATCCAATGCCAAAGTGTGCCATTTCTTCATAAGAAAATTAACATAAGATATGCCATACTGGGTCAGCCTAAGGTCCATCAAGCCCAGTATCCTGTTTACAGCAGTGGCCAATCTAGATTACAAGTACCTAGCAGTTTCCACAAAGGACACAGTTTACACAATGCTTATATTGTGGCAAGCAGTGGATTTCCCGGGTCCCCTTTAATTATGGTTTATGGACCTTTCTTCTAGGAACTTGTTTAAAGCCAGCTACACTAACAGCTTTTATTACATCCTCCGGTAAAGAATTCCAGTGTTTGATAATTCGTTGAATGAAAAAATATTTTCTCAGATTAGTCTTAAATAGCTTACACTGTAGCTTCATTGCATGTCTCCTGGTCTTTCTATATTTTGATGGCATAAATAATCTATCTACTTTTACCCATTCCACTCCATTCATTAACTCAGATACCATCCTCATCTCTACCCCCTCCATTGGGAGACTATTCCACGTAGTTGTAGTTGTAATGCATCTTTCCGGTGTATCGATATTTCTTTTAATTTTTCTGCGGCATCATGTTTAAATACCATTTCAGTAATGGGTAACATCCCTACATCTTCCTCAGTAAAGACTGAAACAAAGAATGCATTCAGTCGCTCACTATGGCCTTGTCCTCTCTTAGTGCCCCTTTTACCTCTCTATCATCTAATGGTCCTACTGACTCTCCCACAGGTTTTTTGCTATGAATGTACTTGAAAAAGTCTATTATGCGTTTTTGCTTCCACAGCAAGCTTCTTCTTAAAATTTCTCTTTGCCTGCCTTATCAATGCCTTGCATCTAACTTGCCAGTGCTTATGTTTCCATTTTTCGTCATTTGACTCCTTTTTCCATTTCCTGAAAGATGCTTTTTTGGCAACAGCTTCTCTGACCTCACCTTTAAACTGTGCCGTCAGTTTTTTGGACTTCCTTCCATTTTTCTTAAAGCGTGGAATACAGCTGGTCTGGGCTTTCAAGATAGTATTTGTAAACAACACTCATGCTTGATGTAAATCTTTAACCTTTGCATCTGCTCCTTTTAGTTTTTTTCGTATCTTCCTCTTTTTATCATAGTGTCCCTTTTGAAAGTTAAAAGGTAGTACTGTGGATTTCCTTGCCGTCCTTCCTCCATTTATTAAATCAAACGTGATCATGCTATGATCACTATTGCCAAGTGGCCCCAACACCCTTATCTCTTTCACGAAATCTTGTGTTCAATTAAGGATTAGGTCCAAAATGGCTTCCCCTCTACAGCATGATTTATTTATTAGTTTCATTGTTTTTACTTTATTTATTAATATATGTTTTATTTGTATCTTTTTATATAAGATTTTTCAACGTAGAGGTTTGACCCCTGAAGTAGGCTGTTGCCGAAACTCTGCTTGTGTAGGGTCTTGTGGTATTGGAATTCCTGGTTTTCTACTGATTCACTCTTGGTTAATAAACCTTTCTTTGAGTATCTCGCGCCTCTGTGTGCCGTGGACAATGGTGAGTACCCCTGCACTTTTTGTTGGTTTGGACTAATTCCCCTCTTGTCCATTCATGAACCAGCTGCTCCAAGAAGCAGTCATTTATTTATAGAAACTTTAACTCCCTAGCATATCCTGTCGTGACACTGACCCACTCGATACCGTGGTAATTGAAATCACCCATTATTATTACTGTGCTGTAACTTTTGTTAGCTTTCCTGATTTCTTTGAGCATTTCATCATCCATTTGTTCATTCTAGCCATGTGGTTGATAGTACACCCGCACTGCCATTGGCTGAACAGAAGCAGGGTCTGAGGGCATCAACTCCCTGTTTCAGTCCTGGCCAAGGCAGTGCCTGCTGTATGTGTTTCCTCTATGGCTGCTGTTGGGTCATGTGCTTCAGCACATAGAGTGCCATCCTGGCTGGATTGCTCTGGTGGTGCAAATTGGCCAAGGAGAATGTGCTTTGGGGACCTGATGCAGCTCCTGCAGGAACCTCCTCTTCATCTGCGCTCATTTTGGTGTCTGTTGTGTCATGGGCTGATTGTCCTTGATGACCTAGCTCACTTCTCACCTACTGCTTGGCTCTTGAAAGTTGGTGGATGCATAAAGGCTAGTCTCCTGTGGCAGTTTCCATTCTGCTCAAAGCCTGGAGGGATTCTGCCAGCCTGGCATACGTGCGGTCTCTGTGCCTCTTTGAGCATTGGTATATGAAAGCTTGTTCCAGAGGCGGCAAAGATGGTGGCTCTGTTGACCTTTTTGCAAGATGGTCTGTAAAAGGGCCTTTTCCTTAGCTCACTGAAGGTCCAGGTGTCGGCTTTGTTCCTGTTTCAGTGGTTCGGTGGCTGGAAAGTCTTTAGCTTTGCTCCCAGATGTTTAGTATTTTCTTCAAGGGGGATCAGTGTCTGCACCCCCTTCCCCCTTTCTGGTCCATTGTCCCTTTCTGGGATCTCTGTTTAGTGCTGAAAGCTCTGATGTCAAAACCATTTGAGCCTTTGAAGCTTGTTGTTTTGAAGTATTTAACTCTCAAGACTGTTTTCTTAGTCACAGTTTGTTTGGCAAGATGGATTTCTAAGGCTCTTTCTTACCAGGATCCATGTCTGTCCTTTTTGGAGGAGGCCATCTTCGTTCGGCCCCTGCCTTCCTTTTTACTCAAGGTGATATCCCCCTTTCATGTAAACCAAGTGATTTGTCTGTCCTTCTTTTCTAAGGAGTAGTGTCGAGGGAAAGATAAGGATCTTCGCCTTGTGGATATCCAAAGAATGCTGCTTTGATATTTGAAGGTTACACATTCCTTTCATAAGTTGGATCATCTTTTTGTGCTGTTTGCTGGACCATGCAAGGGTTATGTGACTGCCAAGTCTACATTGGGATGCTGAATTAAGGAGGCTATTTCTTCTGTGTACCTGTTGATAGAACCAGCTGATTCCGTAGGATTTGCATGCACATTCTACTCAAGCATAAGCAAAATGTTGCTCAGTAGCCCCCCTCAGACATTTGTTGGGCAGCAACACAGACATCACTTTCCACTTTTGTCAAGCATTACGATGTCCATGCTCGTGTGGACATGGCCTTTGGCTCAAAGGTTTTGGGAGCTGCTGTGTCTTCTTACTGCCCAATGGCAGCATAACTTTGTTACGTCCCACTTGTCTGGGCTGGTCTAGCAGGACTATATAGAAGTTGACATTTTTACTTACCAGATAATGTCCTTTCTTTGAGTTCTGCTAGACAAGTCCAGGACCCACCCTTGGTACTGTGTTGGTCTTTTATAATATGATAGTACCTTTTATGCCACTATAGTCTGAGTGGTTGGCCCTGTAAGTTCATAACCTTCTGACAAGCTTTCTGTTTGATGTACGTCTATACATAGTTTCCTGCTGTTTGGTTAAACATTGTTACCCTTGTTGAGGTTGTGTGAGGTTTGCCATTCCTTACCATAGGCTTGGGTACGAATATTGATTTGTCCCTGGTGGCTTAGGCTGATAGAGGCATGGGAGTATGTCACTGAAACCTGAATATTTCATTGGCTGTAGCTCTGTCCCCACTTATCTGCTTGTAGGGAAACACAATCCACTTGTCTGGACTGGTCTAGCAGGACTCTGGGAGAGAACATTATCTGGTACGTAAAATGTCACCATAGTATTGTTAATTTTTCTCAAATGTCATTTATTTTTCTTTAATGTGATACTGTTAAAGAAAAATAAATAGTACTGCAAATTTCTTCACAATTTTTTGTATCACTGAGTCTTGGCTGAAAAGGCTCCCACTGTCACCAAAGTATGCCCTCTGACTACCTTACTTTTCCTAGTCCTATTTGAGACATAATGGGCATTGTAGCTGCAATTATCAAGGCTGATGTGGCACTTGCTAGGATAATCCTTAAGGTACTCACTAATTTAAAGTAGGGTTAGTAAAGACCCTGCAGCTTCAGTAATTTATATGGTGTGAAGAAATAATAAAGTAATTCTTCCACTTTTGGCACAGTTAGTTGAAGTTTGTGCAGTTTCTTAAAATGTAGTATTGTAAGGAGATTTTAATTTACACATTATTAGTGCCTAGTGGTCATACATCTAACTTAGATATCTAAACAACTTTGAATTTTTATAGTGTGTGAAGTTGGCCACATGTAATAAAGGGCTGTGTTGAATCTTTTTTTCTTACATTCCTCTCATGACTTTGAACTACAAATGTGAGGGTTAAAAGTGAGTTCAATGAGTTGGTTTGACTGTTTATTATTTCTCTTACTTTGAGAGTCATTAAATAAGCTGAGATTATGTACACAATATTGTGAAAAGTGCATCAGCCAAGACATTACAGTAGCATGATTGAAGGAGGCTTTGGAAAAGAACCTCTTCTTATTTTAAGAATCAGATTGTCTATTTCTGGAAGCCAGAGATGAAGAAATCCACTGCCATCAGCAAAGACAAAACCAGGAAGAGATTGTGGCATAGATCACCAACTACTTTTCTGCTAGTTAAAGATAAAGTGGAAGAAAAATGAGTCAGTCAATGACGAGCCAAAGTTCAACCTAGAAAATATACTGCCAGAATTCAAAAACAATTTAACAAATCATTTTATGGCTTTGGGATTGATCAAGAAAGTGTCATAAAAGCTATGGGACGAAATAAAAAACATTTTGAAAGCTGAATGTGAAGAATCATTGCACAAAAGTAAAGAAAAATGGCAAAAATGGATGACAAAGGAAACTTGAAATCGCTCAAATATGAAAAAATGAAAAAAAGGACAAAGAGACCCAATAAAAGAATTAAACCTCAATTATTGATGTGCTGTATGACAGAACAAGGACAAATACTATGACAACATAGCCAAAGAAATGGAGACTGAGAATACTAAAGAGAAGAAAAGAACTGTATTCATGAAGATGAGAGAAAGTGTGTTCTGGTCATGAATCAGAATGCTGAAAGATGAACATGGTACCAGACTAAAGGAAGTTGAAAGAATTTATCACATACAGAGAAAATATACAGAATCACTATATTGGAGCGATAAAGATAATAAGATATTTGAAAAGGTGTCCTCTGATCAAGAACTAATAGTTTTGGAAGATGAAGTTCAGGCAGTGCTCTATTAAGGTTACCAGATGTCCCAGATTTCTAACCCTTATCCCTGGATTTCATCTCTTTGATGATGACCTGTCCCCATTCCAGCAGTGAGGACACAGATGCCATTTCCCTACCGGACAATTTAAGAGCCACAATAGAAGCCAAGGATTTCAGAAAAAAATGTAAAGCTGTTCTATATATGGAACACTTTGTTAGCGTTACCTAGCACATAATATCCCCCTCCTGTGCTGCCCCTGGCCCCAGAATGCACTTAAGCCCACACTAGCTAATCATTCCCGGACCTTCCCCCACCTCATAATGTATATAATGTATATGTTATGATGTTTGGCAATTCCCGCATGCTATATTCCTCTTCCCTGTCTCATTGTTGCAATGTAAAATGTTCGAAGTTACAATGTAAACAGTCTTGATTGAAGGATAAGGTGGTATAGAAAACCTGTTAAATAAAATAAATAAATCAATTTCAGAGGGTGGCAGGTGATGGGCAGTACAATGCTGGATTGACAAAATGGGCATTTAAATGCCCTCAAAATAACAGGTAGCTTAGGGATTTTGAGCTTATGTGCAGACTCCAAGGGCTGCCATGTTCCGCCTCCTTTGACAGGAAGTTTGTTTTGGAGGGGATGTGATGCCAAAGATCTTGTGCATGCACACGTACAAAAGCTCAGTGTTACACTGATCGTTAGGACAGGAGGGCAGCCAAGTAGAGGTGGAAGTACCAGCACAGGAGCAAATAAGGAGAAGGGCATAGGGCCAGCAAGAAGATAGGCCCATGGGGAAAGGGGAAGTAATGAACTGAAGGGAAGAAGAGATACTAATGCTTTGTGGGGGGAGGCAGGGCAGTGAATGAAAGATGCTGGATATCTTGGGGAGGGTGAAATTCTGGACATCTGAGAAAGGCAAAGAAGATGCCACACACCTCGTGTGTACATTTGTTGGGGTGGAGATACTGGACTCTTAGGTAAGGAAGGGAAGATGCTAATCACCTGTGAATAGTGGATGGATGGATGGATAGTGAAGGGAAAAAGAGATGATGGACACTTGGTAGGTAAGAAAGGGAGGGCTGATGCTATAGATGGATCGGGAGGTGGATAATGATGGGGAAGGGAGATGTTGAACACCTGGGGGTAGGGGGATAAGGAAAGAAAAGGAACATTTTGGACACTTAGGGGCATAAGGAAGGGAAAAGGGAAATGTTGGACACCTGAGGGGGGGGGGGGAGAGTAAGTAAGACAAGGGAAGGGGGATAGTGGATACCTATGGGACTGGATATGGAAGGGAAGATACTGGATATCTGGGGGAGGGTATAAGGAAGGGAAGAGAGTGGAGATACTGGACACAGGACTGTGAGAAGGAAGATGGAAAGCTGTAATTAAATGAATTAAGAAAGGGAGACAGAGGACTGAATAATGAGGAAGGGTAAAATTTGAATGGATAGAGAAGCATAAAATAAAAGGAAGAGGGCTGTGAAAGATGAATGTCAGAGATGGATGTAGGAGAGGAAGTGAAGACAGGAGTAGAGAAAAGGAATGACAAATGGATAGGATACCCTGAGCAGCGTTATGAGAAGACAGGTACACAAAACAGAAACCAGAGACTGGAAGTGAGATGATTAGGTAAAAAATGGCTAGACAGCAAAGGCAGATACAATTTTATTTTCAATTTAATGATGGGAATATGTCAGTTTTTGGAATTTACATCTCTCAAAACAGTATAGGAGAGAAATGCATCACTGTTGATGTTTCTTTGGTGGTTTGTCTGATTGGAAGTGGTAGTCTTTGGAGGGATGGAGAGAGAAGAATGACTCCTCTTAACTCCCCTATCCTCTGTTGCACAATCGTGGAACTAAGGGAGGACCCCCTCTGCCAGTTTGTAAAAATGTCTCAGATTTGCTTGCAAAAAGTCTGTTAACCTTACTCTATATGTTTTATCAAAGAATAAAGCTCCAGGAGTCAATGGTATTCCAATTAAATTGTTTCTACAGATAGTGTGTTAGTCACTCATTTATGCTAGCAGATATGGAAGATAACATGGCTGACTGGAAGATATCAGTATTCATACCACTGCCAAAGAAAAGTGAGCCAACAAATTGTGGAAGTTAGTTAATGAATACTTTGATTTTACATAAGAGTGAAATACTTCTGAAGATCATTCAACGGACAACAACTATACTTGGAAAGACGTGATATACAAGCCTATTTCAGGAATGGACAAAGAGCTAGAAATATCACAGATATAAGTGGGCTTTGGAAAAAGACAATATCAAAATGGCTTTCATATGTGTTTTATCAGTTATAGCAAGACCTTTGATTGTGTGGACCATGAGAAGATTTGGACAACACTGTGAAAAACTGAGAATACCAGAGCACCTCATTATCTCGTGCACAAGCTATATGTTGGTTAAGAAGCAGCATTTTGAGTAGAACAAGGAGAAACACAGGGTTTATCAGCAGCAAAGGTGTATAACAAGGATGTATACTTTCTTTGTATTTTCAGTGTTTATGCAGAGGAGAAATTATTAGAGGATCAGGTTTATATGATAAAGAACAAGACATAAATATTGATGAAAGTATTATCAATGCCTTTTTTTTAAGATAAAAGTGTGCCTAGTGATAGTCACACTTAACTGAGAAAAATAAAGATTTTAATTACTGGAACTATGAGGTGTGATCAAAAAATATTGAGACTTGTGTAAATATATATAACAATATGTTGCACCACTATGCTATTAAGCATGCAGTGACTTAGTTATGTGCTCTGCATGTGTAGAGTGTAGCTTGGCTGCAGCACACCTGTACCTTTTTTTAATCACGTGATATTTGGTATCGTGTAAGCAGTTTGTCAGATATATATGATGAGTGAAAAAATTAAACAGCAAATTTGCATTAAATTCTACCAGAAACTTGGAGATTCATGCATAGAAACTTATGACAAGTTACAGCAAGCGTATGGCAATGAATACATGAGTCATGCTCGAGTTTGGAACAAACGTTTCTAAGAGGGTCGCCAAAGTGTTGACAGTGATGAACATTCTGGAAGGCCATCCACGAGCAAGAATGAAGATAAAGTTGAAGCAGTGTGTGCCGCAATACAATCAAATCGTCGATTGACTATCAGGGAGCTTGCTGAGGACATGGACATCAGTTTCAGGTCAGTACAGTCCATTCTTACTGTCGATTTGGGGATGAGACGTGTCTACAAAATTCATGCCGAAACTCCTGCCCTTTGACCAAAAAGAAGATAGACTGCAGCGGGGAGTTGTTGGAATGGGTTGAAAATGACTCGGATTTCATCAAAAAGATTATTACTAGTGATGAATCATAGATTTATGGTTATGACTCAAACTAAGGCTCATTCCTCACAATGGAAGACTCCAAATTCTCCCAGACCCAAGAAAGCCTGTCAAGTGAAGAGCAATGTAAAGGCCATGCTCACAGTTTTCTTTGATTACAAGGGTTTTGTTCACCATGAGTATGCTCCAAAAGGCAAAACTATCAATAAGGAGAACTACATCCAAGTTCTATCCCATTTGAAAGATGCAGTTCATTGTAAGAGGCCAGCTTTGCACAGGAATGGTAAATGGTTGCTTCATCATGATAACGCCCCTGCTTAATCATCACATCTTGTCCAGCAGCTCTTGGCTAAATACCAAATCGAGCAAGTCTGTCAGCCTCTGTACTCACCTGACCTCGCACCATGTGACCTTTTTCTTGTTACCAAAACTGAAATTACCACTGAAAGGAAGGAGATGCAATGACTTGGAGACCATTAAGCATAATTTGACACAGCAGCTTCACAGCATAACGAAAGAGGCATTTCAAAATTGTTTCCAGCAGTGGCAGGAATGCTGAAGGAAATGTGTTTTATCAGAAGGGGACTACTTCGAAGGAGACTGAGTTCAATAACTGTTGGTGTTATACTTCTTGTGATCTCCAGGAACAAGCGGGAATACAGTCTTTACATATGGGTGATGTTGGCACTAACAAAGCCCACATGGGAACGTCCCCTAGCATCCAATAGGAAAGTCTTTGAGAGCATTCCACCATACCTGCGTGCCTGCCTTCCTGCTTCCCAACTCCTCTGCTTAGCTCTTGTGGAGACAGCAGGATGCATCGTTCTGAAACTGCTGAAAAACTTTAATATTTTGGTATAGCATCGTGCTTCTGCATCCAAATCCTTGACATTGACATTGAGAACTGATACTGAGGCCAGAGAGTATAAGCATCAAGACTCCCCTAGAGGTGCTTCCGATGAAGACCGGCCAGCCAAAGAGCTCTGGTGGGAGGATCTCTCCTCCAAAGCTTAAATGGGGCTCCGGGATGCTCCCCAAGCATCAACCTCCGGAGAGCTACTGGTGCCATGTTCTGGGATGATAGTGCATAGCCCTGTAGGTGACTCCACCCAGACATTGGCAATCTCTCTCGTCCAGTGCATGCTGGCTCTTGAGCAGAGTTTGGCAGCACTCCTAGCAGCTTCGGTACTGATAACATTGAGAGCTCCCTAAAACGCCTTTTCAGGAAAACAGCTGACTCCTCCAAAACAAAGGCTCTTCCCAAGAAATCTTTTGATTCTAAAAAGAAGAGATATTATCCTTCATATCCGTCTTCTGCTGCCTATCAACAACAACTTCCACAGCAGAAACAGCAGGGCCTTCGCCAACCCAAGAAGCCTAAGGCTCCTAAGCCTCAACTAGCTGCACATTCAGAACCTGCATCTGGATTTTGACTTTTTCCTGGAGAGCATTGCCAATCTGCCTCTGGAGGGCCCCCAACCCCTCCATATGGCAGGCAGAATTTGTCGTCATGCCCACAGTTGGCACTTCATAACATCAGAGCAATGGAGACTCCAGATTGTCGAAAGGGGTTACTTTGAAACTTTAACACCACCAGCTTCACAGGGGATTATCCCACACAACCTCTTCAAAGCTCTGTTTTAAGAGGTGACCACTCTATTATCCCAGAGTGCCATAGAAAGAGTTACTCCCACTCAAGAAGAGATTGACTTCTACTCTCCATATTTTCTCATTCCAAAGAAAACAGCAGGCTTTGGGCCCATCTTAGATCTCGGAAACCTGGTATCTGGTTCGAGAAAAATTCAAAATGATTTTCCTAGGAACCCTTCTACCATACCTCCAGAGACATGATTGGCTATATTCTCTAGACCTCAAAAGGTGTACACGCATATACTGATACATCTTTGGCACAGACAGTATCTGCACTTCATGTTTCAGAGAAACCATTACCAATACCGCTTTCTCCCCTTTGGTCTAGCTTTTGCCCCAAGGGTCTTCACCAAATGCATGGCAATAGTCGCTGCCTAACTATGCACCTTGAAAAAGTTTTATAATTCACTGTAAGAAAAAGTCCCTCAACAGCTCATAATATTCTAACTCTTACGTTTTTGCTTTTTGTTTTTTGTTGTAGCATGCCGAGGGAGGGCTGGGATTGACTACCCAACCCCCTCCAGATGGCAGACTTCTTTTATTCACAGAGGTTCCCCACCTTAACATGCAGTATGCAAAACGTCACTTATCTGGACAAGTCCCGATTTCCAAGTCCATTTATTAAATCACACCGTTGCCCACATGTATTTTCTTCATACGACGTGCATGTTTCAGGAATAATCCCTGTTTCAAGTGCCACTCTCAACCAGAATTTCTTAGAAGCAACTGTGTCCAAGACGCCATCCCGCAGCTCAGGGCTATCCGTTATCACATGGGTTGGACAAAGGCATTTTGAAAGAGGAGCCAACCAATCAAAACAGGGGCAACTCCACTACCAGGGGAATCCCTGTGTTATTTGGTTAGTAATTGACAGGTGACCATAGCAAGATCCAAATATTTACCACAGTAAACTAATCCAATCAATTTCTAGATTGAGTCCTTTGGGATATAGTGTATTCAAATGAAAAATCCACTGCTGCTCCAGCCATTGAAGTTTTGTTATCCTGTCTCCTCCATGCGGATCAAAAGGGGTATGATCTATAATTGTCCAGCTTAATTCTTCAAAAGAATGATGATAAGTAATGCAATGATCTACTACTGGTGCCGATAGTAATTGCTGACGAATTCTAGGCGCATGTTCAGCTAATCTTATTTTCATAGGGCAAATTGTTCTTCCCACATATAGTAAATCGCAAAGGCATTGCAAAAAATAAACTACATAAGAAGACAAGCAAGTGGTCTTCCAACGTCGAGTATAATCGTGGTGTGTGCCTGGGTGCTGCCAAACTAACCCCAAGATTGTTTTAACAAAATAAATACAATTATTACAAGGATTGTGGCCAACATTAATAATCGCTGGTATCGGTCTATTGACCAATGAAGTCGTTTGCACCAGCCTGTCGCTCAGATTGGAACCTCTCGAAAAGGCCACTCGTAGAGGTTTATTAAAGCAGTCATGTAACCGTAAAAGCGACCAATGAGTATGAAGAATCTGCATTATCTCTGTGCTACGTACAGTATATGGTAAAACACCCACCACAGCGTCTAAAGGTTGAGATACTGATGAAGTATATTGTGGGTCCAGCAACCATTCTCTGTGAACATGATAAGCCCTGTGATAAGCTTTGTGTACCACATGGGTAGGATAAACCCCTATGTAACAGCGTTGTTTAAGATCCTGAGCATGCTGTTTAAATTCATTAAGAGAATGACATAATCTACGCAATCTCAAAAACTGACCCAATGGCAAACCTCTACGAAGAGGACCTGGATGAAAACTGTGAAAATGCAACAGACTATTGTGTTGAACTTGTTTTCGGAAAAACATAGTTAATAGTATATATTGAGGAAGGAGAACTATCATATCTAGAAATTCAATCTTCTGGGAATGTACATGTTCAGTAAATTGTATATTAGATTTTAATGAATTAAGCCAAACTATAAAGTCCTGAAGAGAGGGTAAATCAGAAGTCCAGATAAAGAATATGTCATCCAAAAATCTTCTCCATAGAAGAACATTTACAAAAAATGGAGACAACTGAATCATCTTATCTTCCATTTCTGCCATATAGAGCGTAGCTATTGAGGGTGCTATAGTCGCCCCCCATTGCTATATCGGAGATCTGCTGGTAAAAAATCTCTTCTGACAAAAAATAATTCCTGGTCAGTACTAAATTTACCAATTGTAATAAAAAAGACCTTGGAAGACGAGCAGGGGCATAATTAAAAAATTTGTTTAATAACCTCATTGCTTCTGTCTGAATTTTTTAATTATGCCCCTGCTCGTCTTCCAAGGTCTTTTTTATTACAATTGGTAAATTTAGTACTGATCAGGAATTATTTTTTGTCGGAAGGGATTTTTTTACCAGCAGATCTCCGATATAGCAATGGGGGGCGACTATAGCACCCTCAATAGCTACGCTCTATATGGCAGAAATGGAAGATAAGATGATTCGGTTGTCTCCATTTTTTGTAAATGTTCTTCTATGGAGAAGATTTTTGGATGACATATTCTTTATCTGGACTTCTGATTTACCCTCTCTTCAGGACTTTATAGTTTGGCTTAATTCATTAAAATCTAATATACAATTTACTGAACATGTACATTCCCAGAAGATTGAATTTCTAGATATGATAGTATATATTGAGGAAGGAGAACTATCATGTTCACAGAGAATGGTTGCTGGACCCACAATATACATCAGTATCTCAACCTTTAGATGTTGTGGTGGGTATTTTACCATATACTGTACGTAGCACAGAGATAATGCAGATTCTTCATACTCATTGGTCGGTTTTACGGTTACATGACTGCTTTAATAAACCTCTATGAGTGGCCTTTTCGAGAGGTTCCAATCTGGGCGACAGGCTGGTGCAAACGACTTCATTGGTCGATAGACCGATACCAGCGATTATTAATGCTGGCCACAATCCTTGTAATAATTGTATTTATTGTGCTAAAACAATCTCGGGGTTAGTTTGGCAGCACCCAGGCACACACCGCGATTATACTCAACGTTGGAAGACCACTTGCTTGTCTTATGTAGTTTATTTTTTTTGCAATGCCCTTGCGATTTACTATATGTGGGAAGAACAATTTGCCCTATGAAAAAAAGATTAGCTGAACATGCGTCTAGAATTCGTCAGCAATTACTATCGGCACCAGTAGTAGATCATTGCATTACTTATCATCATTCTTTTGAAGAATTAAGCTGGACAATTATAGATCATACCCCTTTTGATCCGCGTGGAGGAGACAGGATAACAAAACTTCAATGGCTGGAGCAGCGGTGGATTTTTCATTTGAATACAATATATCCCAAAGGACTCAATCGAGAAATTGATTGGATTAGTTTACTGTGATAAATATTTGGATCTTGCTATGGTCACCTGTCAATTACTAACCAAATAACGCAGGGATTCCCCTGGTAGTGCGGTTGCCCCTGTTTTGATTGGTTGGCTACCCTTTCAAAATGCATTTGTCCAACCCATGTGATAACGGATAGCCCTGAGCTGTGGGACGGCGTCTTGGACACAGTTGCTTCTAAGAAATTCTGGTTGAGAGTGGTACTTGAAACAGGGATTATTCCCGAAACGTGCACGTCGTGTGAAGAAAATACATGTGGGCAACGGTGTGATTTAATAAATGGACTTGGAAATTGGGACTTGTCCAGATAAGTGACGTTTTGCATACTGCATGTTAAGGTTGGGAACCTTTGTGAATCAAAGAAGTCTGCTGACTGGAGGGGGTTGGGTAGTCAATCCCAGCCCTTCCTCGGCATGCTACGACAAAAACCAAAAAGCAAAAACGTAAGAGTTAGAATATTTTGAGCTGTTGAGGGGCTTTTTCTTACAGTGAATTTTATAAAAAAAATTTAGGTTCTAACTTTATTCACTGGATTAGGTTTGAGTGTGTTAACTATGCACCTTGGGCATATTCGGCTTCCCTTACTTTAGATGACTGACTGATCAGTGCAGACTCCCCTCAGGAAGTAACTCTCTCTTCCTCGCACCATCAGGGTACTGCAGCACCTGAGCTTTGTCATAAACTTCCCAAAGTCTTACCTCACTCCAACCCAATGACTGGAGTTCATGGGAGTGTTCTTAGATACCCAGCAGGCCCAGGCTTTCCTTCCACAGGATCGCTGTGCCCACCTTATCGAGCTGGCAGAGCAACTGCAAAAGCAGAGCCATGTCCCAGCTTGGGAGATGCTGCTACTCTTCCCTATGCTCAATTACATGTGTGGCAAACGCAGTGGACTCTATCTTCCCAGTGGACAAGCGAAGAGCTGATTCAGAGACAAGATCCACATCACCCCTCAACTGATCAAGTCCCTTCAGTGGTGATGTTCCCCTCAAAACGTATTCATCGGGTCACCTTTTCAGATGCCTCCACATCGATGCACCCTAATGGATGCTTCCAAGCTGGGTTCAGGAGCACATCTGAACAACTTAACCACACAGGGTCAACCTGCTGGAACTACGAGCATTGACAAATGCTGTTTGGGTTTTTCAACTCCAACTGTCAGGGCAACCTGTTCTAGTCAGAACGGACAATCAAGTTGCCATGTTTTATGTGAACAAGCAAGGAGGGACAAGATTCCGTCCACTCTGCAAGAAAGTGCTTCACCTGTGGTCCTTTGCCATCTCACACCATATTCACCTCAGAGTGGTGTACCTTCTGTGTGAACTCCATGTCCTTGCAGACAGACTAAACCATATCCTTCGTCCGCATGAATGAATCTTGCATTGGGAGATGACTGCTTGGATCTTCCAGACGTGGGAAACCCCACTCATAGATCTTTTTGCCACTCCGCAAAACACACAACTTCCTTTCTTCTGCTCCAGGGTTCCATTGCTGCATCGACAGGCCCCAGGTGCCTTCCTTCTACATTGGGGACATGATCTTGTCTGCTCTTCACATTTCCTCTCATCCCCTTGATTTGCAAGATGCTGTTCAAGCTACAGGATGAGAGGGGCTCCATGATCTTCATAGCTCCCCTTTTGGCCCCATCAACTGTGGTTTCCTCTGCTGCTTTGCCTAGAGCAGACTCAGCAACTCAACCTGGGATGTGCACCCGCCCTCCTCTCTCAGGACAATGGGATGCTTCTCCATGCCAACGTCCACTTCCTATGCCTGACAGTATGGCTGCAGAAGACCTAGTGCTCGCTGACCTCAACTTGCCACAGGAGGTCAAAGATATCCTTGCATCACGCAAGTATTCCACCAGGCGATCTTATGCCTTCAAATGGCAAAGGTTTGCCCTATGGTGCTCCTCAAAGGCATTGACCCCTTTGCCTACCTGGTGGATTCCTTTTTACAATATCTCTTCCACTTTTCCTTTGTAGGTCTCAAGACTAACTCGGTGAGAGTTCATCTTAGTGCTATTGCGTCCTATCACAAACCACTCTAGGGACAGCCTATTGTCTCACATCCCTTAGTAGCATGCTTCATGTGGGGTCTTTTGTTGTCCATACCACCCATTAAGCCCCTCCGATGGCCTGGGATCTCAATGTGGTTCTTGCACAACTACTAAAGCCTCCTTTTGAGCCTTTGGCCACCACTTCACTGAAGTTTCTATCGTGGAAGGTACTCTTCCTCATTGCTCTCACAACAGCTCATTGCATCAGTGAACTGCAGGCTCTGGTGGTGGACCCATCTTCTACCTGTTTTCACTATGACAAGGTAGTTCTGCATATCCATCTGCATTTCCTTTCAAAGGTAGTCGTCTCCTTACATCTGAACCAGTTGGTAATCCTACCGATCTTCTTCCCTAGACCACATGCTTCTCAGGCGGAAGCAGCACTGCACACTTTAGACTGCAAGCGAGCGGTAGCTTACTGTTTTTGAGTAGAACGAAGGATCACAGAAGATCCTCTCAATTATTTATTTCTTTTGATCCTAGTCACCTAGGCCTTCCAGTGACAAAATGGACTCTATCTAAATGGATAGCAGATTGCATTTCTTTTACCTATGCACAGGCAGGACTCTTTGGAGGGTCATGTCACTGCTCATAATATATGGGCTTTGGCAACCTCCGTAGCCAATCTCTGTTCAGTATCCATTCAGGAGATTTGCCAAGCAGTCACCTGATCCTCCATACATACCTTTGCTGCCCACTACTGTCTTCACAGACTCTCCTGTCAGGACACTGTCTTTGGCCAAGCTGTACTCCAGCACTTCTTAGGGACTTAAACTCAACTCCTACCCTCTGTCCTGAACTTCTGCAAGAAACCAGGCTACCTTTGGGGGAGGGGGTTGCTTTGTGGACATTGGACTCGATTCCAGAACTCTTCCAGCATCTTTGCCATCACACTGCTCTACCCCATACCTGTCTGGTTCCAGGGAGTTAGTGAGCCCCATATGTGAAGCCTGCATTCCTGCTTGTTCCTGGAGATAGCATAGTTACTTATCTGTAATAGATGATCTCCGGGAACAGCAAGAATCAGTCTTCACAATTTCTCCCCTAGGAGTTGTAGGGTCTTTGTTCTATTCTTCTTCTCAGCTACAAACTCAACTGAGGAGAGAAGTTGGGAAGGCAGGCATACAGGCGCGATGGAGTACTCCAAAAGCCTTTCCTGTTGGACACTGGGGGGGGGGGGGGTTATTCCTGCATGGGCTCCATCAGAGCCAACATCGCCCATATGTGAAGACTGATTCCTGCTGTTCCCAGAGATCACCTGTTACACGTGAGTAACTATGCTTTATTGTACAAATCTCGATACCTTTTGGTCACACCTCATATTAGCAATTTCACATTCAATGGCTAAGAAATTTAAGTGGTTGAATGTTTTAGCTCACTTTCATCAGTGGTCCCAAGTCAAGCAAAAAGCAATCAATAAATTCAATATTCAGAAGCAAGGATCTGTTAAACACAAAGATATGACTTATTCAGTCATGTGATTTTTTTTCAGTTACATCATATGGCTATGAAAAGGTGGACAGCAGAGAGGCAAGATTGGAAAAAGTTCTACTGTATGCCTTTGAATTATGGTGTTGGAGAAGACTACTATAAGTACCATGGACTGAGAAAAGGTCAAATCAGTTGATTTTGGATGACCTACAACAAAAATGCTCCCTAGAGGCCCAAATGAATAAACTTTTGACTTTCTAATTAGAGAAGGATATTATGCTGGGAAAAGCGAAAGGAAGATGTAAAAGAGGAAGGCTAGCAGCCAGATGGACTTAACAGCAGTGATGAATTCCATAATCAAGCACGTTGCATAAAACAGAATGCACTGTTGGATAACTCTCCAGTCACTATGAGTCAGACTCAACTCGATGGCACACACTTAATCATCATGATCATCATCTTTTTGTAAAATGGATTTATCTGATTTGTGTCATGCCAGATACACACACACATTTTTTCATGCTACTCTGTGCATTTAGCCTTCTTTAAAATACTATTGTAATTTTGCCCACTGACCTAAGCATCTGTTTTTCATCGATTATAATGTACAGTTGCATTTCTCATTTTTAGGATGGCTCAAGACATTTGATGACTACTTTCATGACCAGACTCAACATATCCTCAATAACATGGTCGTAAAGCTACAAGAAAACAGCAAGAGAAAGTTCATATGGTCTGAAATCTCCTATTTTTCAAAGTGGTGGGATGCAATAGATATCCAGAAAAGAGAAGCTGTAAAAAGGTTTGCCTTTCTTTGATGTTATCGCAGGTTTTTTTGCTAGAAGAATTTTGACCATTAAAGTAAAATGTAGCCATGTGTAATATGCGTTATACTTGCTGTATTGATTAATTTTATCTAATATGATGTGAACCGGTTTTGGTAGTCTTTAGGGAAAGAAAATGGTCTATAAGTTTAAGAATAGAATTCAGTATTTATTTTTCTGGGCACTGAGGCTATCTTTTTTTTTTTTTTTGCATTATAGTTTAAAGGGAAAAGGAAAGAATTTTCCACATGTTATATAGGAATTTGTTTACTAAAGTGCGTTAGCCAGTAGTTTGAGGTTTATGTGCATTTGTGCTGCGCAGTAGCAAGGAGCACGTGCCACAAAGGTGAGTGCACTAAAAATCCTTGCTCTAGCAGCATAGCATGTGAATAGGTGTGATCAAGGTGGAGACTGGGTGGAGAGAGGATGGAGTCAGGGTGCAGGGCTGGAACGGGCATGGTAGTCAAGCTAGGTACACAATCACATCTGTAGTGAGCCAGCCTCTGACCAAGCCCTAGTTGCACTTGCCATGCTCTCATATTCCATCTGCGCAGTGTAGATGCACAGTTTGGATGCAAGTGTTAAGAAATATGAAGGGCAAAAACAGCACAAACACAAAAGAATAATAATAGGGTAATTGGAGATGTGAGCTGAATACCCAGGCGCCTGCCTAGGCGACCTGTTTGGAGGTGCTGCACAGTACAGCTGACATAGGAGTGGACCACAATAGTCTGACTACTACAGAAACAGAGCTTGCAGGCAGGGATGACCCTTCTGGGACAGTGGGCAAACATAAATATAAACATAGGAACACATAAACATAGAAAACATGATGGCAGAAAAAGACTACATGTCCTATCTAGTCTGCCTTTCCATATCGCCCACTACGAGAGTCCCCTTTTTTCCTTTAGAGAGCCTCTGTGTTTGTCCCATGCTTTTTTGAATTTAGATACTGTCCTCATCTCTACCACTTCCACTGGGAGACTATTCCATGCATCTACCACTCTTTCCGTAAAGAAATATTTCCGGATTACTTCTGAGTCTATCCCCTTTCACCTTCATCCTATGTTCCCTCATAGCAGAGCTTGCTTTCAATTGAAAGAGGCTCTCCTCCTGTGCATATATGCCACAGAAGTATTTAAACATCCCAATCATATCACCTCCGTCCAGCCTTTCCTCTAAAGTATACATATTTTTTGTCCTCATATACTTTATAACGAAGACTATTAACCATTTTTGTAGCCACCCTTTGCACCAATTCCAATCTGTTTATATCCTTTTGAAGGTGCGGTCTCCAGAATTGCACACGATACTCCAAATGAGGTTGCACCAAAGACTTATACAGAGGCACTTTCACCTCCTTTCTTCTTCTGGCCATTTCTCTCCCTATGCACCCAAGCATCCTTCAAGCTTTCGACATTGCTTTCAATTGAAAGAGGCTCTCCTCCTGTGCATATATGCCACAGAAGTATTCTGTGGCATATATGCACACTCAGATTCGGCGATCACACCTGGAAGCTCCCCAGTCGGGGTTGAGCACGAGTCAGCCATCCAACAAGCAGCTTTCCTGCTCCTGCAACTCCAGCCCTATCGGGGCTGTGGGAGGTCTTATCCGCACACTTGAAAAAGCGCCGCCGGCAGGAAGCAGCCCTCTCAGATTCGGCGATCACACCTGGAAGCTCCCCAGTCGGGGTTGAGCACGAGTCAGCCATCCAACAAGCAGCTTTCCTGCTCCTGCAACTCCAGCCCTATCGGGGCTGTGGGAGGTCTTATCCGCACGCTTGAAAAAGCGCCGCCGGCAGGAAGCAGCCCTCTCAGATTCGGCGATCACACCTGGAAGCTCCCCAGTCGGGGTTGAGCACGAGTCAGCCATCCAACAAGCAGCTTTCCTGCTCCTGCAACTCCAGCCCTATCGGGGCTGTGGGAGGTCTTATCCGCACGCTTGAAAAAGCGCCGCCGGCAGGCGTGCCCGCGCCTTGCGGGCCCGCGCCTTGCGGGCCCGCGCCTGAGGGCCTCGCAAGAGGGCCCTTTGGCGTGGCCCTTAGGCGAGGCACGACAGGCGAAAAAGAACCGTAATCTAACGCCTCAACAACGCACAAGGTACCTTAAAACTACAAGCAAGATCAAGCAGCTGGAGCTCCCTCACGGTTGAGCTCGCTCTCTCCCTCAACTTGTTCCTCATTGAGCACAGCAAGTATACTACACGTAAATGAACTATACAGAACTGATGTTTTGCACATCGCTCATAAAGCCTGTATACTGTTGTCAGAAATCATTAAATATTCCAAGCAGCTATATAGCATCTATTGTTCCTATTAGTGAGATATACTGTTGCCAGTACTCATCAGTTACAAATACTGTTTCTCAGTAGCTAGATATACTGTTGTCAGTACCCATTAAATGCAAATACTGTTCTCAGTAGCTAGATATACTGTTGTCAGTACCCATTAACTGCAAATACTGTTTCTCAGTAGCTAGATATACTGTTGTCAGTACTCATTAACTGCAAATACTGTTTCTCAGTAGCTAGATATACTGTTGTCAGTACCCATTAACTGCAAATACTGTTTCTCAGTAGCTAGATATACTGTTGTCAGTACCCATTAACTGCAAATACTTTTTCTCAGTAGCTAGATATACTGTTGTCAGTACCCATTAACTGCAAATACTGTTCTCAGTAGCTAGATATACTGTTGTTTCTCTGTATTTTCACCATAGATAAGGTTCCATTGCTACAAAACCTCAACCCCAACATCATAGTCCTCAATCACTTGCAGCCAGCAACGTTACTGTTTCTCCTAACACACAATGTCCCATATAAAGATGCATACATTAGTAACCCTCATCATTACTTACCTACTCACCGCACTAGCTGGCCAATCAAATGCCTTTAACGGTGACCAAAAATCCATACCAATATTACGAAATAATTGGAAGAGATGGTCAAACAAGACTCAAACAAACCAAACAAACCCTATTTACAACCACCACTCACATCTACTTCATATTGCCCTTCAAACTACCAAAAAACCTCAACCTAAACAACAGTACCATCCACCATTGCACTGCGCCCTTATCAATATAAGGTCCATTCGCACAAAGTGGCCTTTGATACCTAATCTCATAACAACATATAACATTGACATCTTGATGATCACAGAAACCTGGCTAACTGACTCTGACAATGTCATTCTTAACCAGATGCTACCCCCAGGCTTCTCAATCCACACATGTCATAGGAATCAACAAAGAGGAGGTGGAGTACTCATTATCTCTAAAAACCAACTACAATTTCAGATTGACAACAGTATTAGTTCAACACACCTAAACGTACTAAATATATCAAACAGTGAGCACTCAATTAACCTAGTCTATAGAGCTCCAACATCAACAGCTGCTGATCTGCCAACGATAGTTGATAGAGCTTGCAACACTGAAAAACCACGACTATCTAATTGGATATTGGGAGATTTCAACCTCCCTTCCCTACATGACTCGCAAACCGCAGCATTTATAGAAGCAATTGACAACCTAGGATACGACCAAATAGTCAAAGATCCCACTCATACTATGGGAAATATACTTGACCTGATATTCGTTCCACAAGCTACCTCAGACATCAATCACAATTACAACCTCTCCATACTACCAGTACCATGGTCCGACCACAGTCTCATTTTATTCCAAATTCCCAACTCCTCCAATCCCACTAACTCCAAACCCACTCATGCTAAACCAACAGCTAGGAGGTTCCGCCCCTTTGTCAAAGAGGAAGTACTCAATAATCTTCTCCCAGCACTACACTCCTCTGAACCTGACTTGGACAGTCTAATCAACACCTGGAACTTCACTCTCAGAGCCAATTCTCAACCATCAAACTTGACAAGAAAAACTAACCACCGCACACACGTAGCTTGGTATTCCAACGAGCTAAGAACATCCCTCCTCCATCTTCGGAGACTTGAAAAACACTGGAGAAGATCATGCTCTACTGAGGCCTACACAACCTATTGCAATTACCTAGAAAAGCATCGCCAGGAAATTGCAGATCGAAGGAAACAATACCATACTAATCTTCTGAAGCAATCATTAAATAAACATCATGATCTCTTCAACATTGTAAGAACAATGGCAAAGGAACCAACACCCCAACAGACGCAAACAATACTCCCTCAAGACTATGCTAACTACCTAAAATCAAAGATGACAAAAACATCCAACATTTGCACCTCTGGACCAACAAAGATTGACATACCTTCACAGTCAACCACATTAACCAAGTTTAATACATTAACAATCAAAGAAATCGAAAACACTATTGCATCAATAAATGCTACCACTGCTGCAAGTGATCCATGTCCAGCAGCCTGGATAAAAGACCTTAGACATGAAGTAAGCTTCTTCATACAGAACATACTGGAACAATCTTTTTCAACTGGAACCTTCCCCCAATGCCTCAAGCAAACCTCAATTAGACCATTATTGAAAAACAGCAAATTAGACCCCCTAAAAGTAGAATCCTACAGGCCAATATCCAGTATCCCACTCCTAGCGAAAATAATTGAGAAAGTGGTTCAACGTCAAATACAACAACACATTGACACTGCAGCTCCACTTGACTCTGCACAACACGGCTTTAGAGAAGCTCATGGAGTGGAGACCCTCCTCATCACCCTATTCAATACACTAATCACAGGAATAGATAACATTCACCAAGGATTCATCCTTATATTCATGGACATCTCAGCTGCGTTCGACTCAGTAAGCCACCAAATACTTATCGATCGCCTTAAAGAAAAAGGAATCCTTGATGCTGCACTTGACTGGTGTATATCCTATCTAACTAACCGCTGGCAACAAGTACGAATTGGTGAAACAGCATCTGAACCATTTCTCCAAGATCAAGGAGTACCGCAGGGATCCTCTCTATCAGCATTGATGTTTAATATATATATGCAACCTATCTGCGACCTCATTCGTTCCTTTAATGTCACCTGTTTAGCATATGCAGATGACATTCTACTATACATGCCATTCTCCATCGACCACCCTGATTTTACACCATTGACAAAATGCTTTGAAGCAGTAGAAGATTGGCTCACCTCACAAAACCTAAGAATCAACCACAGTAAGACTGATGTGATGTTTATAACAAAGAACCAAAGCTTCATACCTCCTACTTCCTTAAAGATAAAGGACAAGGAATTAACAGTAAAACCTACAATACGATACCTAGGTATCACCCTCGACCAGCGTCTCAGTATGAAAGTCCACATAAAAAACATAACAAAACTAATATATCACAAGATACGCACACTACGCCACCTCCGACCCTTATTGGAACCCTCAGACTTCAGAACCGTCTATCAAGCTTTGATAATGCCTCACATCGACTTTGCAAATGCAATTCTATACGGGCTCCCTCAAGCATCATTAAATCCTCTCCAACTGGCGATGAACACCGCTGCCAGAGTACTTGAAGCTATATCAAAGACAGATCACATAACTCCAGTCCTAAAAAGACTCCACTGGCTACCAACCAATGCGAGAATTCACTACAAGATCCTGATCACTACATTCAAAGCCCTAAACAACCAAGCACCATCAACCATCATCAACCTCGTACATCTACAAACCCCCAATAGATCCAGAAGATCAACTGCTATAAATACATTAACAATCCCGAAACAAGCAGTCAGATACACTAAGGAAACAACTAAAAGAGCCTTCAGTATCCATGCCCCAATAGCCTGGAATGCCCTCCCACCAGAATTGAGAGCTATAGTCAGCCTAACACAATTCAGAAAAAGCCTCAAACACCACCTCTTCTTAAGCTATTTCCCAATCTAATCTTTGCATAGGAAAATACTACCTACTCGTTTCTGACCAAGATAATCCCAAATGATAACCAAATATGACTAATGTGTATAGAGTTTTTTGTAAATAGTTACTTAGTCTATATAGTTTACCTTTAATCCCAAGTTCAAAAACCCCTGTTATTTGTAAAATGCATTACAGTTCTCTGTATGTATATATTTGTTCCATGTAAACCGCGCTGATGACAATAGTGCGGTATATAAGAGATGTTAAATAAATAATAAATAAATAAATAAATAAATTGCATTTTCTACCTCTTTAGCTACTTTGAGATCATCAGACACAATCACGCCTAGGGTCCCGTTCTTCTTTCGTGGACAGAAGTATGTCAACCCCTATACTGTACTGCTCCCTTGGATTGTTGCAGCACAAATGCATGATCCTACATTTTTTGGCATGAAATCTCAGCTGCCAAATTCTAGACCATTCTTCAAGCTTAGCTAGATCCCTCCTCATGTTATCTACACCTTCCTGGGTATCTACTGTGTTGCAGATTTTGGTATCAACTGTAGAAAGGCAAACCTTACCCGACAGCCCTTCGCAATATCACTAACAAAGATGTTAAAAAGAATCGGACCAAGGACAGATTCCTGCAGCACTCCACTCAGAGTGAACTCCATTTACCTGTACTCTTTATCGCCTCCCTCTCAATCAATTTCTAACCTAAGCAGTAACGTTAGGGTCCATCCCTAGTGTGCTCAGTTTCTTTTTAGGTCGCCTGTGCGGAACAGTGTCAAATGCTTTACTGAAATTTAAATACACCACATCTAGGGCTCTCCCTCGTTCCAACTCTCTGGTCACCCAGTGAAAGAAATCAATCAGATTTGTTTGATAAGACCTGCCCCTGAAGAAATCAATACTGCCTCAGATCTGGTAATCTGTTAGACTCCAGAAACCTCACTATTTTCTCTTTCGGCAGCATTTCCAATAATTTACTCACCACCAAATTTAAACTAACCGGCCTGTAGTTTTCAACCACATCCTTACTTCTGCTTTTGTGTAAAGGGTCCACATGTGCCCCTCTCCAGTCCTCTGGCACCACCCCCGACTCCAAAGAGGCATTGAAAAGGTCGGTCAATGAAGCTGCTAGAACATCCACAAGTTTCTTCAGTATTCTTGGATGTATCCCATCTGGTCCTATCGCATTGTCCACTTAGTTTAGCTAGTTCCTCACAAACAGTCTTCTGAAAATCTTTTGAGATGCCCCTCGCTTTTGTTCTTGTTTATGGGTGTTGTCTGATGTCCTTCTCCCGGCCCTTAAGCAAGTCCTCTTTTTTTTTTTTTTTCTCAACTTCTACATATTCCTTCTCTTCACCCTTGAGTCTGACAATACCACTTTTGCCCTTCCTCCTCTCACTAACATATATGAAAAATTCTTATCCCCCCATATTATTGCATTGGGCATTTCTTCTTCTTTTTGTATCTTTGCTTTCCTGACTATTTTGCCAGCCTCTAAGTTTTTTCAAATATAGATGCCTGTCTTCCTCTCTCTGTGGTCTCTTGTATTTCATGAAGGCCTCCCTCTTTTTCTTCACCTTTTCAGCTACCTCTTTTGAGAACCATAGCGGACTCCTTTACCTTTTACCTTTTATATACCATTGTAACAAAAAGGTTGGTTTCCCTTAAAATTATCCCCTTTCAGTTTTGCCCACTTTTTCTACATTTTCCAGTTGTTCCCATCCTGCTAATGACTCCTTGACATATTGGCCCATCAATAGCACTTCCCCTTTCCTGGCAATGCTACGTATGTTTTCTATTAAATCTCTATCTATGTCTTCTCTCTGTGATGGAGATCTATATATCATGCCAATACAAATGGATTTCTCTTGACCTTTTTCTAGTTTAACCCACACTGCTTCTCCTCTCCCTTTTGAACCCTGTATTTCCATAGCTTTAATATTACTTTTTACATATAGTGCCATTACTTCTCCCCTTCCTCTTACGCTGTCCTTTCTGATTAACGTATAGGCTGGTATAGTTATATCCCAGTCATGGTTGACCATGAACTATGTCTCTGTAACTACCACTAAATCCAAGTCAGCCTCTCCCATTAAAACATCAACATCTGGGATCTTATTTCCCATGCTATAGGCATTTATAGACACTGGTTTCCAGATGTTGCTCTTTTACCTATTTCTATAAAGGTATTTAATGTTTCACTTACCTGTGGGCTTTCTTCATCCATCCCCAATGAATCTAGTTTAAAGCCCTCTTCAATAGGTTAGCCAGTCTTCTACTGAAGATATGTCAACCCTTCTTGGACAGATGGATGCCATCTCTGTTCTGCAGCCCTTGGAACATCATTCCATGGTCCAGGAAACCAAAATGTTCTCAATGACACCATCCATGCAGCCTTGCATTTATCTCCAGGATGCAAGCTTTTCTGCCTTGGCCTTTACCCTCAACCTCAACAGGGAGGATTGAAGAGAACACCACCTGTGCCCCCTATCTGCTTCACCCTCTGTCCCAGAGCCATGAAGTCACTCTTGATACGTTCAGACAGATATCTTGCAGTATCATTTGTGCTGACATGGATGAGCAACATTGGGTAATAGTCAGTAGGCTTGATGATTCTCAGCAAACTCTCCATAACATCTTGGATTTTGGCACCTCGCAGACAGCATACTTCTCTGGACTTCAAGTTTGGTTGGCAGATGGACACCTCAGTACGCCTCAGAAGAGTCACCAACCACCATTACCCTTTGCTCCCTAGTGGTCACTGATTCTGCAACTTTGGGGTGCTTGAGCTCTGGTTCTTCCCTTTCCAGGGATGCTTCCACTTCCTCCACTTCCAGGGCTGTATAATAGTTCTTCATTTCAAGGGCTTGAGGATTGTGATTGGTGATTCTGCAGGCCCTGGTGACATGTGCAACATTTGTCCTTCTGTAGGCTCCCATCTTCACCTCTGCTGGAAAGCTTGGATGTTTCAAGAAGCATCTCATCAATCTACTTCTCACTGTCTTGAATGTTCTTCAGCCTTGCCACCTCTTCTGTGAAACCCCTCCATCTGTTTCCTGAGAGCTTCAGCATGTAGGCATCCTGCACATGGAATTGGTCCTTCAACTAGCATTGAGATCTCTGTCTGGACAGAGGCAGAAGCCGTAATGGGTCAACAGCTTTGGCAATATGATTTTTCCCAGCCATTGTTCAGTTGGTGGAGCTTTGGTACCTGTTGAAGTAAAAGAGAGACCTACTAAAGAACCAGCCTGTTTCTCAGCTGTCCTCTCAAACAAAAAGCAGTTAAACTATTTTAAGTGTGTTCTAAACATGCTGTTCTAAGTCCCGGTGTGTATCTAATTATGGGGTGGCCCTATAAAGCAAGAATGCTCACATGGGGTGGGTGGGAGCCGGTGTGGGTAAGGAGGGAACTAACACCTGATGAGTTGTCAGTGCCTTCAAAGAGCTGAGAAAAAGAGAAACTAACGGCAGAATTTTAGATGTACACCACTAAAAACCCTAAGAATTTCCCCCTTTAAAATATAGCACTAAAAAGACACTTTCTAAAAATGTATACTAAAATACTCTGAAGAGCTCTTAGACTAAGAGTTAGTAATTAAAAGCAACACACTCTTTTATCTTGCTTTGAAATGGAGAGACCCGGTTAGCCCTCTAGGGCTGCCCATTGCTGCTGCTGCCCCTCTCAGGATGTATAGCAGCAGCAGTGGCTGCAAGCATCCCTGCGGTGCTTATCTTGAAGCTTCCACCACCTTGGACTGCCCAATGCAGACTTCCTGTTTGCAAAGGAAGTCTGCATCAGGTGTTAAAGGGAGCGGAAGCAAACAGCCTTATGGCGCCAGTTTCAAGATAAGTGCTGCAGGGCTGTTTGCAGCCATTGCCACTATCACACATCCTGTAGAGGGGCAGCAGCACTGGAAATAAGCACTAGATGGGGAGGGGGGCATAAGGAATGAGGTTCACCTAGAGCGACTCATCTCCCTACGCTGGCTCTGCCTTGGTGTGATAGTGTCTGAGGATCTCCCCGCGAGTCTTCACAAAATGCCTGGCCATGGCAGTGGCCCACCTCCGGTTGCAGGGTACCTTCAACTCTGTATCTAGGCTCGTGACGGGGTATGGTCTCTGAGGCTCGGTGGGCCATGGATCACACCATTCACCTTCTGGAGCACCTGAGATTTGTGGTCAACTACCGAAAATCACACCTCACTCATTTACAATCCCTGGTGTTCATCGAGGCCCGCTTGGACACTCTGTGGGCCATGGCCTTCCTCCCCCAGGACAGAGTGGACTGCCTCGTGTCCCTGGTGTCTGACGTGCAGCACCGCAGTACAGTCTTGGCTCAGTTGATGCTTCGTCTTCTCGGCCACATGGCCTCCACGGTCCATGTTGTGCCCAATGCCTTTCTCAACATGCAGCAGCACAGTGGTGCCTCCGCGCACAATGGACCCAAGTAATAGGCTGACTTCGAGATCCTGTCTCGGTCACACCCGGCCTGGTGGAGTCCCTGACCTGGTGGCGGAATGCACGGAACCTGCTCCGAGGCATGCCCTTCCAGACCCCGATGCATTAGGTGGTCTTGATGACAGATGGCTCCTTGTTGGACTGTGAGAAAATGTGCACACAAGGGACTTGTTCTCCTGAGGAGACTTGGCAACAGATCAATCTGCTGGAGCTTCGGGTTGCCGTCCTAGCGCTCAAGGCCTTCCGCTACCGCCTATAACACCGAGCGGTGCTGGTCCAGACGAACAACCAGGTCGCGATGTTCTACGTGAAGAAGCAAGGGGGCACTGGCTCTTACAGCCTCTGCCTGGAGGTGATGGCCCTGTGCTTTTTTGCGTTCAATCAGGGCATCACCCTCTGAGCCACTTATCTCCTGGGCCAGGACAATGCCTTGGCGGACCAGCTGAGCAGGGTCCTTCAGCCGCACGGGTGGTGCCTCTGCCCCAGATGGCGCAGCGGCTCTTCCAGCATTGGGGAACTCCAGACCTGGACCTCTTCGCCAGCCCTGCGAACTCGCAGCTTCCTTGGTTCTGTGGCCCCCTCTCTCACCCAGGCAGGGTGGCTCTGGATGCCTTCCTCCTGTCATGGACCACCGGCCTGCTGTATGCCTTCCCCCCCCCCCCATGCTGCTCATTGCTCGGACCCCTCTCAAGGTTCAACGTGACAGGGCCTCGGTGATACTTGTGGCCCCTAAGTGGCCCAGGCAACCGTAGTTGCTGCTTCGTCTCTCGACAGAGCCCCCGGTTCCTCTAGGGAGCTCACACGAGCTGCTGACGCAGGAGGAGGGTCTGCTACTTCACACCAATGTGAGGTTGCTATCCCTCACAGGTCGCCCTAGCCTCCTACCATCTCCCCATGGAGATCGAGGGCATTCTTTTGGCTTCATGAAAGGACTCGACCAGATGGGCGTACGCCTTCAAGTGGCGCTGGTTCTCAGTGTGGTGCTCACAGATCTGAGCAGACCTCTTTTCCTGCCCTACCCGCTTGGTCTTGCAGTACCTCCTCCACCTTTCACAGGCTGGGCTAAAGTCGAACTCTGTCAGGGTTCACCTGAGTTGCTACCTCAGCAAACCACCATCCCATCGACCCTTCTCGGGGCAAACTCTCATCTCCTGTTTCATGCGGGGCCTGCTCCTCTCCAAGCCCCCCACCTGCCCTCTGCCTGCAGAATGGGACCTCAAAGCAGTCCTCACGCAACTCACCAAGCCGCTTTTTGAACCCATGGCTACCTGCTCGCTTCGGCACCCGTCGTGGAAGGCAGCCTTCCTGGTGGCTCTCACCTCTGCCCAGAGAGTCAGCGAACTCCAGGTGCTGATGGCCGAGGCACAGTATATGAAGTTCTACAGGAACAGGGTGGTCCTGCGTGCTCACCCCAAGTTCCTCCCGAAGGTTGTCTCAGATTTTCATTTCAACCAGGAGATATTATTGTCCACCTTCTTCCTGAAGCTCCACGCTGACCAGGCATCAGAGTCTCCACACACTAGAATGGAAAAGTGTGCTCTCCTATCTGCAGTGGACTCGAGACCACCGCTGATCTGGGCAGCTCTTCGTCTCCTTTGACCCCAGCCACCTGGGGCTGGCGGTCACTAAGCGAACCTTGTCCATCTGGGTGGTGGACTGTATCGCCTTTGCCGAGACCCGGGCGGGTTTCCACTGGACCGCTGACTCACGGCGCAGTGTCTGAGCAATGGCGACGTCGGTTGCTAGTCTGCACTTGGTGCCGCTGGCAGACATCTGCCGGGCCACTACCTGGTCCTCCACTCACACCATCATGGAGCATTACTGTCTGGAGAGGGAGTCCCATTGGGACAGCACTTTCGGCCAGTCCGTTCTCCATAATCTGTTCAGGCTTTAAGCAACTCCTGCCCTCCAACCCTTCTTGTTCCGGCTACCCGGGAGTGTGGCCATCTAGGGACTCAGGGTCCTTGGGCTGCCTTCAGTTTCACTGGCGACTGCTCACGGCTCTGCCGTGCTTTTTCTTACAGGTCCTTGGTAGCCTGTAGCTAGGGAGTACCATATGTAAGGACTGACTTCCTGCTTGTTCCTGGAGAAAGCATAGTTACTCACCTGTAACAGGTGTTCTCCAGAGACAGCAGGAATCAGTCCTCACACCCCTCCCTCATCCCCTTTAAGTTGCTGTTACTTTTTACCATCTTCTTGGAGAGGTGTTAGCTATGGCAGCTGACTGATTAAGATGGCACCCTTGGGCGGGAAGAGGACCATGAATGCGTGGCAGCATTCCCAAAGGCTTTCTTTGAAAGCTTGGGAAATGCTCTGCATGGGCTCCGTCGGTGCCAATGTCACCCATATGTGAGGACTGATTTCTGCTGTCCCTGGAGAATGCCTGTTACAAATGAGTAACTATGCTTTCTCTTATTAGTCTTATATGGGTTACACTGTAACTTCATTGCATGTCCCCTAGTCTTTCAACATTTTGATGGCATAAACAATCAATCTACATTTACCCGTTCCACTCCATTCATTAATTTATCATATCTCCCATCAGCCATCTGTTTTCCAGGTTGAAGAGTCATAACCTTTTTAGCCTCTCCTCATAGGAGTAGCCTTCCATCCTCTTTACCATTTTGGTGGCTCTTCTTTGTACCTTTTCTAATTCTGCTCTATTATTTTTAAGATATGGCTATCAAATTGCACACAATATTTGAGGTGCGGTCACGCCATGGAGAACAATACAAAGCATTATAATGTCCTTTGTTTTATTCTCCATTCCTTTCCTTTTGATTCCTAGCATTCTATTTGCTTTCTTGGCAACCACTGCACACTGCGCAGAAAGTTTCAATGTGTTATCCACAATGACACCTAAATCTTTTTCCTGGGTGGTGTTTCCTAATATGGAACCTTACATTGTGTAACCATAGTTTGGGTTGTTAACTAGGTGCATAACTTTGCACTTGTCCACATTAAATTTCATCTGCCATTTGAACGTCCAGTCTTCCAATTTATTAAGGTCCTCTTGCAATGTTTCAAAATCTTATTGGGTTTTAACAACTTTAAATAATTTTGTGTCATCTGCAAATTTGATTACCCCACTCATTATTCCCTTTTCCAGGTCATTTACGGATATGTTAAAAAGCAGCGGACCCGGCACAGATCCCTGGGGTACTCCACTATTCACTTTTCTCCATTGGGAAAATTGGCCATTTAGCCCTACCCTCTGCTTTCTATCTTTTAACCAGTTACTGATCCACAATAGTACACTGCCTCCTATCCCATGATTTTTTAATTTTGCCAATAGTCTCTCATGAAGGACCTTGTCAGAGGCTTTCTGAAAATCTAGATACATTACATCTACCAGCCCACCTTTGCCTACCTGTTTATTTACATCTTCAAAAAAAATATAACAGATTAGTAAGACAAGACTTTCCCTGGCTAAAACCATGTTGGCTGTCTCCCATTAAACCATGACTATCTACATGTTCTGAAATTTTACTTATTTCCTGGTACTGACATCAGCTTCACCAGTCTGTAGTACCCTGAATCACACCTGGAACCTTTTTTAAAAATTGGCGTTACTTTGGCTATCCTCCAATCTTCAGGTATTACTGATGATTTTAATTATAGTTCACAGATTAGTAATAGTAGGTCTGCAAAATCATATTTCAGTTCTTTCAACACCCTTAGATGTATACCATCTGGTCCAGATAATTTGCTACTCTTCAGTTTATCCAATAGTCGGAATACCTCATCTCCAGGAACAAGCAGGAATGAGTCTTAACATATGGGTACGTCGGTACCGACGGAGCCTGCGCGGGAACGCTTCCCAGCTTCCCAAAAAGGAAAGCTTTTGGGAGCATCCCACAGCGCCTGCGCGCTGCCTTCCTGCCTTTCCTAACCGCCTCTCTCCAGTTCTTCTTTTCCGCGGAGCCAGCAGGTCGTGTTCCTGTCACCGCTGAAGAAGTTCTTTATTTTACTTTATTTCTTTAGTCGCGCGTCTGCCTTCTTCGACGTCGGACCTGTACCGCCGGTCTTTTCTTTCTTTTCTTTAAAAAAAAAAAAAAAGAGAATACTCCGTTCCACTTCAGTGTATTTTTCTTCTTTGGGCCTTGGGCCTAACAGAAAAATTCCTCATGGAAAATCCCGCCTCCGGGTTTAAAAAATGCACTAAGTGCAGCGGTACCATCTCTGTTACCGACATCCATGACTGGTGTCTTAAGTGTTTGGGTCCTGACCATTCCATCACGGATTGTTCGTCCTGCTCCATGATGTCTAAAAGAGGTTTACAGAACCGAGCAGCCAAGCTCAGTACACTGTTTCTCTCTGATTCAGCTTCGGTTTCATCGACGACGTCCAGGGCTGCTTCTTCCTCCTATGGATCTCAGGTAACCAAACATAAGTCCTGCCGGTCCTCGAAGGGTAGATCTCCCTCTAAGCATCGAGATTCCTCTGGGCTTGCTCTCGAGGATCCGGCACTGGCAAAAGTACCCCGGCGGGAAGCTCTGGCTTCCAAAGCTCCTCCTATGGGGTCACAGGTTGACATCGATGGCACGGACTCTACCGATCACCTGTTGCAATGTTCTGGGGTACCGGTAGAATCTGCCGGTACCGACCTCCAGACATTCATGGCGTCGATGGATCAGAATGTTCTGACCATGCAGCGTGCCATCACGGCTTTCATACAAGCTGCGACGCTGCTGGTACCGCAACAAGCTTCGTTGTCGGTACCGGCTCCGATATCGATTCCGGTGCTGGTACCGGTTGCATCGACATCGGCTTCGGTGTCGACTGCAGCGTTACCCTGTCCAATGATGCCTATAGGTACCGATCCGGTACCGATGACTCCCGATGTCGATACCACAAGGTATGCGTATCGGGCTTTACAGGAGCATCCAGACAGGCGATACTTCGATTCCTCCGAAGACTCTAATGCATTGGAGGCCTCTGTCGAAGCATCGGTAATCCTTCCTCAGGAGCCGCTTTCTCCAAAAAGAAGAATGTCCCCTCCAGAAGACTTGTCTTTTCAAGACTTCATAAGGGAAGTGGCCAAGGGCCTTTCTATCTCAGTAGCCCCTGAGACAGAACCTAGAGCCAAAAAATTGGATATTTTGCAATATCCTAAGGCTCCTAAAGAGGCAGCCACTTTGCCAGTTCATGAGATCCTTTATGACCACATGATAGGCATATGGGAGACTCCTCTCACCATCTCTTCTCATTCTCGTAGGTTGGATACCATGTATCGTGTCCCTCCTTGTCCTGGATTTCATAAAACTCAGCTTCCTCACCATTCTATTGTGGTGGAGTCTGCTATGAAAAAGTTAGAGTGCAAAGAGGCACTCATCTGCTCCTCCAGGAAGAGAATGTAGAACCTTAGATTCTTTTGGCAGGAAAATCTTCCAAGCCAGTATGCTTGTTGCCAGAATCAACTCCTATAGGAGTGGAGGAGTAGCCTAGTGGTTGGGGCAAGGTACTTCAGGCCGGAAGGTCGGGGGTTCAAATCCCACTAGAGGACAGCAACCTTCGGCCGGAAGGACTGGGGTTTCTAGTCCCACAGGTGCTCCTTGTGGTCTTGGGCAAGCCACTTAACCCTCCATAGCCCATGTTCCCTGTAAAATAGTTATCTCCAATGTAATTTCAGTTTGTTCAATGTAAACCACACTGATGCCAAATAGCGCGGTATATAAGAGAATATAAATAAATAAAATAAATAAATAATAAACTATAGTGTCTATATGGGGATGTTTCTGAAGGAAGTTACAGATCATCTGCAAATTTTCCTCCCTTTTCTTCCAGAAGATAAAAGGGAGGACTTTCTTACCTGGCTTAAGCATGCCCAGGATGTTTCCATATTCTCTAATCGTGCAGCCTTTGATTCTTTTGAGGGGGCCAGCAGAGCCTTGGCCATTGCCATAGGTGCACGCAGAATTGCTTGGTTACAAGCTTCTGATTTGGAACCCTGGGTCTAAGATGGATTAGGAAATCTTCCTTGTACAGGTGAAAACCTGTTTGGCAAAGATTGGCAAGCAAAGGCCACTCAAATGGATGCAGAAAATTCTGCTTTGGATAGGCTTTCAAAGTCTACCTCTAATCCTGTTCAGAAGAGGTTGTTCAAAAAGACATATTTTCCAAAGAAGGAAAGATTATTCTGCTTATGGTCAGCAGACATCTTCTGCAGGTCGTTTTGCTGCAAAGCGTCAACAACCTAAACAGGCCAAGTCTAAGGCCAACAGCCTCAGCCTCCTCAGGGCCTTTGACTTGCAACCAGAGAACTTAGCCTTTCTGGCTCTAAAGGAACCAGAGCCTCTCACCATTCCAGAAAGGTTAGCTCACTTTGCTCCCAGATGGGAGCAAATTACAGCAGAGCAGTGGACCCTTTCCATCATAAGGGAAGGGTACAAACTTCATTTCTTAAACCTTCCTCCTCACACCATGGTGAGACAGTTCAATTCTCCAACATCTCTCCTCGACCTTCTCGGTCAAGAGATTTCTCCCCTTCTTGCCCAAGGGGCAATAGAAGAAGTGCCTCTTCTTCAACAGGGCTCAGGGTTCTACTCCCCCTACTTTCTCATCCCAAAGAAAACAAGGGGTTACAGACCCATCTTAGATCTCAGAGAATTGAACAAATTTCTATGCAAGGAGAAATTCAAAATGATTTCTCTAGGTACTCTCCTTCCATTCCTTCAGAGTCAGGATTGGCTTTGTTCTCTAGATCTCAAGGTTCTTCCTTTTGGTCTGGCCTCTGCTCCAAGAGTGTTCACAAAATGCATGGCAGTAATAGCTGCATTTCTACGCACTCTAGGAATATTCGTATTCCCATATCTGGACGACTGGCTCATTCGAGCTCCATCCCAGTCAGAGGCCCAGACTTCCCTAGCCTGCGTACTGCGTGTTCTGCAGTATCTGGGATTGGTTATAAACATTCCAAAGTCCCAACACACCCCTACTCAGTCTCTAGAGTTCATAGGGGCCTTGCTGGATACCACAACTGCAAGGGCCTATCTTCCCCAGGCCCGTTGCCTACGCTTAATGCAGTTGGCCTCTCAGATTCAGTTAAAAACCCACCTAACTGCTCGAGAGATGTTACAACTGCTAGGCCACATGGCATCCACCGTACATGTGGTCCCTTATGCTCGCCTTCACATGAGGGCAGCTCAATGGGCTTTGTCCACCCAGTGGACCCAGGCATCTGGAAATCTGTCAGACAAAATAGCAACCTCCAGGTGCCTCTTTTGGTCTCTCCAGTGGTGGAAGTCCACTCAAAATCTGTTGCTGGGGTCCCCTTTCCAACAGTTGTTACCCCAAGCAGTCCTTACAACAGATGCCTCTCCAAAGGATTGGGGAGCTCATCTTCAAGACCTCTCCACCCAGGGCATTTGGTCCCCACAGGAGACCTCCATACACATCAACTTCTTAGAGCTCAGAGCAATCTTCTTGGCTCTCAGAGTCTTCCATACCCTGCTCAGCTATAAGACAGTCCTTATTCACACAGACAACCAAGTAGCCATGTTCTATGTGAACAAGCAGGGGGGAATTGGCTCTCTGTCGCTTTGCAACGAAGCTCTGAGATTGTGGGCCTTCGCCAGAGAGCATCAAATTCATCTTCTGGCAATATACCTTCCAGGAGTTCAAAACTCTTGGGCAGACAGACTCAGTCGAGTTCTACTTCCACACGAATGGTTCCTTCATATGGACCAGATAGTCAGAATCTTTCGAATTTGGGGAACCCCGGACATAGACCTCTTTGCAAGTCCATGGAATGCCAAACTTCCCCGATTCTGTTCCAGAATTCCGTGTCAGGGAGTTCAGGCCAAGGATGCCTTCCTCCTTCATTGGGGTCAAGACTTCCTGTACGCCTTTCCACCCATTCCCCTAATTCCCAAGACCCTGTTCAAGCTTCAGAGAGATCGAGGGACTATGATCCTCATAGCTCCACGTTGGCCACGCCAAGTGTGGTACCCTCTACTTCTGCATCTTTCCCAAGCTCCCTCCCTGGACTTAGGGTCTGCTCCAGATCTCCTGTCTCAGGAGGGGGGAACGTTGTGGCACCCAAACCCCCAATCTCTCCATCTCAGGGCTTGGTTGCTGAAGGCTTAGACCTTCAAGATTGGCATCTTTCTCATCAAGTAAGGGACATCCTTCATGCTTCCAGAAAGCCTTCTATCAGACGTTCCTATGCTTTCAAATGGAAAAGGTTTACCATTTGGTGTGCTGAGAAGGGTATTAACCCTCTAGCAATACCTTTGAATTCCTTACTAGAGTATCTCCTGCATCTTTCCCATGCAGGCCTCAAGACAAATTCAGTAAGGGTCCATTTGAGTGCTATTGCAGCATCTCTCAAGACTCTCAATGGACAACCTGTTTCCTCTCATCCTCTTATTGCAAGATTCATGAGAGGCCTTCTTTTAACTAAACCTCCCATTAGACCACCTCCAGTGGCATGGGACTTGAATCTGGTTCTTGGTCAGCTCATGAAGCCACCCTTTGAACCCTTAGCCACTACCTCCTTGAAATTTCTTTCTTGGAAGGTTATCTTTGTTATTGCAGTCACCTCAGCTCGCCGCATCAGTGAACTGCAAGCCTTAGTGGCTAATCCACCTTATACAAGGTTCCATCATGATAAGGTAGTCCTTAGGACCAATCCACACTTTATGCCCAAAGTGGTCTCGCCTTTTCATCTTAACCAAGAGGTATATTTACCTGTCTTTTTTCCAGGTCCTCATGCATCAACTGCAGAGAGGAATCTTCATACCCTGGATTGTAAGAGGGCTTTTGCCTTTTACTTGCAAAGGACACAGCAACATAGAAAGTCTTCCCAACACTTTGTTGCCTTTGATCCCTCTCATTTGGGACTTCCAGTCTCTAAGAGGACACTGTCAAATTGGATTGGCCAGTGTATTTCTTTCGCCTACCAGAGTAAGAACCTTTCTCTGGAGGGCCATGTCACAGCTCACAATGTGAGAGCCATGGCAGCCTCTATGACTCATCTAAATTCTGTGTCCATCGACCAGATCTGTCGAGCGGCCACCTGGGCCTCGGTTCATACCTTCATGGCCCATTACTGCTTGGACAAGGACTCCCGCCGGGATGCCTTGTTTGGTCAGGCTGTTCTCAAACACCTGTTCCATACTTAATCAACTCCTACCCTCCATCCCTGGTTGGATGCCTGAGATCCATGGGAGGAGGTTGAGCCCTTCTCAGGGTCTCACAACCGTGGGGATCTCCCGGGCATCTCTAGCTGGGGAGTTCCCATATGTGAAGACTCATTCCTCCTTGTTCCTGGAGATAGCACAGTTACTTACCTGTAACAGGTGATCTCTGGGAACAGCAGGAATAAGTCTTCACAACCCACCCACCTCCCCTAGGAGTTGTATCTTTCTATCTATCTTTCCTTCCTCTCTCTCTCTTTGTCTCAGCTTAAAACTCGAACTGGAGAGAGGCGGTTAGGAAAGGCGGGAAGGCAGCGCGCAGGCGCTGTGGGATGCTCCCAAAAGCTTTCCTTTTTGGGAAGCTGGGGAGCGTTCCCACGCAGGCTCCGTCGGTACCGACGTACCCATATGTGAAGACTTATTCCTGCTGTTCCCAGAGATCACCTGTTACAGGTAAGTAACTGTGCTTTCCCAGTTTATCGATATTTCTTTCAATTTGTCTGCGGTGACAGCTTTAAATATGATTTCAGGCATGGGTAACTTCCCTACATCTTCAGTAAAGAAAGAAGCAAAGAATTCATTCAGTCTCTCTGCTATGGCCTTGTCCCCTCTTAGTACCCCTTTTACCCCTCTATCATCCAATGGTACTACTAATTATCTCACAGATTTTTTTGCTATGAATGCACTTGAAAAAGTTTTTATTATGCATTTTTGCTTCCACAGCAAACTTTTTTCAAATTCTCTCTTTGCCTGCTTTATCAATGCCTTGCATCTGACTTGCCAGTGCTTATGTTTTCAGTTTTTGTCATTTGGTTCCTTTTTCAATTTCCTGAGAGATGCTTTTGTGGCTACAACAGCCTCTCTGACCTCACCTTCAAACAATACAGCAGTTTTTTGGACTTCCTTCCATGTTTCTTAAAGTGTGGAATGCAGCTGGTCTGGGCTTCCAAGATAGTTTTTTTAAACAACACACATGCTTGATGTAAATCTTCAACCTTTTCAGCTGTTGCTTTTAGTTTTTTCTTAACTGTTTTCCTCATTTTATCATAGTCTCCCTTTTGAAAGTTAAAAGGTAGTACTATGGATTTCCTTGCCATCCTTTCTCCATTTATTAAATAAAACGCGTTCATAACATCACTATTACCTAGTGGCCCCAACATCCTTATCTATTGCACCAGATCTTGTGTTCCACTAAGGACTAAGTCCAAGATGACTTCCCCTATTGTCTGTTCATGAACCAGCTGCTCCAAGAAGCAGTCATTTATTTCATCTAGAAATGTTATCTGTCCTGTTGTGACACTGACCCATTCGATACAGGGTAATTGAAATCACCCATTGTTTATAATTTTTTTAAGTGCCTTCAAGTCAGTGCTGACTCATGGTGACTAAGCAATCCCTGGGTTTTCTTGCAAAGTATGACTGGAAGTAGGTTGCCATACCTTTTCTTCTGAGGCAATGGAGGGTAAAGTGACTCGCCCAAGGCCACAAGGAGTGCCAGTGGGAATCAAACCCAGATCTCCTGGGTAGTAGGCTGTTGCTCTAACCACTAGGCTACTCCTCAACTTACTATGCTGTAAATATTGTTATCTTCCCTGATTTCTTTGAGCATTTCATTATTCATTTGTTCATTCTGGCCAAGCGGTCAATAGTACATCCCCCACTACCATCGTCTTCTCCTTTTTTAAATGGAATTTCAATTCATACAGATTCTTCAGGATATTTTGTTTTCTGCAAAACTTTAATCTTGTGTGACTCAATGCTCTCTCTAGCATAGAGTGCAACCCCTCCACCAATTTGACCTACTCTATCATTACAATATAATTTGTACCCAGGTATCAGTTTCCCACTGGTTGTCCTCCTTCCACCATGTCTCTGAGATACCCGTCATATCTAACTTCTCATTTTGTGCTATACGTTCTATCTCCAGGAACAAGCAGGAATGTAGTCATCACATATGGGTATCGTCGGTACTGACGGAGCCTGTGCGAGAACGCTCCCCAGCGTCCAATAGGAAAGCTTTTGGGAGCATCCCACAGTGCCTGCGTGCTGCCTTCCCGCCTTTCCCAACTGTCCCTCTCCAGTTCTTCATTTTCCACGGAGCCGACAGGTCGCACATCCTGCCACCGCAGAAAAAAATCCCGTCTATTCTTCTTTTTTGTGGTCACGTCTGCCTTCCCTCGACACTACACCGGTACCGCCGGTTCTTCTTTCTTTTCTTCTAAAAAAAACAAATCAAAACTTTCTTCTGGAGTCTTTCCAGTAATTTTTTCTTCAGGTGCCATGTGGCATTTTGGGCATTAGGCCCAACTTTTTTCCTTCAAAATGGAAAAACCCGCTTCGGGTTTTAAAAAGTGTTCTAAGTGTGGCCTACCATCTCCGTCACCGACACCCATGAGTGGTGCCTCAAATGTTTAGGTCCTGACCACTCTATTTCTGAGTGTGTTGCCTGTGGGATGATGTTGAAAAGGGGCCGGCAAAACCCAGCTGCTAAACTTAGCACCCTTTTTCCCTCCGATGCAGCTTCCTTGACATCGACGTCTTCCAGGGCTTTGTCTTCCACCCATGGATCTCAGGTAGCTAAACATAAATCTAGCCAGTCCTCAAAGGAGAGATCTCCTTCTAGACATTGAGATGCCTCTGGCGTTGCCCTTGAGGGACTTTCACCGGCAAAATTGCCCCGGTTTGAGGTTTTGGCTTCCAAAGCACCTATGGGGCTCCAGGATGTTCTCGAGGCTTCAGCCTCGGCAGAACTACTGGTGCCATGCTCTGGGGTACTGGCTGCTTCATCCGGTACTGATACCCAAACATCGGCAGCGTCGATAGACCAGAGATTCTTGGCTATTGAACGCAGTCTGGCAGCTCTTCTCACGGCCTCGATGCCCCTGAAACCGCTTCAGACAATTCAACCGGTACCGGCTCTGACTCAGGTGCCAGGCCGACTGCATCGACATCGGCAGGTATTCTACCGGGACCGAGTCATGCGTGTCTATCCGGCATCGACAAGTCGATACCGGACCACTCCGATGCCGACTTCGATCGGTACCGGTACCATGCCTTGTACGATCACCCGGATCGGAGATATTTCGAATCCTTGGATGAGTCTGAAAACTCTGAAAGCTCTGCTGATACCAGAGTACTTCTTCCTGAGGATTCCTCTTCTCCTCAGCGTAGGATGCCTCTACCAGAGGATATGTCCTTTCAGGATTTTATCAGAGATGTGGCCCAAGGTCTTTCCATCACAGTGGCTCCTGAAAAAGAGCCTATGGCAAAGGAATTAGAAATCATGCAATTCCCTAATGCTCTCAAGGAGGCAGCTACCTTACCTATTCATGAGATCTTGCATGATCTCATGTTAAGGATGTGGGAAACACCTCTAACCACATCTCCTAACTCTCAAAGACTCGACACCATGTATCGAGTTCCTCCTTGTCCTGGGTTTCAAAAGACTCAATTACCACACCATTCCATGGTGGTGTAATCCAGCTATGAGAAGGCTAAAGAGTGCAAAAAGGCATGCATCTAAAACTCCAGGACGTGAGTGTAGGACTCTTGATGCCTTTGGACGTCGAACCTTCTAGGCTTCCATGCTTTCTGCTAGGGTCAGTTCCTATATCTTATATATGGGAATGTTCCTTAAGGAGGTCACAGGAGATTTAGAGCTTATGGGCCCTCTCCTTCCTGATGATAAGAGGCAAGATTACCTCGCCCTTGTCAAACATGCCCAGGATGTTTCCAAGTTTGTGAATCGTGCAGCCTTTGACTGCTTTGAGTGCATAAGTAGAACCTCTGCCATTGTCATAGGTGCACGTAGGATTGCCTGGCTCCAGGCATCTGACTTGGAAATTTGGGTACAGGACAAACTGGGGAATATTCCTTGCACAGGAGAGAATCTCTTTGGCAAGAATTGGCAGGAAAAAGCTAATGAGATAGATGCTGACAATATCACCCTGAATAGATTGTCTAAATCTACAGCTGATCCTGCGAGGAAAAAAATCCTATAAAAAACCATTCTTCAGTAAGAAGAAGTTTTTTCCCTCCTATACCCAGCAGGGGCATCGTTTAGGTCAGTCTGCCCAAAAGGGACAGCAGCAACAACCTAGACAAAGGAAGACAAAAGCAGGTAAGCCTCTACCTGCTCAGCAGGCTCAGCCTCCGCAGGGGCTTTGACTCCTATCTAGAGAACTTTGCCTTCCTGGCCCCGAACAGCCCAGAACCCTCCACCATCCCAGAAAGGTTATGTCATTTTGCCCCCAGAATGGGGTCAGATAACAGCAGAAAATTGGACTCTATTGTAAGAGAGGGGGGTACAAGCTTCATTTCCTCAGCATGCCCCCTCCTACAATGGTAAGAGAGTTCAATTCTCAAACCTCTCTCAATGACCTGTTAGGTCAAGAGGTCATTGTGCTCCTTGCTCAAGGGGCAATAGAAGAGGTACCCATTCCCCAATGGGGTACAGGGTTTTACTCCCCCTATTTCCTTATTCCAAAGAAAACAGGAGGACACAGACCCATTTTAGACCTCAGAGAATTGAACAAATTCCTGTTCAAAGAGAAGTTCAAAATGATTTCTCTAGGAACTCTGCTGCCATACCTTCAGAGTCAGGATTGACTTTGTTCTCTAGATCTCAAGGATGTGTACACTCATGTTCTCATCCATCCAACTCACCGAAAGTTCCTTTGCTTTCTGTTTCAAGGGAAGCACTACCAATACAGGGTTCTTCCCTTTGGTCTGTCCTCTGCACCAAGGTTGTTCACAAAATGCATGGCTGTGGTGGCAGCATTTCTCCGCACCCTGGGAATATTCGTCTTCCCTTACTTAGACAACTGGCTCATTTGAGCCCCTTCAGAACCAGAGGCCAGGGTTGCCCTCTCTCGCACAATGCGCATCCTTCAGTATTTGGGACTTGTCATAAACTTCCCAAAATCCAACCTTGCTCCCACTCAGTCCCTAGAGTTTATAGGAGCTCTGCTGCATACCAGACAGACAAGGGCCTACTTTCCACAGCCCCGCTGCCTTTGCATTGTGCAGTTAGCTTACCAAGTAGTGCTAAAACCTCACCTCATTGCTCAGGAAATGTTACAGTTGCTAGTCCACATGGCATCCACCGTGCATGTGGTTCCTTATGCTCGCCTGCATATGAGGGCAGCCCAGTGGACCTTATCCACTCAATGGACTCATTTGTCAGGTTGCCTGTCAGACAAAATAGCAAACTCAGATCGCCTTATTTTGTCCCTCCAATGGTGGCAGTCACCCAAAAACCTTTTGGTGGGGTCTTCTTTTCAGCAACCCCCACCCCAAGCCACTCTAACAACAGATGCTTCACAGGTCGGTTGGGGAGCCCACCTACAAGGCCTCTCTACCCAGGATACCTGGACTCCACAGGAGGCCTATCTCCATATTAATATCCTGGAGCTCAGAGCAATCTTCCTTGCTCTTCGAGTATTTCACACCCAGCTCAGCTACAAGACAGTCCTAGTTCAAACGAACAAGCAAGTAGCCATGTTCTATGTGAAGAAGCAGGGCGGAACAGGCTCTCTGTCGCTCTGCAACAAAGTTTTGCGACTATGGGCCCTCACCAGAGAGCATCAGATTCATCTCCTTGCGTTGTATCTTCCAGGCATTCAAAACTCTTGGGCAGACAAACTCGGTCAAGTTCTGCTACCACACGAATGGTCTCTCCATGCAGACCAGGTGGCCAAAAGTTTTCCAATTTGGTGAACCCTGGACATACACCTCTTTGCAAGTCCGCTGAATGCCAAACTTCCCCGGTTCTATTCAAGAACTCCGGCTCGAGGTTGTCAGGCCAGGGATGCTTTCCTCCTCCATTGGGGTCAGGACTTCCTGTATGCCTTTCCACCCATTCCCCTAATTCCCAAAACCCTGTTCAAGCTTCAGAGAGACAGAGGTCATATGATCCTCATAGCTTCACGTTGGCCACGGCAAATGTGGTACCCTCTGCTCCTACATCTCTCTCAAGCTCCACCTCTGGAGTTAGGATCTGCTCCAGATCTCCTTTCTCAAGAGGACGGGATGCTGTGGCATCCCAATCCCCAGTCTCTGCATCTCAGGGCCTGGCTGCTGAAAGCCTAGAACGTCACGGTCTTAACCTTTCCCAGCAGGTGAAGAATATCCTTCATGCCTCCAGGAAACCTTCCACAAGACGCTGTTCTTCATTCAAGTGGAAAAGGTTTACCATATGGTGCTCGCAGAAGGGTCTTAACCCTCTTGCGATACCTCTGGAATCATTACTGGAGTACCTCCTTCATTTATCAAATGCAGGGCTTAAGACTAATTCAGTGAGAGTCCATTTGAGTGCTATTGCAGCTTCTTTCAAGCCTCACTATGGACATCCTCTTTCCCCTCATTTTCTCATAACGAGATTTATGAGAGGCCTTCTTTTAACGTAGCCTCCCATTAAGCCACCACCGGTGGCATGGGACTTGAATCTGGTACTTGGGCAGCTCGTGAAACTGCCCTTTGAACCATTAGCCACTAGCTCTTTGAAATTCCTTTCCTGGAAAGTTATCTTTCTCATTGCAATTACATCAGCACGTCGCATCAGTGAATTGCAAGCATTGGTGGCTGATCCTCCTTATACAAGGTTCCATCATGATAAGGTAGTCCTTAGGACTCATCCACACTTTATGCCAAAGGTGGTTTCGCCCTTTCATTTGAACCAAGCGGTTTACCTTCCTGTATTCTTTCCAAGGCCTCACGCCTCAAATGCAGAAAGGAACCTTCATACTTTGGACTGTAAAAGAGCTTTGGCCTTTTACTTGCAAAAGACACAGCAACATAGAAAATCCTCTCAACTCTTCGTTGCTTTTGATCCTAGTCATTTGGGACTTTCAGTCTCCAAAAGGACACTGTCCAATTGGATTGTACAGTGTATATCTTTTGCCTATGAGAGTAAGTACCTTCCTCTTGAAGGCCATGTCACAGCTCACAATGTGAGAGTCATGGCAGCCTCAATGGCTCATCTTCACTCTGTGTCTATTGAAGACATCTGTCAAGCAGCTACTTTGGCTTTGGTTCATACCTTCACAGCCCGTTACTGCTTAGACAAGGACTCCCGCCGGGATGCCTTGTTTGGTCAGGCTGTTCTTCAACCCCTGTTCCAGACTTAATCAACTCATACCCACCATCAATGGTAGGATGCCAGAGATCCATGGGGGGAAGTGGAGCCCTTTCACAAAGGCACACAACTTTCTGGGGCCATCTCCCTGGCATCTGCAGCTAGGGAGACCCCATATGTGAAGACTACATTCCTGCTTGTTCTTGGAGATAGCATAGTTACTCACCTGTAACAGGTGATCTCTGGGAATAGCAGGAATTTAGTCTTCACAACCTGCCCACCTCCCCTAGGAGTTGTATCTCTCTATCTCTATCTCTCTCTCTTTCTCTCTTTCCCTCTCTTTTGTCTCAGCTATAAACTCAACTGGAGAGGGACAGTTGGGAAAGGCGGGAAGTCAGCACGCAGGTACTGTGGGATGTGCTTAAAAGCTTTCCTATTGGATGCTGGGGAGCGTTCCCGCGCAGGCTTCGTCGGTATCGACGATACCCATATGTGAAGACTAAATTCCTGCTGTTCCCGGAGATCACCTGTTACAGGTGAGTAACTATGCTAACTCTCCCATCTTATTTTTTAGACTTCTATCTTTTTCATACAAGCATTTAGAGGCTGTATTTTATTCAAATTAATCTGGTTACCGATAGGCAGGGGTAACATGGAATCTTTAAGTTCTGTCTGCTCTGTACCTAAGGGCATTTGGGTTATTTTTGTCTTTATTGGAATCCCTCTGTCGATATGCCCTAACTTCAGTCTTTTGCTAGTATCCTTCAAGGATACATCCTTCCGAACCATGGACGATTGTTGACTTCCCCCTATTATCTAGTTTAAAAGCTCCTTTATTTTCTTTTTAAAGGTTAATGCCAGCAACCTGGTTCCATCCTGGTTAGGGTGGAGCCCATCCCTTTGGAAAAGTCCCTCCTTTCCCCAGAATGTTGCCTAGTTCCTAACAAATCCAAAACCCTTATCCTTGCACCATCGTCTCATCCACACATTGATACTCCAGAGCTCTGCCTGCCTTTTGAATCCTGCATGTGGAATGGGAAGCATTTTTGGGAATGCTACCCTGGAAGTTCTGGATTTCAACTTCCTACCTAAAAGCTTAAATTTGGCCTCCAGAACCTCTCTACCACACTTTCCTATGTCATTGGTACCATCATGTACCAAGACAGCAGACTCCTCCCCAGCACTATCTAAGACCTTGTCTAGGTGGCGCTTGAGGTCTGCTACCTTCGCACCAGGCAGGTATCTTACCAGGCTTTCCTCACATTCACCAGCCACCCAGCTATCTACATGCCTAATGATAAAATCACCAACTATAATAGCTGTCCTAAACCTTCCCTCGTGGGCATATGGCCTTGGAGAAACCTCCTCGGTGTGAGAGGGTTTTACATCTTCTGGAGGACAGGTCCTAACTACAAGATCACTTCCTGCCACACAAGAGTGATGCTCTCCTGTCACGTGACCTCTCTCCCCTATGGCAACAGGGATGCTGCCGGACTGGAGCTGGGACTTCAGTACTACATCCCTGTAGGTCTCGTCTATGTACCTCTCTGTCTTCCTTATGTTCTCCAAGTCTGCTACGCTAGCCTCCAGAGATCAGACTCGTTCCCTGAGAGCAAAGAAGTCCTCGCACCTAGTGCACACATAAGACTCCTCACCAGCTGGGAGAAATCATACATGTGACATCCGATGCAAAAGACTGGAAAGCATCCTTGGTTCCTTTTTAAGGTGATATCACATAATGCTTAAATTATAATTTCTGTATTATTCCCCAGGCTGTGTTTGGAAAGAGAAACCGTTTTACATGTTGTGGGTTGCAAAAGAGCATTAGCTACATATCTGGCATGGACTGAAGCCCTTAGGAAATCCATGCAGCTTTAAAAAAAAATCTTGTTTAAGCCCAAAGAACCCTGTTTTGCTGTTGATAAACATACAGTGGATAATTTTAAAACAAGCTACTTGTGTGAAGGCCATGTAAGTGCCTATTTTTATCCTACTTTATAAAAACTCATTAGCACTATATGACCTTATAAAATACTAGCAGAAATCCTGTAGAAATATAATTAAACAAAAAACCCAATACATTTCAGTTACATTTAAGCCACAGAGATTTGTGTCTGCTCGGAAGCTGTTGTAAATGTTGGTGCATAAATTATGCACGTATGTGCATAAATTGTGATTCTGCTCACGCTCTGCCCAAACTCCTCCCTCAAACACCCCTACTCTAAAGTCACAACCAATTACATGGCTGATTGCATAGTCCATAATTCTTCAATTTTGTAAGATGCCTTTTACTTATGTATACTGGTATATATACTTGAAAATTATTTTGTAAAATTTCCTTCATGCTGTCTAGTTGGAGACTAGAATATATTGGGCCTAATGCTCAAAGGATATATGCTCCTAACCTTGAGAGTAATGCTTCTAAATTGGCCTCTGAAAATTTACTAGGGTTGAGTGTGTAAATATTTTCTTAAAATTTCACTACATTCCTAAATTTAGGAGCATAAAAAGTGAGTGGCAATGTGGGTATATTTAGGGTGGAGGAAAAAAATTAGGAGTTTAGCATTGATTTTCAGCACTAGGCACCTAAATTAGGCTCCTAAATCTAGGCAAATGAATGACAGGCCTAAATTTAGGGCCATAAATTGTAATCTCCTAAATTAGGATGAATTTTCATTGGAAAACTTAGGCTACTTTTAGGAGCCTAAGTTTAGAATCCTAGGTTTAGGAGCCTAAATCTAGGAGCTCAGCTTTTTCGAATATTAGGCCTATCATTTTCTATTGTGCCTGGGCAACCCTCATACTGGAAGGGTACGTCAAAGCTCATAGTGTCAGATCCATGGCAGCATTGATATCCCAACTGATATTAGCTTTATGGAAGAGTTCTTCAAGGCTAGATAGGGTTAAGGTTTGGATAGGGGTTACTGAGGCAGCAGTAGGTTTGGTTACTATATCTTGCAGTTTCTCTTTGAAGTTTAATATTCAATTCCATCTCCCCCAGGGCTTCTCTTTATAATTTCCAGTTTGTCTTCAAAATATGATGAAAAGAATAATGGTTAGTAGGAAACAAATGCAAATTGTCATCTTCCAAAGAACTGTTTAAGATTGTGGCTGAACAGCTTATCTCTCCATCACTCCTACTTGATATCCCCACTGCTGAGCAGCTGGCTTCTTTCTTCTACTCTAAAGTACCTACCTTCCGATTATCTCTCATTTCAGTGGCCTCTCCACTTCTGCCTGTGCCTGCTGTTTCGAGCACGACCTTTACTTCAGATCATAGGAGTGAATCATCCATGCCTAGTCCTTTGGGACCATGGTCCTCCTTCCTTCCTGTGACGCTTGCCACATACCTCCAGCCAGCTTCGACCTATTACATAGGTGCTTGATCCTTTACCATTGGGTTTTTTGAAGTCAGTGCTTCAACTGTTGCATCCTCATATCTTGGAAATGGTTAATTCCTTGCTTGCTACAATCATTCTCCTGCAAGCTTGGAAAAAGGCGCTACTGCCACTGATTGTCTCGAACTACAGACCTGTATTGACACTTCCCCTTTTCTTGTAAAGGTAATAAAAAAAAAATTGCTTTCACTCAATTCAAGGACGTCATTGAGAGGAGGCACATACTTTGTCCTGACATTCTGGTTTCAGGCTCCTCCACTTTACAGAGACATGTCTCGCTTTCATGCTCAGCAAAATACACAAGTTCCATGACACAGGCCACATTGCCCTCATCTCAATAGACTTATCAGTGGCATTTGACCTGGTCGACCATAATCTCCTGCTGAAGCAACTGGCAGATATTGGCATCGCCAACACTGTTCTGGCCTGTTTTTCATAATTTCTGACAGAATGTTCTTTCTTGGTATATAGTCAAACACAATGTTCTACAACTTCTATCTTCAAATGTGGAGTCCCCTAAGGTTTAATAACATCACCCATTCTTTTCAACATCTTCATAGCTCTTTTAGCTTTGCTTATAAGTCGCTTTGAATTTTCACCCACCTTTTTGCTGATATCCAGCTTGTAGCATACTTTGACACTCACTCTTTGGATCTAGCACCATTAAGCTGTCTCATGGCAATTTCCCAGTTGTTATATCCAACCAATTAAAACTAAACCCAGATAAATGTAAAGCTATGTGGATACTGGATAATGCCTCTCCCATAGCCATCACCCCCAACCTTGAGGGCATTTCCTTACCTTTAGTTCTCACATTAAAAATCATAGGTTGTATGTTTGATCCTCAGTTAACTTTTGCCCATCATATATCAGATACTATCATATTTTGCTTTTACGCTCTCCACGCCATTAGGGCTCTCCATTCCTTCCTTGTTAAACCAGCTCTTACTATACTAATTTTCACCTTGGTAATCAGTAAACTAGTTTCTAGTAACTCCCTCTACAGTGGCCTTCCTCTTTATTTGATCAGATACCTTTGAAGAGTCCAGAATGCTGCTATGAAACTCCTTACCCACTCTAAGATATTTGACTATGGTATTCCCCTGCTAAAGTCCCATCACTGGCTGCCAGTATCTTACTGAATCAAATTTAAAATTCCACTGTTTGCTCATAAGGCATTCTACGCGGATTTTCCTCGCCATCTGTCAGATTCTCATTCCTTATGTGTTAGCTAGCCTAGAACTCTCCTCTCCCAAAGTCACAACCATCTTGTGATTCCAGCAACTAATATCGCTTGCTATTAGTCCACCTGGCAATCGGCCTTCTACTTTCAAGCCCCAGCCCTAAGGAATTCATTACTCCTCAATGTCTGACAAGACAACTCATTGAAAAGAAGTCTTTTATACATTTTAGGGAGATGGGTTCCGGAGTCACTGATTTGCACTGTTCTTCCCTTTTCCCATTTCCTTCTGTTCTCCTTCTCCACCCTTTATACTTCTGTTTGTTCTTTTCAACTTTACTAGCACTACTAGTATTACTTTGTAAACTGCTTTGCTGCCACTGGTTAAAGGCGGTGTATCAAATAATAAATAAATCATAAACCAGTAGTAGTTTTTTGTTACAGGAACCCCTACTTATAGATTCTTTATGTGAGGACATAACATTCTGCTTGTCCTCAGGTAAATCAAAGTTCCTTACCTGTAACTAGTAATCTTCAAGGACAGCTGCATATCAGTCCCTACAAAACTCTTCCGGCTCCCCATTGTATGTCTGTATGCTGAATAATAATAATAGCTTTACTGGATGTACTCTGCTCAGTACAGTTGTGCTAAGTATTAAGATACAATGGGCCCAATTCAGTCCTGGGTGTTCCGGCCCTCTGTGTACCTGGTTGGAACCAGACGCACAGAGTTAGATGGGATTCTGATTCCGTGGGGCACATCTAGCCCCGCAGGATAAGAATCACGTGCAGGCCAGGACCCCGATTCCAGTCGGCCTGCACGTACAGGCCTTGCCCAGATAACTGAAGGCTCCTGAATGGAACCCTGGTGCCATGGCACCGTGGCTGCAGGCAGGAGCTGCGATCCCCAGCCGCCGAAAAGAAGTTTCATTCCCTGCAGCCTGACCCCTGATCTGGCCTCCCAAGGCCAGGGTCGGGCTGTGTGGAATCTCCTCTGCCCCGTCCCGCCTTTGCTGTGCCCTGGGCCTGCCAGAACCACCCGTCTAGGGGAACATATTCCACCTCAGAGGTGGAATAAGTTCCCTGTTCAGGCAGCCAGCCAGCCCTGGATGTACAGAGCTGACATTGTAATTGGCCCTGTATGTCCAGGCCCACAGACTGCCCACTGCCTGCCCTAACTCTACCCTGCAATGCCCCTTTCCTGCCCCGTCTAACTCCCCCGTACAACGTGCGGGAAAGTTAGTCAGGGTCTGCAGAGGGGCCGAATAGCGGGGATGGACGTCCCAATGAGATGTCCATCCCTGCTCTTTGCGCCTTGGAATGACCCCAAATGTGTCTGTTCCCCAAAGAACTTGTCAGTGGGTACTGGAAGAGGTGAGGGATGGTGACTTGCCCAAGGTCACGAGGAGTGTTAGTGGCAGAAACAGGATTTGAATCTTGGCTTCTCTGGTTCTCAAACCATTGCTCTAACCAATAGGCCACTTCCTCTCTATCAAATGTAACAGCTTTTGAGATAGGATGTCCCTTACATACTCAGCTGAGCATGCCGAAAGCTCTATTAGAGAGAGAGAGACATTGCTCCAATTGGGATTCCATAGGATGTCATCCCATGTATGAAGACTGATGTCTGTTTTCCTCCCTGTGTTCACCTCGAAAAAAGCTATACAAAATTTAAAGTTCTGGTGAAGGCATTTCTTTTTGAACAAGCCTTTGGATTGGGACTAGATCTCGGGAAACTAAGTAGGACTGGCCAATTTTCCCAATGGAGAAAGGTGAATAGTAGAATACCCCAGGAATCTATGCTGGGTCCACTGCTTTTTAACATATTTGTAAATGACCTGGAAATGGGAATAATGAGTGAGGTAATCAAATCTGCAGATGACACAAAATTACACAAAAGGATTGTGAAAAATTGCAAGAGGACCTTGATAAACTGGAAGACTGAATGTTCAAATGGCAGATGAAATTTAATGTGGACAAGTGCAAAGCTATCCACCTAGGAAAGAAAAACCCAACTATGGTTACACGATACAAGGTTCCATATTAGGAACTACTACCCAGGAAAACGATTTAGGCATCATTGTGGATAAAACATTGAAATCCTCTGCCCAGTGTTCAGGAATCATAAGGATAGAAATGGAGAATAAAACAAAAGATATTATAATGCCTCTATATAGTTCCATGGTGCGACCGCACCTTGAATATTGTGTGCAGTTCTGGCTGCTGTATCTTAAAAAGGATATAGAGGGATTAGAAAAGGTACAGAGAAGGGCCACCGAAATGGTAAAGGTGATGGAAGGATACCCCTATGAGGAGAGGCTTAAAAGGTTAGGGCTCTTCAACCTGGCAAAAAAACAGCTAGGGGAGATATGATAGAGGTCTGTAAATTAATGAATGGAATGGAGTGGGTAAACGTAGATCAATTGTTTACGCTATCAAAAAGTAGAAAGACTAGGGGATATGTAATAAAGCTACAGTGTAACTCATTACGACTAATAAGAGAAAATATTTTTTCACTCAATGCATAATCGAACTCTAGAATTCATTACCGGAGGATGTAGTAAAAACTGTTGGTGTAGCTGGGTTTAAAAAAGTTTTGGATAAGTTCCTGGAGAAAAGGTCCATAAACTATTATTAAAGAGGACCCAGGAAATCCACTGCTTGCCCCAATACAAGCATTGTGGAACTTGTGTGTCTTTTTGAGAAACTACTAGGTACTTGTGACCTGGATTGGCCACTATTAGAAACAGGATACTGGGCTTGATGGACCTTGGTGTGACCCTGTATGGCATATTTTATGTTCTTAAGTAGTGCCTCCCCTCCTATTCTCTACTCTGTTCCTTTCTTTTCTATCATTTTGATGGAATTTCTCTCCTACCCATATATTTTTAATTTACTACTTTTTTTTTCACTTTTAAATTTTGATTGTACACAGTTTTGTTGATTACCATAAGGCAGTATATCAAGTCCAATAAACTGTAACTATGAACTGTGGGCCTGATTTCTTAAGGCATTTACACGGGTAACTACCATATCTGGGATTTTTGAAGGGCACCTACATGGAGTAGTGCCCTTCAAAAATCCCCAATATGTCCCTAACTTGCCCAGATGCTATGCAGTTAGCACTGGGGCAGGTTAGGGCATTCCGGAGCAGGAGGAAAGGGCTGACCGAGTAGCACCGATTTTCGATGGCTTTTCCTCGCCTATCATTCAGGTGCAGGGGCTAAGCAGGTAGCATCGAAAATTGGTGCTATCTGGCTAGTTCCTGTGGCTTCTGGGGTATGCGGTGAGACCTGGATTTTCAGTGCCAGGGCCGCATATGAGCCCAGTATTGAAAATCCGGGTTAGGCAGAAGGGGGCAGGCTACACGCCGACATGGCACCTAGCTTCGGCCAGATGAAAATCAGGCCCCGTAGCCAGAGATCACCTGTTTAAGAATGAAAAGGTTGTGTACCTTTAAGAGTTTTTCTGTCCCACACTTTACTTTTTATTTTATCTTAGATTAATAGAACTTGGTCAGTTTGAAATTGTAACAGGAGGCTGGGTCATGCCTGATGAAGCTTCATCTCATTATTTTTCTTTAATCGACCAGCTGATAGAAGGACATCAGTGGCTGGAGAAGAATCTTGGTAAGTCTTAAATTTGTCTTTTTCTAGGTCTGACTTGATATTTTTAACCAATATGTAATGTCTTAATTAGAAAACCTTTTTATATTTTAAACAGATGTAAAACCCAAGGCTGGATGGGCTGTTGATCCATTTGGACACTCTCCAACAATGACTTACCTTCTGAAACGCTCCAAATTATCTAACATGCTTATTCAGAGAGTTCATTACTCTGTTAAAAAGTACTTTGCAACACAGAAGACACTTGAATTTTATTGGAGACAAAGCTGGGGTATGTATGCATATATCATAGTTGCTTACACTTCTACTTAAGGATGAAACAACAAAACCTTGGTGACTCTGTAGGGCTCCCTTTTTTTCTAAATAAGTACCGTGCCAATGTCCGAGCATGGAGATGGAAGCCCTACTCTTACAAGTGTGTTATAATTCAGATGAGACTGAAAGCAAGGTTGTGTATGCTACATGTCATAAACATCCCCATGTTTCACAAGAATAGTTATGAATATTCTGAATTTAGCGCTAAATCCCAGTAGTCTGGCTTGTCTAAATTCTCCTTAATCAAATAATCTTTATCTACCTCTGAGGTTTTTGGCATGTCATTATTGGTAACCTCAATATTACAACATCCCCACTAGATCCCTGCCCGGTAAGCTGGTTAAAAATGGTAAGAACTGAGATAGCACAAAACATATGCAGGATGATACATCTTTCACTATCCCAAGAATACATTCCTACCAAACTAAAGACTGCATCCATCCATCCATCCATCCAATACTAAAAAAACTAAAACTGGACCCTTCAGAACCAAACTCTTACAGGCCTATTTCAAGCTGACGCCTTTTGGCAAAAATAACGGAAAAGTGTCCAACTTCAATTGCAAAAACACATTAACTAACTTGTATGCACCTCTTGACACACAACAACATGGTTTTTGACCTGGCCATGGAGTTGAGACCTTGCGAATCTAACTTATTGACCATCTGATGAAAGGTATACAGAAATCTAATTAGGGATTCATTCTCATATTCCTGGATATCGCCACCGCCTTTGACACATTATGCCATGTCATTCTTCTAGAGCGACTACAATGCATTGGCATCCATAGCTTAGCCCTAAACTGGCTTCATTCCTACCTGTCTGGTCATCGACAATTAGTGCAAGCAGGAGCCAACACCTGACCCTTGCACACAAAACCAGAGTGTACCCCAGGGATCAGCATTATCAGCCCTGTTATTCAATATTTATATCCAGCCAATCTGCAACCTGATCTGATCTCATAGTATCCTATTTCATCTCTATGCAGATGACATCATGATTTATGCTCCCATCTCCACCACTACGCCAAACTTACCCCGATAATAAACTGCTTCAACGCAATGGCCCACTGGCTGTCTGAGCACTGTCTTACAATTAACTGCAATAAAACAATAAAACAAAACAGGTTAACAATCATAATACAAATCATAGCTACATGTTCTCTGAAGTATAAATTAAAATACAACTCAAGTGATATATACCACAATTTATAATTCATGACATAATTTGTAAATATCAACAATGTAAATATGTTCTAACAGTTTAATGTTCTAATAATTATAATGTTAATACTTTATTGTTACCTGTAAATAGTTCAATATGTTCTATGTAAACTGACTTGGTATGATACCATCCATACCATATAACATACTGTTCATTGTAAACCGCACTTGATACTTGTGAAAGAGCAGTATAGAAATAATTGCTAAATAAATAAATAAATAAATAAATAAAACCAAGGTACTCTTTTTATCAAAGAACCAGTCATTCTCCCCACCAATAACACTAAAGGTTAAAAATGCAGATCTTTTAGTCAAACCTGAAGTTCGCTACCTCTGTGTAATCATTGATCAATATTTCACACTACAGTCTCACATAAACAAAACAACAAAAGCCATATACAACAAAATTAGGACTCTCAAACAACTGCGACCACGCCTGGATGCACAGGATTTGAGATCTGTTTTCCAAGTAATGATACTTCCCCCACTTTGTTTACTATAATGCAATACTACAAGGCTTACCGAAAAGTTATTTGTATCCACTCTAACTTGCTCAGAATGCAGCGGCAAAAATCTTTATTAGGGCACCCAAAAACAACCACATCACCCCCATTCTAAGAGAGCTCCACTGGTTACCCCTGTTAAATAGAATAAAATATTAAAACCATTATGACCACCTTTAAAATCTACCACAAGCTATCCTCGCATTACCTCTCAACAATCATAAACAAATCACCTAACAATCGGCATAGAAGAAGCACTGCACAGCATCTCCTCGCTCTGCCTCCTGATCTTACCAAATTTAGCCAGACAGCCTGTTCGCATGCATTCTCATTATATGGTCCTAGCCTTTGGAACACCCTACTGGGTCATATCTGAGCTACCACTGATCTTATAGCCTTCAAAAAGCTATTAAAGGCACTCTTCTCCAAAAAGAAATTTAAAGGAATTACATAGACTCTCATTCAGCCATCATGAACTGCAAACTTGGTCCACGCCTTTGTTTTGTGCTTATTACCTATCATACCAATAATACAGTTTGACATCTTAGACCACACCCCCTAGCCCTGTCATTCGAATAACTATGTTGCAATGTTAAAATGTTAGGTTGGTAATACGCCATATGTTAGTGTTTTCTGTAATGTTAAGTTACGTTATTTATAAATTGCCTTGATCATAGAAAATGTGGTATATAAGCCTTTCAAATAAATAAATAAAATAAATGTCAGCTTCCTTCTGCTCTTATGGATTTTCCTCTCTGATGGAATTCAATTAGTGACACATTATGTAAGAACTCAATCTCCCTTAAAGATTTATAACTTGTGTAGTAAAGTCAAGGCCTAGAGGCTTGAGGACATGTGGTTCTAGGCAAACTTTGAAAAATCTACTGGCCAGCTTACTTGGGGCAAGCAGATTTTCTCAGCAGTTAGGAAGCTGTTGAGACAGCAGTTGACTATTCAGTCTGAATTGGGGCCCTGGAGGTGTATACCATGTCTTTTGACCTGATTGGAAGAGGAGCAGGTAGAATCATCGACCCCAGGTTGTGGCCAGAATGAGCTTCCATAGAGGTGGAAGAGTAAGACGAGTAGTTGTAGAGGAAGAGAGTGAGTGAGGGTGTGGATCTCAAAGAGAAAGGGAAAACCGATTGGAGGGGTAGAGGATAGGGTGGGACTGGGGGAGGAGAGAGAAGAAAGCTGCATAAGAAGGATAGAGGAGGAAGGGATAAGAGAATGAGTGTGCGTGCACTGGAGAAAGATAAAGGGCTGTATGAATTAGGGGAGAAGGGAATGGAGTGGAGGGCTGTATGAATTAGGGAAGAAGGGAATGGAGTGGATGATGCAGAGTTCGGAGAGAGGACTTACCTGTGTGGAGTGGGGTATGGATGAGAAAAGAGAGGGACTGCATAACAGAGAGTATGTACTTGCCAATGAATTCCAGTTGGTAAGAGATTGTGTGCGCACTTGGTGCAGAGAGCTTCTGGCTCTCAGAGAATGAATCTGATCTCTGAAGGTTGAAGTGGCAGACATGAAGGAGCTGAGGCTGGTGAAGAGGTTTATAGAGGAGAGACATATAGAGATATAGCAGTAAGTCCCAACTCCAGTCTGGCAGCCCCTATGCTGCCTTGGATAAGTATTACCCTCATGTGGTGGAAAGTGGTCCTGTAGCTAGAGCCTGTCTTCCAGGTAATGCAGCATCCTCTGACAGCAAGAATAGTTCTCCAAGGTTTGTTCCCAGAAGGGAAGGGTTAGGACAGCCACTGTAACTGAAGATTTAAATCGTAAGGAATGTAGGTAGTTGGATAACTGTGTGCTTTGTGTTATTTGAAAGGGATACCTTTCTGGCCTCCTTGATCAATTTCCTGTTGGGTAAGCTTATGCATATAAGAGTCTGTAGACAGCATTCATGGCAAGCAGAAGGGAAAGGTTTATCCTCTCCCATTGGAGTCTATTCCCTTCCCTTAAATTGTACAAATAATTATGATTAGATTTGTCTCCCCTTATTCAGGATGACTCTGGACAGTTGCTCTTTTTGAGACTGATGACTCTTTCATCTCAGAGAGTTGTACTACACCAGAGTGTTTAGTAGGCTTGGGTGCAGGACCGACGGGGAAAGGGTCCTAAGTGGATTCCGTCACTTGTCTATGGATGGGGATGGTTATCCATAGGGATGGATTTTGCTCCTTTTATGCCTTCAATAGGAGTTGAAATTTGGGTGCATCTAGTTTTTTGAGTAAGCTATCCTTCATAATTTAAATTCATTTTGAGCAGCTCTCATGGGTATGGAGATATTGCTTGTTACAAAAAGGAGATCCAAGATGTCTCTGCACATTGTGGAGTGTATTTTTCTCCTAATGTTTCATGTTTCTTACCCTTTTGGCTACATTTGATGGAGAAATAGAGTGCTAAGCTCAGGATGCCTTTCAGGTCTACCTAAATTCCATCTAGCAGCCCAATAGGGAGGAGTGGTCTAGTGGTTAGGACAAGGTACTTCAGGCCGGAGGGCTGGGGGTTCAAGTCCCACCTGGGGACAGCAATCTCAGGCCGGAGGGACTGGGATTTCTAGTCCTGTAGGCACTCCTTGTGGTCTTGGGCAAGCCACTTAACCCTCCATTGCCCATGCTCCCTGTAAGTATTAGTGTATGTGTCTCATATCCCCTCGTGTTAAATGTATCCCCCAATTGACTGCTTTGACCCGGTGAAAAGCGGGATATAAATACAGCTAAATAAAATAAAATAAAATAAATGTATGGGCATGTGACATGGGTCAAACAGCAAGATCAGCATGTGACTTAGATCAGACAGCTATCTTCATGGAAGGAGCCAGGTGAAATTCTGCTTGTGTTTGGAGCAAGAGAAGTTGACTTGCCCTGACATCTGAACTAATGTCATACTCTCTGCCAAGTAGCATGAACTTCTATTAAGAACGGACAGGAGAGGAAGAGAGGATCCTGACCTTTTTTAGGTCCCTGGCAGATGACATTAGTTTTGGTGTGAGCCTGAGTTGGCTGAGGTTGAGTGCAGGAGATGAGAAGCAGTGACTCTGCTACAGGGCAGGGGACAGAATTGGTTAAGAGTGTAAACCAGATGACTCTGTCGAACCGCGGCTCTGGAGTCTCCTGATAGCTAGTTGCTACTTTGGGAATATCTGTTTTGTCTAGACCTAAGATAATCTGAAAACAATTTGGGAAGCTATAACTATGATATTGGGGCAAATATTGCAGACTTCCAGAGTCCCATACAGCCTCAGACTGTGTTTTAGCTGAAGAATGAGAAGTGAGGGCTTGTTAGTAGAATACTGAGGCTGTGGAAATGATTTGGATCATTGTATAGATTGCCCGAACTCATTGGTAAAAGGACATGTGCACCTGCAAAATAAAGTGGAGGCTTTGGAGAATGTGGTCAGGCATAGGAACCCTTATCTGATCAACTTTCAAAAGCTTAAATGATGTACTTAAATGATGAAGCTTCATGATGTACTTAAAACACTAGATATGCCCATTTCCACATCGTCCTGCTAGATCAGCCCAGACAAGTGATTTGTGTTTCCCTACCAGCAGATTGGTGTAGACAATGAAAAGCCCAGGTTTCAGTGACATCACTCCCATGCCTCTATCCGCCTCAGCTACCAGAGGTGTCCAGTATTTCTTTGGCTCCAGCAGCTGGTGGATGGATTTTCTCCTCTGAAGAAAATATGAAGAATTGAGAGGGAAAGATTGATTTAAATGCTCATGAATGACCATTTTGAGGGTGACTCTCTCACTTGAGCATGATGTGGGAGGCTCCATTAGACTGCAATCTTTTTGATAGGCATAGGAGGGTGGAGAATTGGTTCATCTCCATGTTTTTACCCTGATAAGAGCCCGTGGAGCAGCCAGAAAATAAATTGGAAGGATCTGGAAAGATTTGAAAAGTTCAGCAGCCTCACATAAACTCATTATGCCCTCCCTCCTCTTCTGTCCTCCCCTGCTGTCTCCTGAAGATTGCAGAAGGCTCTCAGAGGGATCTGCTTACCAGCCACTTTAACACTAGAAGCCCCAAAGTGCGTCACTTGACGCAAATGCATCTTCAAAGTTGTATACCAGTGCCACTGCTAGAACCATGTTAGTCATGTTCCATGACTTTGTTAGCATGGTCAAGATGTTCAAATATGTGCAATGAAAATTAATGACAGATGCACCACCTAGCGGGAAAATGAATTTATACCTAGAAGCCCCAATGTGCGTCAATTGACGCACTCAGTTGTTTTGGATGCGTCAATTGACGTACTTTGGGGCTTATAGGTATAAATTCATGTTCCCACTAGCTGGCGCTTCTCAATCACTGTTTACAGTTTTACTCCAACATTACAAACAATAAACATACGATAACATATAATGATGTCACATACTGCACGTATTAAACAAATAAGTAACTTCACATTAATTCACATCTGCATTTCATGCTAAACGCAGTCGTGATAATGCGTCAATTGACGCACTTTGGGGTTTCTAGGTAAAATTCCTTTTGGGGCTTCTAGTGTTAAAGCAGTACCTGAAAAGCCAGAAAAATAGTTTAAGGGGAGTAGATCAGAGCCTGGCACAGATTCTCTGCCTGGGGCTCTCAGGGGGGTGGGTATCAAGGCTTGACCTTGTCATTGTCCTTGTTGGGGGCTCCTGATTCTGTCCATCTGGGGCACAATTTGTGGTAGACCACTGGCATGGTCTGGGGGTTTCCTGCCATTTTCTGCACGTGTTAGTAGCGGTTTTTCCTAATGTGAATCTGGTGGTAGTGCAGTCTGTATGCATGTTCCGTCCAAGTGGCTCCAATGCACGTTCCTACCCTAGCACCTGTAATGTGCATTGCTGTAACAGCGCTGTTAACATGTGCCTTCTGGGCCATTGCGGTCTTGGCACGAGCTGTTGAGGTACAGGCTAGACTAGATAGGCCATGTGGTCTTTTTCTGCAGTCATGTTTCTATGTAACTCTGTGTCGTCTTCCAGGAAACATTGTTTGACCTGTGTCAATGCAAGGTGCCTCATCTCAGACTTCTGGATTCTGCTCTTCCTGCATGGCAGCTGCTGAGTCATCCCTAGAATGTTTGCTCCCCTTCTCTCAGCTGACAGATGCAGTTAGTCTGGCCTTGCCTGCCTCAGGGCAGGAAGTTTTGGATGGCGCGCTGTGGGTGAGAATAACCAGCCAACCAGAAGTTCCGGTGGCTGTGCTGTGGGCCATTCCCCATCCTCTAAGTGATCTGTGATGGCAGTGTCCCCTGGTGTTGGGGGAGGTCATGTTTGAGAGAAGAGCTGCTGGAGTCTGGATGGTCCTCTCCAGAATTCTTTTCCTTTTTACAGCAGGTCTGTTCATTCTGGCCTGGAAATTCAGACCCTGCAGCCTCTGGGTGCCCTCAGGCACAGTCTCATGAGGAGCAGGCTGAGAGTGGAAGACGTTTGGTTGCCTATAGCTAAGCATCCACGGTGAAGTTCACTCCCTGGAGATGGGGATTTCCTGGGATCTGCCTCAGCTTTGGATTCGGATATCTTTGTGCTGGGCTCTGATGTGGAAGAAGTAGTACTCTAGCCTTTGGAGGATTATGAAGATGCTGGTGTTATCCGCCTGTTCTAGAAGGAGGAACTGGCGGCATTGATTGGTAGGGTCTCATCCACCTTGAACTTGGTGGATACCCCAGCCACAGAGTAGGAGCCAAAGCTGCATCCCATCCATGCCTGCAAGGGGTGTGGAAGTCTACTACTGACTTCCTATTCTCAGAGGTGATAAAGGACATGATCCGATTGGAATGGAATTCCCACGACTCTCTACCTATGTCTAAGGGCATATAAGATGATGTGTGCTCTCCTGGAGGAGTGCGTTGTGTGGTTTGAAATTCTTAGGATGGATGCACAGATCACAGCCATTATCAGATGAACCACTATTCCTGTGGAAGGCAGATTGGCCTTGAATGATTTTCTGGACCGAAAGGTGGATTTGTTGTTGAAGAACTAGTTTGTCATGGTGGCTGCTATTCTTCAGTTAGCAGTATGTGCAAGTCTGACGTCTTGAGTCCTGCTCCAGTGGATTCATTCTCTTCCACTGGAGGATGATATCCCTCTTTTGAAACTAGCTATGGCCTTCCTTTCTGATGCCATATATGACCTGATACATTTAGCGACCAGGGATAGTGCCCTGTCAACAGTGACACAGTGCAGGATTTGGCAGTGGACACCTCCTCCAAAGCTTGGTTGATCCAACTGGTCTTTAAAGGGAAGCTGCTTTTTGCGACTGATTTGGAGAAACAGTTGAAGGATCTTGGCGACACAAAATCTTACCACCTTCCAGAAGACAGGTCCAGGGGATCTGTGAATTAGGTAGGAACCCCCTTCCCATCAGCCTCTGCTCGCTCCCCTTGAGTGCACTGGCTGGATTTCTGGAAGTCTCAAGACTTCCATCATTACTGGTCTGGAAGCCTTTCTTCTTCACTGCTTCCAGATCTTGGGCTCATTCTCAGTTTTTTCATTAAGTGTGTGGGCCCAGAGACTCTGTCCCCTCCAGAGGAGGACCTTCTTGGACTGCACAATGAAGGTTTATGGGCTCATTCTCTGGTTCCTAGGTTGGGGGGCAGGCTTCGCCTCTTCTTTCAGGAATGGGCCTGAGCCACCAAGGATTGCTGGGTGCTAGACACCATTCAGTATGGCTATGTCCTGGAATGCAAAGAGTTGATCCCAGACACCTTTGTCATCTCCCCTTGTGGGTCTGTGATCAAACGGGTAGCTGTATAGATCATCTTGGACAAATTGCTGCTCCTGAAGGCAGTGGTGCCCGTCCTCACGGACGAGCGAGGCAGGGGCAGATGTGCCATCTATTTCATAGTGCCAAAAAAGGACAGATCCTTTCAGCCCATTCTGGACCTCAAGGGTATCAATGAGCACTTGTGCATCCTGTGCTTCTGGATGGAAACTTTGCAATCTATGATTCAAGCTGTGCATTGAGGGGAGTTTCTGGCATCTCTGGATCTGGCTGAGGCATGTTTTCATATCCCCATTTGGGAGGATCAGCAATTGTATCTGTGTTTTACCGTGCTTGACTCTTACTTTGTTTGCTGCCTTCCCATTTGGACTCTCCACTGCCCCAAGGACATTCTCCAAGTTCATGGTGGGTGGTAACTGTGGCGCTACAGTGCTATGGGATTTGTGAGCACTGATCAGCGTCGGCAGTTGAGAGAGGGAATCCCAGCTTCCTCCCACTCCCCGGTGCAGAGGCCAATCAGAGCCAAGGAACGCCCCCTGCATCGTTTAAAGCACAGGTGTGCTTCTCTATTCAGCAGAGCAATGATCAGCGTCAGCAGTTGAGAGAGGAAATCTTAGCTTCCTCCCACTCCCTGGTGCAGAACCCTGTCAGAGCCAAGGAACTCTCCCTGCATAGTTTAAAGCACAGGCATGCCTAGGCATGCCTGCACTTGGCGGGCCCCTGCCTGAGGGCCTCGCCAGAGGACCCTTTGGCGGGGACCTCGAGCGGGGTCCGGCATGGAGGATCAGCATGACCACAGACAAACCCCATAACATAGAAGGGACAGGACACACTAAAATAACCATCCGTTACCCCCACGCAACAAAAAAACATAAACTGGACACAGTGTGCCCTACTGTAACCTGCATGCGGGAATAAGAAAATACCAACATAGGATAATGGAGTCTAGTGAACCTAAGCACCAGGAGCACTGAAATCGAGATAAGATAGCCTCTATTGAGGAACTCATAAGGAATTGCCTTCACCTACTCATTCTTATCTAGAGTGAGATAGCGAGCTCCTCAATATGCGATCCTGCTATTGCCATGTTTTCCCTTACTTTATACTAATACTAATCCTAATGCAACAAGCCATCTGCACAGGCGTTATAACTTACACATCACCTACTCCCATGCTTTCACTACCATATATACCAGTTACCACCGTATATTACCAACAAAACAGGGGCTTAGCGCAAAGGTCCCTTAATCTAATACAGATTTCTTATGCGCATCTCACACACTCTGCACACACAAACCCCTTTATTGGATCCCCAATCAAGTGCACCTTAATCAATGCAAGATCTATCAGAAATAAACCAAATACCATCCTGGACTACATATGACTGTCCAAGCTGGACATCATACGCTCACAGAGACTTTGCTGATGGACACGGACCATGTTATACTCAATCAAATTACCCCTCCGGAGTACACAGCATTCAACTGCACAAGAACGCACAAGAGAGCAGGAGCTATTCAGATACTAGCTAAAAGCTACTACAGATTCAAGACTACTCCTCTATCAATACAATGGAGACAAACAGTCTCCATCTCTAACTACTACCTGACCATATGCCTTAAATACAGACCACCGGATGCCAAGCCCGCAGAACATTCAACGGTATTTGAGACAATCTGCTTGAACAACTCACAATACAAACCACTTATAGCCCTAGGAGACTACAACCTCTCTCTGCACCCACCAAAGAAGCCAAAGTGTTCCTCAGTGCAATGAAATCTTTCCAATTCATCCAACTTGTGAATTCTCCAGCGCACCAACAAGGAACAAGCCCGGATCTCATCTTCCTACCGAAGCATATAATGGAACAAGACCAAGCAATGGCCGTGACAATCGCCCCTATTCCCTGGTCGGACCATCATGCTATAACATTCTCAATATTATTCAAGTGCCTTCGGAACCTTACACAAGGGCAAATTCTTACAGAGGATAAACCTCAAAATTCCTACATGACAGCCAAAACTTGGACAGTATCATTGCAAATTGGAATGACACTATCACTGCAGCCTCCTCAGCAACAAATCATATTCACCCATGCACCCGCAAGAGAGCCAGCGCACCCTGGTACTCTGGCACAATCTGACAAGCAAAGAGGGCATTAAGAAAACTTGAAAGAAAATGGGGAAAAATAGGACACAGGATAACATGCTACAGGACAGAGCTAAGCAAATAGAATACAATGATCTAATTAACAAAAGCAAACAACAATACCACACCAACACCATTATGAAAGCAGCAAACAGACCTAGAGAGCTCTCCAGCATAGTACAGAGGCTCACCAGTGACTCTGCACAGCATGATGACCAGCACATAGACCCACAACAGTTTGCAGACTTCCTAATTAACAAACACAGGACCACCGGCCTAAACCTCCCCCTCAAAGTAACACAGCTACCTCAGAGCACCAAGATACTTGGGATGACTTTGCTATTCCCTTAGTACTCCAGATTAAGCAAATAGTCGACTCCTTGAACACGACAACGTCGATAGCAGACCCCTGCCCAGTGGCATGGATCAAAGCATCCAAGGAACAGTTAAACCAGCACATACAAAAGATAGTGGGATTATCCCTCCAACAAGGCTACATGCCACCTTGCCTCAAGCAAGCTATCATCTGACCAGTCCTCAAAAATCCCACCCTAAATCAAGTAGATGCTAAATCCTACCATACAAACTCCAGCCTATCTCTCATTGCAAAGATTATCAAAAAATCTGTTCTAAAGCAGCTACAAGATCACATAGACCTGAATGCACCAATGGACAAGCACCAACACGGGTTCAAACAGCAGCATAATGTTGAAACCCTGCTGACCTCCCTATCTGACAACCTCATAAGGGTTATAGACGATATCAAAAAAGGATTCATCTTAATTTTTATGGACATATTGGTTGCCTTTAATATGGTTTCCCACAATAGAATGATTCAACGGCTATATGAAGCTGGTCTATGCCACAATACAATAAAATGGTTCAAATCATACTCCGCAACTGAACACAACAGGTTAAATGTAGTGAAAAGAGCTCTATTCGATTTGACGTGCCACAAGGTGTACCTCAAGGATCCACATTGTCTTCCATTCTCTTCAACCTATACATACAGCCCATTATATTCTCAAGCACAGGATGCTCTACCACATTTATGCAGATGACATGGTTTACACCCCAAAAAAATACATGCACTAGACCTCTCTCCTATAACTAAATGCCTGGAGGCGATGACGATATGGCTCACCAACAACAATCTATAGGTGAACTATAAAAATACAGAAGCTTTGTTCATTACCAGAAGTACTACCTTCAACCCGCCAACCAGAATGTGCATCCAGGATAAATCAATCAAAGTGAAGGAGGAAGTAAGATATCTAGGAATTACCCTAGACAGCAAGCTAAACCTTCTTTCACACATTAACAAAACAGCTTCTAAGGCATACTACAAATTGAAGCTCATCGGGAGACTCAAACAGCTCTTAAACCAGGATCACTTCAGAACAATATGTCAAGCTTTTGTTATGCCCATACTGGACTACAGTAACTCATAATATCAGTGCCTCCCTAAACAGTCCACCCACCCTCTCCAGCTGGTGCAGAATACAGTAGCTAGGATCATCACAAGCATGGCTAGAAACGATCACATCACACCTGTACTCCAGCACCTCCACTGGTTGCCCATACATGCATGCGCACGATACAAAGCAAATTTGAGCATATTTAAAATCATTAACAAAATTTCAGCCAATGCCCTTCAAAATCTAGTAATCAGGGACTCCAGCATGAGACTTAGGAGAAGCAATATCAGCAATAGGATCGTCACCCTTGTAGAATTCCAGAGAACCAATCATGCCATATCCAGAAGAGCACCATCCCTCTATGCACCAGAGCTATGGAATTCCCTACCTGATGTTATGAGAGCCATGAGAGACATTGAAGACTTCTGAAGGATGCTCAAGACCACTCTGTTCGCAGAATGCTATGAACTCTCCCAGGGCACATAGGCTGGCTTTAGGCATGACCACACCGTCTGCAGCTGACTCATTTAATTGTAAATACTTTTAGACGTTTATTTCCCTTCCATCCCCTTCCCCCATCCTTTCTGAATGTACCCAACCTAGTTTGCTGTAAACTACTTTGATTGGAGGATAAGGTGGTATATAAAACTGGTTAAATAAATAAATAAATATCTAGACGACTGGCTCATTTGAGCCCATTCTCTTTTGGAGGCATCTCGGATAGCGACCCAAGTGGTGTCCTTTTTGGAAAGCCTCAGCTTGGGTGATCAGTCGGAAGAAAAACCAGTTTCTACCTTCCCAGTCCCTCGAGCTCCTGGGAGCACATTTCGATACTTGAGTGGGCAGTGTCTTCCTACCAGAGGAGAAAGTCAAAAGGTTGTTGGATTGCCAGGCACTGTTCAATTTTCAGCAGGTTCCCAGAGTCCAACACGGCTTTCGCCCCAACCATGGAGTCGAAACACTGCTGATCTACCTCTTCGACAACATCCTCCGAATCATAGACAACACCAAAAAAGGTATCCTATTGATCTTCATTGACATCTCCTCAGCGTTCGACACAGTAGACCACCAAACTCTTCTGGAAAGACTAAAGAAAATTGGGCTTCATGGTACCACATTAAAATGGTTCCATTCATACCTAAACGACAGGCAGATACAGGTCAAGGTAGGCCACAAAACCTCGCAACCCATAAAAGTCCTCCAAGGAATGCCTCAAGGGTCCGCCCTCTCAGCACTTCTGTTCAACATATATATCCAGCTAATATGCGACATCCTGAAAGCGAACAGCATTCAATACACAATCTATGCAGATGACATTATGATATACACGCCTATCTCAATTGACAACCCAGACTACTCTAAAATAACAGACTGCCTAACACAAATGACAAGATGGTGTAAAGACAACAACCTCGCCATCAACTACAGCAAGACGGAGGCACTAATAATCACTCGCAACCCAGACTTCACCCACCCACCGGACATCAGAGTACAAAACACAACCATACCAATGAAATCGGAAGTAAAATACCTTGGAGTGACCCTGGACAACGAACTGAATCTCAAGACACACGTAAGCAAAACAATCAAAAATGCATACCACAGGATGTGAATCATCAGAAGACTTAAACCCCCAGAGGGGGCGGAGCTTACCGCGAGCAGAGATGGCCGCATAATAGCAACTCTCCGCTGAATCCTGTAGAATCCTGGGCCCTAGCTGAGTGATCCTTGCTCCCTTCCTTCCCAAACCCCCTCACGAGAGTTGGGAGATGGCGGCCAGCAAGCCCACTCGCCTTGAGTTTGGCACGCCGTCAAATGCCGGAGTTAAACGGCAGAAGGCAGGTCCGCCCTCGCCTCAGAAGGCCTCACAATCACTGGAACCCGTGGCAGGACTGTCTGAGGTCCTGGCCGAAATAAAAGCGGTGCGCTCGATGGTCGCCGCGAATGGAGACACGCTTGCGGAGGTACAAGCTGAGATCCTGGAACTAAAAGAGCTGAAGGAGCAGATACTTGTAATGGAAGGCCGGGTCTCAGTTGTGGAAGGCCACGTGGCGTCACACGATGCACGGATCAAGCAAGTGGAGCGGCTCTGTAAGCGGGTGGACGGCCTAGAGCAACAACTGGAGGATCAGAGTAATCGGGCTCGGAGGAACAACATTAGAATTGTGGGACTCCCGGAGGGAGTTGAAGGGGGCAATGCGGTGGAATTCCTGGAGAAAATGCTCCCGAAACTGCTGCGGTTGGAATTCTCGCAGACTTTTGAAGTCGACAGGGCCCATCGGGTCCCCACGAATATCAGCCCACAAGTGCGGGTGCCGCGCCCGATGATCTTGAGGGTGCTGCGGTACTCTCATGTGGCAGCGATAATGGCGGCAGCAGCGCGAACACGGGCGCCTATAACATATGAGGGCCACACTGTTGCACTATATCCTGACTTTAGTAAAGCCACTGTAAATAGGAGGAAGCAGCTCCTGGCGTTTAGACCAAGGTTGCAGAAGCTACAAGCCCGATATGGTTTGTTCTATCCCGCCCGGATGCGGATCACGCTGCACAATCAAACCAGATCCTTCGATGATCCGGTGGCCCTGCAAGCTTATCTGGAGGAAAAGGAGGCGGCCTTCATGCAATGAATTGCATTCCCTCCTGTGTTTCTGGCTACATGGTGTTGGTGCCCTGCTTGCAGTGTCGGGGACGTGGCATACAGGATGATTGACGCTTTGACTCCTATTTGGTGAAATGAATGTGGACTCCTGCAGCCATAAGGCTTTTTTCTGGCCCTCGGGCTGAGGAAGCCGGACCCATGTGCGCCTGTTTTGCTGGTTGTTTTATGCGTGCGGTGTTGCCTGGGTCCAGAAATGTTACTGATGCGGGTGGGTCGTTGTGGTTTTGCGGGTGGTAGGGGGGGGGAGGAGGGGGGGTAGGGGGAAGAGGCAATGAGAAAGTTGGGTAGTGATAGTCTAATTGTGTGATTATTGTTAGAGTGATAGGATATTGTATGAATGTTGCTAGGGCTGAAACTGGGATGGAGCGGGTGGTTGTGGTATCTCGCTGTGGGGGTTTGTCCGGAGATTTTGTTCATGGGGGTGGGGGAGGGGGGTGTTAGGGGGGTCGCCCTGGGAATACTGGGTATGGCATCTGAACTTGGGCTTTTTAGTAATATCTGGAGAGGAATCCTCTGGATTGGTGGGCTGATCTTGCTTCATGGGGCCAATTAAATTGTTATCTCTGAACGTCAAAGGGGTCCTTCATCCTATTAAAAGAAAGAAAATATTACTTTTCTGTGATAAGCAGGCAGCAGACATTATTATGTTACAAGAAACGCATTTGTCATCCTCTGAAACACAGAAACTTGGCCTAGGAAATTTCCTTGTGGTTGGGCATTCTCCCGCGTGGGGGAAGAAAAATGGGGTTGCTATTCTTGCACATAAACGGCTAGACCTGCACGTGGTGCGGGAACAGGCTGATTCCGCAGGAAGGTGGGTTAGGATATTGGTTCAACTTGGGGGTATTAAACTGGCACTTATGAATCTCTATGGCCCAAATGTGGATGACGTGGCATTCTTCCAGAAACTTTCTGAGGTAGTACGAGAGTGGGATGAATACCCTTGGATCATTGGGGGGGATTTCAACCTTGTTCTCGACCCACTCCTAGATAGGTCCCCATATCGCTCCTGCCACCGTAGTAGAGCGCATGTGGTCCTTTTGTCCCTTATGAGGGATGCAGGGTTGGTAGATGTATGGCGGCTATTTCACCCGGTAGATAGGGAATATTTATTTATTTATTTATTTATTTATTTAGAACACATTTATATACCGCTGCTTCCAGCGATCAGTAGCGGTTTGATTCTTCTTTTGGGGATGTCGATCAGGACAGGGTGGGGGAGTAAATACATAGAGGACTTGGGGGGTCACGGCACACATATTTAAGGTTTTGGGGGTAAACATATTTACATTTATATAATACATATAATACATATTTACAGATTGGGGAAATCTCATTTTACTTGGCTATACATGGTTACACAAGGCGGATTTTCAATGTACGTATTTCTTTGTTACGTTTTCCTGGATTTTGTGACTTATTGCTGGTTGTAATAGCATTTAAATAGGTGTGTTTTTAACTCTTTCCTGAAACTTTTCATGTCCTGGGTTAGCCGCAGGTCAACAGGGAGCTGATTCCATATAGTGGGCGCAGCGAAAGAGAAGGCTCTGCGACTTGTACTTGTTTTCACAGTTCGTATTGCGTTAGGGACCTGCAGGGTGCCCAAGTTGTTAGTTCTTCTATTTCTATTTGCTGGTTGTATGTTGATAAGAGAGGACAGGAACGAGGGGGCTATGTCGTTGATCAGCTTGAACGTTGTTACTATCATCTTGTACTGTGCCCTAGCAGCAACTGGAAGCCAATGAAGGTCGATCAATATTGGGGTGATGTGGTCAGTTACTCTTGTTCCCATTATTATTCTAGCTGCGACATTCTGGGCCATTTGAAGGATACCCAGTGATTTTTTGGGTAGACCTTGTAGGATGGCATTACAGTAGTCGAGGTGCGGCATGACTAGTGCTTGGGCCACTGACCTGAAATCGCCTGGTGCTATTATTTTCCTTAGAGGTTGTATCACCCTAAGTTTATAGAAGATGGCTTTGTTTGTTTTACGCATGTGTTTCTCCATTCTTAGGTTGCAGTCGAGTGTGACACCTAGATATTTGATTTCTTCTTTTGCTTTGTATGTGTTGTTGCACAGGGTGATTGAGTCAGGTGACTTGAAGTTGGGTTTGTTGGACATGTACATTACCTCCGTTTTTTTGTGGTTTATCGTCATGTTATTTTTCTGTAGCCATATCAACATTTCGTTCAGGCAGTTTTCGAGCTGTGCATATTTGGGGTCGGCGACGTCCAGTTGCGTGTAGAGCATAATATCATCTGCATAGATGTGGTAGTTGATGCTATGTCTTTTGAAGATTTCACAGAGGGGTCTCATGTAGATATTGAACAGCAGTGCTGAGAGTGCTGAGCCCTGTGGTATGCCCTGCATTTGAGTGAATGGAATAGCTTCTTCCCCATTAAATTGTACTTGGGGCCTTCTGTTAGATATATAGGAGGATAACCATTTGAGGGGGGTTCCCTCAACTCCTATGGATTCTAGCTTACTAAGGAGTATCTCATGATGTACCGTGTCAAAGGCGGCGGAGATGTCAATGAAAATGAGTATGAACATTTTCTTTGTGTCTTCTAGTCCTTTAAGTAGGTTGTTCATCAGTGCTATGAGAAGTGTTTCCACTCCATGGTTTCTTCTGAATCCGTATTGTTGTTTGTCCAGGGTATCCTGTTCGTCGAGGTGGTCTTGAAGTTGCAAGAGTACTGCCTTTTCTATGATTTTTGCCAGGAAAGCGATGCTTGATATGGGGCGGTATGATGATGGGTCTTCTTTGTTGAGGGAATTATTCTTTAGGATCGGCCTTATTATAGATTGTTTTAGTTTCTCCGGCATTTCTCCTTGGCTTAGTGATTGGTTAACAATGTGGGCTATTTGCTGGTTTATCTCATTTTTTGCCGCTTTGATCCAGGCAGTTGGGCAGGGGTCAAGTGGTGAGGTGGTGGTGTTTATGGAGGTTAAGATGTTGGTGGTTTGTTGTTTGTCAATGTTGCGGAATTTGCTCCATGTAGATTCTTGTTTCATCTTTGTTCGTTGGTGTGGTGTTTCTAGGGCAAATGTGGGGGTGTTAGTATTCAGTTTGCTTGCGTAGTGATCTGCTAGTGTTTGTGGGTGTATTGAGTTATCCTGAGGTTCAGGGAGGGCTGTCTTTGTAAGTGATTTTACTAGGGCGAAAAGCTCCCGTGGTTTGTTAATGGCTTTGTTCAGTATGTTGGTATGGTGTAACCTTTTTGCTGTGTTTATTTCCTCTTTGTAGTTTGCGAGGAGATTAAGGTACACTGTCCTGAGTTCAGTGGATTTGGTGTGTCTCCACTTTCTTTCATGCTTCCTGAGCTCTCTCTTCATTTTGGTCAACGTACTGGTGTACCAAGGTTCATTTTGTTGTTTCGATGCGTTTGGCGTCTGAGTCTCTTTGAGAGTTGCTATGGTCCGGATTCCGGTGTCCCATTCATTTGCTAAGTCATTGAGGTTTGTTTTGTCGAGGTCTATATGTGATTTGATGGACTCAATTAGACCTTCCATGTTTGGTTTGTTGAACCGTCGTTGTTGTTGTGTTGTTCTTTTTGCTTTGGTGTCTTTAGACAGGTTCGGTAATTTTAACTGTATATTGATTTGGTGGTGGTCTGACCAGGGTAGCGGATTGATCCCTATCTTGGGCTTCTCGTCCTTGTCTTGAGCATTTTTGGGTGTGAAAACCATGTCTAGGGTATGACCTTTATCATGGGTGGGTTCTGTGATTTGTTGCTGGTAGCCTAGTTGGGTCATGGCTTCCAGGAAGGTGGTTGTATTTGTGGCAGATGTTGTTGCTAAGTTTAAGTCTCCTAGTACAATTTGGAATTTTCTAGGTTGGGTTGATGAAATTATTTCCAATGCTGATGCTAGTATCTCATATTGTTGTGTGGGGGGTCTGTATATCAAGCAGACGGATACAGCGGGGTTTTCAATCTTGAGTATGTCTATGTCTGGATTTGAGTTCTGATACGTGCTGGTGAGTTTCAGGTTCTCTTTTGCTATTATGAGTACACCTCCACCCTTTTTATGGGATCGGGGACAGTTATAGATGTTATATCCAGGTTTGCTGATCTGATTTAATATGGCTGAGTCTGTTTCCGTGACCCATGTTTCGGTTATACATAGGATGTCTGGTTTTTCATCTGTGATGATGTCGTAGATTATGTGGGTTTTATTTCTGATTGAGCGGGCGTTTATGAGTATGATGTTGCTGTTTTTGTCTGTGTGTGTTGTAGCATGGTTGGTGGTGGTTTCTGATTTCGCCTGGTTGTGTGGGCGTGTTTGTGTTACAATTGGCTTGTGCTTTCTCCGATTTTTAGTCGACTTTCTTGCGGAGAGTTTATGAACGTGTGTGTGCCACAGGTTTTTCTGTGAAGTAGTATGGTGCGAGTAATAGTGGTTGTGTTGTTTGGATGGTGTAGAGGTTGTAGAATGGGGTGTAGAGATATGAGAGGGGTCGGTAAAGGTTTTGGTTTAATGCATAAGCAGGAATTAGTGTGAGCAGGTATATCACTATGTACCAGATTTGGGCCTTCATTTTTAGTTGTTCTAGTAGTTCCGTAAGTGCCTCTTGGTCTGAGCAGTTTAGTTTTCGTATCTGATGTTCGGTTTGTAATTTCGGATTTGTATTCTTAACAATCGTGGGTAGTGACCGTATTACTTATAAGCGATAGCTTGTAGCAGCAAGTATCAATAATATTACTTATATGTGTTAGATAGTCTCAGTAAGTATCAACAGCCTCTATTATCAACAGCAAGTATCAACAGCATCTAGTATCAACAGTAAGTATCAACAGTATCTAGTGTGTGGCATCAAACTTAACAATACATCCTTCTAAGTGTTAGTTTGTGGCAGCAATTATTAACAATGTCAGTTGTAATCTAGTGTACATGACATATCCCTGGGTTAATAGTATTAATCTTAACATTCATGGGTAATAACAAAATGGCCTATAAACGATAGCAGGTAACAACAGCATCAGTGAGAAACAACACTGCCCTGGGTTTCTAGTTCCAAAACGAATTGCTACCGTTTGCATTGATACTTTCTTATGCAGGCAGGAAAAGACGCCTAGTTGCGGATGATGAGACTGTTGTAATCAGCTGATGAAAACTCAAATATGCATCAATTATTGTTAAAGAGTGTAGCTAAGGCACACAGGTTCGACCAGCCAGGTGGTTAGTGTCTATTTCGGTTTGAAGGAGGTAGCGTTGCTAGCTGAGTATAACTCAATTGAGAGTGACTTACTTTCTATTCTGCCCCGCATGAATCTCATTCGCGGATCGACTATTTCATAGTGTCCCAAGGTCTTATCGGCTCAGTGATACACTCACATATAGGGGAAATGCATATCTCGGATCATGCTTACATTTCACTAGAGGTGCAGGTGGAAGGACAGGGCAAGCGTACCCCAACCTGGTTCTTTCCAAGAGATTTGCTCAAGGACCCAGTCTACTGCGCTTGTATACGTGCTGCCTCTCTTCGTTATTTTGAAACGAATCTTCCTGACGCTACCCCTGCCTGGGCTTGGTGGGAGGCCTTCAAAGCGGTAATTAGAGCAGAAACCACCAGCTATAAAATTAAAGTGATTAGGGAAAGGAAGAGGAAGCTGCAGGAGCTCTCGTTACAGATTCAAGCTGGGGAACGATTGCTGATTGCTAGGACAGAACCGTGTATTTTGTTGAGGCTGCAAAAGCTCCGTTTCCAATATAATATGTGCTTGACCGCTGAGGTGCGGGTAACGGACGATCAGGCGCGAGGTAGGTGGTATGGGGAGGGTAATAAAGCGGGACGGTTGCTGGCGTGCACACTCCGCCCTCGCTCTGCCCGGCCAAAAGTGACCGCTATTCTCCACGGGGTGCGTGGATTGTTGACGGCGGAGAAAGATATGGCTGACGTGTTTCGGGAATTCTATAGCGGTCTGTATACGTCTGAGGCGGTGGCAGACCCAGGGGCTTTTCAAGAGTTATTTGGTCCTGTGCCGCACCCTAAGCTTTCGGCAGCTCAGGTGAGCCTATTGGATGACCCCTTGACTTTGGAGGAGCTTCGGGCGGGTTTGAAGGGTATGAAACAGGGTAAAGCAGCAGGACCGGATGCAATTCCGGCAGAGTTCTATCAGGTGTTTGCGGACGATCTCTTGCCCAGCCTTTTAGTGTACTTCCAGGCACTTTTGGAGCAGGTCCCAGGGGTGGGGTCTTTTAGTGATGCGATCATTGTTCTCTTGGAAAAGCCAGGGAGAGATCCCCATAAAGTGGAGAATTACCGGCCGATATCATTACTAAATGCAGATTATAAGTTATTTTCTACTGTCTTAGCACACCGAATGGCTCAGGTGGTGTCCTCGCTTATACACCCTGATCAATGTGGTTTCATCCCTGGACGCTCTACTTCGGATAATGGGCGGCTATTGTTGAATCTGCTCTCAGTAGCGGAGATTTTGCAGGAACCTATAGTTGGGCTTTCCGTAGACGCGGAGAAGGCCTTTGATCGGCTAGAGTGGGGGTTTTTAAATCAGGCTCTAGCATGGTTTGGATTTGGGGAGCGGTTCCGGCACATGGTCCAGCTCTTGTATGCGTCCCCCTCGGCTAAGATTCTGGTGAATGGCACGCTTTCCTCTCCTTTTGGTCTCCAGAGGGGGACTAGGCAGGGGTGCCCGTTATCCCCCCTACTTTTTAACATTGCGTTAGAGCCCTTGGCTATACTGTTGAGGCAGGATGGGGCAATCCAGGGACTGGAAATAGCAGGTCACCAGGTAAAGTTGTCGGCCTATGCAGATGACTTGTTGTTATTTCTGCAACCTCCTGCGATACGGAGAGTGTTGGAAATCATCTCTGCCTATGCCGACCTTTCAGGTTATAAAATTAATTGGACGAAATCCACGGCCTTTCCCATGAATAGGTTGACCTTCTCCTCCCAGGTGGCAGAATTCCCCTTCAAGTGGGAAGCCTCTCAGGTTCAATATCTAGGGGTGCAATATTGTGCGTCCCTTCAGGAGACGGTGCAGTGTAATGTGCGAGTTATTAAGGAGATGGTGCAGAAGTTCGTCTTGCAATGGTCCCCCTTACATCTCTCCTGGTGGGGTAGGCTGCATTCCATTAAGATGGTTTTGGTTCCTAAGATTAATTATATTTTGGGGATGCTTCCCCTGTGTTTCCCGAAGTCCTTCTATAAGGGGGTGGAGCGTCTGCTGACGGCCTTTCTCTGGCAAGATAAACCCCCCCGGATTGCGGTTTTTAAGTTAAAAGCTAGCAAAGAGAGGGGTGGAGTGCAATTTCCGGATTTTGAATGGTACCACCAGGCGCTCCTCTTAAAGCAGGGGCTGCAGTGGATGGATTCTGGGCCGCCGGAGGATTTGCCGGTTTGGGCCCAACTGGAAAAGAAGCTCATGTCCCCTGTCCCTATGGATCTGCTGCTAGGTATGCAGGTCGGTGAACAGGAGAAGGGTCGTGCGGTTATTCATGCTACTCAGATGGTCTTCAAGTTTCTGGAGGGTGCCACGGGGTGCGATCAGCGCCTTTCAGTTTTTCATCCTATTTGGCTCAACCCCAAGTTGAAAATAGGGCAACGACCCATTGATTGGAAGAGGTGGCAGGCTGCTGGGATTTGGGTTGTTGGACAGTTGATGCTGGGTGGTGGGTGGAAAGGTTTTGAGACTCTCCAAACGGAGTATGGTATTCCTACCGGCTGTTACTTTCAGTGGCTCCAGTTACTTCACTGTTTAAAAGGGGCCCTACGGGAAGGGATGGTCATTGTAGACTGCTGGGGGCTTAAGAAGGTAGTAGACACGATTGTAGATACAGATCTGCGCATGGCCCATATATATGCAACCTTGAGGGATGTGATGGCGGGGGAAGAGAACAAAGTTGGCCGTAGTTGGGCGTTGGAGGTCGAGTACGAGCTCCCTCCCCGTTCCTGGGAGTTATTGTGGGGCACAGTTAGCAGGGTTTCGAAAGCTGCCTCCCTCACACAGTCACTGTATTTTATGCTCCATCGAGCCTATCTTACGCCTGTTAAGGTGTCGAAATGGGACTCAGCGACTTCCACTAAGTGTTGGTCATGCCGGTCGGGTCTAGGCACCCTAAGGCATATGTTATGATTGTTGCTATGTTCAGAGTTATTGGCAGGAAGTATGGAGCAGGATCAGCCGTATCTTAGGGTTCTCTGCCCCGCTGCGCTGGGATATTGTTATATATCGCTCCTGCGCGAGCAGCTTACCGATTACTAAAGATCAGTACTGTTTGTTTAATTTCCTGATGGCTGTTGCGCTGAAGGTGATCATCACCAATTGGAAAGACTCCTCTAAGTTGGATGTATACCTGTGGTGGGGCCTGGTTTGTACCTATGCTGGCTTCGAGAAGGCGTTAAAGTCGCAGGTAGCCCAGGGGGTTCAGCGGCGTCGGCAGCGTAGCTCTGGTGCCTTCGTCGCTGCCCCTCCAGGGGATAGATGGCAGTTGTTGAATGATTATGTGGCCCGTGCTAAATGTACTTTTACTCCATAGAGGTATAACTGATGATAGCTGTAATGTGTGGGTTAATATGTGGGGGCTCCCAGGGGGCTGGGGGGGGGGGTGGGGTGGGGGTGGGAGGGGTCTTATGTTGTTGATTGTAGGTGTATTGTGTATTGTTTGTTGTTTTGTTGGTTGCTGTAGTGTTCTTAAAAGGTTTAAATAAAGGTTTAAAAAAAAAAAAAAGAAGACTTAAACCCCTCCTCACCACAGAACACTTCCGTACCGTATGCCAAGCTCTAATTACTCCCTTACTGGACTTCTGCAACCCCATCTACCTTGAGCTAACAAAACAAACACTCAAACCACTACAACTAGCACAAAACACTGCAGCCCGCATAATATCTGGTTCAACAAGACATGAACACATTACTCCTGTTCTGAAAGACCTACACTGGCTCCCAATCAGTTCTCGCATCAAATACAAAACAATCATAAACATATTCAAGATCAAACACCACACTTCAGCCAACAGCCTGCACACCCTCATACAACCAGACACCAGCACTCGCCCAAGAAGAAAAGGAACCGCCAACAGAGTAAACACCCCGAATGACTTCAGAAAAACACGCAAGGACACCACAGAGAGAGCTCTCTCCCTGGCTGCCCCAACAATATGGAACTCCCTCCCAGATGAACTGAGATCGACAACTGACCTCAAAGACTTTCGCAAACAGCTGAAGACAACGCTGTTCATAGCACACTACGGACATATTACTTAATCATACTAACAGGAACCTCCACCTTCCCCTCCCAACCGTGATAAGAAAATGTTCAACGGCTCATGATATATCTCAAACCCTAATTGTATAGAACAATGTATTATAGCTCATGCTGTACTATAGCTCACAATGTACATAGTTCAACCTAATCTGTTACACTAACCTCTTACACACAAATCACGACATTTTTTTCACTGCATGAAATACCCTTCCACTACTCTTGATTGTATTGCTGTGACACCGCCTTGATTGTATGATAAGGCGGTATAGAAATACCATTAAATAAATAAAATAAATAAATAAATAAAATTATCTTCAGCTCCTTGGATTGATGGCAGTGACAATAAAGATGGTATGCCATGGGCGCATGCTCACATGTGGCCACTCCAACAGTCCTTGCTAACTCTGTGGTCCTTGAGTCCTCAGGAGTTCAAGCTGAGGCTGTGCTCCCGATGATGATGAAGGCCAGCCTAGGGTGGTGGCAGCAGCCCTGTTATCTGAGGAAGGCATGCTGCTGGACGATTTCTCCTGGATCCTCTTGATAATAGATGCCAGTCTCTCAGGCTAGGAAGCCCATTGCCAGAACTACACGGCCCAGGGCCGTTGAAAATTTAGGTAAGTGGTGTGGTCCATCAACCGCGTTGAGGTGAGAGCCATTAGGTTGGCTCTTCTGCATTTCTGGCCCCTGGTCAAGAGCCTGGTGGTTTGCATATTTTCGGACAACACCATGGCAGTGGCTTATGTTAATCAGCAAGGTAGCATGAGGAGTGCTGGGGTAGCCCTAGAGATGGCTGTCCTATTTGCCTGGGTGGAGAAGAACCTCCTAGCTTTGTCGGCTCAGAACATATTGCTGGGATGGACAGTGCGGCAGTGGACTTTCTCAGCAGGTACTCTCTTGATCCAGAAGCGTGAGAGTTGAGTCAGGAGGTGTTTCAGTTGATTCTGCTTGGCTGAAGTCACCCCAAGATGGATCTAATGGCGACCCTCTCCAATGCCAAAGTGTGCTGCTGCTTCCGTCACTGCATGGAGATGGGATCCGAGGGCATTGACACACTGGTTCAGCCTTGGCCAAGTCAATGCCTGCTGTGTTTCCTCTGTGGCTTCTGGTTGAATGTGTGATTTGGTGTATAGAGCACCCCCCCCAGGAAGGGTGATTCTGGTGGAGCCAGACTGGCCTCAGAGAACATGGTTCGGAGATCTGATGCAGCTCCTGCAGGCACCATTTCTTCGTTTACCTCTGTCTCGGGGCCTCTTGTATCAGGGACCAATTGTCCTGGAGGACCCAGTTCCCTTCTCACTTATGGCTTGGCTCTTGAAAGGAGATGGCTAGCACGTAAGAGCTACTCTCCAGCAGTAGTTTGCACTTTGCTTGGAGCCCGGAGGAGGTCTACAAATGTTGCTTACGTGTGGGTCTATTGCCTCTTTGAGCAATGATGCGGTACACGGCAGCTAGCTCCTGAGATGGCCAAGATGCCATCTCTGTTGGCCTTTCTTCAGGATGGTCTGGAGAAGGGTCTTTCTCTTAGCTCCCTGAAGGTTCAAGTGGCAGTTTTGGCTTGGTTCAGAGGTCTCTAGCCTTACACCTGGATGTTTCTTGCTTTCTTCAGGGGGTTCAGTATCTGCATTCTCCTCTTCAGTCTGTGGTCCTTCCCTGGGATCTGTTTCTGGTGCTCAGGGCCTTGATGTTGGTGCCCTTTGAGCTGTTGAAGCTGGCTACTTTGAAAGATTTTGACACTCAATATGGTCTTCTTGGTTGTGATTTGATCCGCAAAGCAGATTTCCGAGCTACAAACTGTCTTACTGAGATCCTTACCTATCCTTTTCTGAGACGACCCATTTCTATTCAGCCTGTGCCTGCCTTCCATATCTAAGGTGATTTCTCCCTTTTATGTAAACCAGGTGGTTTGCCTGCCCTCCTTCTCAAAGGAGCAGTATTGGGGGAAGTATAAGGATCTTTGCCTTGTGGATGTCTGGAGGGTGCTTCTCTGGTGCTTGGAGGTTACAAATTCTTTTTGTAAGTCTGACCATCTTTTTGTGCTGTTTTATGGCCTCTGCAAAGATGACACAGCAGTTAAGTCTACATTGGGGCACTGGATTAACAAAGCTATTGCCACTGCAGAACTGGATGGTTCTGGAGAGTTTGCACACTCATTCTACCAGAGCGCAAGCATCCTCATGGGTGGAGCATAGCTCGGTAGGCCCTGCTGACATTTGTCTGGAGGCATCATGGTCATCGCTTTTCCCTTTTGTGAAGCACTACCGCTAGGACGTCTATGTGTGGGCAGAAATGGCCTTTGGCTCCAAGGTTTTGCGAGCTGCTGTGTCTATCTCTAAGAACAAGCAGGAATATAGTCCTCACATATGGGTGACATCGGGTACCGATGGAGCCTGCACAGGAAGCTCCCCAGCTACCAATAGTAAAGCCTTTGGGGGCTGTTCACAGTGCCTGCCCTGCTGACTTCCTGCTCTCTTAACTGACTCTCCTCAGTTCTCCTTTTTCTGTGGAGCCGACAGGTCTTCCTCCTGTCACCGCTGAAGAAACTCTTTTGCCTATCACCGCTGTATCGACAGATACTTCACTTTTTTCTTCATTCTTCTTATTCTTTAATTTTATTCTTATCATTCAAAAAAACCCATACAAAAACAAGCCCCTTTTCCCTTCAGGGCCTCCTGTGCCCTGTGGGCCTACTGTTTTTTTCTCCAACATGGAGAAGCCCACCAGTGGATTTAAGAAATGTACAAATTGTTCCGGCACCATATCAATCACCGACAAACATGATTGGTGCCTTAAATGTCTCGGTCTGGACCACATTCCCCATGCATAAGTACTCCCTTTGTAAACAAATGACAAAAAGGGGCCCCGGGAACCGGGCCAAGAAATTCGGGGAACCTTTTCCCTCAGACACCCTGTCCTTGGCCTCGACTTCTTCAAGGGCGTCATCAGGATCTCCACCTTCCAAACACTCTAAAGAATCCAGCCACGGAGACAAAAAAAGTCAAAGAAACTTTCTCCATTATGCCTCTAAAAAGACAAATTACCCACCCAAGAATTCTTAGACATTGAAGGAATCGAGCCAGAAGTCCAGAGACCCTTCCGGTAAGTCTTGAACATTAAGGGAGCAGTCCAGAGAGCGGTCCCGCTCACTCTGGGAGTCGTCCAGGACTTATCAGACTCCAGTCACAGGTCCAGGCATCCCCGGCGGAAGGACTTGTCCTCCAAAGCCTCTGTAGGGATTAGAGAGGTACCGGAGCCTTGGCCTCCGTTGAACCCATGAAGCCATGCACTGGCACGGTGGCAACCAACCCCGTTCCATCTGGGGACCAGGCACAGGCTACTTCCTTAGGCCAACACATGCTGACGTTGCAAAGGACCTTGGCAGCTCTACTGGCGGCCTCGGTGCAAGTGGCCATCGACATCGCCCTTGATGCCTCGGCAAACATCGACATTTCCGATGTCATCGATACAGCTTCCTCGAAGCTTGGAGGTTCTGGTTCCGATACAGATACCTTCTCTGATGCCATCGTCTGCAGATCCTTCGTGGTCAAGGCATCACTTGGAACCGGAAGACATCAACCAGCATTGTTGAGACACTCGACGTCAAACATCTATACTCTCCGGCGTCTGATACAGATTACTCAGACTCGGGCCATTGGTCCCTAGACTCCGATGACCTCCATCACTTTGCAGCGGAAAACTCACCTCCAACAACCAGCACCCGGAGGAAATCCCCTCCGGAGGATATGTCGTTTCAAATGTTCATCAGGGTCATGGCAGCTGGCCTGTCCAGCCAGGCGGCATAGGAACCGGAGCCTTGGGCAGAGGAACTGGAGATACTCCAGTATCTCACTGCACTGAAAGAGGCCACTATCCTTCTGGTGCATCGTATACTCCACAAATTAATGTTGAGGATATGGGAGACGCCTCTCACTATTCCGCCCAAAAGTTGTCGCGTGCCTGGCTGCCTGGGATTTCAAAAACCACAGTTCCCTCACCATTCAATGGTGGTGGAATTGGCAATGTGCCGCATTAAAAGCAGGAAAAACCATGCCTCCATACTTCCAGGTTGGAAACCTCAATTCCTTCATTTGCCGCATGTTCCAGGGCTCGATGCTGGCTAGCAGAATTAATTCCTACAGACTTTATATGGGTATGTTCCTGAAGAAACTAAAGGACTGGGAGGGTTTTCTTCCTTTCCTCCCAGAGGAAAAACGACCAGCTTTTCAGGCAGTCTTGTCTTATAGTCAGAACATGTTGCAATTTGTTAACCGAACAGCTTTTGATGCGTTTGAATCATGTAGTAGAGTTTCATTTATAGCTATAGGGCCAAGATGACTACATAAGAACATAAGATGTGCCATACTGGGTCAGACAAAGGTCCATCAAGCCCGGTATCCTGTTTCCAACAGTGGCCAATCTAGGTCATACGTACCTAGCAGTTTCCCCAAAAGACACAGGTTCCACAATGCTTGTACTGGGTCAAGCATTGATATCCTGGGTCCCTTCTTAATAATGGTTTATGGACCTTTCCTCCAGGAACTTGTCCAAACCTTTTTTAAACCCAGCTACACTAACAGCCTTTACTACATCCTCCGGTAACAAATTCCAGAGTTTGATTACACGTTGAGTGAAAATTTTTTTTGTTTTATTAGTCTTAAATAGTTTACCCTGTAGCTTCATTGCATGTCCCCTAGTCTTTCTATATTCTGACAACATAAACAATCGATCTACGTTTACCCGTTTCACTCCGTTCATTAATTTATGGACTTCTATCATATCTCCCCTCAGCCGTCTCTCTTCCAGGTTAAAGAGCCCTAACCTTTTTAGCCTTTCTTCATAGGTGTATCCTTCCATCCCCTTTACCATTTTGGTGGCTCTTCTCTGAACCTTTTCTAAAATCGCAATATCCTTTTTAAGATACGGCGACCAGAATTGCACACAATATTCAAGGTGCGGTCTCACCATGGAACGATATAGAGGCATTATAATATCTTTTTTTTTATTTTCCATTCCTTTCCTTATGATACCTAGCATTCTATTTGCTCTCTTGGCCGCCGCTGCACACTGGGCCGAGGGTTTTAACATGGTATCCACAATGACGCCTAAATCTTTTTCCTGGGTGGTGGTTCCTAATGTGGAACCTTGCATCGTGTAACCATAGTTTGGGTGGTTCTTCCTTAGGTGCATAACTTTGCACTTGTCCACATTAAATTTCATCTGCCATTTTGATTCCCAGTCTTCCAATTTATCAAGATCCTCTTGCAATTTTCCACAATCCTCTTGGGTCTTAACAACTTTAAATAGTATTGTGTCATCTGCAACTTTTATACCTCACTCGTTATTCCACTTTCCAGGTCATTTATGAATATGTCAAAAAGCAGCGGACCCAGCACAGATCCCTGGGGTACACCACTATTCACCTTTCTCCATTGGGAAAATTGGCCATTTAGCCCTACCCTCTACTTTCTACCTTTTAACCAGTTCCTGATCCACAGTAGTATACTGCCTCCTATCCCATGACTCTTTAGTTTTGCCAAAAGCCTCTGATGAGGGACCTTGTCAAAGGCTTTCTGAAAGTCCAGATACACTATATCAACCGACTCACCTTTGTCCACCTGTTTATTCACACCTTCAAAAAAACATAACAGATTAGTAAGACAAGATCTTCCTTGTCTAAAGCCATGTTGGCTGTCTCCCATTAGGCCATGACTATCTACATGTTGAGTAATTTTATTCTTTATGATGGTTTCTACCATTTTTCCCGGTACTGACGTCAGGCTCACCGGTCTGTAGTTTCCCGGATCACCCCTGGAACCCTTTTTAAAAATTGGTGTTACATTGGCGATCCTCCAATCTTCAGGTATTAGAGATGATTTTAATGATAGTTCACAGATTACTAATAGCAGATCTGCAATCTCATATTTCAGTTCTTTCAACACCCTTGGATGTATACCATCCGGCCCAGGTGATTTGCTACTCTTCAGTTTATCTAATAGTTGTAATACATCTTCCCGATGTATCGATATTTCCTTCAATCCTTCCGTACCTTTAAATACCACTTCAGTCATGGGTAACATCCCTACATCTTTCTCAGTAAAGACCGAAGCAAAGAATTCATTCAGTCTCTCCGCTATCGCCTTGTTGCCTCTTAGTGCCCTTTTAACTGCTCTATCATCTAATGGACCAACTTGACTCTCTCACAGGTTTTTTGCTACGAATGTACTTGAAAAAGTCTTTATTTTGCGTTTTTGCTTCCGCAGCAAGCTTCTTCTCAAATTCTCCCTTTGCCTGCCTAATCAATGCCTTGTATTTGACTTGCCAGTGCTTGTGCTATTTCCAGGTTTCATCGTTTGGCTCTTTTTTTCCATTTCCTGAAAGATGCTTTTTTGGCAACAACAGCCTCTCTGACCTCACCTTTAAACCATGCTGGCAGTTTTTTGGACTTCCTTCCACTTTTCTTAAAGCGTGGAATACAGCTGGTCTGGGCTTCCAAGATAATATTTTTCAACAACACCCATGCTTGATGTAAGTCTTTAACCTTTGCAACTGCTCCTTTTAGTTTTTTCTCAACTATTTTCCTCATTTTATCATAGTCTCCCTTTCGAAAGTTAAAAGGTAGTACTGTGGATTTCCTTACTATCCCTCCTCCACTAATTAAATCAAAGGCGATCATGCTATAATCACTATTGCTAAGTGGCCCCAACAACCATATCTCTTGCACTAGATCTGGTGTTCCACTAAGGACTAGGTCTAATATGGCTTCCCCTCTGGTCGGTTCATGAACCAGCTGCTCCAAGAAGCAGTCTTTTATTTCATCTAGGAACTTTATCTCCCTAGCATGTCCTGCTGTGACACTGACCCAGTCGATACCGGGTTAATTGAAATCACCCATTATTATTACTGCACTGTAACATTTGTTAGCTTTCTTGATTTCTTTGAGCATTTCATCATCCATTTGTTCATTCTGGCCAGGCGGTCGATAGTACACCCCCACTGCCATCGCCTTCCCCTTTTTACATGGAATTTCAATCCATAGAGATTGTACAGCAAATTTTGTTTCCTGCAAAACTTTAATCCTTTCTGACTCAATGCCCTCTCTAACATAGAGCACAACCCCTCCACCAATTTGATCAGCTCTATCATTACGATATAGTTTGTACCCAGGTATCAGTGTCCCACTGGTTGTCCTCCTTCCACCATGTCTCTGATATTCCAATCATATCTAACCTTTCATTTAGTGCTATATATTCGAACTCTCCCATCTTATTTTTTAGACTTCTAGCATTTACATACAAGCATTTTAGAGACTGTATTTTATTCATATAAATTTGGCTATTGGTAGACATGGGTAATTTGGGATCTTTAAGCTCTGTCTGCTCCATACCTGAGGGCATTTGGGCTACTTTACTCTTTTTTGGAACCTCTCTGCTTTTGGTAGTATCCTTCAAGGATACATTCTTCCGAACCATCCGCTCTTGGGCGACTGTCGGCTTTCCCCTAATATCTAGTTTAAAAGCTGCTCTATCTCCTTTTTAAAGGTTAATGCCAGCAGCCTGGTTAAGGTGAAGCCCATCCCTTTGGAAGAGCCCCTTCTTTCCCCAGAATGTTCCCCATTTCTTAATAAACCCCAAACCCTCATCACTGCACCATTGTCTCATCCATGCATTGAGACTCTGGAGCTCTGCCTGCCTTTTGGGTCCTGCTCGTGGGACGGGAAGCATTTCGGAGAACGCTACCCTGGAAGTTCTGGATTTCAACTTCAAACAAACTGACTTCAGGCTTCTGACTTGGAACAGTGGTTCTCTGGGAACAAGCAGGAAGTTAGTCCTCACATATAGGTGACATCGGCACCGATGGCACCCTTGTGGAAGCATTCCCAAGCTTTCTAAGAAAATCTTTAGGAGATTCCACCACACATGCGTGGTCCCCTTCCTGCCCCAGGGTGCCATCTTGTTCAGTTTCCTTTTTTTCCGTGGAGCCCTTCAAATGTTTGTCTGGGAAAAAGTTGATTTTTCTCTCTGAGTTTCATGCTCATCTCTGGTATCGCACTGGTATTCTTCCCGCCACCGAGCTCGTTGCCTCGGCATAGAGTTCGGGTCTATTTTTGTAGTTTTCATTTCTTTTCCTGGCATCTTCATGCCTTTTTTCTCCCAACTGGCAGCTTGGAGAGTCTTCGACCTCGCAGGGGTACTTTTTTCCCCTATGGCTACCAGTGACTTTAAGAAGCCTGATTGGTGTTCTAAAATTATGTCTTTGACCAACACACCCGACTGCTGTCTCCGCTGCCTTGGGCCAAACCATGACCCAGCAGCCTGTGGTCTCTGCAAAAGGATGTCCAGTAAGGCCCTGAAGAGTCGCCAGCAGCAGGCACAATAAGTTTTTCCCAGAGTCATCGGTGCCTCCGAAGGCCAGGGCCTCATCTGAGGCCCTGGTGTCTCGGGCGGGGCCTCATTAAAAATAGGATATTAGGTTGTATTGTACTGATGAATCAGCTCTGCTGGGCGGAAGGGACAGAGGAATGATATAGCTGAACCAGAAGCAGAAGGAGCAAGGGCACCAACATTTGCTGCCCTAGCATCAGTGGTATGGACTAAATTGAATGTATGTGCCCACTTGAGTTACAGGAAGAAAGAAACCAAGCTTGAGTTTTATACTTACCTGCTTCAGAAGAAGAGCGTGTTAAGGGAACATCTATGTTAAATAAAAAAGGATAAACACACAAAGTATCCACTCTTTATACTGAATAATATAAAATTTCAGAGCTGTTGAATGATACTTACAGATAAATATAGTTGATAATTACCTGATGTTGATGGTCCAAAGTAATTGTCCATTGTAAGTTGATGTTGATCATCTGTAAAGAAAATCAAAACTGTTAAGGTATTTGGGCTTTAGGTTAAAGGGAGAAACTTGACTTATTTAAATAATTGATTATGCTTTCTTAATAAATAATAGTTAATAATTTTAATTTAATTCTCTCTATCAATCATTTTAGTTTATTATTAATTGGAGTGGAGGAGTGGCCTAGTGGTTGGGGCAAGGTACTTCAGGCCGGAAGGTTGGGGGTTCAAATCCCACTAGAGGACAGCAACCTTGGGCCGGAAGGACTGGGGTTTCTAGTCCCACAGGTGCTCCTTGTGGTCTTGGGCAAGCCACTTAACCCTCCATAGCCCATGTTCCCTGTAAAATTGTTATCTGCAAGTTATAATGCCCTGTTCAATGTAATTTCAGTTTGTTCAATGTAAACCGCATTGATGCAGAATAGCGCGGTATATACCGTATTTTTCGCACCATAAGACGCACTTTTTCTTCACCAAAAAGTGGGAGGAAAAGTGCCTGCGTCTTATGGTGCGAATATAAGAAGTTGCAGAGCGGCAGCGGGTCTGGGCGTTCCACCTCTGCTCTGCCGTCGTGTTCCTCTTCTTTCCCTCTTCTCGGTGCTGCATACAGGGACTTGAACTCCGACAGTTTCTTTTTAACGGCCTGTCCTCCTTTGGCCTTCTCCATGTGCCCTCTGTTGCCCTCTGAGGCGGGCCCCTTATCCCACTCGCCTTAACTCTGAGCTCTGGTTCTCGGTCCTGTTCCCCTGGACTTATCCTGGGATCTCTCCAATCACCCGGAGGCTTGCCGACACACTCTCTGACCTCCTCACTGCCACCGACCTCCTTTCCGTGGCTGCTTTTGGGCCCCCACTCTTCCACTCCACTGCCCTCAACGTGTGCTGTATCCTCCACTACTTCTTTCACTTTATTTGAGCTGCTTGCTGCTGTTCGCGGTCCACACCGTCTTACCTCCTCTCCCAGAGGTAGCACTCCGCAGGCCGTCCTACCTCTGCCTTCACTGCGTGGGTTCCTCCCGCGGGACTAAGCTCCCAAGTGGCACCCCGCTGCTCCGTTCACCTCAGCACGCCCTCCAGTTGTTCTTCAGGCCCACAAACGCCGGCTTTCCCGCACGGTACTGCCGCTGTCTTCTCAGCACTCTGCACTGTCCTTCGCGGTGCCGATCGCACCTTGTCTCAGCCTGCTCCTCTCTACGTCCTCTCTTTCACTTTGGGCCCGGCTTCTTCCGTCGCGGTGAAACTCCTCTGCTCACCGCCTGTCCCGGTCTACCGACCGGCGATCGCTCCTCTGCGTTCCCTACCGGGGGTCTCACCCCACTGCCTCCTTTCGTCTACGCCGCTCTGCTTGCACATTTAGGGGTTATTTCCCCCCTCAAATCGGCCGAAGACGGCGGAGCTTGGCGCTACACCGCTATTTCCTCCGATGACGTCACCGGAACCCTCATCTGTTATGTTTTTTTAAAGTGTGAATAAACAGGTGGACAAAGGTGAGTCAGTTGAAATAGTGTATCTGGACTTTCAGAAAGCCTTTGACAAGGTCCCTCATCAGAGGCTTTTGGCAAAACTAAAGAGTCATGGGATAGGAGGCATTCTACTACTGTGGATCAAGAACTGGTTAAAAGATAGAAAGCAGAGGGTAGGGCTAAATGGCCAATTTTCCCAATGGAGAAAGGTGAATAGTAGTGTACCCCAGGGATCTGTGCTGGGCCCGCTGCTTTTTGACATATTCATAAATGACCTGGAAAGTGGAATAACGAGTGAGGTTATCAAATTTGCAGATGACACAAAACTATTTAAAATTTTTAAAACCCAAGAGGATTGTGGAAAATTGCAAGAGGATCTTGATAAATTGGAAGACTGAGCATCAAAATGGCAGATGAAATTTAATGTGGGCACGTGCAAAGTTATGCACCTAGGGAAGAACAACCTAAATTATGGTTACACGATGCAAGGTTCCACATTAGGAACTACCACCCAGGAAAAAGATTTAGGCGTCATTGTGGATAACATGTTAAAACCCTCGGCCCAGTGTGCAGCGGCAGCCAAGAGAGCAAATAGAATGCTAGGTATCATAAGGAAAGGAATGGAAAATAAAACAAATAATAAGCACTTTCACAGCAAATAGGTAGGATGCATAAGGCAATCAAAACAGAATATTTTTTTTCCTATTTTCCCCTCTGAAAAACCAGGTGCGTCTTATGGTCCGGTGCGTCTTATGGTGCGAAATATACGGTAAGAGAATGTATGTAAATAAATAAATAAATAATATAATAATTGACTTATTTATGGGAAAACTCACCTGAGCATGACATCTTGAGAGAACTAACCTGGACCTTAGCCACATGACCACAACTTCAAATATCTGCAGGGAAGTCTCCAGCTCAGGAGGATTATCCATAAATGTTTCCTAGGTGAATAAATTTTCATTCCAGTCTTCCAGTTCATCAAGGTTCTCTTGCAATTTTTCACAATCCTCTTGTGTTTTAACATCTTTGAATAATATTGTGTCATCTGCAGATCTGATCACCTCACTCGTTATTGTCATATTCAGGTCATTTATGAATATGTTAAAAATCGGGACCCAGCACAGATTCCTGGGGTACTCCACTATTCACCTTTCTCCATTGAGAAAATTGGCCATTTAGCCGTACTCTCTGCTCTCTATCTTTTAACCAGTTCCTAATCCAAAATAGTACGCTGCCTCCTATCTCATGACTTTTTAATTTCGCCAAGAGTTGCTCACGAGGGACCTTGTCAAAGGCTTTCTGAAAATCCAGATACACTATATTAACTGGCTCACCTTTATCTACCTGCTTTTCACACCTTAAAAAAATATAAGATTAGTAAGACAAGACTTTTTTTGGCTAAATGTTGGCTTTCTCCCATTAAACCATGACTATCCACATGTTCAGTAATTGTATTCTTTATGTTGGTTTCTACCATTTTTGCCCAGTTTTGACATCAGGCTCACTGGTCTGTAGTTTCCCACACCATCCCTGGAATCCTTTTAAAAAATTGGCGTTACATTGGCCATTTTCCAATCTTCAGGTACTACAGATGATTTTTAATGATAGCTCACAGATTACTAATATTAAGTTTGCAATCTCTTATTTCAGTTCTTTCAGTACCCTTGGATGTATACCATCCGGTGCAGGTAATTTGCTGCTCTTTAGTTTATCAAATAGTTGTAATAAATCATCTCCAAGAACAAGCAGGAATGTAGTCCTCACATATGGGATATCGTCGGTACCGATAGAGCCTGCGCGGGAACGCTCCCCAGCGTCCAATAGGAACGCTTTTGGGAGCATCCCTCAGCACATGCGCACTGCCTTCCCGCCTTTCCAACTGTCCCTCTTCAGTTCTTCATTTTCCGCGGAGCCAACAGGACCTATTCCCTGTCACCGCAGAAAATTCCATTTTTAAAATTATTTCTTGTGGTCGTGTTTGTCTACCGCACTACGCCTACCGGTACCGCCGGTTCTTTTCTTTTTTTTTCCTAAAAAAAAAAAAAAAAAAAAAAAAGAAACCCCTAGACTTAGACTGTTTCTTTTCAGAAACTTTCCTGTTTTGGTGCTAGGCGCCATTTTGGGCATTAGGCCCCATTTTTCCAAAATCATGGAAAAGCCAACTAGTGGTTTTAAAAAATGTACGAAGTGTGGTGGTACCATTTCCGTCACTGACACCCATTATTGGTGTCTAAAATATTTAGGACCTGATCATTCTCCAACTGAATGTCTCTCCTGCATGGGAATGACCAAAAGAGGAAGACAGAACCGGGCCGCAAAGCTCGGTACCCTCTTTTCTTCAGATGCCAGATCCATTGCATCGACATCGTCAAGGACCTCTTCTTCCTCCCATGGATCTCAGGTAATTAAACATAAAAGCCGGTCCTCAAAGGGTAGCTCTCCTGCTAAGCATCGAGAGGCCATTGGCATTGCCCTTGAGGGAACCACACCGGCAAAACAGCCCCAGCGGGAGGCTTCAGCTTCCAAAGCATCGATGGGGCTTCAGGATGTTCTGGAGGCCTCAACCTCTCAAGAACTACCTGTGCCATGCTCAGGGGTTCCGGCTGTTCTTACCGGTACTGACACCCAGGCATCGGCAGCGTCGATAGACCAGAGATTTCTTGCTATCGAACGCAGTATCGCAACTCTTCTCTCAGCTGCGGTACCGGTGGTCCCAAGGGCACTGGTGCCGACATCGACACTGATGCCGGTACCGACACCGGTACAGACACCGCTACTGACACCGACGATGCTGGTACCGATGCTACCGGCCCCGATGGTAACTCTTCCCATTCCATCTCCGGCTGGAGTGGATAAATTGGTACCGGGTCACCTCGGTACCGACTTTGATCGGTACTGGGATCGTGCTTTGCAGGAGCATCGGGGTCAGGAATACTTTAATTCCTCCGATTCCGAAGACTCTGACAATTCTGCTGGCACTAGAGGGTTTCTCTTAGAAGATCCCTCTTCTCCCCAATGCAGAATGTCACCTCCAGAGGACATGTCATTTCAGGATTTCATCCGTGATATGGCTAAATGTCTTTTAATCACAGTAGCTCCTGAAGAGGAACCCAGTGCAAAGGAATTGGAAATCCTCCAATATCCTAAAGCTACTAAGGAGGCAACTACTCTGCCTATCCATGAAATTCTGCATAGCTTGATGCTCAGAATGTGGGAGACACCTCTGACTACTTCTCCTCACTCTAGGAGACTTGATACTATGTATCGAGTCCCACCATGTCCTGGATTTCAGAAAACTCAGCTGCCACACCATTCAATGGTAGTGGAGTCAGCCATGCGTAGGATGAAGAGTACAAAAAGACATGCATCCAATCCTCCAGGTCGTGAATGCAGGACTCTGGATGCTTTTGGACGCAGAACTTTTCAAGTTTCCATGCTTTCAGCTAGGATCAGCTCATATATCCTATATATGGGAATGTTCCTCAAAGAAATCACAGGAGACTTGGAACTTATGAGCCCATTTCTACCAGATAAGAGACAAGACTTTCTTACTCTGGTTAAGCATGCTCAGGATGTCTCCATGTTTGTCAATCGTGCAGCCTTTGACTGCTTCGAATGCATCATCAGAACTTCTGCTATTGCCATTGGCGCACGACGGATTGCCTGGCTACAGGCATCAGACTTGGAGACTTGGGTACAGGACAAGTTAGGCAACATTTCTTGCACGGGAGTGAATCTCTTCGGCAAGAACTGGCAGGAGAAGGCTAACGAGTTAGATGCTGACAAGTCTACCCTAGATAGATTGTCAAAGTCTACAGCCACTCCAGCCAAAAGGAAGCCTTATAAAAAACCCTCTTTTAGCAAAAAGAGGAAGTTTTATCCTTCCTATACCCACCAGACTCAGACAACAGGTCAGGTTGCCCAAAAGGGACAAACTAGACAACAAAAGAAATCAAAAGGCCCGAGAGCCCAACCAGCTCTCCAGGTTCAGTCCCCTCAAGGGCTTTGACTCCTTCCTAGAGAGCTTTGCCTTGCTGCCTCTGAGGGGTCCTCAACCCCCCAATATTCCGGGCAGGTTATGCCACTTTGTCAACAGATGGCATCAGATAACAGTAGAAGATTGTACCCCTCCCCTACAATGGACAAAGTCCAAACTTCATTTTCACAGCTTACCCCCTCCTACAATTCTAAAGCAGTTCAATTCACAAACCTCTGCAGACGATCTGCTAGATCACGAGGTCTCCACACTTCTTGTCCAAGGGGCAATAGAGGAAGTACCCATTCTTCAACAGGGTGCAGGGTTCTACTCCCCCTATTTTCTTATTCCAAAGAAAACAGGAGGACACAGACCCATTCTAGACCTCAGAGAATTGAACAAATATCTGTTTCGAGAGAAATTCAAAATGATTTCTCTGGGAACTCTTCTGCCATGCCTTCAAAGCCAGGACTGGCTTTGCTTTCTAGACTTAAAGGATGCATATACTCACATTCTTATCCATCCAGATCACAGGAAATTTTTACATTTCCTTTTCAGGGGAAGACATTTCCAGTACAGGGTTCTTCCTTTTGGTCTGGCTTCAGCACCAAGGATATTCACGAAATGCATGGCCGTAGTAGCTGCATTTCTACGAACCCTGGGGATTTTTGTCTTCCCTTACTTAGACAACTGGCTCATCTGAGCTTCCACAGTGACAGAGGCCAGCACTGCATTGTCTCGTACAATGTGAATCCTTCAATACTTGGGATTGGTAATAAACTTCCCGAAATCTCAGCTAGTTCCTTCCCAATACCTAGAATTCATAGGAGCCTGTCTGGATACCAGACAGGCAAGGGCTTTCCTCCCACAAGCCCGGTGTCTTCACATAATGCAGTTAGCTTCCCAAGCAGCAGGCAAATCCTCCCTCACTGCTTGGGCGCTACTGCAGTTACTGGGACACGTGGCATCCACAGTTCATGTAGTCCCATATGCTCGCCTCCACATGCGAGCAGCTCAGTGGACCCTCTCCACACAGTGGACACAGGCCACGGGTCATTTGTCAGACAAAATAGCAATCTCTCAACGACTAATTTTGTCCCTCCAATGGTGGCAATCATTAGAAAATCTGACATTAGGGTCTCCTTTCCATCAACCCCTCTTTCAGGCCACCCTAACAGATGCATCACAGGTGGGTTGGGGAGCACACCTGAATCATCTCTCTACCCAGGGCACCTGGACTCCACAGGAGGTTGGTTTACACATAAACCTCCTGGAGTTAAGAGCAATTTATTTAGCTCTTCGATTGTTCCATTCCCAGCTCAGCTACAAGACAGTCCTAGTCCAGACGGACAATCAGGTAGCCATGTTCTATGTGAACAAGCATGGCGGGACAGGCTCTCTGTCATTATGCAACGAAGCTTTACGACTATGGGCCCTCGCCAGAGAGCATCAAATTCATCTTCTAGTGGTATATGTTCTAGGCATTCAAAACCTTTGGGCAGACAAACTCAGTCGAGTATTGCTACCTCACGAGTGGTCACTCCACCTAGACCAGGTGGCAAAGATATTTCATCTCTGGGGCACTCCAGACATAGACCTCTTTGCAAGTCCACTGAATGCCAAACTTCCCCGGTTCTGTTCCAGGATTCCGGCGCACAACTGTCAGGCAAGGGATGCCTTCTTCCTTCACTGGGGTCAGGACTTCCTTTATGCCTTCCCACCCATTCCCCTCATCCCCAAGACACTCTTCAAGCTTCAGAGAGACAGGGGTCATATGATTCTCATAGCACCACGATGGCCACGCCAAACGTGGTAGTCCCTGCTTCTGCATCTCTCTCAAGCGGCACCTCTGAAGTTAGGGCATGCTCCAGATCTCCTTTCCCCGGAGAACGAGACACTATGGCACCCGAATCCCCAGTCCCTGCACCTTACGGCCTGGTTGCTGAAGGCTTAGACCTCCAGGATTTCAACCTGTCCCAGCAGGTAAAAGATATCCTTCAGGCTTCTAGGAAACTTTCCACAAGAAGATCTTATGCATTCAAGTGGAAACGTTTTACTATATGGTGCTCCAAGAAGGGATTAAACCCCCTGGTCATACCCTTAGAATCGATACTAGAGTATTTCCTTCGCTTATCGAATTCTGGGTTAAAGACCAATTTGGTAAGAGTCCATCTTAGTGCAATTGCAGCTTCTTATAAACCTCTAAATGGACAACCAATTTCCTCTCATCCACTCCTATCAAGATTTATGAGAGGCCTTTTATTAACTAAACCTCCCATCAAGCCACCACCGGTAGCAAGGGATCTAAATCTAGTTCTAGGGCAGCTCATGAAGCTGCCTTTTGAACCTTTAGCCACTACAGCCCTTAAGGTTTGACTTGGAAGGTCATCTTCCTGATTGCAATCACCTCTGCCCGTCGCATTAGTGAATTGCAAGCTTTAGTGGCTGATCCTCCTTATACTAGATTTCATCATGATAAGGTTGTTCATCCAACTCGCCCACACTTTATGCCTTTTCATTTAAACCAATCAATTTATCTTCCTATATTTTTTACGAGGCCTCACGCCTCTAATGCAGAAAGAAACCTTCATACTTTGGATTGTAAGAGGGCCTTAGCCTTTTACATTCAAAGAACACAGCAACATAGAAAGTCCTCGCAACATTTGTAGCTTTTGACCCTAGTCATTTGGGGCTTCCAGTCTCCAAAAGAACTTTATCTAAATGGCTTGCCCAATGCATATCCTTTACTTATGAGAGTAAGGGTCTTGCTCTTCAGGACCATGTCACAGCTCACAATGTGAGAGCCATGGCAGCTTCTATGGCTAATCTCCACTCTGTGTCTATCGATGACATTTGTCGAGCAGCCACCTGGGCTTCGGTACACACCTTCACAGCCCACTACTGCCTAGATAAAGCCTCCCATCAGGATGCCTTCTTTGGCCAAGCTGTTCTTCAAAATCTCTTTCAAACCTAAACCAACTCCTACCCACCAACCCTGGTGGGATGCCAGAGATCCATGGGAGGAAGGATTCTCACCTTCAACGGTGGCACCTTCCTGGGGATATCTCCCTGGCATCTTCAGCCAGGGAGTCCCCATATGTGAGGACTACATTCCTGCTTGTTCCTGGAAATAGCGTAGTTACTCACCTGTAACGGGTGATCTCCGGGAACAGCAGGAATTTAGTCCTCACAACCCATCCACCTCCCCTAGGAGTTGTCTCTCTCTCTCTCTTTGTCTCTTTCCTCTCTCCCTCTATCCTTTCACTCAGCTACCAACTTAACTGAAGAGGGACAGTTGGAAAGGCAGCACGCATGTGCTGAGGGATGCTCCCAAAAGCGTTCCCGCGCAGGCTCCGTCGGTACCGACTATACCCCATATGTGTGGACTAAATTCCTGCTGTTCCCGGAGATCACCTGTTACAGGTGAGTAACTACGCTTTCCTTGTTTATCAATATTTCTTTCAATTCTTGTGAAACATCACCTTTAAAATACCATTTCAGGCATGAATAACTTCCCTACATCATCTTCAGTAAAGACCGAAGCAAAGAATTCATTCAGTATCTCCACTATGGCCTTGTCCTCTTTTAGTGCCCCTTTTACCCCTCTATCATCTAATGGTCCAACTGACGCTCTCACAGGTGTTTTGCTATGAATGTACTTGAAAAGGTTTTTCTTATGAGTTTTTGTTTCCATGTCAAGCTTTTTTTCAAATTCTCTCTTTGCCTGCCTTATCTAATGCCAGTGCTTATGTTGTTTCGAGTTTTCATCATTTGGCTCTTATTTCCAGTTCCTGAAAGATGCTTTTTTGGCTATAACAGCCTCTCTGACCTCATCTTTAAATCATGCTGGCAGTTTTTTGGCCTTCCTGCCACTTTTCTTAAAGCGTGGAATACATGTGGTCTGGGCTTCCAAGATAGTATTTTTAAACAATGCCTACTGTATGCTTGTTGTAAGTCTTTAACTTTTGCAGCTGCTCCTTTTAGTTTTATCTTAACTATTTTCCTCATTTTATCATAGTCTCCCTTTTAAAAGTTAAAAGGAAGTACTGTGGATTTCCTTGCCATTTATTAAATCAAATGTGATCCTATTATGATCACTATTGCCAAGTGGTCCCAATACCCTTATTTCTTGCATCAGATCCTATGTTCCACTAAGGAGGACTAGGTGTCTCGCTTTTAATATACCACTTCATCCCTCATAACATTTTTTCATCACTTGCATCATTCCACCTACTACATACATAGGTCCTTTTATGTGTTTTAAACCATACTAAAGTATCCTTATTTGGTAAGGCTGCTAAAAATATCAAACCATTGTTAAAAACTTAATATTTTTGTCAACAGATGGTAGGTAGAACATATAACTTTAAATTCTTCTCAATAAGCATAACAGCGTGAGTAAACAATGCCCCTTTCCCACTAACTTATTTGGTCCAGTACTAAGTGGACATGTGCTCATTCTAAATGGAAACAATTTAGGTAAAGTCCTTACAATATTCACAACATTTTATAACATCGATCCCAATAGAAAGAAGTATGGCTTCTAACAGGACGGACACATATCTCAGGTGTGACTAGAGTCTATCATATACACTGTTCCCAGCGAGAGTGCTATAGGAAATTAAAAACATTTGAGGACTGATCTTTTAACTTTTAAGTTTGCTTGATAGCATACATAGTCAAAGACAAAGAACAGATACAGAATGTATAGCAAAGATAGTTCAACCAGGATTACCTTCTTATTCACTCAGGATTTAAATAATTTTCAAGTTGCAATCTCGTAATTACTGGCTCAGGATGCCCCATTGTCCTGACAGAGCGCTCAACCCCTACTTTGAAGGTCAAAGGAAAACAGAAACCGTTTCCTTAGTTTTATGCCTTTTTTTGTTGTTTGTTTCCCTCAGGGAACATGAAACCTACTTGAGTAGCCAACAATGAAAGAAAAACAGTATTTACTGTAGACTAAAACATATATTGCAGAGATTCTTATTTAAACACAAGACAAATCAAAACTTACAAGTGCTTTATGCCCAGGCATCTATTTGTCTTTTAAGTACAGCAGCCTATCTGATCAGAATAAGGAGTTTTTTTGAGAAATGTCATCCTGCATACTGAACTAGACATCTTTGCATCCCAAGTCCACATATTTTCCTAAACAGTTTTTTTTATTTTTAGAGCTCTTTTCCTCAGCTGAAGAATCCAGCTGCAGTCATTTCCCTTATCAATTTGATCTTGAATTTGTAAAGTCATAATAACATGACGAAACTGCTCTTGTATCACAAGAACTAATCAAACAGAATTTCTTAGCATCACCATGATCTATCATTAATCTCTTGTTGATTAAAATCCTCCACAGTATCTTCTAGATTAACTCCTCCAGGATTTTGGGGAGTACTCTGCACTTTCCTCCTATAAATTGGTTAGCAATAGACATGTGCACTTTCTTTTCCCCCCATCTCTTACGGAATTTATACTGAGCCACCCAAACAGCAGCCCTCTCAGCAACCTGCTGATAAGTATCTAATTTATCTGTCAACAAACGGGTTTGGCATTGTGACATTGTTACCATATTTTGTAAATCACAATTCTGCTTTTCAAGTTGATCAATCAAATCTAATTTGCTGGATATTGTCTGATGCATCTTACGATATGCAGACGACAAAAGCCATTCTCTTCTCCCTAACGTACTCAGTTCTGTCCATTTTCAACAGGTATTTTTTGCAAGCATGTAAGGACGTTCATAGGCTCAGCATCTTTTAAAACAAAATATTTATTCACACCTTTACCCCCCTTTACAGTATTTACAGTATTTACACTTTTTCCTCTTCTTTTCAACATTGTCCAAGCCTTGTTCTTGCCCCACTCCTGGTACCAAAATGTCTTGCTACAACAAAGGCTAGCACACCTTGTAATGAAGACAAGCAGTTTATTTATAAAACAAAGCAAGGATAACTTGATTTACTTATTTGACTTATTAATTTATACTTATTTTAGAAAGGCAAGTAAGTTGCCTTTTTACCTATGATTAGTTAGAAAAGATAACTAGAAAGCAATTAATTACAGGTGAATAATACATCGCCGAAAGAGCTCTGAACTTCATCTCCTGTCGCACTTCGACCAAATGAATCCCTGATTTGGCCAGACTGGAGAGACTTCTCAATCAGAAAGGTTTCTAGGCAATGCGTCCTCTCTTAGATGAGATTCCTTTTGTTTCTGTCTTTCTGGCCAAAGCAGGCACCCATTATCTCCAGGAACAAACAGGAATGTAGTCTTCACATATGGGTATCGTCGGTACCGACGGAGCCTGCGCGGGAACGCTCCCCAGCATCCAATTAGGAAGCTTTTGGGAGCATCCCACAGCTTCTGTGTGCTGCCTTCCCGCCTTTCCCAACTGCCTCTCTCCAGTTCTTCATTTTCCGCGGAGCCAGCAGGTCGTGTTCCTGTCACCGCAGAAAATTTTTTTCCTTATTCTTCTTTTTGTGGTCGCGTCTGCCTTCCTCGACGCTTCACCGGTACCGCTGGTTCTTCTTTCTTTCTTTTAAAAAAAAAATAATAATAATTTTCCAGGTGCAGTGCCATTTTGGGCCTTAGGCCCAAAATTTCCTCCATCATGGAGAAACCCGCCTCGGGTTTTAAAAAATGCACCAAGTGTGGCGGTACCATCTCCGTCACCGACACCCACGAGTGGTGTCTTAAATGTTTAGGTCCTGACCACTCCATCTCCGAGTGTATGGCTTGTGCCATGATGTCCAAGAGGGGTAGACAAAACCGAGCTGCCAAGTTCAGCGCCCTTTTTCCCTCCAATGCAGCTTTGGTGGCATCGACGTCTTCCAGGGCTTTGTCTTCCTCCCATGGATCTCAGGTAACTAAACATAAGTCCAGCGGGTCCTCAAAAGGTAGATCTCCTTCTAAGCATCGAGATGCCTCTGGCATTGCCCTTGAGGGTTCTGTACCAGCAAAATTGCCCCAGCGGGAGGCTTCGGCTTCCAAAGCATTATCGGGGCTCCAGGATGTTGTGGAGGCCTCGACCTCGGTAGAACTACTGGTGCCATACTCTGGGGAACCGGTTGCTTCTGGTACCGATACCCAGACATCGGCAGCGTCGATAAACCAGAGGTTCCTGGCTATTGAACGCCGTCTGGCGGCTCTTTGTGGCATCGATGTCCTTGGAACCACGTCAGACAGTTCAACCGGTACCGGTACCGATAACATCGACATCGGTGTGGGCTTTGCCGGCACCCAGTCATGCGATGCCTTCCGGTACTGATTCCCCCCGGTACCGATTCCCCCCTGGTACCGACTTCGGTCGGTACGGGTATCGGGCTCTTCAAGAGCGTCCGGACAGAAGATACTTCGAATCCTCAGAGGACTCTTGAGGATTCTGATAGCTCTGTTGGTACCGGAATACTTCTCCCGGAGGAGCCTTCCTCTCCTAAACGTAGGATGTCTCCTCCAGAGGATATCTCCTGTCAGGACTTTATCAGGGAGGTGGCTCGTGGTTTGTCCATTACTGTGGTTCCTGAAACAGAGCCCAGAGCTAAGGAGTTGGAGATTTTACAATATCCCAAAGCTCCTAAGGAGGCAGCTACCTTGCCTATCCATGAGATTTTACATGATCTTATGTTGAGAATGTGGGAGATACCTATCTCCAGGAACAAGCAGGAATAAGTCCTCACATATGGGTACGTCGGAAACCGACGGAGCCCGCGCGGGAAAGCTCCCCAGCCTTTCAGATGAAAGGCTTTTGGGGCCTCCCACTGCACATGCGCGCTGCCTTCCTGCCTTCCTGACCAGCTCTCCTCAGTTTCTCTTTTTCCACGGAGCCAGCAGGTCGTGTTCCTGTCACCGCTGAAGAAATTGTTAATTTTGTTTGTTTCTTTAGACCGCGTACCTGCCTTCCCCATACCGAAACCGGTACCGCTGGTCTCTCTTTCTTTCTTTATAAAAAAAAAAAAAAAAAATACTTTTTTATTTTCTTCAGCACAGCTTGGTAACTTTTGTTAGGCCTTTAGGCCTACACAAATTCTCCTCATGGAGAAGCCAGTCCCTGGTTTTAAAAAGTGTACCAAGTGCAGTGCTGTCATTTCTGTCACAGACACCCATGAATGGTGTCTTAAATGTTTGGGACCTGACCACTCCATACCGGACTGCCCATCCTGCTCCCAGATGTCTAAACGTGGGTTGCAGAACCGGGCCAACAAATTCCATGTGCTGTTTGCTTCAGATAATCCAGCATCACAGTCATCCAGGTCTTCCTCTCCGGATGGATCTCAGGTAACCAAAACTTCTGTGGGCAAATCCTCTAAAAGCAAATCTCTTTCTAAAGATCGAGAGGCTCTCAATCTTGAGTTCGAGGATTCTGCCCAGGCCAAAAAACCCCGGCGGGAGGCTCCGGCCTCCAAAGCAACCATGGGGTCACAGGTTGACATCGATGGCACGGCCTCGACTGATCACCTGTTGGACTGCTCTGGGGTACCGGCCCATACCGGTACCGACATCCAGGCAGCAGTGGCGTCTATGGGCAATACTGTCCAGACCATGCAGCAGGCCGTTCTGGCATTCATTAAGGCTGCGACGCCCTCGGTACCGATTCCATCGGTACCGACCCCGGTTCCGGTATCCACACCGGAACCGAGACCATCGACTTCCAAACGTCGATCGGTTCAGCATGCCGGATTCAGGCTTTCGCCCGATACCGATCCCATGCCCGATACGCCCGATGTCGATACCGATCGGTATGCGTATCGTGCATTGAAAGCACAGAGAGAATACTCAGATTCTTCTGATGAATTCAATTCCTCTGATGACTCTGCTGAGCTTGCTCTTCCTGAGGAGCCCTCTTCTCCAAATAGGAGGATGTCTCCTCCAGAGGATTTATCCTTTCAGGATTTCATTGTTGATGTAGCTAAAGGACTTTCTATTGCTAAATCTTCTGAAAAAGAACCCGGATCAAAAAAATTGGATATTTTAGGATACTCTAAAGCTCCTAAAGAGGCAGTCACTCTGCCTATCCATGAAATCCTTCAAGAACACTTGATGGATTTGTGGGAGACTCCTTTAACACTGTCTCCCCATTCCCGTAGGTTGGACACCATGTATCGGGTCCCTCCTTCTCCTGGGTTCCAAAAACTCAGCTGCCTCACCACTCTATTGTGGTGAAGTCTGCCATGAAGAAAATAAAGAGTCCTAAAAGGCATTCTTCTACCCCTCCAGGGCGAGAATGTAAGACCCTTGACTCTTTTGGTAGAAAGATGTTCCAGGCTAGTATGCTTATAGCCAGGATCAATTCTTATAGCCTTTATATGGGCATGTTTCTTGGACAACTTGCCCTAAAGGTACAGCATTTTGCCCCCTTTATCCCTGATGATCAAAGGGCGGACTTCTTTTCTATGGTGACACAACTTTCAGAGGTCTCCAAGTTCTCCAACAGGGCAGCCTTTGATTCCTTTGAGGTTGCTGGCAGGGCTTCGGGAATTGCTATTGCAGCCCGACGTCTCGCTTGGCTCCAGGCTTCTGACCTAGAACCCTGGGTTGTAGATGGCCTCAGGAATCTGCCCTGTACAGGTGAGAACTTATTTGGTGAAGACTGGCAAATTAAAGCTGCTCAAATGGATGCAGAAAATGCCACTCTAGATAGACTTTCTAAGTCTACTTCTACCCCTGCCAAAAAGAAGTCTTTTAAAAGGCCTTACTATAAGAAGGCCAGATTTTCCACAAATACTGGCCAGCAATCTGCTCAGCCTCGCTTTGCTGCTAAGTGTCAGCAGTCTAAGCAAGTAAAGTCAAAGCCTGCAGTGTCTACTGCACCCCAGCAGGCTCAACCCCCTCAGGGGTTTTGACTTGCCCCTAGAGAACTTGCCGTTTCTGGCTCTAGAACAACCAGAGCCCCTCACCATTCCTGGAAGGCTAGATCATTTTGCTCCAAGATGGGAACAAATCACATCAGAGCAATGGACCCTCTCTATTATCAGGGAGGGCTACAAACTTCATTTCTCCAGCCTTCCTCCCCATACCATGGTGAGGCAATTCAGTTCTCCCCCATCTCTTCTGACCCTGTTGGATCAGGAAGTCTCTTCTCTCCTTGCCCAAGGGGCAATAGAGGAGGTTCCTCCTCCACAACAGGGGTTAGGTTTCTACTCCCCTTATTTTCTCATAACAAAGAAGACAGGGGGCTTCAGACCTATCCTAGATCTGAGAGAATTGAACAGGTTTCTATTCAAGGAGAAATTCAAAATGCTCTCTCTGGGCATTCTCCTTCCATACCTTCAGAGTCAGGATTGGCTTTGTTCTCTAGATCTCAAGGATGCGTACACTCATATACTTATCCATCCATCCCACAGAAAATATCTTCGCTTTCTGTTCCAGGGAAAACATTTCCAGTACAGAGTACTACCCTTCGGTCTGGCCTCTGCTCCAAGAGTCTTCACAAAATGCATGGCAGTCGTAGCCGCATTTCTCAGAGGCATGGGAATCTTTGTCTTCCCATATCTAGACGACTGGCTCATCCGAGCTCCATCTCAGTCAGAAGCCCAGATTTCTCTGGACCGCACAAGGCGTATTCTTCAATATCTGGGACTTGTGGTAAATGTTCCCAAGTCCCAACTCATCCCTACTCAGTCCCTGGAATTCATAGGGGCCCAATTGGACTCCACCACTGCAAGGGCCTACCTCCCTCTGGTCCGAGGCCAAAGGCTAATAAGCTTGGCCTCCCAGGCTCAGTCCAGAAGTCACTTGTCAGCCAGAGAAATGCTGCAACTTCTGGGCCACATGGCCTCCACGGTCCATGTGGTGCCCTACGCTCGTCTTCATATGAGGGCAGCTCAATGGCTTTTGGCCACCCATTGGTCTCAAGCATCAGGACTGCTCTCAGACCAAATACTCACCTCAAAACGGCTGTTTTGGTCTCTCCAGTGGTGGACATCCTCCAAAAATCTGTTGTTGGGGATTCCCTTCCAACCTTCGTTGCCCCAAGCAACCCTCACAACAGATGCCTCCCAAACAGGGTGGGGAGCTCATTTCCAACACCTCTCCACTCAGGGCACCTGGTCTCCTCAGGAGACCACCCTTCACATCAACCTTCTGGAACTGCGAACAATCTTCCTTGCCCTCACAGTCTTCCACACCCTCCTTGTCAACCTGACTGTCCTAGTCCAGACAGACAATCAGGTAGCCATGTTCTATGTCAACAAACAAGGAGGGATGGGCTCTCTGTCGCTTTGCAACGAAGCTCTCAGATTATGGGCCTTCGCCAGAGAGCATCAAATTCATCTTCTGGCAGTATATCTTCCAGGAGTTCAAAACTCTCGGGCGGACAGACTCAGTCGAGTTCTGCTTCCACACGAATGGTCCCTGCATATGGACCAGATACGCAGAATCTTTCAGGAATGGGGACCCCGGACAGAGACCTCTTTGCAAGTCCGTGGAATGCCAAACTTCCCCGGTACTGTTCCAGGACTCCGTGTCAGGGAGCTCAGGCCAACGATGCCTTTCTCCTACATTGGGGTCAGGAATTCTTGTACGCTTTTCCACCCATTCCTTTGATTCCCAAGACTCTGTTCAAACTTCAGAGGGATCACGGATCCATGATCCTCATTGCTCCATGCTGGCCACGCCAAGTGTGGTTCCCTCTCCTTCTACAGCTCTCCCAGGGCTCCTCCCTGGACCTGGGAGCTGCACCAGACCTTCTGTCTCAGGAGCAGGGGACTTTGTGGCATCCAAGCCCCAAGTCCCTACATCTCCGAGCTTGGTTACTGAAGTCTTAAGCCTTCATGAGTTTAATCTTTCCCAACCAGTGAAAGATATCCTTCATGCCTCTAGGAAACCCTCTACTAGACGTTCCTATGCTTTCAAATGGAAACGTTTTTCCATTTGGTGTGCGCAACAGGGTCTTGACCCTCTAGCACTTCCTTTGAATTCTCTACTGGACTATCTCCTGCATCTTTCCAATGCAGGCCTCAAGACGAATTCGGTATGAGTCCATTTAAGTGCTATTGCAGCATCCTTAAAACCTATAAATGGACAACCTGTCTCCTCTCACCCTCCTCCGGTAGCATGGGACTTGAATTTAGTTCTGGGTCAACTTATGAAGCCACCTTTTGAACCGTTGGTATCTACCTCCCTGAAATTTCTTTCCTGGAAGGTTCTTTTCCTTATTGCAGTCACTTCGGCTCGCCGCATCAGTGAACTGCAGGCTTTGGTGGCTAATCCACCTTATACCAGATTTCATCATGATAAGGTGGTCCTTAGGACGAATCCCCACTTTATGCCTAAAGTGGTCTCGCCTTTTCATCTTAATCAGGAGGTATATCTACCTGTTTTTTTCCCGGCTCCTCATGCATCCAGTGCAGAGAGGAACCTTCATACTCTTGACTGTAAAAGAGCTCTCGCCTTTTACCTCAACAGGACTCAGCCACATCGAACGTCTTCCCAACTTTTCGTGGCTTTTGATCCTTCTCATTTGGGACTTCCAGTCACCAAACGTACACTTTCCAATTGGATTGCTCAGTGTATTTCTTTTGCTTACCAGAGTAAGAACATTTCTCTGGAAGGCCATGTCACAGCTCACAATGTGAGAGCTATGGCCACTTCTATGGCTCATCTTCACTCTGTGTCCATAGATCAGATCTGTCGAGCAGCCACTTGGGCCTCGGTTCATACCTTCACAGCCCATTACTGCTTGGACAAGGACTCCCGCCGGGATGCCTTGTTTGGTCATGCTGTCCTCAAACACCTGTTCCATACTTAAACAACTCCTGCCCACCTTCCCTGGATGGATGCCTGAGATCCATACGAAGATGGTTTACCCTTGGAGGGGGATCTCCCAGGCATCTTAGCTAGGGAGTCCCCATATGTGAGGACTTATTCCTGCTTGTTCCTGGAGATAGCACAGTTACTTACCTGTAACAGGTGATCTCTGGGAACAGCAGGAATTAGTCCTCACAACCCACCCAGCTCCGCTAGGAGTTGTATCTTCTATCTATCTTCCTTTCCTCTCTCTATTGTCTCAGCTATAAACTCGAACTGAGGAGAGCTGGTCAGGAAGGTGGGAAGGCAGAGCGCGCATGTGCAGTGGGAGGCCCCAAAAGCCTTTCATCTGAAAGGCTGGGGAGCTTTCCCGCGCGGGCTCCGTCGGTTCCGACGTACCCATATGTGAGGACTAATTCCTGCTGTTCCCAGAGATCACCTGTTACAGGTAAGTAACTGTGCTCTCACCACCTCTTCTCACTCTTGCAGACTGGATACCATGTATCGAGTTCCTCCTTGTTCTGAATTCCAAAAAACTCAGCTTCCTCACCACTCTATTGTAGTGGAATCAGCTACGAGAAGGATCAGGAGTGCAAAGAGGCATGCCTCTAATCCTCCAGAATGTGAGTGTAGAACTTTGGATGCCTTTGGATGTCGTACTTTCCAGGCTTCCATGCTTTCTGCCAGGATCAGTTCCTATATTTAATATATGGGAATGTTCCTTAAAGAAGTCACAGGTGATTTGGAGGTTTTGAGCCCTCTTCTTCCTGAGGACAGAAGGCAGGATTTTCTCACACTGGTCAAACATGCCCAGGATGTTTCTAAGTTTGTCAACCGTGCAGCTTTTGACTGTTTTGAGTGCATAAGCAGAAACTCTGCCATTGCCATAGGTGCACGTAGAATTGCCTGGCTCCAGGCATCCGATTTGGAGCTCTGGGTGCAGGACAAACTGGGCAATATCCCTTGTACAGGTGAGAATCTATTTGGCAAAAACTTGGCAAGAAAAAGCCAATGAATTAGATGCTGACAACTCCACTTTGGATAGGCTATCCAAAGCCACAGCTGATCCTGCGAGAGAGAAATCTTTCAAGAAGCCTTTCTTCTCAAAGAAGAAGAGGTTTTATCCCTTTTATTCCCAGCAGGGACGTTCTGTAGGTCAGCCTGCCCGGAAGGGTCAGCAACCACCTAAACAAAGTAAAGCAAAGACTGCTAAGCCTCAACCGTCTCAGCAGTCTCAGCCTCCACAAGGCCTTTGACTTTCATCTAGAGAACTTAGCCTTCCTGGCCCTCAATGGACCAGAGCCTTCCACCATTCCAGGAAAGTTATGTCACTTTGCCCCCAGGTGGGAGCAGATAACAGCAGAGCATTGGACACTCTCCATTATAAGAGAGGGGTACAAGCTGCACTTTCTGTGCATGCCCCCTCCCACAATGGTAAGACAGTTCAGTTCTCAGACCTCTCTCATCAACCTGTTAGGTCAAGAGGTCACTATGCTTCTTGCCCAAGGAGCAATAGAAGAAGTACCCATTCATCAACAGGGTACAGGGTTTTACTCCCCCTATTTCCTTATCCCAAAGAAAACAGGGGGATACAGACCTATTTTGGACCTCAGAGAATTGAACAAATTCCTGTTCAAAGAGAAATTCAAGATGATTTCTCTAGGAACTCTGCTGCCATACCTTCAGAGTCAGGATTGGCTTTGTTCTCTAGATCTCAAGGATGGGTACACTCATGTTCTCATCCACTCAACTCACAGAAAGTTCCTTCACTTCCTTTTTCAAGGAAAGCATTACCAATACAGGGTGCTTCCTTTTGGCCTGGCCTCAGCACCAAGAGTGTTCACGAAATGCATGGCTGTGGTAGCAGCATTTCTCCACACTCTAGGGATATTCGTCTTCCCCTACTTAGACGACTGGCTCATTTGAGCCCCATCAGAGTCAGAGGCCAGGACCTCCCTATCTTGCACAATGTCTATCCTTCAGTATTTGGGTCTTGTCATAAACGTCCCAAAATCCAGTCTAACTCCCACTCAGTCTCTCGAATTCAAAGGAGCTTTGCTGGATACCAAAAAGCAAGGGCCTATCTTCCCCAGGCCCGTTTCCTTCGCATGGTGCAGTTAGCTTCTCAAGCAGTGCTAAAACCTCATCTCACTGCCCGAGAAATGCTACAACTACTAGGCCACATGGCATCTACCGTGCATGTGGTTCCTTATGCTCGCCTCCATATGAGAGCAGCCCAGTGGACTTTATCCACTCAGTGGACCCAGACATCAGGGTGCCTGTCAGACAAAATAGCAAACACAAATCGCCTTATTTTGTCCCTCCAATGGTGGCAGTCGACTCAGAACCTGTTGCTGGGGTCGCAATTTCAACAACCCTTATCCCAGGCAACTTTCACAACAGATGCTTCACCAATGGGTCGGGGAGCTCATCTGCAAGACCTCTCCACCCAAGGCACTTGGACTCCACAGGAGACTCATCTACATATCAATCTCTTGGAGCTCAGAGCAATCTTACTTGCTGTTCGAGTGTTCCACACTCTGCTCAGCTACAAGACAGTCCTCATTCTTACGGACAATCAAGTAGCCATGTTCTACGTGAACAAACGGGGTGGAACAGGCTCTCTGTCGCTTTGCAACGAAGCTTTGCGACTATGGGCCCTCGCCAGAGAGCATCAGATTCATCTCCTGGCAGTGTATCTTCCAGGCATACAAAACTCTTGGGCAGACAGACTCAGTTGAGTTCTTTTCCACACGAATGGTCTCTACATGCAGACCAGGTGGCCAAGATTTTTCAAATTTGGGACCTCTTTGCAAGTCTGTTGAATGCCAAACTTTCAGAATTCCGGCTTAGGGCTCTCAGGCCAGGGATGCTTTCCTCCTTCACTGGGGTCAAGACTTCCTTTGCCTTTCCACACATTCCCCTAATTCCCAAAACCCTATTCAAGCTTCAGAGAGACAGAGGCCGTATGATTCTCATAGCTCCACATTGGCCACTGCAAGTGTGGTACCCTCTGCTTCTACATCTCTCTCAAGCTCCCTCCCTGGAGTTAGGATCTGCTCCAGATCTCCTGTCTTAGGAGGACGGAATGTTATGGCATCCCAATCCCCAGTCTCTGCGTCTCAGGGCTTGGTTGCTGAAGGCCTAGATCTTCATGATCTTAACCTTCCTCAGCAAGTAAAGGATATCCTTTATGCTTCCAGGAAGCCTTCCACAAGATGCTCTTATGCTTTCAAGTGGAAAAAGTTTACCATATGGTGTTCGCAGTAGGGTCTTAACCCCCTTGCGATACCTCTGGAATCATTACTAGAGTATCTCCTTCATTTGTCCAATGCAGGACTTAAAACTAACTCAGTAAGCGTCCATTTCGGTGCTATTGCAGCTTCTTTCAAGCATCTAAATGGACAACCTATTTCCTCCCATCCTGTTATAGCAAGTTTTATGAGAGGCCTTCTTTTAACTAAGCTTCCTGTTAGGCCACCACCGGTGGCATGGGACTTAAAGCTGGTTCTTGGTCAGCTCATGAAGCCAGCTTTCGAACCCTTAGCTACTACCTCATTGAAATTCCTTTCTTGGAAGGTTATCTTTCTCATTGCAATCACATCAGCACGCTGCATCAGTGAGTTGCATGCATTAGTAGCTGATCCACCTTATCCAAGGTTTCATCATGACAAGGTAGTCCTTAGGACTCATTCACACTTTATGCCAAAGGTGGTCTCGCCTTTTCATTTAAACCAAGCGGTCACCTGCCTGTGTTTTTTCCAAGGCCTCATGCATCTAATGTAGAAAGGAATCTTCATACTTTGGACTGTAAAAGAGCTTTAGCCTTTTACTTGCAAAGAACACAGCAACATAGAAAGTTCTCTCAACTCTTTGTTGCTTTTGATCCTTCTCATTTGGGACTTCCAGTCTCCAAGAGAACACTGTCCAACTGGATTGCACAGTGTATTTCATTTGCCTATCAGAGTGAGAATCTTCCTCTGGAGGGCCTTGTCACAGCTCACAATGTGAGAGCTATGGCAGCCTCAATGGCTCATCTGCACTCTGTGTCTATCGACGACATCTGTCGAGCAGCCACTTGGGCCTCGGTTCATGCCTTCACAGCCCTTTACTGTTTGGACAAGGACTCCTGCCGGGATGGCTTGTTTGGTCAGGCTGTTTTCCTACACCTGTTCCATACCTAATCAACTCCTATCCACCATCCCTGGTTGGATGCCAGAGATCCATGGGGGAAGTGGAGCCCTTTCTCATGGACACACAACCTCTGGGGTCTCTCCCTGGCATCTAAAGGTAGGGAGTCCCCATATGTGAAGACTACATTCTTGCTTGTTCATGGAGATAGCATAGTTACTCACCTGTAACAGGTGATCTCCAGGAACAGCAGGAATTTAGTCTTCACAACCCACCCACCTCCCCTAGGAGTTGAATCTCTCTATCTCTTTCTCTTTCCCTCTGTCTCTCTTTGTCTTAGCTTTAAACTTAGCTGGAGAGAGGCAGTTGGGAAAGGCAGGAAGGCAGCATGCAGGTGCTGTGGGATGCTCCCAAAAGCTTCCTAATTGGACGCTGGGGAGCGTTCCCGCGCAGGCTCCGTCGGTACCGACGATACCCATATGTAAAGACTAAATTCCTGCTGTTCCCAGAGATCACCTGTTACAGGTGAGTAACTATGCTTTATTTCCATAGAATAGGGGCAGTTATCCATTATCCTGGCCAAGTGTCTGATAATGCTCAAGGGATACAACCTCCCCCACCCCCCATGGTTTCAGAAGCTCAGAACTCCAAAATTACTACTGATGACTCTTCCCATCCTGTTTACATTTGCTAGGTAAATGTCTCCTTAATTGGTCTACTTTTACCAGGAGAATAGAAAGAATTCTTCCTATTCTCCTTAACGGGTCCACATTTGCTAGGTTCTCTTGTTTTCCCTAATTGATTTCCATTGTGAAGAACTCTTCCAACAATCTACCTGTAGTTATGTAAACAGTCTCCCACCAAACTGCAAAACTGAGGTTGAATTAACCCCTAACTCACTGCTGAAGCATGAGGCGTAATCAGTATTGAATTTTAATTCATTTGTATTACACTAGGTCTAAAATAGTTTCCCCTCTTTGTCTGTTCATGAACCATCTGCTCCAAGAAGCAGTCAAACCTTCTAGATGAAATAAATATCTCCCTAGCATGTCCTACTGTGACACTGACCCATTCGATACTAGAGTATTTGAAAGCACCCATTATTACTGTGTTGTAACTTTTGTTAGCTTCCCTGATTTCTTTGAGTATTTCATCATCCATTTGTTAATGCACCAGCAACAGACTGACATGGCTCGAGACTTCCTGACACATGTCGGTGGCTAGGTCCACTAGCTTGCTCATGCGGTCCACAGGAAGAAAGACTCAGGACTGTTGGTTGTCCAGTATGGCTCCTATGAACTTCCTATGTAGTACCTTATGCAAGACTCCACATGTGACTGACACAATGGACTCTCTCAACCCAGTGGACCCAGGCCATGGAGAAGCTATGGGATATCATACAAGTAACATGCCCTCTGTCCATATCTCTCCTGTGGTGGTCCACCCCAACAAATCTCGTATAGTCACCTTTTTGGATGCCCCCAACCTCAGCATACCCAGACTACGGATGCGTCCAAGCTTGGTTAGGGAGCACATCTGGATTCCATCTCCACACAAGGTCTGTGGACAGCCCAGGAATCAACCCAACAGATATCTCCTCGAGCTTTGAGCAGTCACGATGCTCTTCCGAGTTTTCCAACAATACCTCTCCAACAGTCAGATACTGGTTAGGATGGACAATCAGTTGGTAATGTTTTACATAAAAGGGGGGGGGGGGGACAGGATCCCTTTCTCTCTACCAGGAAGCCTGCCACCTGTGGAACTTTGCCATTCTCCATCATATGCATAATCATGCTATTTATATTCTAGGAGAGTGCAATCACTTGGCAGATAAGCTAAGTTGGATCTTACAACTTCGTGAGTGGTCCTTAGATCTGAAAACAGTGGCAAAGCTCTTCCGAGCCTGGGGAACTTCAGTGATAGATCTCTTTGCCACTCCTCAGAACTCTCATCCAATGTTCCCTCTAATTTTCTGTAGGCTGTGTGCGCGCATAAAATATCAGCTGTGCAGCTTTTGAAGGAAGGTTAAATTTTTGTGCGCCACATAACTACGCTCGGAGTTATATGCTTTAAAATTTGACTACACTTCAGAATACAGTATGTATACCACATTGATTGCACTAGAAAATATTGTAGAAGTTGTGAAAACCATAAATACACAACAGCTTTTCAATTTTAAGAACATCTGTGTTTTCTATCAGAATCAGAACCGTAATTTTTGTGCGCTCTGTTGTATAGTATGTGCGCTCACTCGGTGAGGTGTGTGCACGCGCACAGCTTAGAGGGAACAGTGCTCTCATCTTCCACAGTTCTGCTCCAGAATGCCATCCAAATTCAGTCTGGCATCTTATCCTTCATTATCCACTGGGGTCGGGGACTACTTTATGCATTTCCCCCCATTCCCCTCATGCCAAAGACCCTCCTCAAACTCCAAGCATACAAAGGATCTATGATCCTCATAGCCCCTCGCTGGCCCTGTCAGCCTTTATTTCCCTTCCTGCTTTGGCTGACACAGACTCCTTTGATTCCATTGGGATCCAAGCTGGGTCTTCTGTTTCAGGATAACGGAGCACTCCCCCATCCCGATCTGCAGTCTCTCCGTCTGACAGCATGGATGCTGAAAGTATGATCTTTCAACATCTATCACTTTCAACTATAAAGGATTTCCTCCTTTCTTCCAGAAAACCTTCCACCAGGAAGACATACTCTTTCAAATGGTGTAGATTCACATTATGGTGCTCTCAAAATAATGTAAGTTCCTTTGAAGCATCACTTCCCATGCTTCTTTAATATCTTTTGCATTTGTTCTCTCTGGGACTCAAAACAAATTCAGTATGGGTGCACCTCAGTGCTATTTCAGTTTTTCATTAACCTGTGGATGGTTGACCCATCTCCACAGTTCCTCTCATGGCACATTTCATGAGACACCTCACCAAGCCATCCTTCGACCACCTCCAGTAACATGGGATCTCAATGTGGTATTGGCTCAACTTCTCAGACCTCTGTTTGAGCCCTTAGCAATCACACACCTGCGTTACCTTTCTTGGAAAGTTTTATTCCTCATTGCCCTGACCTCAGACAGATGCATCAGTGAGCTGCAGGCCTTAGTGGCGCATCCATCATATACAACATTTCATCATGATAATGTCATCCTTCATATACATCCCCACTGTCTGCCAAAAGTGGTGTCTCCTTTCCATATCAAGCAGTCAGTCATCCTCCCGGTCTTCGTCCCAAGACCTCATGTATCTCGTTCAGAGGCAACCCCGCATACACTTGACTAAGAGGGCTCTAGCCTTCTATCTTCAAAGGAAAATATTAGGAAGTCCTCCCAATTGTTTGTCTCCTTTGATTCTAATCATCTGGGTCTTCCTGTAACTAAACTACACTCTCCAGAAGGATAGCAGAATGTATTTTTCTCGCATACGACAAAGCGGGACTTACCTTCATGGGTCATGTCACTGCATATATTGTCTGTGCATTGGCAACATCGGTGGCCAACCTACGTTCAGTAGCCATCGACGAGCTTTGCCGAGCTGCAACATGGTCTTCTATTCATACCTTTGCTGCCCATTACTGCTTGGACAAGGACTCCCGCTGGGATATGCAGCCTTTGGGCAGGCGGTCCTTCAACATCTCTTGGAAACACAGAAACAACTCCTACCCCTATCCATTTTCTTGCCAGATCTCCTTGGCGGGGAAGTCTAGGTTCAGATGACCTTGTGAGACTTTCTGACCCAGTTCACCTCTTCAGAGATCTGGGAGCTAGCACGTCCTATATTTGAAGAATATATTTTCTGCTTGTTCCTGGTGATAGCGTAGTTACTCACTTTTAACAGGTGATCTCCGGGAACAGCAGGGATTTAGTCTTCACAACCCGTTGTCCGCCCCATGGAGTTGTAGGGTCGCTTTTTGTTTTCACTTCTTCTGTTCAGCTACAAACTCAACTGAGGAGAGGGAGTTGAGAGAGCGGGAAGGCAGTAGCGCAGGCACAGTTAGTGCTCCCAAAGGCTTTCCTATTGGTAGCTGGGGAGCTTCCCACATGGGCTCCATCAGTACCCGATGTCACCCATATGTGAAAACTAAATTCCTGCTGTTCCCGGAGATCACCTGTTACAGGTGAGTAACTGCGCTATCCTGTGCGACTCAATACCCTTTCTAACATAGAGCACAACGCATCTACCAATTTGATCTATCCTGTCATTGCGATATAGTTTTTATCTAGGTATCACAGTGTCCCATTGGTTGTCGTCCTCCTATTAGGTCTCTGAGATACCAATGGTTAGAGCACTGGCTTGGGAATCAAAAGACCAGGGTTTGGTTCCCACTAGTATTCCTTGTGGCCTTGGGCAAGTCACTTAACCCTCCATTACCTCAGAAAAATTCCAAGTTATCAGTGTTCCTGTTCAATGTATGCCACCAAGTTTAAGTTACAATGTAAACCCCTTTGACTGAAATGATAAAGTGATATAAAAAACCTGTTAAATAAATAAATAAAAATAAACCTTTTATTTAGTGTGTTATATTCTAACTCTTCCATCTTATTTTTTAGATGTCTAGCATTGGCATACGGGCATTTTAGAAATTGTATTTTATTCATATTAATAATCTGATTATTAGTTGATAGGGATAATTTGGACTCTCTCAGCTCTCTCAGCTTTGTCTGCTCTGTACTTAACAGTATCTGGTTTACTTTTAGCTTTATTGTAACTTCTCCTTCAGGATGCCCTAACTTCCCTCTTTTGCTAGTATCCAAGTATCTTCCAAACCATGTGCTCTTGGGCGACTGCAGCTTTCCCCTATTATCTAGTTTAAAAGCTGCTCTATCTCCTTTTTAAAGGTTAATGCCAGCAGCCTGGTTCCATCCCGGTTAAGGTGCAGCCCATCTTTTTGGAAAATCCCCTCCCTTCCCCAGAATGTTGCCCAGTTTGTAACAAATCCCAAACCCTCTTCTTTGCACCATCGTCTTATCCACCTATTGAGACTCTGGAGCTCAGCTCTGCCTTCCTTTTGGTTCCTGTGCATGGAACAAGAAGCATTTCAGAGAATGCTACCCTGGAAGTTCTGAATTTCAGCTTCCTACATAAGTTCTGGAGGACAAATTTCAGCTCTTATCTCCCACACTTTTCTATGTCATCGGTACCAAAATGTGCCAAGACAGCAGGTTTCTCCCCAGCACTATTTAAAACATTGTCTAGGTGGTGTGTGAGTCCACTATCTTTGCACCAAGCAAGCATGTTACCAGGTGATACATCCACAAGCCACCAAGCTATCTACATGTCTAATGATTGAATCACCAATTATAAATATTATAGTAACCCTTCATGGGCGAATATCCCTGAGGAAACCAACTTGGTGTGAGGGAATTTCATGTCACCTGGAGCACAGGTCCTAATTACAGGATCACTTCCTGCCACACCAGGGTGATGCTCTCATGTGACCTATCTCCTCCATGGCAATAGAGAGGCTGCTAGACTGGAAGTGGGACTTCAGTACTATGTCCCTGTAGGTCTCATCTATATATATACCTCTCTGCCTTCCTTATGTCCTACAAGTCTGCTACTCTAGCCTCCAGAGATTGGACTCGCTCCCTGAGAGCAAAGAGTTCCTTGCACCTAGTGCACATGTAAGACCCCTACCATCTGGGAGAAAATCATAAGTGACACTCAATGCAAAAGACTGGATAGCCTCCATCTGTCTGCATCTTAATTTTAAGGTTTTGTTTAGTTATTTAAGTTGCTTTCCTAAAGTTGCTAGAATACTTGTACTAGTCCAACTATACCTAGTAAGTTTAAGGGACTTTGTTTACCTCAAGATTAATTAATTTCAGTGCCTTAGTTAATCTATTCCTGATGACGATAACCAGCTGAACCTGAAAGTGAATTTGACCATTTCTGTCCTGTTAAAAAGTTTAAGAAACTATAAAGTTAAGATTATGCCTGGGGTGGGTGGGACGGAAAGAACATTTAGTAAAAGCTGGCTTGCTACCCAGTACCCTTACCTGTGCTACTAAGGTAGTCTCAACAATTTCCTTAGTGATTCACATAGCCTTTGGTTTTATAGAGGGATCCTTTCAAATTGCCCCTTTGATCTGTCACTTGGTTTAAAACCTATTTAAAACAATTTCACAGGACTCTTGGCTCCTAACTGGAAGGTTTCTAGAGACCTTTATAAAGAAACAATTTATTTCCTTCTCATCAAAGATAATTACCATATTCTACCTTCTATGCTAAGCTATACTCTGATTTGATTTAAATGAAAAGCTGTCTGGTGGTACCAAACCCCTACTGACTTAAAAAAACAAAACAGAACCAAAAAACACCACTGAATTCTAAAAGACATAGATTTATCAGCTTTAATCCAAAGAATCCCTATTCCCCCAAGATTTTAGATAATTTCCCAGATGGTAAATATTTACAAGTACAGATTTTTTTCCAGCAGTAGCAGTCCCTTTTGGTAGTCGTCCTCCTAATATGTTTGCTTCGCAACTTCATATAACAGCCTTCTCCTATTTATGAAATAACAAATATTATAAAAAAAATACCTTCCTCTTGCTCATTGTACACTCTGCAAACATGAGCTGTTGACTTACAAATATTTATGTGTGCGCCAAGGTATGTTTTATCCTCAAACTCGTAGTTCATCTTCACTGGAGATGTATCCTCCTAGTTCTACACATTTGTACATGCTTGCTTGAGACATGGGATTGTTTCAAATGAGAGTCCTATGTTGTTTCCCCCCCACCCTATTATCTCTGTACTCCTAGTCAATCAAGTTGTTTCTTAATTAAATTATGCCTCCAGTCAGGCTGACTTTTCAATCGTATTTCCTACGTGATTACACTTGTTAATAAAGAGGGTTATTTTAGAAGCCCTGTTCATGCTTTGGATGTCCTAGGAGCCATTTTAGAAGCTGGTTCTTTAGATGTCCCCAGTACGAGGATATCCAAGGTATGAAGGGGTGTGATGGAGGTGTGAATGGGGCGTTCTGGGCAAGTTGAATGTGGGTGTCTAATTTCAGAAATGGGAATTGCATCCTCACCCGATAACAGGGACCATCTATATCTATTCCTGCTCCAGGGCATGAACAGGCATCAGAAGAGCTCTTATTTTGCCATTCAGACACCTGGAAGGCATAGAAACACAGTTACTACTCCAATAATTGCAATCGGGCTATGAAATCTCCACCTCTCCCATTAGGAACCACCCGATCGATAGCACGGCTAACAAATTGTAGAAAAGTATGGTTATGCTGAATGCAGTGTGAAACTGGTGGGGCCGAAAGCGTCCGGGTGTGGATCCTGGAACTGTGTTCCACCAATCTGATCTTAATAGCTGTATAGTTCTGACAACATATTTTAGCCTGCCCGGGCAAATGAATAAGTTACACCACACAATCTGATGTACAGTTCATATATCCCTTGGGCATGATAAATCACTGATGTGAATTTATCAGTTCAATCCAGTCCTGTCAAGGATTGTGCACAAAACTGGCAGCCTTCATATTGGTAATGGCCATATTGAAGTGAAGTAGTTTGAAGGTTAAGGCCGGATCCCCTTGTTGTATGTACAACAATATCCCTGATGTTCCTGCCCTTGTATAAGTAATGACAAGGTCCTTCTTAAAATAATCGTGAAGTTGAACCACATGCCAGTGTTTCTTAAGAAGGGACACCACCCCTGTGGCTCAATCCATATAAGGGAGAATGGCCATCAATTGATCCTCTACTAGTCTTTGAGTATGCAAGAGCCACTCATGATGGGTATTCAAAGCACATTTGTAAGCCTTAGAAATTCTATTAGAAGGATATTCTCGAGTTGCTAAATGATTACTCATTTCAGATTTATGATACCTGAAATCTTCCAAAGAGGAACACAGTCTCTGTAAGCAGAGGAATTGCCCATATGGTAAACCCCTCTTCAGACTAGTAGGGTGGTGACTGTGATAATGTAAAAGATTATATTTTTTTTGCACAGGTTTCCTGAATAGCATAGTAGGATCTTGTCATTGCTTATACAAGGGGCAGGAACATAGGGATATTGTTGTACATACGGCAAGGGGATCTCGGCCTTAACTTTCAACCCTACTTCACTTCAGTATGGCCATTACCAATGTGAAGGCTGCCAGTTTTGTGGACATTCCCTGACAGGACTGGATTGGACTGATGAATCCACATAAGTGACTTATCATGCCCAGGATATGCGAACTATACATCAGATTATGTGGTGTACTTATTCATTTGTCTGTGCGATCTCAAATATGTTGGCAGAACTATACGGCCTATTAAGATCCAATTGGTGGAACACAGGCCAGAATCCATACCTGGACCACTTTCGGCCCCACTGGTTTCACATTGCATTCAGCGTAACCATACTTTTCTACAATTTGTTTGGTGTGCCATTGATCGAGTGTTTCCTTAATGGGAGAGGTGGAGATCTCACAGCCCAATTGCAGTTGTTGGAGCAGCATTGGATCTTCTTACTTAATATCGTGGCTCCCCATGATCTCAACCTTGAACTTGACTGGCATAGTTTGGTGTGAGAGCTAGGTTTCTGTGATCACAGCAGCTCCATTGTTGACTGGTCGCTGGTTGCCTGGTTAATATAGGCTTAGTTTCATCAGTTTGAGTTTGGTGTGACATCAGATGCTTGCTGGTTTATTTAAAAGGAGCTACCGGCTTTGTGAATTAGTCCAGAACTGATCTCCAGGAACAAGCAGGAATAAGTCCTCACATATGGGTACGTCGGTACCGACGGAGCCTGCGCGGGAAAGCTCCCCAGCTTCCTAGAATGGAAGCTTTTGGGACCTCCCACTGCACATGCGCACTGCCTTCCGCCTTCCTGAACAGCTCTCCTCAGTTTCTCTTTTTCCGCGGAGCCAGCAGGTCGTGTATCCTGTCACCGCTGAAGAAATTGTAAGTTTTTTGTTTTGTTTCTTTAGACCGCGTACCTGCCTTCCCATACCGATACCGGTATCGCCGGTCTTCCTTTTTCTTTCTTAAAAAAATTATTTTCTTTTATTATTTTTTCAGCACTTGGTCACTTCAGTTAGGCCTTCAGGCCTACTTTAATTCTCCACATGGAGAAGCCAGCCCCTGGATTTAAGAAGTGTACCAAGTGTACGGCTGTAATATCAGTCACAGACACCCATGAATGGTGTCTTAAATGTTTGGGGCCTGACCACTCCATTCCGGACTGCCCTTCCTGCTCCCAAATGTCTAAGCGTGGGCTGCAGAACCGGGCCAACAAATTCCATGTGCTGTTTGCTTCAGAGAATCCAACATCACAGTCATCCAGGTCATCATCCCCGGATGGATCTCAGGTAACCAAACCTTCTGTGGGCAAGTCCTCAAAGAGCAAATCTCCTTCAAAGCATCGAGAGGCTCTTAGTTTTGAGGACCCTGCCCCAGCCAAACAGCCCCGGGCGGGAAGCCCTACCTTCCAAAACGCCAATACAGGGGCTACAGGTTGACATCGATGGCACGGCCTCGACAGATCACCTGTTGGACTGCTCTGGGGTACGGCCCATACCGGTACCGACCTCCCGGCAGCCGTGGCGTCTCTGGGCAAGACGGTCCACTCCCTGCAGCAGGCCGTCATGGCTTTCATTAAAGCTGCAACGCCATCGGGACCGCTTCCAGCGGGTCCGGGCCCGGTTCCGGTATCGTCCGCCATGCCGGAACCCAGGCCTTCCTCTTCTAAACGCAAATCGGTACCGTATGGGCTTTCGCTCCATACCGCGTCCATACCCGGTACGCCCGATGTCGATACCGATCGGTATGCGTATCGTGCGTTTGGAGGAAACTAGAGAATACACCGATTCCTCTGAGGATTTTGTCTCCTCTGGGTGAGTCTGCAGAGCTCTCCCTTGACATTCCTGAGGAACCTTCTTCTCCAAAAAGGAGAATGTCTCCTCCAGAGGATTGGTCCTTTCAGGACTTTATTTAGAAATGGCTAAAGGCCTTTCTATCACTACCTCCTCTGAAAAGGGAACCAAGGTCAAAAAAGATTGGATATTTTAGGCTACTCTATGTCTCCTATAGAAGCAGTTACTCTGCCTTTCCATGAATTCCTTCAGGATCAATTGATGGATTTCTGGGAGAACCCTTTTACTCTGTCTCCTTATTCCCGTAGGTTGGACACCTTGTATCGGTTCCCTCCTTCTCCTGTTTTTCAGATATCTCAATTGCCTCAACACTCCATTGTGTTATAGTCTGCAATGAAAAAGATCTAGAGTACTAAAAGGCACTCTTATACACCTCCAGGAAGGGAACATGTAAGGACACTAGACTCTTTTGGTAGGAAAATCTTCCAGGGCTAGTATGCTATAGCCAGGATTACTTCCTACAGCCTCTATATGGGCATGTTCCTAGGTTGGAAACTTGCCAAGGAACAGTACGGCATTTTGCCTCTCCTTATCACCTGAGGATAAAAACAGGAGGACTTCCTTTCTGTTTGTGAATGAAACAACTTTTAGATGTTTTCATAAGTTCTCCAAAAGAGCTGCCTTTGATTCCTTCGAAGGACGCCAGCAGAGCTTCTGGCATTGCTATCGCAGCCAACGACGTTCTCTGGCCTGGCTCCAGGCTTCTGATCTGGAAACCCTGGTTCTAGATGGCTTACGGAATCTGCCCTGTACAGGTTAGCAACTTGATTCGGTTGCCAGAACGTGGCAGGTTGAAGGGCCACTCAAATGGACGCTGATGAAAAATGCCCACCGTGAGGAGAGGACTTTCTAAGTCCAATCTCCTACTCCCACTAAGAAGAAGTGCTTTCAAAGGAGGCCTTATTATAAGAAGGCCAGATATGACTTCCACAATACTGGCCAGCAATCTTCTCAACCTCGTTTGCGGCGCTAAACGTCAGCAAACGAAAAACAAGCAAGAGCAAAGCCTGCAGCAGCTACTGCAGCTCACCAGGCTCCACCACATCAGCGGGTGTTTGACTTGCCCCTAGAGAACTTGCCATTCCTGGGTTCTGGACCAAACCAGGAACCTCTAAACATACCTGGAAAGGTTAGCTCACTTTGCCTCCCAGATGGGAAACAGATCACAACAGAGCAATGGGACCTCTCTATCATCCGAAGGAGGGTTACAAAACTTCATTTCTCCGCAGTCCTTCTCTCATCACCATGGTGATGAGACACGTCCAATTCTCCATCTCCTCTCCTAGCCCTGTTGGATCAGGAGATCTAGTCTCTGCTGGCGCCAAGGGGCCATTAGAAGAGGGTCCTCGTCATCAACAGGGGTCAGGTTTCTTACTCCCCCTATTTTCTCATTCCAAAGAAGACAGGAGGGATTCAGACCAATCTAGATCTGAGAGAATTGAACAAATGTCTTGTACAAAGGAGAAATTACAACAATGCTCTCTTTGGGCAATCTCTCCTTCCATACATTCAGAGTCAGGAATGGCTTTGTTCTCTAGGACCTGCAGGATGCGTATTACACATTCTCATACTCATCCATCCCTCCCACAGAAAATATCTTCGCTTTCTGTTCCAGGGGAAGTCATTACCAATTACAGAGTACCTTCCCTTCGGTCTCGCCTCTGCCCCAAGAATCTTTACCAAATGCACTATGGCAGTCGTAGCCGCATTTCTCAGAAGCATAGAGGGATTTTCGTTATTCCCATATCTGGACGACTGGCTCATTCGAGCTCCAACTCAGTCGCAGGGCCCAGATTTCCATAGGACCGCACAAGGACAACCTTCCTGCAGTATCTGGGACTGGTGGTAGTTAAACCTTCCCAAGTCTCAAACTCAGCCATACTCAGGTCTCTAGAATTCATAGGGGCTCCGGTGGTGGAACACACACAACTGCAAGAGACGAACTTCCACTGGTTCGGGGGTCAGCGTTCTGCTGAGCTTGGCCTCCCAAGCCCAGTCCAGTACGCACTTGAGCAGCCTAGCAGGGAAAGTGCTACCGCCTCCTGTGGCCATTATGGCCTCCACCAGTACATGTGGTGCCCTCCCTATGCTCGTCTTCATATGAGAGCAGCTCAATTGGACCCTGGCCACCCAGTGGACCTCAGGCGTCGGGAGCACTCTCAGACCAAAATACAAACCTCAAACCGTCTGTCCTTGGTCCGTCCATTTGTGGATATCCACCAAGAATCAGTTGTTGGGGGATCCCTTTCAGCCCTTGCTACCACAAGCAACTCTCACATAAGATGCCTCCCAATTCTGGTGGGGAGCCCATCTGATAACTCTCTCCACTCAGGGAACTTGGTCTCCACAGCTGAGGACCCCCTTCATATCAAACATCCGGGAACTGCGAGCAAGTTACCTTGCCCTCAAGGTCTTCCATCCCCCCTTGCCAACCTGACGGTCCTGGTCAGGGGGGGGGGACAGACAAATCAGGTGGCCATGTTTTACATAAACAAACAAGGAGGAAAGCAAGGGCTCTCTGTCGCTTTGAAACGAAGATCTAAGATTATGGGCCGTTCGCCAGAGAGCACCAAATTCATCTGCATAGCCAGGTCTTGTACCTTCCAGGAGTTCAAAACTCTCGAGCAGACAGGCTCAGTCGAGTTCTGCTGCCCCACGAGTGGTCCCTACACGTGGACCAGATAACCAGAATC